>CM053622.1:296355432-296401826 GCA_028646595.1 Phalanger gymnotis | reverse complement strand
AGCCAACTTACTTAACTCTTGAGTTTTTCAGCAGGGTATGACTGCTTGTAGACTAAAGAGTTCTATGTTCCATGCTTGGGCAGATGCGCTGCCTCACCAGCACTCCTCCTTCCCCAAGAACCCCCTACCAGGACTGGGCTTAAATCTTCAGCAGGCTCTTCACTCCTGCTCTGATCAGCCACTTAATTCCTCCCACCAGATGGGCCTGGGGCCAGAAGCAATTGCAGCTGTAGTTCTAAAGCTGCCCCACCTCTGCTGCCCCAGGGGTGGTGGCCGAACCGCAAACTCAGTCCCGCAGCTTTTCCCACTAACCTTCTCTGTTGTCTTTGCTCTTTGTGGGTTGAGAGGTCTGGTAGATGCCACAGATCAGTAATTCAGGACTGTAGGGCACTCTCCACTCGGCTGCTGGTCTGGTCGGTCTACCGCGCACGCTGGGCTCTGCTGGGCTCAGCTCCGCTACCCTCAGCTGGGAGCTGGAAGCTCCTTGCAGGACAGACCTTACCCAGAGATCATCCAGGCTGTCCTGGGCTGGAGCCCTGCTTCCCTCTGCCACTTTGGGGGTTCCGCAGCTCTAGAATTGGTTCAGAGCCATTTTTTTTATAGGTTTTTGGAGGGAATTGGTGGGGAGCTCACGCCAGTCACTGCTTTCCAGCTGCCATCTTGGCTCCGCCCCCCCCCATGAAATAACATTTGTAAAGCACTCAACACAATGCCTGGCACATAGTAGGCACCTCACAAATGCTAAGTATTATTATTTGTATTACCCTTCCTGTACATCTCTATTTTGAGCATCAATCCAAAATTTTTCCCTACTTGTAGAAATTTCTAGAATTACGCTATTTCTTCCATATTTTGTCAAATTATAAAGGGTCTTCTCTTTTGGAAAAAAATGGAAGTTTAGTGAGATATGAGCAATATATTTCTACAAATATTGGGGAAAGAGTTTGTTTTGACTAGGGTTGGGAGCACATGCTCACCTCGGGGAGGTCTATTCCTACGGAACCCCTACTTTCTCAGATTCTATAAACTTCCAATGTCTTCAGATAGGTTTTTTGTTTTACTGACACTCTAACTTGGAACACTAAGAGATAATATACATGGTATAGCCTTTTCTGACCATCAACCCGGTGGGGTTATAATGCTTTATGACAAAGTGTTAAATGGTACTGACTCTGATGGGCAGTTAGGATAGAGTGCTGGGCCCGGAGTCGGGAAGACCTGAGTTCAAATCTGGCCTCAGACACTTATTAGCTGTGTGATCCTGGGCAAGGCACTTAACCCTGTCTGCCTCAGTTCCCTCATCTGCAAAATGAGCTGGAGAGGAAATGGCAAACCACTCTAGCATCTTTGCCAAGAAAACCCCAAACAGGGTCACGAAGAGTCAGACATAACTGAAACAACTGGGCAGTAACAACAGTGACTTTGATAATGCATATTTTCAAGATTAAGATTATTTTCAAGACATATCATGAGAAAGACAATTTCATGCATTTTCTGTTGCAATCATATTGGACTATTAGCTCTTGCTCAAACTCAACACGCCATCTCTCATCTCCATTCAGCTGCCCCACTTTCTCAGACCATAACTCCTTCTTAATCTATATCCTCAGAATTCTTACCTTCCTGTAAGGCTCCTTTCATGGGTTGCTATCACCTCTGTGTAGTCTTCCCTGATCCCCTTAGTTGTTAATATTCTCTCTTTTCTTGAATAATTTTGTATTTATCTGTGTACAAGTTGAATCTCCCCAATACAATGCAAACTCTTCAGGGAATGGAATTGTTTTGTCTTTGCATCCCTAGTACCTAAAATAGTACCTAGGACACAGAAGGTGCTTAATAGATGTTTGTTGAACTAAACTGAATACAGCACAGATGTGGCAGTGGGAAAAACACATTTGAAGAAAGTTTAATGAGAGGTCAAAGTAAGCTAGATTATCCCCAAAGCACTAAGATGAAACAATGAAAAATGGAAAAGATCTGTGAAGATACTTGTAACAAATGATTTTATCAATGGCAATAACTCAATCTTTTTTAAAAAAATGAATGTTAAAAAATTTCACACATAATTGGGAAATATTTAGTGAAATAAATAAAAATATATTTAAAAAAAAGAAAAGAGGAGAGTTAACCAAGTTTTCCCTAAGTTATATTTTCCTTCCAATCTTAAAAGTTAGCACTTGGATAACCAAGGGCAGACTAGGTTACCTCATAGATGTTAAATTGTTCCACCAAGTCCAAGTCTGTGCCTTTCTTGTTCAAATGTCTCTGAGAAATGGCTTCAATGCCGAGCTCCTCCAGACAATCTACGACATCGTAGAAAGCATCTTGATCTGGCAATCCTGAAAGAGTCTGAGGAGAGAAAAAACATTCACAGTTTTAAGAGATTTCAACAAATCTGCCCAGAAAGGCTGATTTGGCAGCAGCATGATTTCCCAACAAGTTTTTTTTTAAACATGGCAATCATTGCTCCCAGTCAAAACAAAGTGGAGAGCATCATCAAAGCAGAGCAGATTGGGTAAAAAAACATGGATTTGTTTGAGCAAACTGTTTTCAAAATGTATAAAAACCAGATTTAGGGCAATAAACCCTCTCTTTCTTTTTTGGCTAAATTATTATCATCATTCTTTTTTGATTAAAATTCAACAGAGGCTTCTCTGATCTATACAACTTAGAATGTGAAAATAGAAAAAAATTAGAGCAGCAACCAAAAAAAAAAAAAGAAAAAATCCAGCTGATAACTTATATTCATTCGCTGAATCATTTGAATATCTATTTAGTACTAAGTAACCATATATGTCATGTAACCTTACTCAAACTCAGTTTCCCCATATGTAAAAAGAGGACATTCAGGGGAGCTAGGAGGCGCAGTGAGTAGAGCACCGGCCCTGCAGTCAGGAGGACCTGAGTTCAAATCAGGCCTCAGGCACTTGACACACTTACTAGCTGTGTGACCTTGGACAAGTTACTTAACCCCAATTGCCCTGCCTTCCCTCCCTCAAAAAAAAAAAAAGAAGACATTCATACAACCAACCTCCGTGGGTTGTTTTGAGAAGGTTATTTGTAAATCTTAAAGTACTATATTCTGAGTTGTTGCTGTTGTTAATAGAAATAATATTAAGAATAATTGATTTCATTGTTCTAACTACAAATTTCTACAGGGAGATATAGAATTTTCCAAGTAGAGGCTCTCCAACTACTGAACACCGAGCACTACCATGTGAAAAACCTTATATGAATATCAAAGTTGAGTAAGACATTAATTATTGCCCACCCTGAAGGAGCTTATCAATTCTCCATGGACTTCTGCCTTTTTAACCTGTTGAAGAGATATAGAGCCCATACCTAAATAAGAAAAGTCTCCCAGGCCACTCTTGATTCCATACCAGTTCTTTAAAATCAGAACCTGAGATCTGGAAGGGACCTCAGAAGGCATCTAATTCATTCCTATCATTCCTACGATTGAGAACCATGAATCCAAGAGATGTGATGTGACTTACTTCAGGTCATGCATCTGGTTGGTGGCAGAGCAGGGAGAGAACTCACATATTCTGACTTTCGGGTGAAGGTTACTTTCTTCACTTATTCTGCTTATAAACTTTCCTGTACTCCGTATGTTAATGTAGACTGAAATGAACGATATTTTTCTAAAGAACATTTCATAGCCAGCTGTTCAGTGGAGTTACTGCTCACGTTGTACATTGGGAAGATGATAATAGATTTCAATATAACCTTCTCTAACACAGATTTTTGGATTCTATTAGAGAAGAGGATGTCTCTATTTACAACCCAGGTTCTAGTTTTCCTGTTTCTATACTGATCAGGAAGGCTACAATAATATCAAAAATAATTTAACAGACAAGCAAGACAGCTTTGGAAGCTGTAGGTTCAATTTATTTCATACTTTAAAACAAAAGCAAGTGATACATAATATAAATCTAGAGTTCCATGGATAATCCTCTTTTTCTGTTCTGCCGTGTGTATGGAAACACCTGTTTCCTTTGTTGTATGTTAAAATCAGAATAAAAATAAATAAAATTTTTATTTAAAAGTGAATCAAAGGCAAAGAGCATGAGATGAATTAGGCCCTATCAGGTTTTAGTTACACATTTACGTTTTGGAATAAGTACATACATTTTTACACAGAAAAATGCTAAGACAGTGGCCTTTAAATTATGAAATCCCAGAAAAATATATACTTGATCACAAGGCTGAGCACTGGTTTTTGTTGTTCAGTTGTGTTTGACTCTTCATGGCCCCATTTGGGGTTTTCTTGGCAAAGATACTTGAGTGGCTTGCCATTTCCTTTTCTAGCTCATCTTAGATGAAGAAACAGAGGCAAACAGGATGGAAGTGAATTGCCCAGGGTCACACAGCTAGCAAGTGTCTGAGACTCTGCCTCAGTTTCCTTAATTGTAAAATGAGGCAAATAATAGCACCTATTTTATAGAGTTGTTGTAAAGATCAAACGAGATAATGTTTGTAAGGTGCCTTAGCACAATGCCTGGCACATAGTAGGCACCTGATAAATACTTGTTTCTTTCCTTTTCTTCCTTCAATAAAACCCTTTGGCTCTTTATCACCTCTAAGATCTGATAAAAGTTGCTGTGTTTGACATTTAAAGCTCTTCACAACCTAACCCCTTCCTTCCTTTTCAATCATCTTACATAATACTTCCCTCCACACACTCTAGGTACAGAGGTACCAACCCTACTTGATGTTCTTCAAACCCAACACTCCATTTTCCATCTATGTGCCTTTATTCTGGCTGACCCTCATGCCTGAAATGCTCTTTTTCCTTCAAAACTCAGCTCAAGTTCCTGAAGCTTTTTTCTGAGCTCTCCAGTTACTAGTGTCCTTGCACACCAAAACTATTTAGTATATATTCTGTATTTTGTACACTTATACACGTACATGTCTGCTCCTTGTTAAGCTCCGTGAGGGCAAAGATTGTTCATTTCTGTCTTGTAATAAATGTTTGTTAATTGATGGATTCATATATGTTGGATAATGCTTTTTGTATCACCTCATCCTCATGGATAACATTCTTCAGCCTAAATAAACCCTTTTAATTGTCCTTAGGGGTATTTGTCATTGTTCTTCTGAGATGGTGCAATTCCATGTAATCATGCCAAGTAGTCTTACTGAAATAATACTGGTGTTAAAGAAAACTTCTTTTGTGACAATTTAGAATGATTTAAAGAAAGTATTGTTTTCAACATGCAATACAGCTCACTCTCTTCCTTCTAATAAATTGTGGACCCAGCTCACTATTCATCTGCAGCTCCTCTGTCTCTGTTTCTCTCTGTCTCTGTATATGTTTCTTTCTCTGTTTTGTTCTCTGTTTCTTTCTCTCACACAAACACACACACACACACACACTCACACACAAATTTAACGGACTTCTTTCCTTTCTTAATCTTAAGCCACATTTTCCAACCTAGATTTTGACAGAGTGAAAGTCCCTACAAATGTGGCAATCATGGATACATTAAATAGATCCACATTATAGCTTTAGAGACATTTTCCTCCATTCTACTCAGTTGGAATATTTCTGTTTAGCCTGATGTCTAGTGGGACAAAGTCCCCTTGGATTTTTTTAAACTTTTGCTTGTTTCCCCAAAAAGTTAAACTCTTGGTCCCTTCTGGATTTATATGTTTCAATATCCAAGAAATCTAGTCTCTCTACAGTCTGAATTCCTCATCCTAAATATTTTTTTTTCCTTTTCCCTATCCTCTTCCCTCTCTCCAACCTGAAATCTTCTCTCTTTGATCTTATTATTCCGCAGACCCAAATCATCTGGCCTCTCCTTGGGGAGTTAGAATGGAATCCAGAAATAAACAACTACTACTCTCATTAATTTAATAATATACACAATCAATCAACAAATATTTATTAAGGACCTACTATGTTCCAGGCTCTGGGTATACATAGAAAAAAATTAAACAATCTCTGGCCCCAAGGAACCTACATTGTATTGGAGGAGACAGCATGTAATATATATTCTGTGTGTGTGTGTGTATATATATATATACACACATGTATTTTATATATATACATATGTGTGTATGCATGCACACATATATATGTACATGTACGTATGTGTGTACATATGTGTGTGTAAATGTAGATATGTATGTATGGTTTTTTTGGGAAGGTGCCTATAATTTAATCGGTGTAGAGTAACAGTTCTAAAGTATGGTCCAGACACCCCTGGGGTCCTTGACACCCTTTCACAGGGGTCCATGAGATCGAAACTATTTTCACAATAATACCAAGACTTTTAATTTCTAAAACAGAAAATATAGATATAAGCAACATGAACTAAATACTTTTTGGAAGGTCTGCAATAATTTTTAAGAGTTTTTTTTAAGAGTTTTTAAGGAACCCTGACAAAAGTTTGAGAATCACTGGACAGACAGTTACTGGTAAGTAACTTCCTCTACCAATGACAGAATGACACCTTTGTTGCCATTTCTAGTCTTAAGAGAGTTGGGCAGGATAAGTGATTTGTCCGGAGTCAAATAGCCAGTATGTGTCAGAGGCACATTTGAACCTAATTCTTCGTAACTGCACGGCCAATTCTCCATCCACTGCAGGACACGACCTCACCATAGACAGAATATATAAAAAATTCATACCAGATAGTATCAGGTGGGCAGGCACAATCCTCTGGGAGGAATCAAGAGAGACATGAAGAAGGATGTAGTATCTGCTGAGTTTGAAGAAAATGAGGCATTTTAAGAGGCCAAGCTAAAGGGGGAAAGTGTTCCAAGTACAAGGGACAGGCTACACAAAGCCACAGTTCCTCTTGTGAGAGGAAACAAGGATGGTGATGGTGATGATGATGATGATGATAAGAATAATAATGATAGTTAGCATTTATGAAGTACCTGATATGTGCCAGGCACCATGCTAAATACTTTACAAATATCTCATTTATCCTCACAACTACCTTGGAAGGTAGGTGCTATTATTATCCCTATTTTACAGTTGAGGAAACTGATACAGGTGAAGTGACTTGACCAAGGACACATGTCTAGTATCTGAGGCTACATTTGAACTCAGGTCTTTCTGACACTATCTATCCATGGCACTACCTGAGGCTAATTTGGCTGGTCTGAAGAGTGAATGGGAGTAACATATCATAAGGATGGGCTGGAAAAGTAGGTTGGAGATAGGTCTTTAAATATGAAACAGAAGAGTATATATTTGATTATAGAAGTAAAAGGGAGCCACAAGAGTTTACTGAGCCTGAGAGTGACGTTGTCAAATTTGCGCTTTGGGACTAGAACTTTGGCACTTTTGGGGGGATGGACTGGAAAGAGGAAAGCCTGGAGGCAAGAAGACCAATCAGCATGTTATTGTAACAGTTAAAGTAAGAGGTGACTAGGGCAGGAACTAGGGTAGCAGCTATGAAGAAAGTGGATCAATCTATACAAAAGGCAACAGGTCAAGGATGCATATGGTCCAGGTCTGTGTATAATTCACTTACAGTAGGTCACTGAGTCATCTTCACAGTATAATAATAACTAACATTTATGTAGCACTTCAATATTTGCAAAATGCTTTGGATATACTATGTCATTTAAGCCTAGAAACAACCTCTGAGGTCAGTACTGTAGATATTATCCTCCTGATTTTACAGATGAAGAAAGTAACACTGACACAGTGACTTACCTATGGTCATTCAGTGTATGTGCACACATTGGAATTTGAACCCACACCCTCACCGTCCCAAGGCCCGTACTCTATCTACTACACAGTGTCACCTTTCTTTTTGAACAAAAAAAGCACAAAGAACAAGAGTGCTAGGGCTGAGACCTTTGGGTCTGAGGTAGTCAACATTGCCAAGATATTTTAATGAACACGTACTTAAACAAGGTCCCCTTTCAAGTCCCAGCTAAAACCTCTGCTTCTACAAGAAGCTTTTCCCGATCCCCCTTAACGCTAGTGCCTTCCCTCTGCTGATAATCTCCAAATTATCCTTGCTATAGCTTGTTTGTACCTCACTGTTTACCTGTTATCCATGCCACCCCAGTTCCACTCACCATTACACCATCAGCTCCTTGAGAGCAAGGACTGCCTCTCCCACCCTTCTTTGTTGTATCCCTAGCACCTATTACAGGCCTTGTCTCATTGATCAAGATATGTTTATTGACTGACATAAATCTACTTGAACAATATTGTATCATCACAACATTATTTTCATCAATAACAGCACCCATGTGGTATGTCCCACTGAATTTAGTTTGCCACTTGTAAGATTTCTGGATAGAACTGGTCTTACACATAGGCACAGTAGGAAAGTACTAACCGTTTTAACTTGGGAGGCACCAGAAGGCTTATTGACCCTAGATCAACTTCTTGAATGCAAGGGTCCAGAGGCTTGGGGATTAGTTCTCCCTTAAACTCACCCTTCTGCCCCTTCCTCTCCCACAAAATCTAAATTTTTGGGTGCTTTTCATACTGCATCCCATAACACATTGCATTTACCACTGTGCTTACAAGTTTGTATTTTAACTATCTCATTTTCCCAGCTGCCAGGCCCGTTTTCCTGACCTTGGTTTCTGCTAAGAGACTCAGATCTATCTTCTCTCCTCTCAAAGGTTCCAGCCTCCAAAGTTTCCACTATCACTTTGAGGTGGCAGATGCCAATCCCTGTGGAAGACTTTATTCTGCTAAACAGGATGGTATCCTTCCCCGCAAACTACCTCTTCCCATATTGTCTTTATCCCTTGGTACCAAAAAGAATCCTCTATCTTCTCCCTCTTCTCGAAAATATGGTTGCCTTGGCTTAACTGGGAAATTGCTGAGAGAAAAGGCTTGAGTCCCCTTCCCCCAGCAGCATTCTCAGAGAGGATGGGGTAGAGAGAGGCAGAACCTGCCCTGACCCTCCCACAGCCTTCCACTACTCACTCCATTCCTTTCCTCCTCCCTCCCCTCACTGGCCCCCTGGGCTCTTCTCCCATGCCTTCATCACTCCTTCCAGCCTCCCAACCAGCGCTGGCCCTCTCTTCTTTGTACTTGAAAGGTACAGCCCTGATGCCTTTCTTTCCTGCCAATGAGACTGAGACAGGCAACAGCAGAATTCACCAGTTAGGGTACAGTACTGGAAAATCCCCCCAACCCCTTTTCCAAACACAAATACACAGAGGAAAAAAGTCACGCAGCCCCTCAGTGACTTTGGAGGAAAAAGAACGAACTTGATTTAGGAAAACCAAATAGAAAGCAGAAGGAAAAAAAAACAATCTGTCCAGCAAAACACATGATAATAAAAATGATGATGATGATGATGATAACAATAACAGACATTTATATGGTACGTTAAGGTCTGTAAAGCAAACTTCATCTAAATTTTCTCGTCTGAAGCCTCACAACAATCCTGCAAAGGAGTTACTACATGTACAGAGTGTTCTAAAAGTGTCAGTGCAGTTTTAAGTTATTTCAGCTAGTTAAGTTACGAAAGCTTAAAACCACACTAAGACTTCTGGGGTACCCTGTATCATCATCCCTAATTCAGATGAGGAAACAGGATCAGAGAGATTGTGACTTACCAACTATCGCATAGCTAGTAAGTGTCAGAGGTGGCACAAAGTGCCTACTATGAGTAAGTCACTGTGCTAGATAATAAGAATATAAAAATGAATAAAAGAACCCAGAGCTGTGCTAGACAATAATATAAAATGAATAAGAGAACCTAGAGATGTGCTAGGTAATAAGAACACAAAATGAGTAAGAGAACCCAGAGCTGTGCTAGGTAATAAGAATACAAAATGAATAAGAGAACCCAGAGCTGTGCTAGGTAATAAGAATATAAAAATGAATGAGAGAACCCAGTTAAGAAGCTTCCAATCTAATTGGCGTGACAACACAGGTAAATAAATAACAGAAAGTGTTAAAAGCATCCAGACAAATTGCTATAAAAAGGTAGGGAAGAGAAGTCGTTTTCAGCTTAGGTGTAAGGGAAGACTTCTGGGGGAAGATGGTTTTTGAAGGAAGAGAAAGATTTTAACAGGTGGAGATGAAGAGGGAGTGTGTTCCAGGTACTAAGATTGTCTGCACAAATACATAGAGGCAGTAGGGGGCAGAACAAGATCAGACCAATAATTCAGTTCAACTTGAACACAATGCCTGAAGGGAATCTTAGTCAAATATGACTGAAAGTGCAGATTGGGGGCAGATTTTAGAGGGCTTATTGCGTTAGAAGAATCTGTATTTTACCCTTTAGGCAAAGGGAACACATTAAATAATTTTGAGCAACGTAATCAATCTTATGCATTAATGAAATTATTTTAGCAATTACATGGAGGATAGATAGATTGGACAGGTGAGACATGGCGGTAGAATGACAGATCAGGAGGATATTATTCTAATCTAGATGAGGGGTAAGAAGAGACTAAATGGGGGAAGGGGCTTTGGAATGGCGAGATAGAGCCAAGCACACGTGGATACATATCTTCATGTACATATATAGATTATGAATGTTATCTTTTAAAGCATGATTTCTCCACCCTTGTGACCTGATATGACAAAATATTACAAGAACAGCATTAGTAATATCTTGGGTTTCCTTATTTCCTTTCGTGGAGGTTAGGTTCTGTCAAAGGAAAAGAGGATGGAAAGAAGTATAATATAGCAGTGCAGCTCATGGATAGGTAACATATGTGGAATCATATATCATCACTACTACCACTACCACTACTACTACTACCACTACCACTACTACCACCACCACCACTACTACCACTATTACTATTTCTACTACTACTACTACCACCACCAGTACTACCACCACTGCCACCACCACTAGTACTGCCACCACTACTACTTCTACTACAATGATGACGTTGACAATGATTACTACAACTATGAGTACTACTACAACCACTACCACTACTGATAGCATTTACATAGCACTTTAAGATTTGTAAAGCACTTTACATATGCTAACTTTGATCCTCATAACAATCCTGTGAGGCAGGATTGTTTCCTCATTTTACAAATGAGGAAACTGAGGCAGAGAAAGGTTTAAGTATTTGCCCAGGGCCACTGAACTAGAGAGTGTCTGAAGCAAAATTTCAACTCAGTTCTTCCTTGCTATGAGTCCTGTGGTCTATCCACTGTACCACCTAACTGCCTCTATTATTTTCTATGCTACAGTTTGGAATAGAAAGTCAAATTTCAAAAAGAGACCAACAACCACTTTAGCTTGCAATGGAGTAAGATATCAGAAACTCAGCTCTAGAATTTAGGAAGAAGTCAAGAAAAAGAAATCTTACATCACCTGACCTAATATCTCCTTGCCCTCTTCTTGAGTTAATTTCTATTTTCTTCTCTTTGGAGGTGAAGTCATTTATGTTTAGGTTTTAAAAGCTGCCTAGTATGAAGAATAAGGGAATCCACAGTGACAAGTCCTAATAGGATGGGAGTATGCCTGAGCTACAGTGGCTGAGACTAAAACCTGTCCCCTTCCTGAGACCTAGTTGGGTTCCAGACCAGGATGGGGGCCATTGTAGTCAAAGGATATTTTTTGATTTATAACTGAAGAAGTTACTGGAGGATATGGAAAAGAAGGCCAAGTGGGACCACGGAATTCCTGGCTGCCATTACAGTGGGGGAAAGGGATAAATACAAGATTCTTCCCTTGCTATGGATATGCAATTTCAAGTAGTCAGAATTTACTACACAATACAAATTAAAATATTCATAGGGTCTTTATTAGGTCTCATAGCATTTTCTAGGGATAAATCATAATTTTCCATTTTCAAGGAAAATTCTTTTCAACAGTATGATCATGGTTACAAAGGCAGTTGCAAAATTATTACAATCAGTATTTAAATTTAAAGGAAATCAATAGATACTCTGATGAACCCAATCACACTTCTGATTGCAGTGATGTCTCCTTATCCTTTGTTATTCCTATCTTTGCTTTGCCATAAATCTTCCATGGTGGGGGTGGGGAGTGGGAGAATACGGCATGCAGAGCCCAGATAGCAGCTAGAAAGCAGGGACTTGCTTAAGCTTTCCCCCAAATCCCTCCAAACATCTGTAAAAATGGCTCTGAACAAGTTCTAGAGCTGCGGAACCCACAAAATAGCAGAGGGAAGCAGATCTCCAGGACAGACTGGATGGTAACTGGGAAGGGTCTATCACACAGTGCTGGAAGTGGAGAGCAGCCCAGCGTGGACCATGCCAGGACAGATCAGACTGGGAGTCAGCCCAGTGCAGGCCTGAGGGCCATGAATCATTGAGCTGTGGCAGTTACCAGACTTCTCAACCCACAAACACTAAAGATCAAGGAGCAGGTTAGTGGGAATACTGCTAGATGGGGTTAGAAAGTGGTCCAGTCCCAGCACTGGGGGTGGCAGAAGTGGTGTGCAGTGGTGACAGCAGCAGAAAGAAGCTCCTGTGGCTGCTTCCAGAGCTCCAGTGTCAGCTGCTTCCTGAATCCCTGGCTCACATGGTGGGAGGAATCATGCAGTAGACCAGAGTGAGAGTTCAGGGCTTGCTTTGCCCTGCTTGGATCTAGATCACGATCCTGGTTGGCAGTTCTTGGGGGAGGAGGAACGCTGTTGTGGCAGAGCTTGTGGTCACAGTGGAGTAGAAGTAGCTCTGAAAACAGCAGTGTAGCCTCTAAAGCTTGATACAAAGCACTCTCTACAAGCAGTCATAACTGGATAAAAAGGTCAAAGGTCAACTAGTTGATTGGGAACATGGCCAGGAGGCAAAAAAGGACACAGACTCAGACTCAGACACATACTCTAGAATCTTTTTTTGGTGATGAAGAAGATCAAAACTTATAGCCAGAAGAAGTCAACAAAGTCAAAGAGCCTACATCAAAAGCCTCCAAGAAAAACATGAATTGGTCTCAGGCCATGGAAGAGCTCAAAAAGGATTTGGAAAAGCAAGTAAGAGAAGTAGAGGAAAAATTGGGAAGAGAAATGAGAGAGATGCAATAAAAACATGAAAACAAGTCAATGACTTGCTAAAGGAGACCCAAAAAACACTGAGGAAAATAACACCTTAAAAAATAGACTAACCTAAATAGTAAAAGAGCTCCAGAAAGCCAATGAGGAGAAGAACGCCTTAAAAGGCAGAATTAGCCAAATGGAAAAGGAGGTCCAAAAGGCACCTGAAGAAAATACCACCTTAAAAATTAGATTGGAGCAAGTGGAAGCTAGTGACATTATGAGAAATCAAGATATAATAAAACAGAACGAAAGGAATGAAAAAATGGAAGACAATGTCAAATATCTCACTGGAAAAACCACTGACCTGGAAAACAGATCCAGGAGAGATAATTTAAAAATTATTGCACTACCTGAAAGCCATGATCAAAAAAGAGCCTAGACATCATCTTTCAAGAAATTATCAAGGAGAACTGCCCTGATATTCTAGAACCAGAAGTAAAATAGAAATGGAAACAATCCACCAATCGCCTCTTGAAAAAGATCCCAAAAAGAAAACTCCTAAGAATATAGTATCCAAATTCCAGAGTTCCCTGGTCAAGGAGAAAACAATGCAAGCAGCCAGAAAGAAACAATTTGAGGAAACACAATCAGGATAACACAAGATCTAGCTGCTTCTACATTAAGGGATCAAAGAACTTGGATTATGATATTCTGGAGGTCAAAGGAGCTAGGATTAAGACCAAGAATCACCTACCCAGCAGAACTGAGTATAATGCTCCAAGGCAAAATATGGATTTTCAATAAAATAGAGGACTTTCAAGCTTTCTCAGTGAAAAGACCAGAGCTGAATAGAAGATCTGACTTTCAAACACAAGAATCAAGAGAAGCATGAAAAGATAAAGAAGAAAGAGAAATTATAAGGGACTTACTAAAGTTGAACTGTTTTGTTTACTTTCCTACATGGAAAGATGACATGTGTAATTCATGAGATAATTCTCAGTATTACAGTAGTTAAAGGGAGTTTATATATATATATATATACATATATGTATATATATATGTATATATATATCGAGAGAGAGAGAGAGAGAGGGCACAAGGTGAGTTGAATATGAAGGGATGATATCTAAAAAAACAAAATAAAATTAAGGGATGAGAGATGAATATATTGAGAGAGAGAGAAAGGGAGAGATAGAATGGGGTAATTTATCTCACATAAAAGTGGCAAGAAAAAGCAGTTCATTGGAACGGAACAGGGGGCAGGTGAGGCGGAATGCGTGAATCTCACTCTCATCAGACTTGACTTAAGGAGGGAATAACATACAAACTCAATTGGGTATCTTACTTCACAGGAAAGTAGGGGGAAGGAGATAAAAAAGGTGGGGTGATAGAAGGGAGGGCAGATGGGGGAGAAGGTAATCAAAAGCAAATACTTGTGAAAAGGGATAGGTCAAGGGAGAAAATTGAATAAAGAGGGACAGGATAGGATGGAGGAAAATATAGTTAGTCTTTCACAACATGAGTATTGTGGAAGTGTTTTATGTAATGATACATGTATAGCCTATGTTGAGTTGCTTACCTTCTTAAGGAGGGTGGGTGGGAAGGGAAGAGGGGAGAGAATTTGGAACTCAAAGTTTTAAAATCAGATGCTCAAAAGAAAAAGTTGTTTTTGCATACAATTAAGAAATAAAATATATAAGGAATGTGGCATAGAAATTTATCCTGTCCTACAAGAAAGTAAGGGGAAAAGGGATGGGGGGGGGAGAGGGGTGACAGAAGTGAGAGCTGACTGAGGAATGAAGCAATCAGAATATATGCCATCTTGGAGTGGAGGAGGGTAGAAATGGGGAGAAAATTTGTAATTCAAAATCTTGTGGGAATCAATGTTGAAAACTAAAGTATTAAATATATAATAAATTGAAAAAAAGTCCTTGGCACATAGTAGGTACTTAATACCTACTATGGTATGGCTCTATCGTCATCATCATATTCCACAGAAGATCCAATCAACACGCTTGAGACTTTCCTCCAATTCTTTTCATTGGTGGAGGGGAGAAAGGAATCAGTGTAACACTCAGGTTGTCCAACTGTTATCTCCCACAGAAATGGACTACCTACTTTTCTAGCCTCATAGATCACTGATTTTTAAGCCACAGATTCAAGGTGTTTGCATATGTGTATATGTGTGTGTATAATATACAAATTAGTTGATGATAATAAATATAAGTTAATTAATATGCCATATTATTGCATATAGTATGTATTTTCTGTCACTTATAGTCTTTTGCATGGGAACACTGACAGGATAAGCTATGAGAACTTAGAATGGAGTTTATATTTTAAAATACAATATGACTTTATTTTAAAATGTAAAAACACTTCTTAGCTCACAGACCATACAAAAGTGGGTTGACACTTGGCCCATAGGTCATTTCTGACCTCTGCATTATACCATGCTTCCTCTTACAGGCAATTTTTCATATTATATCACATCACATCATATCATATGACATGTCATGTCATAACATCATATCACATATCATATATCATGTGGCATATGATATATTACTGTATCACATATTATAGTGTGTTATATCATATCATGTTATATATCACACTATATGTCTTCTCTTAGGCCAACTATTAGAAGGCAAACAGAATTTATCCATGTTTTTCCTAGAATTTCCCTACTCTTGTTCCTATTCCTATCTCTACCTGCTTAGGTCTTAGCCTCCCCTCAAGGTCCAGCTCAAATAAAACCTTCCCTAATTTGCAGCCATTCCCTCCCCCACCACCTAGAAGTGATTTCTTCCTCTCTTGACCTCACAACATCTAATATCCATTTCATGTACACATTCTATTCTAATATGTAGTTTATTCTTCTGGATTTATGTTTTTTTCTTCTTTTACCAAACTGTTAAGTCCTACAGGAGCAGGGATAGTGTCATTTAAACATTGCATATGCTTCAGCACGAGGAGGGGGTGGAACCTAGTAAGTTTAGGTTCTTAATAACTTTGGAGGGAGGGAGGGAGGGAGAGAGGAAAGAAGGAAGGAAGGAAGGAAGGAAGGAAGGAAGAAAAGATGCTATATTGACCCTGTGTTCTTACCACAGAGGGAAGAGTTATCTGGTTGGGTTCTTATCAGATGGCGAATTTCAGTCTAATTGTGTACCAACCTTATTCACTAAAGTCATGGCATAAACCAGCAGTTCAGTGTCAACCCCGTCTTTCTCTTCCAAGATCTCCATTATATTAGACCATGGCTTGACTCCTATAAAAGAAAAGCAGAGAGTATTAGAAATAATTGTTTATTCTCTGATTTACTGTGTTCAAAGTATGCTGCACAAATTAAATCACACATCCTCTAAAGTGACAGCACCCAAAACAGTGTCATCAAATGAAAGTTTTCAGAGGTGCACATTTTAGTTAGAATATGTTATACGAAAGTAGGAGAAGCCCCAGGTTAAAGGCCCCTCAAAAATTCCAAAGGCCTGTGCCTAGAAATTATACGTTCATTTCGTATACCATAATTCATAGAATAACAGAATTTCAGTGCTAGAATGGAACTTAGAAGTCATTAAATCAAACTGCTTTATTAACAGAGGAGGCCCAGAGAAATTAAGACTTTTGCCCTGAGAGAAATCATTATTTTACTATTATATTAATGACCAATTATTAATTAGGATCCAGACTTTTTATTTCCTCATTCAGGGTCCAGCCCCTGTAGAAGGTCAGTCAGTCTCTGAAGGACATGGCCGACTAATGAGATATCCCTAACCATCGGGCAACATGCTCCTCAGTCTTGCGCCAGACCCCAGCAAACCAGGGTAGGGGAGAGTATAAACAGAATCCAGTCTGGGCGAATTCTTGCCTGAGGGATAACAGCCCTGTCTTGGCACTTCTCTGTCAGAATTTAGGGTGATCCACCTCATGAAGGAGAAAACCAACCAGAGTGGTCTGGGTGGAGATGGATCCCCCTGTCCAGATTGCTGGAGGGGGCTACTTCTCATGATCAAGCCATGTTCTCAGCAGGAGAAGCCAAAGACTTCTAGCCCACCTCCTCATTAAACATCTACCAATATGAGTTGATTTTCACTTGCTAGGGCACCTCCTTTTAGAACGGTATTTAAAGCATTCAGTGTCTCCTTTGGGGTCTTTGGTTTTCTGACAGAAACTACTGCTCATCAATTTACTGATTATTACTAGCCCAATTAAGAAACTGATTATTAATTACCCAGAAACTCTCTCTTTCTGGTTTTTCATTTGTCATAGACCACAGAGAGCAGGAGACATGTGCTAGAGGCAGGGCATATACCCAAGGCTCCTAATCCTTTGCTCCTAGTCCACTCCACTTTAGCTGTCCATGTGAATCTTAATCATTACAGTCTACCTAGAACTGAGGAAGGGGGGGGAACTTCCGAACTTAGTGCCTTTTGTTCTGCTCCTCACTCTTGGACTGGGACAAGTTTCTTAGCTACTGGTACATATTCTCATCTTTGGATAATAGAGACAATAACGCTGGCTGACTTCATACGAACATCGTGTAGTATAGTTCATAGAATTGTAAGAGTTTACAACTGAGGGGACCTTTGAGATATCTAGTCCAATTCAACTTTTTAACAATATCATAAAATTGGTTATAATGACAGGTGTGAGTGGGTGTGAATGCATGGAGATTGGGGTGGGAGGCAGAAGGGAGTCAGAGTGTGAGGACTGAGTCACACCTCCTGATTTAAGGTCCGCTGTTCTTTTCTATACAGTGCTCAGCTTTCTGAAAACACACATATAAATATTAAGTGTCTGTTTTACAGGTGTGTCCTACTTTAAGAAAAAGGCTACATACAAGGTTAATTATAGAATACTATATTTCACATTAAAGCTAATGAATGGGGGAAATATTTTCCAAATCCAAATTCCCAGAACAGAAAAATCAGGAGCTGATTATTCATACTAACTAATAATCCTTCCTTTAACAAAAGGATTTAATACTTCAGGCTACATAGATCACCTACTTCTAACTCCATCCAGCCCCCACCACCACACTACACTCTTGTGAGTGCCCCCATTCAATTTAAAATACAATTTACCAAAAATTAATTCACTTGCCACTTTTAAGGACCGTATCTAACTCATTCATATTATATCAGTAAAACTACGTATTTATAAACAATGTCCAAACCTTCAAGTTTGGTATTTTAAAAGAAGGAAAATGTGTACTGCTAGAGTCTTCTGATTCACCACAAGAGCTAGCCTTCCTATTTACCTATTTCTTGTCTGCCTGCTTTCTTGCCTGCCTCCATCCTATCTCCCTTCTTTCCAGTGATTCAACAAATATTTGTGACTATATTACCATGTCAGGCACTATGCTATACAAAGCTATGATAAGCCTTTGTCCTCGACTGTAAGAAAAAACCATGGTAGAGTATATATCTCCATGGAGCACATAATAATAACTCATGTTTATATAGCACTTCAAAGTTTGTTCTATAGAACCCCGAAGCCCCTCCATTAGAGATGTCCTTCCAAGTTCACATCTGCCTATTAATAAGCACTTTTGGGGTCTGATTGTCCAACCATTTCCAAATCCACCTAACCAGGATATCACGAACAATTTAGTCAAATGTCTGGCTGAACCTGAGGCATATAATGTTTATGGAATTCCCCAGTTCTCACAAGTACTGTCTAATCATATCTTAGATTTTGGAGGAAATGAAAATTGGGTGATTTATTGTCACTGTGTGTAGGAATTATCAAAGAACCATAGCTTGAAATTCAACCGAATAGGGAGGGGGTTGCTTCCAGAATATGATCCCATTCCTGTCAACAAATGTCCACATGAAGAATAATTGAAGAAAGGGGAGTTATTGATCCTGGAGAGGATTTGGTTAAGGAGAGACTTGATAGTTATCTGTAAATATTTGAAGGGCTGTCGTAATAGAAGAGATAATCAATGGTGTTCTGGATTGTTCCTCAGGACAAAACTAGGATCAACAAGTGGAAGATATATGGAGACAATTTCAGTTTGATGAAAGAAAGAACTTTATAATTGCTGGAACAGTCTAACAATTAGATGAAACTAAGGATGTGCTGAAGCCATTTAAAACTAATTTGTCAGAACCATTGTTGAATGTTCCATGTGAGCATTGACACCTCAGAAAGTGGCAAATACTACAAATCAAGGTTTGATTTGTTGTTTTATTGATCATTCTAGAGTTAGAAAAGTGATGAAGAAAATGAGAATAATATAGATTTAACATAAAAGTCTGATATGCATACATTTTTTTCTCGGAGAGCCCGTTGGTAAACATTTAACCAGCATACTGTTGCATAAAACTTTCTTAAAGTAATTGGATCCATATAACTGTTAGAGTTCAAGCATACTTTGCATATAAATACTCTGGATGCATTGGAGGTAGGGAGATTTCTATCCTAGGACGGAAATTAAATTAGATGATACATAAGGTCCTTTACTACTATTATTTAATAAGCAATCCACAAGCAGTATCTAACTCTGAAAAAGTGACTTCTCCCCAACTTCTCTTTTAGATAGAAAAATATTTTGCTCACACCTTATGTATGGTTTCAGCAAAAAAATGTAACGGACTTTTCCAGTTCACAGAATCATATATTGAGAGCTGAAAGGGCCCTCAGAGGCCTTCTAGTCCAACCTCCTAATTGCTTTCCTATGCTCCTTTCAATCACGATCGACAAGCAACGATGGCAAGCATAATCAGCAATTTACTCTGTCCTGGGCACTTTGAGAGACGCAAAGAAGCATTAGACATGGCTCCTTCTTTCAAAGGGCTCATAGTCTAGACGGGGCAGGCAGGAGTTACATTAAAACACAGATATAAGTCAGCATGTACTAAGTGCTAATTGGGTAGAAAAAATATCGATTGCTATTGGAATTAAGTGGTAGATGGCTCCTTGTGGGTTGGGTATAATCAGGAATGACTCTTGGGATTGGTGGAATTTGAGCTAGGTTCTGAAGAAAGTATAAAATTGATATAAGTAAACAGAAGGTGGGGAGAACATTATGGGATGAAGGATGGGGAAACAGGACGGAGGTGAATTATGTATATCATGCTTTATAAATAATTAGTAGACTGGTTTGACTTCAGGAAGAATTCATGGAAAGCAGTAAGAGATAAAAATAAAGAGGGAGAATGGGAATAGGCAAAGTAGGGCACTCAACACCAGGTTTATCATTTGAGACTTTGTTTCCTAGGCTAAATACGGAGTCACTGAAGATTTCTAGAAGGGGCTATCCATGTAAAGCTGTGATTTAGGAAGACGAATCTGTCAAGGGTATATAAGAAGTACTGGGACATGGAGACACTAAGTGTAGAAAGTTCAGCTAGGAGGCTATTAAAGAGTTCAAGCATTTGTTGATGAGGGCATAGAATAGGGCTAGTAAATCAGTCAACAAACATTTGTTAAGTGCCAATTGTGTGCCCGGCACTGTGTTAAGCACTAGGGATAACAAGAAAGGTTGAAAAAAGTCAGCATGGTGATGGCAGCAGAGATGAGGAGGAAGGCAATGAATGAAAGGGCAGAGATTAGTAAGTGATGACTTGTGGAAGAGGGACAAGACGGTACCAAAGTTTGGGACCTGGGTAAATGCAAGGATAATGGTACCTACTATGAATGGAAATAGGAATGTCCAGGGAGAGAACTTCGGAAAAAGATGATAGCTGTGATAGTTACGACAGACATAACAATGGAATAGCCAAGTGGAAATATTAAGTAGGCAGAGAGAGAATGAGAGCAGGAACAAAGTTAGGGCTGGTTATATAGACTTACATATAATCTGTTTGAGCGGTGATATTTAAGGAAGAATTGACATTTTCAGTTCATTTTTCACATGTTCCAAAAACATGTGCAACAGATTTATTCAGTTCAAAGAAGATACATAATCAGTTTAAAGAAATCCTTACTACAATATTGTCTTCCTGTGGCTTCTAAGTGAAGGATAAGAAAAGAAAGGGAGGAGTTAAACTGATCAGAATGGAGGTTCCAAAAACTCCAGAATATTACTCTACATTATTCGGAAGGGCATATACATACTTGTACAGATGTTCCACATATACATGCATGTGCAGAGGTTTCATATATACATACACATACAGATGGTTCACATATATATACATGTACAGACTGCTATATATACATGCATATCCAGATGTTCCATGTATACATATATAAATACATACATGCACAGCTCCTCCCTTGACTGACAAGAGAGCCAAACGATTCAGTTGACAAATACTGCTGATTCTTCAGCAAGGCAGCAAGACTACCAAAAGACTTAATGTGAAGAGATTAGAGCACCTTTCACATTGGGAACAGTTCATTGCTAACTTGGAGGGAAAGCTGAGGGAACACACAACTGGCAACAGAGGAGCAGAGAAAGGTGGGCAGCTTTCAGAGATCTGGTGTATGCAACACTGAATTTACCCATCTGCATCAGAACACTCATGGACATCAAGTTTGGTTTGAAAGAAACATGGGGAAACACAAAATCTGCTAAGTGAAAAAAATGAGAACTCCACAGGGTTTACTGGCACGATAGTTCATCCATCTCTAAGAAGGCAGCATTAAGTCCATCGAAAATAAAGCAAAGCAAAAGTTTAGAGATATATAGGATTCTTGGCTCAGTAAGAAGGCAAATGAAATTTAGTTTTATGCTGATAGTAACAATCCAAAGCCCTTTTATGATGCCCTGAAAGCTATTTATGGGCCAAAGATCTATGGTGCCTCTCAACTACTCCGTGCTGAGGGAGCCGCATCGATCAGTGAGATGAGCATGATCCTGGAGAGAAAGGCTGAACAATTACATAGTATTCTCAACAGAACTTCATCAACCAATCCTGAAGCCATTGACTGTTTACCTCAAGCTGAAGTCACTCCCTTTCTTGCCGAACTTCCAACTGAAAAAAAGGCTTTGAATGCCATTAGATGCCTCTTATATGGCAAAGCGCCCAGTGCTGATTCTATTCCAGCTGAGATGTACACTGCTCATACAAAAGCTGACTGAAATCTTCCAGGTTATATGGCAAGAGGATTTTATCCCCAAGGAATTCAAGGATGCCTCCATTGTCCAACTCTATAAAGGAAAAGGAAATAGACTGTCCTGTGACAATCACAGGGGGTTGTCTCTCTCTTAGTCATTGCTGCCCAGATTCTTGCCAGAGTCCTCCTTAACAGGCCAATCCTTCACCTGGAAGATGGTCATCTACTTGACAGCCAGTGTATCTTCAGAAAGGGACGAGGAAAGGTTGATAATTGCATTTGCTGCCTGATGACTTTAGAAGAAATGCCAAGAGCAGAACAGAAGTCTGTACACAACACAGATCTGACCAAGGCCTTGGATGCTGTCAGTCACGAGGGCTCATGGCATGGCAAAATTTGGTTGCTCGAAGTTCTTTGGTATTACATGCTAGTTCTACGACAGCATGCTAATACAGACTCTGATACTGCTTTCATAATCACCAGTGGAGTGAAACAGGGCTGTGCGCTTTCTCCCATGCTTTTTAGCACGATGTTTTCAGCAATGTTGTCTGACACCTTCAATGAGGTCAGCTACTACACTGACAATAAATTATTTATCTTGAAAAGGCTACAAGCCAAGACTAAAGTGGAAGGAGAGCTTGACCCCCACATCATGTCATTTTGGTCCTCTTTGAGCATGAAGGACAACAACCAATACGTGCAGATGTTCCATACATACATACAAACACACATAGCTCTTCCCTTGTCTGACAATAAAGTTAAACATCATCCTCAACCCCTTATTCTTACTCATCTTACATATGGAGTCAGTTGCCAAATCCTATTGATTCTTTAGGTGCAGTGGATAGAGTGCAAGCCCCAGAGTCAGGAGGATCTGAGTTCAAATCTAGCCTTAGACAGTTACTAGATGTGTGATCCCAGGCAAGTCTCTTAACTCTATTTGCCTCAGTTCCTCATCTGCGAAATGAGCTGGAAAAGAAAATGACGGCAAACCGCTCCAGTATCTTTGCCAAGAAAATCCCCAAATGGGGTCATAAAGAGCTGGACACAACTGAAACAACTGAACAACATCTCTACTTTGCATGTTTCCTCTTCTTGAAAACAGCTCTTTAGAAAATACTTGTCAGGAGTGACCCTCTCCTTAACAGAAGTCTGCAAAGCCTTAATTTCTGCCCTCAAAGTATCTCTTCTCAATTTGGACACAAGATTCTTCCACAGAATAGTCTTGGAATATAGTAGAAAGGGCACTGGTTTTAAAGTTTGGAAAACCTGGTTTGGGGCATGGCTCTTCCACATGCCAGCTGTGTAACCTCAGACAAAACACTTAGCCTCAATGGGTCTCAGTTTCATTATGTGCAAAACAGATACAAATCAATCAATCAATAAGTTTTATTAAGCACCTGTAATGTGCCAGGTACTGTGTGTTTTACACGTCCTTTGAATGCTGATGATTTCATTGAGATAGGTAGTCCCTCTGGTAATGGTCTTTGTGAGTTATTTTGGCTGGAACAATTCATCACCCTATGGTAAAGTTTTTCTTGATGAGTCTCTGAATTTAGTTAGGCTGAGTCCCTAGATGAAAGCTACCCACACACTCTATCACTGGGCCCATACTCAAAGCTCCTATAGCTTGGTATCATCTTTCAGGGCTTGCCCTCTGCTGACAAAGCCTCTAGGAACTCAGGGTTTCCTATATACTATGGTGAGCCACTACAGCAAGGCATACAATCATTTAATAAATATTTGTTGAACTGAACGACAGGAACAGTTATCCAAGAATTTAAAAGATTCTGCTTTCTCAACTTATATGAACTGATGCTCAGTGAAGTGAGCAGAATCAGGAAAACATTGTACACAGTAACAACACTGCACAATGACCAACTTTGACAGACTTAGCTCTTCTCAGCAATGCAATGATTTAAGACAATTCCAAAAGACTCATGATGGAAAATGCTCCAGAGAAAGAATTATGAAGTCTGAACACGAATTGAAGCATACTATTTTTCCTTTTTTTTGACTTTTTTCTTTCTCAAGGTCTTTCCTTTGGTTCTAATCTTTCTTTACAGCATGACTAATATGGAAATATGTTTAATATGATTGTATATGTATGGCCTATATCAGATTGTACTCTGTCTTAGGGAAAGGGAGGGGGAAAGAGGGGAAGAGAATTTAAAACTCAAAATCTTATAAAAGTGAATGTTGAAAACTAAAAATAAATGTTTAAGAAACATTAAAAAAAGATTCTGCATGCTCCTCTCAGATGAATGTTTCATATATATCTGCATATATATGTACATATATGTATATGTATATATAGCACCTTCTAGCAGTGCTTTGATAATAATAGTAATAAGAGCTAACATGTATATAGTGCTTACTATGCATCATACACTGTAAAATTATTATCTCATCTGATCTCACAATAGACTTGGAAGATAGGTACTATTATTATCTCCATTTTACAGATACAGAAACCGTGGCAAACAGGTGAATTGACTTGCTCAGGGTCACACAGCTAGTAAGCATCTGAGGTCAGATTTTAACTTAGGTCACTCTGACCCCAGGCTAGCATGTAAAAGGCTAAGAAGCAAATGTATATTGTACATACATGCAAAAATACACATCACTTTTTCTCCTTTAACCTGAACATATTCAAGAATGAACTAAATAGGCCAATTTAATTCAGTTTTTCCTTAAACTACAAAATCATAGCTGATATATCCATCACATATTTATGATTTGTAACTTTCCTTTATCTCAAATGATCATTAAAATTAACTTACAGAAATTGTCAGGGTTAAGACAGGGCATTAGTTATCAGTGTATTTCTTTCACTAATCTGTACAGTGCTTTGCATAGAGCAAGTATTCAATAAACAATTACTGAATGAATGGATGAGTGAGTGAATCTTTACACTACTGGCCTGGCCAATTCTTTTCTACTGAAAATTCAGTGTCCTGAAATAAGGAAATGAAGAAAAATGAAAATCAGGTAAATTTTGTCTTGTTACACACACACACACACACACACACACACACACACACACACACACACACAAACACAGAGCTCCTTTATCTAACCATGGTACAGAAGAAAGAGCAATAGCTCTGGAACCAAAAGATATGGATTCAAATCCCACCACTGATGCTCACTACCAGTGTGACCTTGCGGAAATCATTTAATCTCTATGGATACCCGTTTCCTTCATTAAAAACTGAGCGGATTGACCTAGATGACCTCTTATGTCCCTCTGAGGTTTGGTACTTAAGCCTTAGGACTAATGTGAAGCATCCAAAGCTTCAATCTTTCCAAGAGTTGCCTCTTATCAAGTTTGACATCAATGAAAACTTCCTATACCTCTGCAGTACTTTTGAAGCAATCTGATCCAACCTTCCCATTATGCAGAAACTATATAAAGTTTATATATAAACTATATATAAAGAAACTAAGACATGTGGAAAAGTTATATGGTGTCACCAAAGCCAGAGGAAAGTCAGTGGTAGGGCTTACACTAGAACCTAAGTCTTCTGATTTCCTGTTTGGTATTCTTTCATCTTTCTATGTTTCCCCTTCAAAAAAATTCCTCAGGTTTATTTCTCCCAAACTCAGAACCAAAACTTCCTTCTTCTAGTCATTACTGACCCCAAAGGAAAATAAGATATTTGGCAAAATGTCTTTTACATGTGTTTGTCTACGTTAGCATAGAAGCTAGTCGGGGGCACATTCCATGCCTTTCAGCATGATTGATAAATACACCATGGGCCTTTAATACATATATATTTCTACCATAAATAATAATGACATTATAGTCTGATTTCTTGCATTCACTGGCTTCCATGCTGCTTTGTACTTTGCTGTGCATGTGGAGATATTCTAGAGCTGGAATCACAGATGGGATCACTTGGACGGAGAGCTGAATTATGATTTTTTTTCTGTTAATCATGTGTGGTACACATGTTTAAGAATTATGTCATATCTCATCGCCTTACATTTGAATGAAAAATGGCATTTCTTCAAAAGCAGTGCTGAACCTAATTAGTGAGCTCCACGATTTATGATTAAAATTCCAGAAGAAGCCATCGCGTCTGGTCTGTCTTACATCTGATAACCCTCTTACAGGTTAACGAAAAGGGCTTGTCTGCTCTGAAAAGAAGGGGATTGCAAACAATTCACTGGATTCACTGAAAAAACCTATGGAAGGAAGAAATACACTCTCTCTGGTGACCTAGGATAGGATTGAACAGGATTTTGGATGGAACTTCATGGCCCATCAAGTCCAGCCTCCTTAATTTACAAATAAGTAAACTTAGACATAGTAAAGTTAAGTGATTCCCCACCGCTGCCATGCCCCCCACCCCCAGCCACTATCACATGGCCAATAAGTATCTGAGGCAGGATTCTAACACAGGATTTCCTGACTCCAAGTTTGGTGCTCTAACCACTATCTACATTTATTACAATCAACATTTATCAAGCACCTACTATGTGCCAACCACCATGCCACCTAGATGCATGTGCTCCCCCCGGGGATGCATTATTATTCTTTATCTCCTGTCATTCCTACGTGAAACAGACAAACAAAATGTATATTTGGCTCTCTGATTTCATTGGTATGGTATTTCATTCAATGGTGTAGGTTGAAACCTCTTCATATCTTCTCATTCAGTGGGATTCTTCTTTTCATAGGTACTGAAAATCCAGCCCTGTTCAATCCAACCAGCTTTTATAAGAGCCTACTTACTACATGAAAGCCCCTGCTCTCATGGAGCTTACTCATGTATTACTAAAATGTAAGCTTTATAAAGAATCAGAAGCCTTTCTACAATTCTTTTAATATCTCAAAGGTATCAATGTAACATTCAACTCAACATCTTTTTTCTCTTATTCCCCGTACGTGACCGACCAGCTGGTTACCTCATTTTCCTTGTATATTTGGCAATAATAATGTTTTCTATGCACTGTCCTTCCCTGTCCCTCAAAAAAGAACCAACACAAATTCCTACCTTACTACATCATGGTAGCATGGAGGCAACCCTGGGTTTTTTAAAGTCATGCCAATGCAAGGAAAGCTCTGACAAAATCTACCACAACAGAATGGCCTGTAGTACAAACTGGCAGACTGTGTCTAAACTAAGTACAGTGAGGGTCATTAATAGGCAACAGACCACTAACTTCTGAGGGGGCACAGTAACCCACAGACAGATAAAAATGATTAAAGACACAAAACAAACAAAAAAGGAAAAATCCTAGTAAAATGTGTTAGTCATCAGGAAGTGCTAAAGACTAAGTCAAATAATTTTTTCACTTCTGCTTCTTACTTTAAAAAAAAAGTCAAGCTAATTAAAATGAGTGGGTTTCCTTCCTTCCTTCGTCTCTCTCTCTATTCTTCATTCATTTATTCAGCAGATATTTCATGAGTCTCTACTTTGTACTCTGACCACTTTGCTTTTGCCCTTTCTCATGTGTATTGCTCTCCCTGCCCCCCAACTTATTTCCCCCCTAGCTGGAGTCATAAAATTAACTTTTTCTTTGAAGCTGGCTAAATTTTTCTTTTCTCTCCTTTTTGGGGGGTGGGGAGCAGGTGTGAAGAGAGCATTCTCAGAGGGTTTCATTTCCTCTGGGACCGTTCTTTTCTTTTTTTTTCTTTTTAGGGACTCATTATTTATTTAATGGTTCTGTTTGTTTACAAAGCCTAGAATTTTCAAAAAGGGGTGGAGCTACTGATTCCTTAGTGACCTGACATTTGAATAATCTAAAATGAGTCCTCCAACAGAGCTTTCTGTTTAATTTGACCAATCTGTTTATTTGCCTCTCTGGGAGGCTGGTATAAAACAACTGTAAGGACACAAAGTCTTGATTTACTTTAGAAATTTTGCAGAGGAAAACATGATCACTTCTCCTCCCCTTCTTTCCAAGTTTCTGTCACTCTTTTCTTGAACTATAATCCTCTCTTCTTTTCCACCTTGATTTTGCTCTGAGGTAGGTTCCAAAATAATCTGAATACCTTTCCTACCTCAGGTGCTTTTGAAAACTAACAGACAATAACA
Organism: Phalanger gymnotis; assembly: GCA_028646595.1. NCBI lineage: Eukaryota > Metazoa > Chordata > Mammalia > Diprotodontia > Phalangeridae > Phalanger > Phalanger gymnotis. Next base: position 296,373,855 of record CM053622.1, on the reverse strand, counting down.
CATTAAAGAGTGTGCCAGCCCTGTGGGTTTCAGAGTTCCCATGGTTCCCCACTTCCCTCGGACTAACATACCACTACTAAAAGCTACCACTTTCAGACATTATATATTGTTATGCCCTTGTCCCCTGAAATAGAGGCCTGGAAAGTATCTAAATTGGCTTAAATTGGGATGCACTGCACATGGTAGCATTTAAAAACAGGGTTTGGTCCTCTGGAGGTTAGTCATTAGTGGTTTCAAATATTCACAGTTTAGTGCACCAGGCCATGGTGACTTTTTTGTCTCAATGAACCTTTATAGACTGCACTTAGAAAGGTGAGGAAGAGGTGGAGGGTGGGTGGCCTGTGGCTGGAACGCTGGGAATTTTTTTAAAAACTCTGGTTGACTAGTTAGGAAGGGAATGGGGAGTAGGGTTTTATGGCTTATATAAGCAAGAATCATAAGAAGCATACTGAAATACATACATTATCTCATTTGATCCTCACAACAAGCCTATGAGGTAATTACTATAATCATTACAGGTTTAGAGACTTTGGTTGGTTTACATAGCTAGTGAGAACACAAAACCCTTGAGAATGTCAAGAATCTACCCCATTAGAATATGTGACCCCCAACATTAAGATGGGTTATCTCTCAAAAGTTCATTTGGAAGTCATGTTTGGAACTCAGAATGAATTTTAGCCCTAGAAACTATACTACACTTGTCCTGCCCATGAAATGCTATTTAACTAATTTTCCTTAAACTAAGTATTACATTATTAGTATTATAGAAACTAACTGCCATATATGAGTTTTTCATGGGAAATTGCATTCAGAGTTCTAGACTAGACTGTCCAGAAGAGATTTCTCCTTATTTCTGCACAGAGAACAGGGACTTTAATATTTTGCACAAACCCCTTTCCCGCCCCTACCCCTACTGTAAAGTAAAGGAGAATAGGGTGTTCACCAGGTTCAAACTCTTATTAGTGTCAAATAAAACAAAATGAGTAAAAGTTTGGAGGTGAAAATGCAACGCATGCCTGGTGAATGGTACGTCATCTAGGTTGGGTGGAATTCAGAATTCTTGTAAGGGCTCAACAGGAAATAAAGCTGGAAAAATCATAGATGGGGTCATTTAGTCTAACTCTCTCATTTTACAGATAAAAAAATGGTAGTCAACAGCAGAGATGGAACAAAGGGAAGGGTGTTAACTGTTGTTGCTAAGTCATGGAGGCCCCTGAATGCCAAGCTAAGAAGTTTGAATTTTGTCCAATAGGTAATAGGAACCACTAGAGGTTTTTAAACAGAGAGCAAAGATAATTAAATGGGAGTTTTGGAATATTACTCTGAAGGTCACTACTTAGAATGAATTAAAAGGTTAAAACAATGAAGGCAGAGTGACCAATTCAGAAGCTATTGCAATAATCTCAATGTGATCTGATAAGAGTATGAACTAGGGTAGTGCCAGCAGAAACAGAAAGGAAGGAATAGATTCATGAGATATGAAATTAAATAGAACTTGGCACCTAAATGTAGGAAGCAAAGAAGAGATGCTAAACTTGGATGATTGAAAGAATTGTGAGTACTACCACTTTGCACACAACAGGCATCTATCTGATAAATTTATGTTAAAATGAAATGAGACAAGGAAGTCAGAAGGAAAAACTGGTTTTGAGGGCGTGATTAAGAGCCTGGGTTTTAGAAATAATGGATTTGAAACATTGAGAGCACATCCCATTTAGTAGGCAGATGAAAATGTGGGACTAGAGGTAGGGAAAGAGGTTTAGGTTGGAGATAGAGATTTGAGAGTCACTGGCATAATGGATACAGTTGAAGCTGTAGGAGTAGATGAAAATACCAAAGAGAAATATGCAAAGAAGGAAGATAAGCCAATGAAGGACAGCATCTTGAGGAATGGTTGAATTTAATTAGTGCTGGAGAAGAGGGACCACAGAAGAAAACAAAGAATTACTGGTCAGAGAAATAAGGGGAGAAGTAGGAAAGGGCAAAGTACAGACAAAAAGAGGAGAGACTTTCAAGAATGAGTGGGTGAACAATCATACCAAATGTGTCAGAGAAGCCAAGAATACATGAACTGAGAAAAGGCCACTGGTTTTGGTTACTGATGACTTCTTAATGAACAATTTCAGTAGAATAGAGTGGACAACAGGCAGATTACAAGAGTCAAAGAAGTTTGTGGGCAGTGAGGTGGTGGAATTACAGACCACAAATTTGAAAAGTTGGATGGTTTATTGAAATTATAAGCTATTTGAAAAATTTCAGCAACAGTAATTGCTCCTTCGACAGAAACGGACATTTCAAACCTTCCTATTTATCAGACAACCACAACGAGTAATTTTTTAAAATGTTCTGGGGAAACAAATATTTAAAGTAATTATCCTCACAGCTGGTATTATTTTTGTGAACATAATAGATTTGCTCTATTTTTATTACTTGTAAATTTCCTATTAAACAATTTTCCCTGAACCTAGAACTTGAAAGGCATAAAGAAAAGAGAAATGGTCATGCATATAAAGGAGAAATGATGATTATAATCTACTTGAACTCTTGAAGAGCTTTTGACAGGATTCCATACCAAGGAACTTTTTAAAAATTGAATCACATGAAAAGATCCCAGAAACAAAGCCTGAAACAAATGAGTCCAATTCTGAATGTGTCTAAGGAAAAAAAATAATGACTTGTTTTATTTAACTTGTATAAATGAAATGAAGGTCAATATGTTCAGTGAAATTTCTAAGTCTCTGGATGACAATAATAAACTCTAGTGAGTAATGAATGGCTAAGCTGAGGGGACAAAACAATGGGTAGATTTGGTGAATCTGTGCCTGGGCAGAAAAGGGGCAAATAAATTAGGAGCAAAGACCACAGGATAAACACAAATCTACAAATCTAAACCATATACCCAGGTCCTCATTACTGCAAATAACAAATCCCCTGAAGAGGTTGCATTATTCGAATTCACACTGCATATTTCTACTGGGCTGGAACCATTTACCATTTTTAACATAATTATAACTTTAAACAGTGAACATCAGACTGCAATGTGACCACTTCAGGGGATTCTTTGTTTGCATGAATCAGGACCTACCTGATATACAAAATGAATTACAGGAAAATTGCTGATATTTCTAGAGTGCTTGAGGGATTGTGAAGTATTTTATTCATATTATCTCATTTGAGCCAGCTATAGGTACCACAGGTATTATTATCTCCACTTTACAGATTAGGCAACAAGCTTACAAGGATAAATCACCCATGTCCATCTTCATAAGTAGCTAATATGTGCCAGAGGCAGCAGCTTGATTCTAGGCTCCCTTGAATCCAAGTCAAGCATTCCAGTAACTGTCCAGATGATGCTTTAGATAAAATGCCTCTGAGGCCCTTGGATACAACCCAATAGTTATTGTTTATTATTTCTTGAGTACATTAGTTCAATGTGTAGTCAAAAAAAGCCAACAAAATATTGAGTATTGAAAACGAAGTAGAAAATATCATTACACTCTCAAAAAAAATCTGTATTTGTGAATATGCATCCCCTTACCTGGAAAATGTTTGAGGCTTAAAGTACCACATGCATTCTTTTTAAAAAAATTAAATTATGTTAACTACTTTTTAATATTCCTATTTAAATTCTGAGTTTCAAATTCTCTCCCTCCCCATAACTCTGCCCTCACCTATTGAGAAGGTACCCACTATACATGAAATCATGGTAAACATATCAGTCATATTTAAAAATACATGAAATCATGCTAAATATATTGGCCATATTTAAAACTAAAAACAAGAAAAATAAATGAAGTGAAAAAATATGCTTCCATCTGCATTTAGAGCTCATCAGTTATGGATACCATTTTTCATCGTAAGTCCTCTGGAATTGTCATAGATTATTGTATTGATCAGAGCAGCTAACTCTTTCACAACTAAGCATGGTTAAAATATTGTTGTTACTATGTACAATGTCTTCTGGTTTTACTCACTTCATTTTATAAATTTTTTCTGAAATCATTCTTCTTGTCATTTCTTATAGCAATATAATTCATCACAATCATATATCACAACGTATTCAGCTATTACTCAATTGATGAACACCCCCTCAATTTCCAATTCTTTGCCACCACAAAAAGAGCGGCTACAAATATTTTTGCACATGTAGGCCTTTTTCCTTTTTCTTTGATCACTTTGGGGTACCCACCTAGTAGTGATATTGCTGGGTCAAAGAGTATGCACAGTTTGATGGCTCTTTGGGCATAGTTCCAAATGCTGCATGTATTCTTTGGCTGAACAAGTTGTGGTATATGATCATGATGGAATACTACTGTGCAATAAGAAATGATGAGCTCAGTGATTTTAGAAAAATGTGTATAAACTTGCACAAAATAACAAAGAGCAAAATGAGCAGAACCAAAAGAACACTGTATACAGTAACAGTGACATTCTTTTAACAACGACTCTGAGTGACTAAGTCATCTTGACTATGATAAATTCCCAAATTAACTACAAAAGGACACATGAAGGAAGATGCTATCTGCATCCAGAGGAAAAACTGATAAATAGAAGTATGTATAGAATGATTTTACACACACACACACATATATATATATATATATATATATATATATATATATATACACACACACACATATTTGTGTCTAATGGTAGCCATCTATGGGGAGGAGAAGGAAGAGCGAAGAAAAAAAGGAGTTATATAACTCAAATATACATTTAAAATGAATAGCAAGTTGTACATAATAGATTTGCAGTTTCATGCTCAATCATATTTTTTCCTTTCTCCTATGTTATGGAAATGCTTGTTTTATTTCTTAAATTCTGAATAAAATAAATTTTTTAAAAGGTGTAAGGGAACTATGAGAGACAGTGTGGTATAGTGGGTAGAGGTTAGGCATTTCCCAATTTCTCTGAGTAACTCTTTAGGGCTCTGTCACTTAAGCATTTGTTCAAACTCATTTGGAATCCATTCCTAATTCTCGCCTACATCACTCTTAGGGTAATAAGAACCATAAGAGTAAGAAAGACCTGGATTCAAATTCTTTGTCTGACACATACTGGCAGTGTGACCCTGGGCAAGTTCTTGACCCTATGGTGTCCTAGGTCATTCTTCACATCTATAAATTCTAGAGCAGATGCTGATCTATATCTGTGGTAGAAATTTCTACCATGGGAATTCCTCACATCAAGGAAATCATATGGCTAATCCCTCCCCTTTTTTTTTGGCAGTCAGGGTTAACAACAACCAGAGTCACACAGTTAGCGGCAAGTGTCAGAGACCACATTTGAACTCAGATCCCCCTTACTCCTGGGCCGGTACTCTATCCACTGTGCCCCCTTGCTGCCCCTCCCCATTTTTTTTTAAAGAAAACGAAGTCCAGAAAAGAAGACTTAGAACAGATAGGGGGCTACTGTATGAGGACAGACTAAAAAGATAAGGGTCTTCAATATGTAAAAGCAAAAACTAAGAGAAGGGATACAGTAGAAATCCACAAAACTGGTAACTAATAAAATGGGTGGAAAGAACAGAGATTTGTTCGTGAAATCACAAAATACTAGGTTGAAACTTGAGTGTGGTAAATTCAGGACAAATAAAAGAAATTCTACTTCACAAAGAAAGTAATGAACTTATGATGCTCATTACCCTAAGCAGCAGTAGAGAGAAGAATTACAAATAGGTTCCAATTAGGTTTACTAAACAACCACTAAAATAAAGTTGGGAAACAACTAACCTTTCAAGTCAATTAGGCCTTCTAGGCCTCTGCTGGCAATGGAATACTGGCTTAATGGGCCATGGGTCAGATCCAATATGGCAATTCTGTATTCCTACAATTCCTCTCTAAGCATTTTTATTCTAATATGAGACCATGTAATGTCCAAAATGACTGCAGATTAGTGGCTTGGTTTTTTTTTTCTTTAAAAGAAAAGCATTGATGTTGTCTTCTTTCCTTTTGGCAGCCATATTTTATAGATGCATTTTGCATGCCGGCTTTTATAAACACATTTGGCATGTCAATACTTCTGCAGTACTCTCCCCATGACCTCTCCAGCGGGCTTAACCATTTTAAGGACTTCAACTATCTCTTCTATGGGCGTGACACTGGGACCAACCCAATTTCCAGTTCAACACTTCCAACTGCCTCCAGGACATCTCTGCTAGGTCGTCCTGCCAATATCTCAAACTCATAAGAGCCAAGAGCTAGAGACAGAAGGGAACTTGGAGGCTAAACGGTCTAACCCCGTCATCTTACAAATAAGGAAACTGAGTTCTAAGAAGGTCTCTTATCTTAGAAATGGGGAAAATAAGATTCTCCCAAGGTAGTATCAGAGGTGGGTTTTGAATTCATGTCCTCTGCCTCCAAAGCCAAAGATTTTTCCATGTACCATGTTGCCTCAACTTGTTCCAAATCATACAATAAAGGAAAGTGTTAGGACTGGAACTGGGTCCCCCAATTCCCATCCCTGTCTTTGTCCATCACAACATGCTGTCTTGTGTATCCTTTCTCCTACTTTCTTTTTTTTTAAATTCTATTTATTTTAATTTATGAAATAAAATAAGAATTTTCATAACATAGTAGAATGAAAAAAGATGACTGTACATGAAACTGTAAGTCTATTACATACAACTTGTTATTCCTTTTAAATATATAATAAAATTATCATATAATTTTCCCTTTTTCCCCTTTCCCCTCTCCCTATGGTTTCCAAGAAGCTTAGAAGAGCAAGAACATTACATGCTGATGATTTTGGGTAAGAAAAATAAATAAATAAGAGTGTGTGTGTGTGTGTGTGTGTGTGTGTGAAAATATATTGCAGTGTTAAGGAAAGTTCTCAAGCCTAAACAGATTGAACATACAGAAAATTTACAAGGATATTAACACTGAAAGCCAATAATCCCCAGGGCAAGGGGCAGGAATCTTGCCTTGAATGACCTTAATAGTATTTCCTCTCCTAGGAAGCTTTTGGAAGACAGGCAGAAGATCAGAGTTAATCATAGAGATACAGTGTGGTACACTGGCTGGAGCCTCCAACCTAGATTAAGGAGATTAAGGTTCTAATGAAGAACTAAATAAGCAGAACCAAGAGAACACTGTATACTGTAACAGCAATATTGTTTTAAGAATGACTTTGAGCAATAAGTCATTTTGGCTACTATAAAGACCCAAATTAACTATAAAGGACATAAGAAGAAAGATGCTATCTGCATCCAGAGAAAGAACTGATAAATAGAAGCATATATGGAATATTTATATATATACACATATATATAGAGAGAGATTATATATATGTATATGTATATATCTATTTGTGTCTAATGGTAGCCATCTCTAGAATGGAGGAGAAGGAACGAAAACAAGGGGAAAAAGGAAGTTACCTGATAACTTTATTACATATTTAAAAGGAATAGCAAATTGTATATAACAGATTTTCAGTTTCATGTATAATCTTTTTTAATTATACTATGGTATGGAACTGCTTTGTTTTATTCCATAAATTAAAAATAAAATTTAAAAAAAAGATGAAATGGCCAAGGCAAAAAAAGAAGAAGTCTGAGGTTTAAGCCTCAACTCTTGTGTGATGACGGTTAGTTTGGTTGTTCTTTGTTCTCAAGGAGGACCAAAATGACCTCACTACGTTAGAATCAAGTTATAGTGTGTCTGACTGAGGCTGATCAGACCAATATGAGCTTGGAATGTTCTACCATAGGTTAGGCACCAATATTCCACATTAACTTCTGGAGTGGATTTTCTATATTCCTAGCTGACCTGCTTGCAATGAGTGGATTTTCTGTATTCCTAGCTGACCTGCTTATATTGACTTCTAAGGGTTTAGTAGTATTTCTCAAAAATCATAAGGTCTGCTGACAGTTTCAAATTCTCTGTTCTACTATGCTAAAGGGCTATAGAACTGTGCGTACTCCTTGCTCCAGCAATAACACTTCTAGATCTGTACCCCAAAGAGATCATTAAAAGGGCAAAAGGACCTACATGTACAAAAATATTTATAGCCGCTCTTTTTGTGATGGCAAAGAACTAGAAATTGAGGGAAAGCCTATCGATCGGGGAATGGCTGAACAAGTTATGGTATATGAATACGCTATGAGAAATGAGCAGCTGGATTTCAAAAAAATCTGGAAAGACTTACATGAACCGATGCTGAATGAAGTGAGCAGAACCAGGATAACATTGTACACAGTAAGGGCAACAATGTAAAATGATCAACTATGACTGACTTAGCTCTTCTCAGCAATACAGTGATCCAAGACAACTCCAAAAGACTCATGATGGAAAATGCTCTTCACATCCAGATAAAGAACTATGTGTATGAATGCGGATTGAAGCATACTATTTTCACTTTTTTGGGGTTTTTTTGTGATTTTTTCCCCTTTATTCTGTTTCTTCCTTCACAACGTGACTAATGTGGAATATGTTTAACATGATTGCACATGTGTAACCTATAACAGATTGCTTGCCATCTTGGGGAGGAGGGAGGGAAGGGAGAGAAGGAGAAAAATTTGGAACTCAAAATCTTATAAAATGAATGTTGAAAACAATCTTTACATGTAATTGGAAAAAAATTTTTAAAACTATTTACAAAAAAATTCTCTGTTCTAGAAGAAGTGGAATTGATTTGGGCCATAGTTAAGTCCCAGAGAGGTTGTTCTCCTCCTTTTCTGCTGGTCTTCTGGCAGTTGGTCTCTTGGTACTCATTTTGAGAGGCCATGTAGTGGTACTCCTAGTGCAAAGATCGCTTCACTCAATTTCAAATTTATTAGATTAGTAGTCTTCTGTCCATTGACCTTTGTGTAGTCAAGTAGCTTTCAGGAGGAAAAGCTAACTTCAGGTTTTAATCAAACTCTGAACTTTCTACCTAAAAGAAACTCATCCCAAGGATTGAAGATTGAGTAAAAAACTATCCAAGAGACTTCCCTAATCCCTAAGCACTTTGTAGCACCTACCAAATCCTTTAGATAGATACTCAAGACTATTCTACTGTCAGTGGTCCTTTAACCTTATTAGCCCAGTGGTTCTCAAATTCTTCTTAGTTGCCTCCAATTCCCTCTAGACCCCCAGTTAAGACCCAGTCCTTCTCATAGACTACTGGCCTTTTTGCTCTATAGTTAACGTTCAGAGCCTTGGCCTTTGCCTGATCTCATAAGTCTGTCTATGCTCATGACCTTGGCCATTCTCAGTCTGTCCTATTCCACTTGATTCTTCAACCACTGGACCAGTGGTTCTCAACTGTTTCAAGAAGGAAAGTTTTTTTTTAAATACTGCAGTGTACTGTCAGGCACAATTGTTACTTACTTTTATTGAAGTGCCTTTTTGTTTTTATTTTTTAACTATTTCTTATTTAGTTTGTTATAAGGTCTGGCTTGTTCAGTTGAAGATGGAGACAGGAATATATTTAGAAATGAAAATGATATAAAAACAAAAGTTATCAATAAAATGAGTTTTATTGACAGCTGTTGGAGTTAAATAAAGACTGAAATGATAATATTTGGTAGGCACATGGATCTCAGTGTTCTTTTCAATAACTCCTCCTCTCACACTCCAGAAGACCTGGGACACAGAAGCTTAGAACCATAGCTCCGAATAACTCTTTCCTCAAAGCTACCTAGTGTCCTCACCCTAAAAGAAGAGGAAAATGCTTCTCTCTACTGAGTCACATAAAGGAGATGATCTGATGTTTGATTGCAATGTGCCTTACCCCTCTATCCAAAAAATGTGCAGCTTGAAATATTGTGTCGTCTCTCTCATTAAAATGTTGTTTCTCGATCAAATTCTTAGCAACAAGAAAACACCTTACCTCTTTCTGTATCGACTGAGGAGACAGCCTGAATTAAAAGGGGTGCATTTGACTCAGTGTACTCCACAAACACCAGCAGTAACTTCAGGGCAGTCTTCACCACTAGGCGGAACTGGAAAGAGAAATTAAATTCAATATGAAGCTTGGAGGGGAGGCTCCTTTCTCTTCTGAGTTTCAAGCTTTGTCTTTGAGACATAGTCAATCATGGGACAATGAAGCTCCATTTATGGAGTTTTAAAACACACACACACACACACACACACACACACACACACACCCCCACAAATACACACACACAAGTACTTTATCATATCCAGTTAGTTCTACCATTTCTAGGTCCATTCCCTTGCTCTCAAGTCATCCTGCATTGGTTCTGCAAAGCTCTTCTTTTCCATGAAGGAATCCATTTTTCCACATCTTGAGGTCCCTAAACAGGTCCCCTGACCTATATACTCCATCTTGTTTGGTTTGCCTGAAACAGGCTAACTAGACAGATGCTAAAGTTGCTTAGACCCTTTACTGCTGGTGATCTAGGTAACTGAGCTGAATCTCATTAGCAGCCCTGGTCCCTGCATGCAAGATGGCACCTCTCCCCAAAGCTGATTTGCATTATTTCAGCTTAGTCTGACAGCTAGAATTAAAGTCCTACTTATTTCCTACTTTAAAATCTTTTCTTTACTTTGAATCATCTGTTTCCTGTCCAGGGGATATTTTTAGTTCTCAGTTTATTTGCAAAGCAGAGATAATTGATATACCCTGAACCCAATGACACCTTTCTTGATTGTGGTTATAAGGTCTGACTGTTTCGCTGGGTTTTCTGCATCGTACCTCCACACCCATATCTTCATTCTATGGCTCATTTTTCCAAGGTCCTCCCAACCTGCTATTTTCCAACACTTTTCCATGCTCCACGATTTAAATGAAACAAACCTGCCCTACTAACTCAAAGTTTTTCCTTCACATTTTCTGAATTCTTAATAAATAGAAATTCATGTATATTAACAGTTATTTGTTAACCTTCACAGTGTTAACTAGGAGGACACTGTTGGTCATTCACACTTTAGTGAAAATTACCTAGTCAGCTTTCTTCACACCTACTTGAGGAAGGTATGAGGAGATTTACTGAGGGGAACAGTTTTAATAAGTGAAATGAGGATGTGTGAAAAAGATCTAAAAGAAATTTTGGAGGTGCCTAGTATAAGCCAAGGATTATTAAATTGATGTCTGTGAAACTGATTTAAAAAAAAAACATTTTTATTGCATTTCAGTACAACCGGTCTCCTGTGTAGTCCTGTATATTTTATCTTATGAATTAAAAAGAGGGTCTATCAGTGTCGCTAGGCTGCTAAAGGGATCTATAGCACTGAAAAAGGTTGAGAACCCCTGGTATAGGTAGAGATCAAGATTTGGGCACAAGGTACTTAAGAGAGGCAAAGAAAAGGGAGTTGATAATGCGAAGGAAAGGAAAGACAACTTTACTTTGAAGGTCCTTGGAGGCAGAGACTATTGTTGCTTTTTCTTTGTATTCTCTATTTTCTCACAAGTGCTTAGTAAATTCCTGTGGACTGATTGATTGCTGGAGCTGTGGTTTTATTAGTTTGGATTCTACTTCATCCAATTTAGAAGGTGGCAAGAGAGTCTAAAAGAAGAGATAGGAGGGACAAAACTAAATGGAAGATGGGAAGGGCATCTGAACTAATATTTTCTAACTGAGAATATTGAATTTTTTCACAGCATTGGTCTCTCGAAAGAGACCATATGGGCAAAGCCCACCTAGGTATAAATAAATAGAGAAGGGAGAGTGGTCTTTTGCTTTTTTTCCTTAGAAAACTTAATTAGCATACTTTCATACTTCCGTGGATCTGCGATCTCATCAATGCAAGTGCTCTCTCCAACACTGCATACCTGCTCAGACAGGAGGCAATGTGGTTCAGCAGCAAGAGGGTGGAGTCATAGAAGCTGAGTTCAAATCTTGGCTCTGTTACTTACTACCTACGGGAATTTGAGCAGGTCACTTAAACATTCTGACCATCGGTTTTTTTCATCTGTAAAGTGAAGGAATTGAACTTGATATTTTCTTCCCGTTCTAGATCTATGGTCTGGTGAACCTAATTAATATCAATTCATTAAACTGAGAAAGCATAGAAGGGAACAGCAAAAAAAAAAACAAAAACAAAACAAAAAAAAAAAACGAAAAACTCCACCAAGATGTAGTTTCAGAAATTGGTGAGTCTCCATAATAATTACGTCCCATACTACAGTAGAAGATATTTTATGGGTAGGAAAATAGTGTCTATAATAGGAGATTCTCAACTTATTCTTTTGCAACTTGGCTGGGAACAGAGTAAAACTAGAGCTCATTACGAACAATTATAAGGTTGGGGGATTAGGGAATGTGGAATAAGAGTTGAAATTTTAATTTTTTTTTGCTTTAGGGAATTAGTTTCAGGTAAATTGGAGAAAATAAGAATAGCTAACAAGATTGGGGAAAATAAAAGCAGCAAGCCCAGACCTGGATTCCATCCTTTTTCTCTAGAGGGTGTACTATTATTATGAACTTTAAGCCTTTAAATACTTTAATGGGAAATAACCTGGCTGCTTCCCAGATCTTCACCGCTGGCCTTGTCCTGACAGGTACCTATATTATGCTTATATAGGAAAGGGTTCTTCCAAAGTCCTTCTACTCGAAGGTAAAAGCATGTTTGCTACAAGGGCCAGCAGTACTTCCCATCTCTAGGATACCCTCTCCTAAAATGTTCTCCAGTTACAGGAGCATTTAATTTTCAATTGTTCTGGGCATGTCATTTCACGTTCTCTCTTTGTTAAGAACGCACTCCATTGGCCTAACATTGTATCCTCAATAATATTCTCAGCATTATCCATTTCATGTTATTTGAGCTTTGTAAGAGGGGAAGCTCGAGGCTGTTCAGTGGGTCTATTTCCCATATTTCTGGGTAGTGTCAAGTGTACAAACTCCCGGAAGTCAGTCCAGGCTTTTCGTGCTACAGGTGCCTCTGACCCAAAGGTTACCTACCATGAGATAGGAAAACAATCACTTTCAAACATCAGAGTCTTCACACCACAGAGAGCTGTGGAAATGGACCCTAAGTGTTTGCTGAACCCATCAGAGGCAATGATCTAACTTGGGATCATAGATCTAGAGCAGGAAATGCCCTTAGAGGCTATTTTGTCTATTTCCCTCATTTTACAGCTGAGGAAACTGAGATGGATGCTCGAGGTCACACAGGGATGAAGTGGCAGAGCTGGAATTTACACTCAGCATCTATGACCCTTTAGCTTCTTTTTACTATGCCACAGCATCATTTACTAATATAGCTGTTATGGGTAGAGCTGGGTGGGGGGAAGGCAACCATATATATTTTCATATAAGTAAACATTGCCAGATTGTGTTATTTAAATTGGTATTTTAATTTCTTCCCAAGTTTTGCAAGCACAGATATATACATATATGTATGTATACATATATGTATATGTGTGTGTGTGTATGGTTATATTTTTGTTCTTTTCCCCTCCCAGCTCTACCCTTAAGAGCTGTACACACATACACACATATGTATGTATGTATGTATGTACATACATGTATATGTGTAATCCTTCCTTTTCCTCATCTTCAATGGAAATTATACCTATCTATTGTCAGGGTGGTATAGTTAAAAAAACAAAGCACTGGACCTAACCAGGATCAGAAGACCAATTCTGCCACTTACTAGTTGAATGAACTTGGGAAAGTCACTTAAACTCCAACTTCAGTTTCTTTATTTATAAAATTGGGCTAACATAATAGTTAGGATCAGAGGATCGTAGATTTAGAGCTAAATTTAAATTTAGACTTTTGGGGGGACCATGGAGCACATGTACTCCAACCCCATTTAGTGATGAGGAGACAGAAAGGTTAAGCACTTTGCCCCAAGGCACACAGTTTACCTCGACAGCAGTGAGTTTTGAAAGCCAGAACATTGCAAAGCAGTGGTCTTTTCCCCTGTGCCAGAGCTGCCTTCTCCATAGGGCTGTGTTAGATAAACTCACTTCATTTTGCCTGGGTCAAAGTTTCTTGCTCACTTTCCCTCCATCATCAAACTCTGATTCCTGGCTCATTGGGCATCATCCCTACTTCTTCGCTAGCAGAAACTTGGATCCCACACCTGGAACCACTCTGCTTTCTGATAGGTGAACTTTCCCTTTATCCTTCAAGAATCCAGGACTTTGATTAACTGCCTGGACCATTTTAACTCATGACCCAACTATGCCTGGTTCCCTACCTCTGTCTCTAGCTCTCCTTTAACTATAGTCTTCCCTCATTAGAACATAAGCTTCTTGAGAGCAGGGACCATCTTGCTTATTTGTACTTGTAACCCCAGAGTCTGGCACTGTGTCTGGCTTATAGTGAACGCTTTTTTGGGAAAATATTTTGTAAATTACAAGCTCTGAAATAAACCAGCTATAAGTACTGCTGTTCTTACTAATATGTCTTAATTGGGGTGGGGGAGATAAGGGAAACAGGGCGCTATTAATTTTGAAGGAAAAAAAAGAGCTTTCTACTGTCACAAGATACTATCCCCATCTTGTGGCATGTTGGGATTATTATCACCAAAGACATTTAAAACCATGTTGTGTTTTTGCTGCTAGTCATAAATGATACCTGCAGGCTAGGTACTCCTCCTAGGAAACACTAATCATATTATTTTAACATATGCTCATTTAAAATGGAAGCTCATTTATATTTTGTAATACTTTAAAATGCACAATCACGATAAATTAAAATGATATAAACAGCCATACCTATATCACTGACTGATATAGGACTCTTTTAAACAATAAGAATAAAAATGAATAGAAACAGCTATATATGGAATTATCCTACGTGATAAGAAACACTCATCACTCCCTCTGGCAAATTTGAGGGTCTGCTTATTTAATACTTTTACTTTCTCCTACAACATCCCTCACTTTGTATACTGAGTTACTATACTGATAAAGTAAAAATTACACACTTTCAAAGTTACAAATCTATTGACTTAGGGGAAGTAAGTCCTTTAATCACCACCTCAGCTAGAGACTGAACTCTGTAAATCATGAAAGGCTTTGCCATTGATGATGAAGATAAAAGAGGATGAAGAGGAGAAGGAGGAGGAAGAGAAAAAGAAGGGAGAGGAAAAGGAGGAGATGACAAAAGAAAACAACAAAAATACTATCAAGTAAGAGTAAAGTAAGCAGAGGCAAGAAAATCAGGGAATAGAACCCAAAGAGGTAGCCTCAAGGAGGATAAGGTAGCTGAAAAGACAAGGAAGGTAATTAAGAAAAGTTAAGTGGAAATATTAGAGAATTAAGTAAATTGATAGTGTGAGGCAAATTGGTAAAATAGATAAGAGGCACAACATTGCAGAAGGAGCATAGGTGTCCCTGTGCCTATGAAGAAAGGAAATTGAGTGACATTGTCTTTAGAGTGTTTTAACTAGATATTTAGGGTTGAGGTGTAAATATCCACAAGTTGTTTCAAGAAACATGGCTGAACATCTCAACCATTATGGAGAATAGGGGTAATTATGCAGTGACTTCAATCAAGGGCACAGTGTTTGTATTCCTGCTATTTGTGATGCAGATCTTTCTCCTGGAGGAGAAAGTGAAAGCACTAAATGAACAACACCTCTCCAAAATGGAGGCTGTTAGGAAAAAGGAAGAGTTCCTAAAATAGAGGTAAGGTTTTGATGGAAAAGAAAGGGTTCAGAAGTTGGGGAAAGGAGATGTGTTCCTTCTAAGGACAGGAAAGGAAAAAGCAAAGCTGTACAATTAGGGCTTAAAAACAGATTTGAGGTTCTTCCTAAGAAGAGAGCTGGATGCTCTGAAGAAGACGTGGTTCGTGCTCCCATCACTAATATAATAGAACCACATCATATCATAGCAGAGAAAGAAGAAAAGACTAGTAATAGATGGTAATTCCTGGTTCATGGCTACTGGGGCAGCCATTTGTGTTCTTGATAAATAAAGCATTCTGTTGTCTTCACGGAGTACATAACCAAGACATGATTGGGAACTTCCCCCAAAACTTATCAAAATACATGACAATTACCAACTTATAATGATTCACATGGACACAAATCACACTCCCAAAAAGAATCTAAAACATACTGCCAAGATTGTGAAGTCTTGGGAGACCATCGGGACACAGTTGGTGTTTTCTCACTATTGTGCCCATTTAAGGTAAGAGATGCGGATGGTAAGTGAACAGCTGGCTAACAAAGTGGTGTCTGAGAATGGGATTTGGATTTCTGGACCATGGCTTACAACACAGAATTGACAGATTCCTGGACAGAGATGGAGCACACATAACAAAGGCTGGTAAGAATGTAGTTGGAAGGTGTCTTACAAATCTGATCAAAAGGATTTAAAACTTAAAAAAGGAGGGAGAAAATAGAAGATTCCTTATGCATATGCCCTAAATTAGATGTTATAGAGAGCAGAAATGAAGAAGGAAGATGAATACCATTTTATATACCTTGAAATTCACAGTTCCCAAAGTTCAAAAAAGGAGGCAGCAATAAAACCCAAATATCTAGATATAAATGCCCAAAAGAAGAGCAACAAACAAGATGAACTAGAGATCTTCATGCAAAGGGAAAATCTGACCTCACTGGTATCATAGAAACTTAGTGGGAGGAAGCCTATGATTGAACTATGACTCTGGATGAATATCTAGGATGGGGGGAAAGAGGTACAATAGAGTAGCAATGCATTTTAAGAAGATATACTCATGTGAGGAAATCCAGAAATAGAAGGAAAAAGCATTAAGGGTGAAGGTCAAAGGAGGGAAAAACACAAGTAATTTTGTCAATGGAGTATGCTATAGGCTACCTGAACAGAAAGAGGAAATAGATGAAGGGTTTGGGACACAGATCCAAGCCCAGTACAGAGGCATGATATATCAGTGTTGGGAGACTGGATATCTTCCAGAAATCTGCCAAAAGTAATGATAATTTCATTTTTCAAAAGGTGGGAGAACCAACAAGGGGAAATTTTATTCTGAATCTGATTCTCACTAACAGGTAGGAACCAGCTTTTAGGATGGAAATAATGGAGTCCTTGGGGGAAAATGATCATTGCATTCTAGTTTGTGATGAAGAAGAGAGGCAAGATGGCATAGTCTGAAATGCACCTTAGATCAAAAAGTTCAGAAGAAAGACAGGTAAGATCTCCTGTACTAACATGTTTCAGGGGAAGTCAGCCAAGGATGGGAGATTCTTAAAAATGAAATTCTTCAGTCTCATTTCCATTGATAAAATCACATCCATTTATGATGTTGAACCATTAATGGTGCCAAGGACTATTATGGAAGGAACTTTTTTCTGTCTTTAGTAGTTGTGTCTGTTGTGAAGGCAGGGGCTATAGCACCTGCAAAGGTAGCTAACTGGATTGACTCTCTACAGGGGTTGGTGCTCTAGTCAGTGGCTGTAAGGACAGGCTGGAAGCAGTGTTGATGGTCTGTTGGGGAACCACTATTTGCAGTATTCTGGGACTACCCGTCCATTGGTGGCTGTTGGCTAGTGTTGGTGATGCCCTTTCTCCAAAAGAGTCGCTGCTCTGGACAATGGCTCAGAGTCAGTCATATAAGAGCAAGGCTGGTGGAGTGAGAAGGTTCCCAGGACTCTGAGGCTCAGGGTCCTTCAGAGACAGGGAAGGGACCTTAACTATCATCTTCTTAATCTCTTTTGTTGGATCTTCATCCTGGTCTTTCCTGTTCCACAAGATTCTTTCTGGGGTCCACTTATCTTTCCCCATTATAAGGTTTCACTTGGTAATCCCATCAGCAACCATGGATTCAATCATCATCTCTATGCTGATGATTCTCAAATCTACTTATCCGGCCCTAACCCTTTTGCTGACCTCCAGGCTTACATCTTCAAATGCCTATTGGATCTACTGAATTGAATATCTCATCTGAAATTCAACAGGTCTATAACTAAACTCATCAACTTTTCCCCAAAACCCTCCTCTCTTCATAACTTCTCCATTACTGCTGAGCTGTGATAACCTAGGCTTACAACCTAGTTGTCATCCTTGA
This sequence comes from Phalanger gymnotis, assembly GCA_028646595.1. NCBI lineage: Eukaryota > Metazoa > Chordata > Mammalia > Diprotodontia > Phalangeridae > Phalanger > Phalanger gymnotis. The sequence continues at coordinate 296,355,965 of CM053622.1, read as the reverse complement.
CTCTTCATTCTCTCTCAAACCCTGCCCCCAAATCTAGTCAGTGGTCAAGTTCTGCCCATTCCATTTTACCTCTCTTGTAAATGCCTGTTCCTTTCTCTCCTTCACCTCTCCCTACTATACAGAAAGGAATAAACTAGAGTTCCCAACTTTTAAAATTAAAATATAGAGGTAGCCATATCAGTATGTATACCAGAAATACCATTATGAGACTCCCTCAAATCAAAAGCAAAAAATGCTTTTGGTTCTTAAAGGGTCAAACTATTTTTATTTATTTGTATTCTGAAGCATCTATTTATTTCTAGTTTCAAAGTTCTATCTATATTTTTTAAAATTAAGTGTTACTGATGCCTTTTATATGTGCATAACAGTAATTTCTAGATAGATTCTTTTCTTTGTAATAAAGAAAAGGACTGGGGGCGGAGCCAAGATAGCGACTGGAAAGCAGTAACTGGCGTGAGCTCCCCACCAAGTCCCTCCAAAAACCTATAAAAAAATGGCTCTGAACCAATTCTAGAACTGCAGAACCCACAAAG
>CM053622.1:296316760-296354932 GCA_028646595.1 Phalanger gymnotis | reverse complement strand
TCCAGAAAATATATACAACTTTGTGTCTCTGTAAACCCCCACCTCACTGCCAAAAGGAGTGAAGTATGTTTCTTATCTATTTTCCAGGACCATGACTCGTTTCACAATAGTTTGCAGAGTTGTTCCCTTTTAGTGATTTTTACATTAATATTGTCATAGTCATTGTATTGAACTCCCTGGTTCTGTTTATTTCACTCCTCATGAGTTCACACAGATCTTCCATTATTTCTCTAAATTCATTATAGCTCTGTATATTTTAAATTTATATTCAAATATCATTTTAATATTGTGAATTATAATTAACATTTTTTCAATAATAACTCAGATCCCTAAATATTAATTGATTTTGGTACCTTTAGTGTTTTTTTTAAATATTACTTTTAAAATTCTTTAAATCTCTTTCCCCTGAAACAGATAAAAAAAAAACACAGACCTTGTAAGAAACAAGAATAGTCTACAAAAACAAATCCATATATTAGCTATGTGCCCTAGAGTGTTTAAACTTGTTTTAAATTAGGCTTCCCTCATACCTATTGCTTCCCTCCAGGGGCTGATTTTTGTTTTGACTTCCATAAACAGCTACAAGCCACAGTCTGAGAAGCAGGAAGTTGTGATCTATACTGTAGATGCCTAAGCTAGCTTCCTAGACTCCTGCAGCATACTAATTAAGATGAATGAGATATGTCCTTTCTGGGAGACAGTTTGAACTCCTGACAAGTAGGGTAAGGAAGGTCAGAACAGAACTACAAGGTAGAACTCCAGACACATCCACAACTGCAGAAGCTTGACCTTGAATCTCAAGGTCTGCCTTGCCTGGGTCTTTCCATCTTGCTCTGGGCCTACAATGCCTTTCCATCATGCTCAGGCACCATCTGCAGCTACCTACACCTCCTCTGGGTCTGCCTTATCCCAACCCAGACATTCTCCACACAGCTCCCCTACCCTTTTCAACCCTGGGATAAATCTACCTGAGGATGAACTCCTGTGGACTCTGATAACCTGGATTCATTCTCAACCTTTCATACCCACTCCACAGCAATTCTGAAGGACTGGTTGCCATCATTCAAACCCTAGTCAATATCTCCACTGATCGCTCCCTTATTTCCTTTCTCTTCAACCCCAATCTGCCACCCCACCACCAACCTACCATTCTAAAGCTACCCACACCTTTTACCACACTCTCTGGAAAGCCTACTCCATAGATAACAAACTAGACTTTATCTTAAAGCTTTTCCTTTCTCACTCCTTCCATCTTGCATTCTCAGAGATGTGGCTCCCTCTTGATAACACAGCTTCTCTACGATCGTGGTTGTACTTTCATTCATTCATCCAGACTCCCTGGTTGTGGTGGGGGAACTAGACTACTCCATTGCTACCTCTAAGTTCTCCCTATACCACCATCACTCAGTAAGGTATTGATCTCTGTGGTTCATTAAATATATATTTATCAGCCAGTCAAGATTCTGGTAGTTGTAGTCTACAGACCTCTAGGATGCTCCTTCCTTCTTCAGTCAGTTCAGTGCCCAGCTCACAGTCTTTCTCTACTCCCCTCATACTAGGGGACTTCAACATAGATACTCTCTCAAATACCCTACTTCTCAATTCTTCAACTTATTCACTCTCCGTATCCTATTCCTCTACCATATCACCACTACACACACAGATAGTCATGCTCGTGATCTTGCCATCTCTCACGAATTTTCCACATCCATGTTCATGAACTCTGAAATTCCTTTTATCTGATAATGGTCTCTCATCACTGTACCTCTCACTCAGCCTTGCAACTCCAAAACTTGTTCTTTATCTTCATTGTGAGCTACAATCCCTTGAGGCCTCAGGTCTCTCTCAGGCCATCAGCTTCATATTGGCTATATTCTATTCCATTCTCCATGCTGAACCCCTCATGAACCAGTTCAACCCTACAGTGTCCTCTTCTCTCTTATCCTTTGCCCTTTTTTCCTGTAGAATATCTTTTCCTTCTAATACTCCTATCTTTGAATTACTCTCACCCTTCATTATCTTGACATTCACTCACATGCTATTGCACGAAAATATGGAAAATCACAAAACCATGTTATAGGTTCCACCACAAGTTTACATTACGCTGTCTAAACTCTGATCTTATCACAGCAAGGCAATGCTTTTATGTCTCCCTTATTCACTCACTATCCCACTCAACATAGTGACTTTTCTGAGCTTCTTCATCCTTCCTCAAATCCCCACACAGCTCTCTCTCCTCACATCCCACAGCTGAGAACCCTGTCTCATATTTCACTGAAAAAACTGAGGCCATTTGCAGAAATCTCCCTCTTCTCCCCTGTTGCTCATTTCACATCACTCAGAAGGCTTCTGCAGCTGCCTCTTCCTTCACCTTTGTTTCACACAAACAGGTGGTCTTTCTTCTTGCCAACACAAAACCCTCTGTATGTACAAGTGATCCCATTCCACTCTGTCCTCTGCAGCAGACTGTCCCTTCTATCATCCCTGCTCTCTCACTAGGATTCATTGCTTCCTGTCAGCTCCCAGACAGCTGGCTGCTTCTCCACTGCCTACAAACATGCCCATGTCTGTCTTTTCTGTCTTCAAAAAAGTCCCACTTGATACATCCCACCCATGCTTGCTATCTTCCTATATTTCTTCTCCCCTTTGTGGTTAAACTCCTTGAAAAAGTCATCTCTAATAGGCTTCCATTTCCTCTCCTCTCATTTTCTTAACTCTTTGTAGTCTGGCTTCTGACCTCATCATTCAACTGGAACTGCTCTCTCCAAAGTTACTAAGGATCTCTTAATCGACAAATCTAATGGCCTTTAATCAATATTCATCCACCTTAACCTCTCTATAGCCTTTGGCATTATTGATCATTCTCTTCTCCTTGATACTCTCTTCTCTCTAGGTTTTCATGCTGCTGCTCTCTCCTGGTTCTCCTTCTATCTGTCTCTATGGATCTTCATCCATGTCATGCCCACTAACAGTAGCATGACCACCAAGCAACCCCTGGGAGTCCCCCAAGGCTTCCTCTTGAGCCTTTTTCTTTTCTCCCTCCATACTATTCTGCTTGATGATTTCATCATTTCCCATGGTTTCAATAATCATTTCTTTGCATATGACTCTCAGACATCTTATATTTGAGGCTCCATAGACACCATAAACTCAACATCTTCTAAACTGAATTCATTATCTCTGTCCCTAAACTCTCTCCACTTCATAACTTCCCCATTACTATCAAGGATCCCACCATCTTCCCAGTCAACCAGGCTTACAATATTGGTGCCATCTTTGACTCTTCACTCCCTCTCACTTCCCATACCCAATTGGTGGTCAAGTCCTATGCATCCTACCTTGGTGACATTTCTCACATACACCCCTTTTTCTCTTCTGACACTGCCATGACTTTGTTGTAGTCCCTCATCACCTCATGCTTGGACTATTGCAACAGGCTATTGGTTGGTCTCCCTGACTCAAATCTCTTCGCTCTCTAATCCATCCTTACCCGGTTGTCAACTTGATTTTCCTAAAACACAGATCTGACTTTATCACAACTACCTTCACACGTATTCACCTGTGGTTGAACAAAGATGTAGAAAATCATAAAACCATTATAAGTTTATGCTACACAATCTCAACTGGGACTTCATTACAGCAAGGCAACACTTTTACATCTTTATAAACTCTACTGGTTCCCCATTACTTCTAAGATCAAATAAAAAATCTTCTTTTGGGCTTTCAAAATTCTTCATAACTGGCCCCCTCCTATCTTTGCAGACTTCTTATTCCTTGTTCCTTTCCACATACTCTGCAATACAATGACACTGTTCTCATTGCTTTCACAAGGCACTCCACTTTCCAATGTGGAGCATTTTCCCTGGCTGTCCATCATGCTTGGAAAGCTCTTCCTCTTCATCTCTGCCTCCCTGCTTTCCTGACTTCCTTCAAGTCTCAAGTCCCACTTCCTGCAAAAAGTCTTTCATAATCATTCTTAAACTTAGGGCCTTCCCTCTGAGACTACCCTCAATTTATCCTGTATGTATCTTGTTTGTACATAGTTGTTTATGTGTTGTCTTCTCCACTGGACTGTGAGCTCTTTGAAAGCTGGAACATTTTTCCCCTTTTCTTTGTATTCACAGTGCTTAGCATAGTAACTGGCACAGATCAAGTGCTTAATAAATGCTAGATGTCTGACTGATACTAGAATGAGATGGACCACATTCAATCACAAAAATAATTCATCTGCCATGATAGCCTTGCCTACAAAAAGACTCTCTGCCTTTGGCATTTTTTTCATAGCCCTTTGTAGTTATTTCTATCCTTAATGTCACATGACTAAATAATTTAGCTATTCCATAAGCAACAAGCTACAAAGACTGAATCTAAATTAATGGTTTAATTGACATAGGAGACAAATATATTGGCAGCCCATTTCCTCCCATTTCACCCCAAATTCCCAAGATGTAAAGGCCCCTGGTAAATTAAGATGTACCCCAGGTGGAATGGGAGCAAGAGACAGATTTACCAGGTCAGTAAGACTGGACTGAACCTCAAAATGATCATTACCCTATGTGTTGGTAAGCAAAATGGCCTTTGTTTTCTTTGAGTAACTCAGTGTATTTCATTAAGCCTTACTAGGTGCTAAGCCCTAGGCCCAAAGCCCTATTAGGTGTGGAACCTATGTGGGTGTGGATTGGTGACTGGGGTGGGGCCCAAGGTGGGGCTGGCTAAGGGGAGGTGCTAACTCCACAGCCATGCCCTATTAGGTGTTAACCTAATCTATGTGGATGTGAACCTCCCAGGGTCCTAAGGGGAGGGGCCAACTCAAGAACCAATAAGCTCTGGTCATTCAGACAATGCTTGATGATGTCAAAAACTCTATAAGAGGAGAGAAGACAGCTTGAAGATTGATTTCTATAGGAGCCAGAGACAGCTACAGCCTAAGCTGAAGATAAAGCCAAAGCAGGAGCTACCAGCAGCAGAGCCAACCCATGTGTGGACCAAGGAGTGCTGAGCAAGGACGTGAGGCCAGTGGGTAATCTATTTACCGGAGAGGGGAAACATGAATGTGATTTGGTTTAATACCATCATGTTTTTCTGTGGCATCCTGGTTACTCTTGTGAGGCAGACTTACTGGGCCTGGAAGCTTTTGATTGAAATATCAAAATGGGGACACTGGTTCGTGGGTCTGTTACTTTGGAGCTTGAATAAATGCTTTAATTCTTCTTCCTTCTACTTAGAGAATTCCTTATATCCTGCGGTTCTGAACCGTTCAAATGTATATATGATTCTCTTTGAAATCATAAATTCTGCCTTCATAATACACCCTAGAAAAGCAGAGACCTAAGGTCAAGGTTACCAAATGAGCTACAGCTTAACCATTAAGCATTAGGATTTGATGCTGGAAGAGGAAGGTTAGGAAGGAAGCAGAGGGAATATAGGATCTGGGATAAGGAATGCATTTTGGGAGTCAGCTGAAATGAATGAAGAAGGCTCTGAGACTTATTTGTATACCCTGGGATTGATAGTTCAAGGAGAACCCCTTCATTTGCATGGGATGCCTATAGCCAAGGCATTCCAGAAGCCAATATCCTATCTGCCTCAGTTCTCAGCCAGTGTCTAACCTCTTGTACCACTTTCCTTATTCTCATCTCAATTCTAGTCCAGCGCATAGTAATCTTGCTGTTACCCATATTGTAACCCATTCTTTTCTAGAATAGCTGAATTCAGCACTAGTTTTAAAATTGTGTGAGAGAGACAGAAACACAGAGAGAATTGGGTAGGGGGAGATAGAGTGAGAAAATGAGAAGGATAGGGGAAGAGAGAGAGGAGGGAGGAGAAGTAGAAGACAGAGGAAAAGACACAGAAAGACAGCGGGGGAGAGAGGAGGGGAGAGAGAGAGAGAGGGAGAATGATTATAAGAGAGACGCAGGAAGGGGGTGGGGAGAAGAAAGGCAAAGAGAAAGGAGAGAGAACTGAATTATACTTCATATTAGCCATAACTGTTGCGCTGACAATATTTAAAGTTACTAGAGCAATACCCAGAAAAAGAGTAAAACAGTAGAAATCTAGTTTGGCTGTGCAAGACTAACTGCTTACCATTTATGCCTAGCTAGTAGGAAGCATAACAATAATAATGCCTGTCATTAGGTTTGGATCAGATTAATTTTGGTGGGAGTTTTATTTAATTATAACATCAAACTCAGTTTCCAAGTGCTAAGTCTTCACGGTTCATTTGCCACATGGTTGTATGATCACAACTATAAATAAATAAATTATAGAGGAAACATAGCCAATGAATGAAAAACTGGGTAGATCTTACTGTAATCTTATACAGAAAAAAGGGTATGAAGTGTCAAGAAAGGGTCAGGAATGAGAGAGAAGGTAAAAATTAAATTATGTTGAACTACATAGATGGTTATTTCTCTGTTCAAAAGCAGTATTATGTCATTTGTCAGTAGAATCATCTTTTAAAATTGACTTTTCCTTTTCCATTTTTCATATTTCGATGTTTAATTCTTTTCCTAAGTAGCTCATAAGTGTTTTATAAAGCTATCTAATTAATCTTCACAACCTCACAGTCAGATGAATAAGAAGCAATTTTATCATCCTCATTTCACATGGGATTTATAGAACTGCTCAAAGCTAAATAACATCCCTCTGACCAAAATGGGATCAAAACTTCAGAAACCTGGCTCCTAGTCCAGTGTTCTGGTCATAGCTAGGATTAGATCCTGATGGAATGCTTCAAAGATAAACCAACCAAATTCACATATGAAAAAATACAGTTTGGAATATGAGATTTAAGTCAACTATAATCTAGTCAGAGTCAAAGAATACTAATTTCAAATAGTGATTAAACCCCAAATGAGGATACTAAATTAAGTGATGCTTGGTAATTATAAGATTAACTTATAGTTTCTCTTGTTATAGTAAGGCTACATAAGCATATCATTCAAACACTAGGAATTTTTCCACAAAACATTCACAGTGATTACCAAATTTTTCCCTTAAGGTATAGAAAAAAATCTACCTAATAAAATGTTTTGATCTATATAGCAAATAATAATTTTATTTTTAAAGTAGTTTGGGTAGTCAACTCACTAAAAGAGAGAGAAGAATCAATGGTATGGTAGAAAGACCACTGACTTTGAGGTCTGAGAGCCTGGCTTCAAATCTGACCCATCCCAACCCAAATCCCTTCCATCTCTAAATCTGTGGTCCTATGTCGTTGTTTTGTTGTTCAGTAGTTTTTAGTAATTTCTGACTCTTTGTGACTCCTTTTTGGGGTTTTCTGGGCAAAGGAGGAAACCGAAGCAAACATTTTAAGTGACTTACTTGCCCAGGGTTAATAAAGCTAGTCCCTGAGGTCAGATTTGAATTCAGGTTTTCTTGACTTTAAGCCTGGTGCTCTATCTACTGCACCACCTAGCTGCCCAGTCCTATGTTAAGGTAACTAAATTCTGAGAAGTAGCATGGCCTAGTGGACAGAGCGCTAGCCTTACAGTCATGAAAATGGTGATTCAAGCCTTCCCTTTTTACACAGTGAGGTTCTCAGCTAAGTGAATAGGATGTGGGGGAGAGGTAGTAGAGATTTGAGGAAAGATAAAGTTTAGAACAGTTTCTGTGGGAAGTGGGATAAAGCCCAAACTAGGGAGGAATAAAAGGAATGCTTTGCTGCACTAAGAACCCGGTTGAGGGGTAGCTGGGTGAGTAGCCTCCTGGAGTCAGGAGGACCTGAGTTCAAAGGTGGCCTCACACTAGCTGTGTGACCATGGGCAAGTCACTTAACCCTAATTGCCTCAGAAAATAAAAGAAAGGAAGGAAGAAAGGAAGAGAGAAAGAGAGGAAGGGAAGAAGGGAAAGGGAAGAAAGGAAGGAAGGAAGAAAAAGAACCCAGTTGAGGTTAAATATCCTAAATCTGTAGTGACCCCAATCAACACAGTTGCATGACTTCCTCTATCATTCAGAAGTATGAGAGCAAGAGTAGAAGAGACAAATAGTGAGAATAAACCAGTGCTACATTTTGAAAAGGCATGAGTAGCATGGGAATAAGGCATTCAAGAAGAGAAGACAGATTGAAATGAAGTGTTTAACTACAGGGTTGGGATTGAGAAACGAGGAAAAATAACATTACAGCAGGGATGACAGCTTGAGAAAGTACTACAGAAAGATCAAAGGTCATGGCTCCACTTCAATGAGAAGTAAGGCTAGGAGCTGGTAGCAGTATTCCTAACTCTAATGTCAATAAGCTGCATATCCTGATGCCACAGGCCAAAGCAACGAGAATCCTCAGCAATTTGTTAAGCTTTATTAAAGGACACAGTATTACTCATGCAACCACAGAGTCATAGATTTAGATCTGGAACAAACCTTAGGGTTCATCTAATCCAATCCACTCATTTTTCAGATAACAAAAGAAAGGCTCAGGGAGAAGTGACTTGCCCAAGGTCAGAAAGATAATAATAGTTCATATTTATTTAGTGCTTTCTTCTGCATGGTTTATGGAGATCTCATCCTCCAAACTATATGATTCCTAGTTTCTTTCAGCTATCAGTACTGCAATCTTATCAATTCATGAATTAGTGGATGAGTGAAAAGGCCTTTGATAAGTGCTTATTATGGTGCCAGGTAGTATGCTAAGTGCCGAGGAGAGAGACACAAACAAGATTGTAGTTGCCTCCAAAGAACTTTTATTTTAATACACAAAGGGAACTGGAAACTAGGTGGAGTGGAAATGAAGGGGCATGGCTTGAAAATGGCCAAGAAATGCTACGGTGGCCTACAATCCTGGGCAATATGAAAGAAAAACTCATCTATCAGAACCCAGAATTCCAGGGATAGAGTCTGAATTCCAGGAGGAGGATGATGAGGAGGGTAGATCAGGTTTGAAAATGGCTGGGAAGAGCCATGATCGAGTACTACTAGCATTGGTGGTCTCTGTACCATTGATCTGAACTTGGCTTGAGATGGGTATACTCTCTCTTCATCTTCTTTAAGCTCAATTAATAAGTGAATCAACAAATGAGTATTATGATTGGTGTTGGGGACATAAAAATAAAAATGAAACTGTTCCTGCCTACATGGAGCTTACTTTCTGTCAGAGAAGACAGACACATAGTTTGTCTCCATGTTAATATTTTTGTAATAGAAACTAATGATTTAAAGGCATTATCAGGTAGATTAACATATTTAATTTGTTCTCAAAACTGTGCAAAGTTATCAAAGTACATTTTAATCCTACATGATAAATATATAATATGCTCCCCTTCTTTTTGAAAAAAAAAACACATGTATGTGATTTATTGGGTTAAATCTGCCAAGATATGCCCTTGCCAGAGTAAGAAGATCCCTGGATTTACAAAGCTAATTCTGTTGAAGAAGTCTGGGAATAGTCTTGGGGCAGTGTTAACTCAGGTTACTTGGAAGTGAACTGAGAAAAATAAAAACTGCGGTGGTCCAAAAAAATCCTCTGATTTCTTGGGTATAGCCTTTCTTGCAACAGATGTGCTCACCTCCTATTTAGTATCCTCACCCTGCCCCTCATCTGGAACAACTCCCCTCCCAACATCTGGAGTCTTCTTTGTTGGAAGCTTACAGCTTACTAGCTAATTGACACACACCAACCAGTGACATGAGAGGTAGAAAAACAATTATACATTTCCTCCTCCCCTTTCCTTTAAAAACCTTGGCTCTCTTCTGCATCTCCAAGCAGCCTTGTTGTGTGGGTCATCCCAGATGTTCCTGCCCCAAACTAGGAGAAAGGGAGAGAGCCTGACATATCCTGGATGCTGCATCTGGAGAGTATTTCTTACATAACATCAGTCCCCTTCCTTCTCCAGCCACTTCTTCAAAATCACCCTTCCCAAAGTCCTTGACTTCTCTACTGGCTAAGCTGGGCACATATTGTGCTCCTTAAGTGACTGTGATCACAATGTACCCTTCCTCCTCTTTCCTTTTCACCCTGTATCCCTTTGGGTGTCTCAAGTTATCACCAGATCTTCCCTTATGTGAGTTAAAATATACCAAATAAAGACCTCCCGCTTTTTTGCTTCATTTTCTAGGTCCTTCTGTAGAAAGTTCTAAGTTTCCACAAAAGTAGATATAGCAGATTGGGACAAAATCCAGGGACCCGTTTTGGGCCAATATTATTACTACTCAAAGAAATTTAATTTTTTAAAATGTGAATTCCATTGGGTTTATAGTTAAGAGAACCTTAAGTAAATGACTACACAATCACAAATCAAATTGCTGTCTTGGTAGGGCTCTAGACTTAAATTATAATTATATAATACAAATATCGTGTGATTAAATTTAAAAATTCATTTGCTTTCTGTGAGCAATGAGTACCTGCCACTGAACAGACCATTCACACAAGCATAATATCTTAGAGATGGAAGGGCCTTCAGAAGTCACCTAAGAACAAATGTTTTCAATAACCTCTCCAAATAATGACAAAGCCTCTACTTGAAGATGTACAGTGTCGGGGAACTTACAACTTTACAAATCAGACTATTCCTCCTCTGCTCAACCTTAAGTGTTATAGGGTTTTTCTTTACATCAACACTTAGATAACTGCTGGTATCCTTGGTTCTCTTGGAAAACAAAGGACAAACAACAACTTTCACCCACTGTTCCTACTTCTGCCCTGTAGGGCCAAGCAGAAAAAGGCAACTCCCTCTTCTACCTGAGAGCTATTCAAGTATTTGAGAAAGTTATGATGTCTACTCCAAGTAGTCTCTTCTTCACATTCCCCACGTCTGCCATTTACTATAGCATGTTTTCCAGTGCCCTCAACATCCTGGCCAACCTCTTCTAGGCAATACATCAATTTATCTGTCTTTCCCCAAATATTCCTCCCAGAATTGAACAAAGATCTAGAGGGATGATGTGAGATAATAGAATTAAAGCTTTCCTCATTCTGATCACTACATATCTTCTAATGTGGCCAAGATTGCATTTGATTTTCTGGCTGCTGTCTTGTTCTGATGGTTACCGCTAGGCTTGCACTTCTCTCACAATCTTTTTCACATGTACACCTATCCCTCAACCAGTATTTAAGATGTCTAATGATGACTGACTTACTGAATGCTATTCCCTGACTGAGTCAAAGTCATTAAATTATAGTATGTGTCCTAAATTTTAAGTAGTAACAATTCATGAAAATAAATCTTGAAATCTCAAAAAGCTATATATATACATACATACATATATGTATATATATGTATATATGAAAGAATAATATAATTGATTCATTCCAGTAAAAGAGATTTAGATCATTTTAAAAACATCTTTTAAATTTAGTTTTTCCAGGTGTGTAAAGTATATCATCTATAACTGAATATATTGTTCAAACAATATTTATCACTGCTTTTAGCAATTGTTGAGAGATCATGGAGAATGGGAGAGGTTCCCAGAGACTAAAAACAGGCAAATGCTTCAATTTCCCCCAAAAAAAATTTGCCAAAAGATAAATGATTAGAGAAATTGCCTTCTGAGTAAGATTTGCATTGTTGCTTATTTCTAGAATGAATGATGAAACAGATGGATTGTGAACACATAAAAGAAAAGAGTTATCACTAATAAATTACACAGATCCATTTCATTTTCTTTTCTTACTGGATAAATGCAGATTCACCTCATTTTCTTTTCTTATTGACTGATGGGTAAGGGGCATGCCATAGTTTATCAAATATTTATTTCAACAAGGCATTTGACAAAAAGTCTCTCATAATATTCTTCTGAATGATATGGAGGTACAACTTGCTGAAAACCACAGCCAAAGAGCATGGATTAATGAATTAATATCAACCTAGTGAGACGACATTAGGGAATCGCTGCAAGTTTGATCATACACCTAGTTTATCTACAAACATGATCTATAATTTCCCTTCCATCTTAAATGGAATAAATAATTATCTGTTTCCTAGTCCCCAAAGCACAAACTTATACTCTTCAGTTGCGCCTTCAAGTCCATTTTATTTCCAGACTTAGTTCTTGCTATGCTTCTATGTGAACCAACTGTCTTACATTTGTGAAACACTAACTTTACTAGCCTTTCCCATAGAGACCATAGATATTACTATATCCTTAAGAGGCAATAGTAAGAGGGGCAGCTAGGTGGCACAGTGGATAGAGCAACCGGCCTTAAGTCAAGAGGACGTGAATTCAAATGTGGCCTCAGATACTCACCAGCTGTGTGACCCTGGGCAAGTCACTTAACTCTGTCTTTAAAAAAAAAGAGGCAATAGTAAGTTAATGTGTGTCAAGCACTGCGCTAATCTTGTGGTACTAGCAGTTTGAGTCATTCTGGAGATATTTTATTTATTATAGCTATAGTATAAAAGAGAATGATGAAAATTTCTTTCCTGGAGAGAACTACTTTGAATCTTATCTTGGAAAGAAACATTATAAAACTGAATAGCAGGACATCTGTTTCCAGAATTGAAAAGAAGATAGCAGCTGTAGTGATGGCTAAAGGTGACTCTGGCTGTGATCTGTCTCACAGCTGATACACTAAACATGATAAATTATCTTAGTTTTATTGTTGGTTACATTATTAATAATAACAGATAATTATATAGTGCTTTAAGGTTAGTAAAGGGCTTTATATACGTTATCTCAGTGGACTCTCACAAGAACCCTAAGAGTAGGTGGTATTATCCCATTTTACAGATGAGTACATTGAGGTTGACAAAGGCCAAATGACTTGCTCCCAGTCTTAATAAGTTCCTGAAGGAGGATTTGAATCCTGATCTTCTTGACTGCAAAACCAGTCTTCTATTCACTAAACCATCTATCTAGCTACCTCCTTACTAATAAACAGTGTAGTCAGTATCCTTTATATTTAAGTCTAGGAGATGGTAGGGGGCTCTTAAGATATACATGCATACATATGCATATGTACACACATGCACACGCAGATATGAGACAGAGAGATGAATAAAAGCTAAAGGAAAAAGTACTGCTTAAGTTTCTGAAATAAATAATATTTAATAAGTTGTGTTGGGGCCCCACCTTAAAGAAAAAAGAAAATAACATCAATAAACATAGCATAGCAACTTCATTACCAAAGGACACAGTTTTTCTCTTGTCATGGAACCCGCTCCTCAGTCTGTGCAGCTTCGGCATGGAATGTTGTAAGTAGGTAAAGAACACTTTTATTTTTCTTTTGAAAGAGTAATGGTTTGCCTGCAAATGTCATCACTTTCTCCCCTGGCTGTTGGTTTCACATATCTGCAAGTATGCATTGCGTAAATGCCCTTTGGCAAGACTATAAGATCACATTTTGTTGCCCATCTTTGTTCATGGAAAGAAAATAGATTATGATAAAAATGGAATGACATTATTTCTTTAACACTGAAATTCAATTATCAACTCTGATTCTGTTCAAGACAAAAAAACAAAACAAAACAGGATCTTGTGGTAAACCCTTTTCATTAAGGGAAATTTGACTCTTCAAAAGGAAAATTCTGGGAGCTCTGGCTTTCCTAATTTCTTAATTTAATTTGAACCATGGAAACATATTGTGTTCTATTATCATTTCCATAATCTTAGAGTACCTATTCTACGTGATTGGGTAGATATATAACCTTTGAAAAACATAGTCTTTCTTCTCAAATAACATATCTTCAAAAGACAGACATATAAATTACCTTTTCTTTTTTTAAGGTCAAAACTATTTTTATTTAGGTCTTTTTTTTTTAAATGTGGCTCACACATCCTCTTTTCATATCATTCATTTTTGCCAGTCACTCTTAGGTGGCATAGAGGAATATGCAAATTTCAAATTTTATAAATTGGGAGTAATTTCTTTGAAACTACATTCCAAATACATTCCGTTTATTTAGTTAGTTTATTTCTTCACGGTTTGTTTGTATCCGGCTGCTACTCTGGAATCTAGCACACAGAGATGAGCTATGTGTGTGTGCATTTGGGAAGACAGAGAAGGAGACTGTTACATACAATAAGTAGTACAAAGCCTGTTTCAGATATATTGTCTTTTTAAATAAAATTATGAGTTGCTAGAGGTCATACTCCTGTCATACTCCTGTTAGTTTCTGCTCCCCCTGAGACCCACCACCATGCTGTACATGCCAGGAGCTCAATAAATACTTATTGATTAAATGAGATTGAAAGTGAGAACAAATATAAGCTTTCCTTTCTAGAAAATGAAAGACAGAGGGAACAGTGAATAGTGTTGATCCACCAAACCAAACAGCACAGAACAAAATACAAAGAAACCATACTGGACAGGGGAAAGATGGGGAAGAGAGGACTATGTGAATCAAAGAAAAAAAATAAAACACTTAAGCTTTTGTTTAAAAAGAGAAGCCTTAGATTTAAAACATAGGGGATAAGAATAATGGCAGTCATTAAGCAAAACGGGGCAGTAAGTATCAGTCTTGGAATATCATCACTTTCCGGATAATAGAATATTATTGTTAGAAGGGACTTGAAAAAGTATTCAATCCAACTATGTACACAATATAGGTGCCCCCTCTACAACATCCCTGAAAGACAGCCATCTAGCTTTTACTTAAGCATTTCAGGAATAGGGAGCTTGGCAGGGAGCCCTTATGCTCCACTTGTATAGCCTTCAATATGAGTCTGGTGATGAGCTATAGCTAAGTTTATTAGGGGGCTTTAAGACTATGAATTTTTCAGGCATGAAAATTTTGGAAGATACACTACAAATTTCAAAGCTGTAGCAATGTACATTGGATGAATCACATCAATGAAATTACAGCACCTTCAGCTACTGAAGATTCCAAGATGAAATGGAGAAGCACTGCATACATTCCATGGGCTCAAATGAAAAGTCTCCTCTTTAAAATCATAGAACCCTGAATATATTCTGTGCTTTTCCACTCGCAAACGTCCCTATGCTGTCTCTATGCTGGAAACGTCATTCCTCTCTCTTTTTTCTTTAATTTTTTGAACAGAAAAACCGAAAAATGGAATGGATTCTTTGCCTTTCTTTTGTGCCTAATGACATCCCACCCATTCTTCAATGCCTAGCTCAAATGCCTTCCCCTTCTTGCTTCCCCAATTCCCTTAGCGAGAAATTCCACCTTCTCTGAAATCTAATAGTTATTTGTACTTCTTCTGTGGCATTTATCGTATTTAATCACTTGTTATAGTTATTTGTACAAGTATTATTTCTTCTGCTAGACTTAGTTTCCCAAAGGCAGGGACTATTTTAGATTTACGTACACACATATGTGTATACATATAAGTACACTTGTATGTATATACATACACATGTGTATGACATGTATATACATACATATATATCTTGTTGTTGTTTAGTCATGTCTGACCCTATTTTGGGTTTTCTTGGCAAAGATAATGTAGTGATTTGCCATTTCCTTCTCCAACTCATTTTACAGATGAGCAACCATGGCCAACAGGGTGAAGTGACTTGCCCAGGGCCATATAGCTAGTAAGTATCTAGGGCCAAATCTGAAATCATAAAAGATGAGTCTTCCTGATTCCAAGCCTAATGTTCTATCCACTGAGCCACTTAGCTGTTCTATGTATACGTACATATGGGTATGTATAGGATGTAAATACAGATATGTGTATGTATATATTTACTCAAGACAAGTATTGATCAAAATCAATAAATAAGCATTTATTAAGCATCTACTATGTGCCAGGAACTGAGCTAGTACTAAGAATACAAATAGAAAAGTGAAACAGTCCCTGGATGTATTACTCATATAACATCAAGGATTATTAGGTAATATCAGTACTGATATAAGGCACTATTTTTAAAGTTTTATTAATCATCATTATCACGTCCACTTTCAACAATCCCAAACTTTAACAGTTTTCTTCCCTGTCACTCAGCACTGAACTATAAAACCCCTGGTAAGAAGGAAGATAACCTGGGAGAATTATGCATCAGTGTTGATGCCTTACAGGTGGTACAGACTATGGCTTTCCATGCTCTGCTTAGAAGACATGACGATTCTCAAGAAAACCACCAGCCTTTCTTACAAATGTGTACAACCTCAAGTTTGCCCAATCTTTAAGAATTACATATTTACTGAAGCTCTCCTGTAAATACACTTGAAGTTCCCAAAACAAAGAGTCTGAACTAATAGGCAAATAAACCAAATACCATTCTAGAACTTATAATCAGAACAAAGTACACACTGCAAAGATAGCCCACTTAGAAAGCTCTTTGGCTTGTAGGAAGAAGGTAATAATAGAAAGAGCTATCAGCCAGGAAGCAATTGCTGAGTACTTACTTTGTGTAAAACAAAGCTATTGTGGAGAATACAGGGAATCTGATTCCTGTCAGCACAGATCTTATGATGTATTTGATGACAGAAGGCAAAAATAGTAGCAACATCAGCTAAGCTTTATATAGTTCTTTCAGGTTTGCAAAGCTCAAACTCTATGAATATACATATATGTGTCTATATGTATACACACATATATTATCTCAACTGATGCTCCCAACTGCTCTGTCAAAGTAGGTGCTATAGTTATCCCCATTTTACAGATGAGGAAAATGAAGTCGAAAAGTGATTTGCCCAGAGTCACATAGTTTGTAAATGTCTGAGGTGAGATTCAAACCCAGGTCCTCCTGACTCAAAATTCGGTGTTTTATCAACTAATTCATGCTGTCTCCCAAAAGTTAACATAAGCATTTAGTTGCAAATAGGTGACTAAAAAAGATAAACAAATAAAGGTGATGCTAGATTGATGTTTACTTTCTGACTTTTCTAATCCCTATCTTACAGACACACACACACACACACACACACACACACAAATACACTGCACCTCTTACTCAACTATCCATACCCTCTTCTGTCTAGCAAGCTGAGTCTACTCTCAGTTATCTGCCCCATTCATTCCTCTTGTAAGGGTGTCCCTCTTGCTATCTGTGATGCATGTGTGGTTACCTGTAGGCATGTGCATTTCTGGGTATATCAATGTGTTGTGCTCTCCATAAATACGTGGCTACTAGTGCACCAGTATGTGCATCTTTGTGACCTGATGTATCTGATAGAAATATAACATTTGTACAAGTACATTTATGTCCATATAATCATAGAATCCTAGACCTACAACTATAAAGAACCTTAGGGGTCATCTAGTTTAGAGATGTCAAACATGCCTCAGACTCCTGGATGTGGCCCAAACAAGATTAAAATATCATTGGGAAATATTTAACAAAATAAATAAGTATAGGATAAAGCATAGATAATATTACATTTTTTAATTTTAAAAATAAGTCAATATTCAACCCAGTGTTTAAGTAGAAAACATAAAATACCTAGAAAAATACTCCTTATTTGATTTAAAGAAGAACAATGGGAAAACTAGAAAGCAGATTGCCAGAAACTGGGCTTAAGTTAGACCAACACTGCATTCCATGACATATTCTCAATGGATGTGTGATCTCAATATTAATGATCAGATTATAAAGAAATTAGAAGTGAAGCAGATTATACATCTCTTACAATTATGAAATGTATTCTTAATCAAAAAAAGAATTAGACGCCATTACAAAATGTAAAATAGATAACTTTGAATGAAACTAAAAGGCACAGACATAATGTACTTACAATAAGAAGAGAAGTGGTCAAATGAAGAAAAAATCTTTGTATCAAATTTCTGTGATAAGGATTTGGTATCCAAGGTACATAAACAACATACACACACACATATATATATATAGATATAGATAGATACACACATACATGTATGTATTTTTTGTATATAAAGTCTAAAAGCCTTTTAATAATAGCTAAGTGGTCAAAGGATGCAAACACTTCACAAAAGAAGAATTGCAAAGTATTCACAACAATATTAAAGAATACTCCAAATCACTAATAATGAGGGAAATGCAAATCCAAACAACCCTGAAGTTTCACCCTATACCCTGCAAATTGGTAAAGATGACTAAAAAAGGAATTACTCAACGTCAGAGGGGTTGCGGAAATAGACAACCTAATACGTTGTTGGTAGAGCTGTGAAAAGGTACAACCATTTTTGGAACGCAAT
Source organism: Phalanger gymnotis (assembly GCA_028646595.1). Taxonomy (NCBI): domain Eukaryota; kingdom Metazoa; phylum Chordata; class Mammalia; order Diprotodontia; family Phalangeridae; genus Phalanger; species Phalanger gymnotis. The sequence goes on along the minus strand of CM053622.1, from coordinate 296,336,920 downwards.
TTGGAATTATGCAAATAAAGACTATATTATGCAAATAAAGACAAATATCCATATTCTTTGATCCAGAGAATCCATTACCAGGCTTATACCCCAAGGAAGGTATCAATAAGAACAAGGTCCCCTAATACATCAAAATATTTATAGCAGCACTTTTTGTGATAGTAAAGAATTGGAAACAAAGTAGATGCCCATCAGTTGGGTAATGGATAAACAAATTGTGTTACATGAATGTAATGCAGTATCATTATGCTTTAAGAAATGACGTATGTGACAAATACAGAGAAGAACAGAAAGATCTACATGAACTGGAGGTAGAATGAAGTAAGTCAAGCTAAGAAAACAATATACACGATAACTGCAACAATGTAAGTGCAAAGAACTACATACCAAAAAAACTAAAGTGGTTGTAACAAAATTATAAAGATAAAGCATGACTTGAAGAGATATGAGAAGAAAGGCCCAACTCACCCCTTTGTGGATGTGGAAGGTCCACAGGTGTTAAGACGCTGTACATGTTTGTGGATTTTTTTCAATGAATCAGTTGTGCCGATCCCTGACCCCCCCCCCACGCCTTTAATAAAAATACTATTTATTATGTGGGATGGCTGTCTATGAAGAGGAGAGGGAAGGATACTGGGGATAACCATGATAATATAAGAAACAGAAGACTTTAATCAAAACTTGTTTTTAAAAAAATAGAATTGGGAAGGAGCAGGTGGGGTGGCCGAAGAAATATAGATATAACACTGTTATTTTTCCTAAAGAGCTATATATCTGACTGGAGTCTGAGAATTTTTAAATAGATAATTTCAAATCCTTTGATACTACTTTCTAGAGTGGAAAAAGGAGCATTATGCTGGAAAATCCATTTGGTCAGTGATTCATTAGTAAGCTGGGCAGGAGTGGCTGAACAACCTTGATTGCTGTACCAAAGAGCTAAACAGGAACAAAGGATGAGAGAAAATGAAAAGGGGAGGAAGGCACAAAGGAGAGCAAGCGAGATAAGAAAAGAAATCCTTTCAGTGTGTGTGTATGTATATGTAAACATACAATTTGTTCATATATACACATACATGTGTACATATTACATAACAAGCACATATATGTAGAATTTGGAAAATATACGTATACATATGTAATTAGATTGTATCTGCATATATTTCTACATATGTGTATTTATGTGTCAGTAGCAAACAGAAGAACAGATGAGGCTGGCTGAACAACCTTAATCTATGTGGTGACTGTATGTAGAAACATACCTGTAACATAATATATAATTACATATGTGGAACATGTGCGATATGTAATAATGATAATTACACATATAACAAACAGTGTCTATATTCTGACATATATATTGAGGGAAGATGGTCTCCGGGAATTTACTTTGCTCGTTTTTTCTTGTTCCTCTTTCTTTTCCTCTTCTCTCCTTTCTTCTTTTCTTCCTCCCCCTTAATTCCTTCTTTATTTTCATCCCCTCTACTCTGTTTTCCTTTTTTCTCTCTCCTCTTTTCTCCTATTTTTCCTCTTTCTCTTCATTACTTTCAGACTGTTTCTTCTGCCTATTTCCTCTCTTCTTCCTTTCAATTCCCCTATTTCTCCCTACAGTCCTATCCCTTCTTTTTCTTACCCTACATTATCATGGTTGGATATATGGTTATTCTTGTTTTTTTTTAGGCAACCAGGGTTAAATGACTTACCCAGGGTCAGATATGGTTATTCTTAATTGAATTGTTTTCATTGCATTTTAGAAATAGAAATATTTGTTTCATATACAACTGTACTATACACCTGCTTAACCAGGATAGCTCTGACTGTGTCAAAGTCAATTCTATAATCATTCATCAGTTACAAAAAATCCACCAGTTTCCCTGATGCCATTTGGAGTCATCAAAGGTGACTGTCAAATGAATATAAAAACTATGCCTCACAGAAGCAGAGGCAATGTCCAGAACAGAGTCAAAGACAAGCTAGGAAAAATTCAAACAGCATGTGAGATATAAATCTTTAATCAACCTTGCTAAATCAACCGAGGCTGAGCATTCCACTCAGTCTTCTGAGGTCACTCAGCATCAGTTTGAAAATGGATTAATTTCCATTTTCCATTGAAAATAAAGCCAAAAAGGGGTTTTAAGTCTCCTGAGGGAAACTGCAGCAGCTTCCATTATGAAACAGAGGAAAATCACTACCATCAATTACACAGTGAAATGGAAAAAAAAATGGCTAAGTAGTATGAAGCTCTGCTGTGGATTTAGGAACACTTAATGCTACCTTAAGCATAAATTTAAGCTGTAAGAACAGAGAGATGGATTTGTGAGTTTAAAGAGAAAGGAATATTTACATATTCTAATTCTATGTTCAGAGAACCGTGAGAACATGGAGACATATAGACCTAACTAGGTTAAATCTGGTTAGGAACTCCCTCTCTAAAGTATCTGGAAAAGCTCAGACTAGCTCTCTGCTGTCCTTGGGCAAAGCTGATACATCAGTACGCTGGTAACTTTCAGTACAGAAGATCTGAACTCGAATGCAAAATGAGAGGATGTGTTCCATCTTGAGGCATGTAATATCTCTGGGTCATATGAGGCTTTGGAGTTTTCCTGTTCTGCTCTTCTAGACTCAGCTCGTGTGAGTGTTTGTGTGTGTGTGTGTGTGGCGGGGGTGGGGAGGCATGGAAGTCACAGGTAGTTCTGGGTTGGCCTGACACTCTGAAAGAGTTCCCAAAAGCAGAGCCATAACTAGGAATCTTTCCACCTAGGACAAACACCACAAACTCCTCCTGGGGCAATTGGCATAAGGATGACCTTGTTGGGTGAAGGTTGAAAGAAAGCAATGGCTGAGGAAGGCATACACAGGTGACCCTGTGAAACTATCTCAAGGTTGTTGACGGAGGTTTTTCTCGGGGTAAGGGAAGCTCCCACTAATACAGGCACATAGTAACTTCCTATTTTAGCTTATTATCTCTACCAATTAAGTGCTAAGCTGTGTCGTTTCTACATTGAAGGACAAATGCTGTTGGCCCTCTCTAATCCCATCCCATTATGGTTACAGTTCTGTCCACAGGCTAAGTCAGTTCTATCCCTTATCATTATCATTTCAAATCCAAACTCTTTAGTTTGGCATTTAAGAGTATTCAATCTCACATCAAGGCGCAGCTAAGGTGGTACAGTTGATAGAGTGCCAGACCTGAAGTTAGTAGGACCCAAGTGAAAATCTGGCCTCAGATACTTACTTGCTGTGTGACCTTGGCAAGTCATTTAACCCTATTTACCTCAGTTTCCTCATTTGTAAAACAAACTGGAGAAGGAAGTGGTAAACCACTCCAATATCTTTGCCAAGAAAACCCCACACGGGGTCACACAGAATCAGACATGACTAATCAACTAAAGATCAACAACAAAAAATCTTAAATCTCATCACGCTTCGACGTGTACCTATTAATATAGTCATTCCAACCTTTTCACCCCCCCATTGTAGTCATTTTCATTTCCCCTTCTCTCCTACCTTGCATATGTTGTTTCCCCCATGTCAAAGTTTGCTTCAATCTCGTCCCTCAAACTTACTCTAGCCAAGTTAGTCTCCTGATCAGCTTCCTAATACAGGCCACTTTTGTCACTTGCCCCAGCTAGAGTTGATTATACCAACCACGTAAGAGGTTATCTGGGTAAGAAGTCACCTTGATAACAGTCTTCTTGTCTTCCAAACCTGGTATCTGCTTCTCAAACAGCTTGTCTGGAGGTAGACTTCACTGGCTTGCTCTAACCTCTACTTCCCACAAAGTGCCTGATTCCTCATTGCCCATCCCGTCTCTGACCAACAGCCTTGCCTTGTTGTCTCAGGTCACTATTTCTCTTTCTGGTTTCTGATGGCCAATCCTAGCTTTGATCTACTCTCTTTCCTTAACTTTTAGGTCAGTGGTTCTCATACTTTTTGGTGCCAGGACCCCTTTAAAAATTATTGAGGACTTCATTATTGAGGACCTCACATCAGGTATATCTATATCGACATTCATCATATTAGAAACTAACACATCTCAGTATTATTAAGAAGACAGTTTTGATCTCAAGGATCCCCTTTCAGGGTTTCAGGGAGTCCTTAGGGTCTCTGCACCACACTTTGAAAACTTGATTTTGTTCATGTCTCTTGGGCTTGTTCCCGCTTTTCTCATTCTAACCTACTTTTTCCTGAGATGGACGCTAGGTGGCAGCATCATTTAAGATAGCATGGTGGTTAGAACAGCTATCTTAAATTATGCATTTAAAAGCTGAGGAACAATGGCAGTGGGGTCAAGGTGGGGAGAGAGGGGTAATGGACAAGTAGCTGTTTATGTGTAAGACATTCACAAACTTGATTGTGTCTTAGAAGTGGCTTGTGGCCTTACTTGGCTACTGAAGTGTTTAACCAGTATGTATCTTAGCTCAACTAAAATTTAACCTTTTTTTCAGGATGAGGACTTTTGTCTTGCACTTTTTTTCTATGAATTACCATTTTGCCTAACACACCAATGCTGTATACCTAAGCATTCAAAAATACTTATTGAAAAAGTGAACAAACACGAGTTTTGAACAGAGATTTTAAGTGGTTTCATGACAATATGTTTGAAAATATTCATATGGAGGCAGGTGTTTTCATTAAGAAAATAATATCTAGGTGTATTGGTAAGATACCAAAAATTCAATAGCTTTACTTAATTTATGAAGTGTTGTAATAAGTCAGAGTATTATGAAGCCCTTGTGGGAGTATTTAAAATGTGTTAAACATATTCCTTTCTCCCCCTCTCCTACCATCACAGAAGTCTTCAAAAAAATATAAAACAGTTCATATTGATATTATTTAACAGTTTGTATCCTGAAGTAAAAGGAATATAAACATTCATTCCAAAATGCCTTATACATATTTATAGTTGTCATGAAAACCACATAATGACATTTAATTTTATCTCCACTATGATTTTGTTTGAGTGTATTTTAAGTGAAAGAAAAAGGGATAGACTGCTAAAGAAACCCATGTGGTTACACAGGAAACTCTCTGATGAGATCAGATGATTAAAAGGTATATGAAAAATGATAGGAGGATCCTGGAATTGAAAAATAATGGAAAGGTCTGGAATGAACAGTAAGACTTTAAAAACAGCTAAAGCCCAGAATGAATTAAGGCTTCTGAAAAACTACTGATGACAGAAAAAGGCTTTTTTTTTTTTAAAAAAAAAGCCATGTTTATAGTAAGAACATATTTTTAAAATAAAATATGATTTCAATAAATATCTTCCAACTCTATAATGCAAGTATCATTTTTCATTTTTTCTCTTATAGTTCCAATTTTTAATCATATGAAGTTTAACATTTTAAAAAGCAACTGAAATACAAATGCCCACTAGTTACCTTCAAAAACTTACAATTTACTATGCCTCTAAATTTGTTACTTCTAACAAAGTAGTGATGCTGGGTAATATGAAGTTTAAGTACCATAAAGGCAGGAAAAGTGTTTCATTTGAACTTTATGTTTTTGTTGAAGTAAATTAAATGTAGTGGAAAAGGGACTAGGAAAAACATATCTAATAACACACACACACACACACACACACACACACACACACACTCTTTGTCTTTCCCCTCAGCTTCTAACATCCCCTCTTCCTCTCCTCTGGTAGCTCTCTCTGCCTCTCACACATATACGGCTAAGATAGACTCAATCCTGAGATCCCAGAGTGGAACAGAGGCTAGTTTAGACAGAAATGCAAGAAGAGAAGTATACAGAAGGCCCACATTCTTTCTTTCCTCCCCACCTCTTCCTTACACTGCACATTCCCTACTTTTGCTCACAAGGATGCCCCATATCATCAATACAGCCTGAGGAAATGAACAAAAAATCCAGAAATACCAACCTGAGATGAGAACAGTTTAACTGAACATGTACTTACAGGAAAGATTGGAATACACACAAAAGTACAAAATTGTACAACCTGTCTTCATTGTATTTTATTCATATTGAAATTTAGAGAATTCTCTAGTCTAATGCTTGCCTATACTGGGTAATAACAAATATTAGCCACAGCTTATATATACTTTAGCATGTATACAGTTCAATATTTAAAGGGATAAATGCAAAAATATAGTGGATGAAACAATCGGTATAGTATCTATGTTCTCAGAGAAAACAAAGGAATTTACTTTCCTATGAAAAGTTAAGATTAAATAATTTCTAAGGTCCCTTCTATCTTTAAGTCTTATGATGCTAAAATATATATTCATAGGTTCTTAAACTATAAGAGACTAAAGATGACCTTAGAGATTATAAAATCAAAGCATCTCAGAGTTATAAAGGACCCTAGACAGCATCTAGTCCAACTGGAACCTGAGCAAGACTCTTCTCTTTAATACTGCAAATGAGTAATCTTCCAGCCCTTGCTTCCTCTAGTGAGGTAGAAACCACTCTCTCCTCAAGCGATCCATTAATTCTACTTTTGGATAGTTCTAAATGTTAGGAACCCCTCTCCCCCACCCCAGTTCCCCTTACATTAAGCCTAAATTGACCTCTCTACTTCAACTCTGACTCATTTCTCAATCTCTTGCAATCTGGCTTCCAATTTGTTTACTACACTGAATTTGTTCTATCTAAAGTAACCAAAAGCTCTTAATGGCTAAATCTGATGGCCTTTTTCAGGCTGCATCCTTCTTGACCTCCATTTAGCTTTTGATATTATTAAGCACCCCTTTACTTGGGACATCTCTTCTCTGTCAGCATTCATGAAGCTCTCTTGGTTTTCCAAGCTATCTGACCACTCCAGTCTTCTTTGCTGTATATCATTCATGTCTTACTCCATTAATGAGCATATTAGTATTTTCTAAAGAAGATACTCTCCTGGGCTCAGTTCCTGTACCCTCTTTTGATCATTTCATTTGCATCCAGAGCTTAAGTTATCATCTTTATGTAGAGGACTCTCAAATCTATATATCTGGTCAGAAGCTCTTTTCTGAAGCCCAGTTCTGCACTGACCAACTGGTTAATCTTCTGCTCTAACTAATCCCCTTCTATAGAGGGTACCACCATTATCCCAGTCTCCTAGGTTTACAACCTCAGTCATGCTCACACTTTTCATTTACCTCTACTCTCTCCCATATCCAATCAGTTACCAAATCTTGTCAATTAAATATTTTTCCTTTTATTGTCATGAACTTGAGGAATATCAACAAGCATGAAAATTTCCCTATATAAAGAATGGAAAAGAGAGCTGAATATAAAACCATGAATCTCCACAATGCAAAGCTTCTTTTTCTTTGGCATATTTCAGATTTAATATGGTTGTTTTAATATTTCCCCATGTCACCTTCTGAACTTCATTCTGCAATCTTCTGGGGTTTTTTGTTTTTTAGTGATCCATTGACATTCTTTCCTTCCTTTTTTTTGGTAAGTTTTGACAATTTTACTTCCACAACGCCTCTTATATCCATCCTATTCTCTCTACTCATGATTCCATTCTAGTTTATATTATCTGGCCTGTTGTAAAAACGTCCTTTTTGGTTTTCTTGCTTGTAGTCTCTCCTCTCTATTTTACACATAGACAACAAAATAGTATTTTTAAAGCACAGGTCTCACCACCCTCATTCCTCTGTTCAAAAATCATTGGCTCCCTGGTGCCTTTAGGATAAATTACACACTCCTCACCCTCGCCTTTAAAACCTTCTATCCATGGCTTCTTTTACAAAGCCAACCATAATTAAAATACAATTTGATATAAACATTTTTTAGGGATGCATAACAAGTATACCTCACTTTATGTTTTTAACTATAGAAGTAAGGCCATTCACTTTGGATTATTCACTATCCATTTATAGGATCCATTATTTTAGTGCTAGATACAGGGCTGAGGTGTGACATCTCAGAGGCTTCTGTGTGAATAATTTCATTATCTTCTTACATGGGACTATAATTAAATAAAATCTCACCAAACAAGATAAGATAATTGTTGGTGAGTCACTTTTCAAATGTGTCCTATGCTTCATGACCCCACTTGGGCTTTTCTTGGCAAAGATACTACAGTGGTTTGCCATTTCCTTTTCTACCTTATTTTACAGATCAGGAAACACAGGCAAACAGGGTTAAGAGACTTGCCCGGGATCACGTAGCTAATAAGTATCTGAGGGCAGATTTGAATTCATGAAGATGTCTTCCTGATTCCAAGCCCAGAGCTTTGTCCACAGTACCATCTAAGATGCTGGATGTAAAATTGAAATAAAAATATGCAGTTTATATATTTATCATGTTGAAGAGTATGATCATTTATCCAGTTATCTCTTCATCATCTCTGTAAGCCACACACAGTTAACTCATATGACCCTTGCTTGTTCACCTACCAGTTAATTGGAATCCTATCTAACCTCTTATGTTTATTTCATCTAAGTCTCTTATGTGATCTCACTATCTGCTATTCTCATGGCTTCTCCTGCAAATAAAGTGATAGGAATCTCTTTTTAATATCGGCAACATAGGAACAACTAGGTGGCACAGTGGATAGAGCACGGGCCTTGGAGTCAGGAGGACCTGAGTTCAAATATAACCTCAGAACTTGACACTTACTAGCTGTGTGACTTTGGGCAAGTCACTTTAAACTTGACTGCTTCACCTCTCTCCTCCAAAAAAATATCAGCAACATAAATCATTCTTTTCTCTCCTGCCTGGTTAATGGCTTCATAGATGATTTTTTTTTTAAAGCTGAGATTCCAAAAACAAAAAATCAGAGGAACTTAAATTGGAGGAATTCCTTTCAACCAGATATTATTTCCAACAAAGCACTTTTTAAAGTCAATAACACATTCGAAATCAGAAAACAAAAAATATTTAGATACAGAAAGATACTCAGAATTGTTCTTATCCAACTGCCTTATTTTAATACATGAGGGAACTGAAGCTCAGAGTGGCTAAGTGATTCCCTAGAGGCCATGCTTCCTTACTAAGCCTAGACCTAATGGCAACATTTTTCAATTTCTGGAATATTTCTTGAAAATGGACTTTCTTGAATTGGCAGAAATTGATGACAGAAAGCCACATCTGGACTACTATGTTTAGTCATCTATGGGTGTCCCATTTGGGGAAGAACAAAGTAAGTACTGTACAGTAAGATTTTATTTCATTGTAATCTTATATAGAAGAGAATAAAGTTATTATCAATACTAGACCCTGTGATCTGTCAGACCTAAATCTGTGTCTAACACTTAAATGATGGCACATGCAATTTGTAGACAGAGAAGAATTAAAAATTCTAGAATCCTTAGTTCTATAGTTATAACATGTACAGTGAAGTATACATCTTATCTGTTCCTAAAGAACAGGACTTCAGTGGAAGAATATTGATGAGTTGGGATGGTGAGAAGCCTCAAGACCTTTTCATGGTTGAAGGAGCCAGGGTTGTTTTTCCTGAAGACCTCTGGGGGAAGTTATGTCTGTCTTTGGTACTTGAAGGGTTTTTACACATGGAAGAGGAAGTCAACTTGTTTTCTTTAGACCTTAAGGACAGAACTAACCACCAAGTATGAAGATGCAGAGAGGCCAATGTGCAGTTGATGTAAGGAAGGATTTATAGAAAGAGAAGTCCAATTACAGAGTGGGAAACATAGGGAAAGAGGGGGTTCCTCTTCACCAGAGGTCTTCGGGTTAATGGCCATAGGGCTTCTTTGCTACTCTGTCATAGAAGGAATTGCTTTATGCTTATGAGTTGAATTAAATGGCCTCTCAGGTCTCTTAGCTAAGTTGGGTCTTGGGAGATGGGCTATTGCCAAACACATACTCAAAACCTTTCTAGCTTTGTAGGACCTGCTTGAGTTTATGTTTTGTGTTGGCATAAACTCTGAGAACCCAGTATCATTTCTGTGCCAAAAAGAGACAGCAGTACTGGGATCTAGTTACAGAAAATAAGATCAGAAGGTAAGCTGGCAATTATTCATATGGATTCTGGGCCAAATAGAAGAATATTTATCGCAGTCAGATCCAGAATTCAGTAACATAATCATTAATGGCTGTTTAAAATTTTATTACCAAAATATTAAGGCAATCCCATTATAAACACCTGAATTCTTCAAACAGAAATCAATAGAAATGTCACCGAGATTCCATGGTGACTTGTTGGATTTATTTCAGAGGGAGTTAAAGTTCAGAGAGATTTCAGACTTGATGGGATGGCCTCTAAGGTCCCAAATAACTCTGAGATTCAGTGATTCTCAAAATATGGCACAGTTCATTTATTCAGTATTCATGAAAAAAGACCTAAAAGGTAATCTCTCACATTTGTACTGTGACATGCCTAGGGCAAAATTACGTAAGATTTTTTTTCTGGGCACAAATAAAGGTATTTGCCTATACAGTGCATGAAATACATAACCTTGGCATTCTCTTACCTTTGAACCAATGAGAGTATACAGCCATTGAATGGTTTCATTATGATTTATGACTCCATTCATCCCGTCTACATACAACATAATCTGGCCCAAAGCTATGGAAAGGAAAAGAAACAAGGAGGCATTATGGTTTCTTGTAAAAAATATTTCTAATCTATGGATATCACAAATAAGCATTCATCACATATCATGATATTAATCAAGAAATTTTCATTCCTTGAGCATTTAGATTCAACATGTTCCAGGAAGGACTTAAAGAGGACTGATTAATGAGCTCTTGCTATTGGCTGTATCTCACTGCCAGAAATAAAGGCAGCAGCAGATTGTAGCAGAAGAGAGAGAGATGCATTCCCTGGCATCAGTTAGAGGGAATCAGTCTAGGGCAAAGTCTGGGGTGAGAGCCAGAAGACATGGAATTACAGGACCCAAGGTGAAAAATGCTAGTAAGAGTGTCATGTAAAAAGGGGATTAGACTTATTCTGTTTGGTCCTGAGGGGCAAAATGAGAACCAGTGGGGAAAAGGTATAGGGAACAAAACTTTGGCTCCTTTTCTGAATAATTAGTCACTCTCCAACTGAATGGGATGTCTGAGGAAGGAATTAAAATTCTTGTCAGTGCAGGTAGTTAAGTAAGGGCTGGGGGAGAATCTGAAGAAGATATTGTAGAAGATAGAAGATGGACTAAATGCCCTATACGACCCCTTTGATATTTCTATGATTGTGTGAAATCAGGCCCAGGAGTTAAAGCAGACATCCAAGACAAGCAAAAGGAGTTTCAAGATCAACAGAGTAGAACCCAAGACTGTGGTGGAACCAACAGCTCATTCTTCTTCTGAGACTAATCCCAGACAGTGACTGAGCTCCTTAATTAAAACTAGCTGATTCTTGTAATTTAAGAGCCTTAACAATAAGAATTCTCACTTTTGATAGCTTAAATTTTGGAAGAAAAAGACCAGAAACTCCATATACATATGCATATGACAATCTACACACACATATGCATATATATGTGTGTGTATACACACTCTCACACATACGCGCATACATTGATAATTTTTTTTTTATTTTCTGTGATTCCATCAATGAAAGCAAAATCCTTTCCATGACTAAGGACAATAACTCAACTGTAACTCGTGTGGTTATTGTGTTTGTCCTTCATTCTCAAAGAAGACCATGACATCAGGGAAATGATGACGTGACTTGCAGTTGACATTGATTTGAATGAGGGAGGGCTGTGCACGGTCACCAGCCTCAATTTCTCCTCCAGGGCCATCCTGGGTCCAGTGGCCTGATATTCACCAGGACAACTGGAGATGGGACTGCGACTTAACTGTAACTTAAAAGTCTCAGCTGCTGAGGACAACGAGAAGTTAAACGGCTTGCTTGTGGTCACGCTGTATATGTCAGAGGCAGGACTGATTCAAGATCCAAGCCCACCCCTTTTGTCCACTATGTCTCCCTGCTTCATATTTATGCATATGGGTGGTATATGTGGGGTATATATACATACATACATATAGATATCTGTATCTATCTACATGTACGTATATAACTGTACTCTTTTGTCAATCTCATTACACTGTCTCAACAATCAAAATGGCTGAAAAGAGACAAGTTGTTTTGACTGAGAGAATATATGATAGCATTGTTTGATGTTCAGCCTAAATTGGGTCCCTCTAGCCTATGCTTCATCTATAGAATTTGGCTGAAGAGACTTCCATCCTATGGATGCTGTACTCTAGCATTCGCAGAAGTAAAACAAAACAAAACTAAAAACCGCAGACAGGTAGATAGATGATATAAGAATGACCTTTATGGATCAATACAGAGCAGAAATGAATCTTTAGGATTAATCTGAACCTCTAGAGACTTGGCCAGAATTAATGAAACATCTAGGAACAGGGAAGAACAAGGCAGAATCCATTTGAGTACTTATTCCATCATTCTCGTAGTCATATAAGTTTCTCACCAATAACTATCCCATCTCACACCAAAATATTTTCCAACTAACTAGATATAAAATTCTTTTTAAGGCTCTATCAATCTCAAAATAAAAAGAAAGAACACAGAAAAAGATCAAAGAATAGCAAATTTTATTTACCGAATTAAACAGTATTTAATTCAATAAATATTTACTGAGCATCTTCTGTATCTTAAGTGTTGCACTGAGACCAGAGAGACACAAGATTTAAGCAAGACATAATTTCCGCCCTCATTAAGCTTACAGATTAGTAGAAGGATAAGCCACATGCACAGTTAATTGTAAGTACATAATTATGTAGGATGGGTACATTAGATAGGTGTAAAAGAGAGGGTTATGTGAGATCAAAGCTAGAAGGTCATTTAGTGCCACTCTATTTTGTAGATAAGGAAACTGAGACTCAGAGAAATCTCAAAGCTACTAAGGGGCACAGCTGGAAATTGAATTTATGTTAATCCAGGGCTCTTTCTACTGTACCACCTTACAGAGACATTGCAGGAGGCTTGCTTAATGGAGGAGGCAAAAGCATCATATGAATTTGGGCTACAAATGATGGAAATAATTCAACAGTCAGAGAAAGATGGACACTACAGGCATAGGAAGCAGCACAAAGCTAGAAATGTGCAAGGCATATTCAGGAAACAGTCAGTCAACTAGCTTTTATTAAGTGCTTACCGTATACCAACACTGGAAACACAAAGAAAGGGGAAAAAAGAAAGTCTGTTCTTTTAAGGAGTTCACAGTCTAATAGGAAAGACAATATGCAAACAACTATATACATACAAGATCTATACAGGACAATTTGGAGATAATTAACAGAAGGAAAACACTAGGATTAAGGCAGAGGGGGAAAGGCTCCTTGCAGAAAGTAGACTTTAACTGAGACCTAAAGAAAGCCAGGGAAGCTAGGAGGCAGAAATGAGGATACAGATAATTTAGTTGGAGTAGGAAAGGGATAGGGGAGAGACTTTTGATATCTTTAGCATAGATAACTCCCAGTTAAGGAGTTGGCAGGGACTATAAACCATGAATGTAGAATACCTGCCCTGGCAGACTCTCACAACATAGCACAGTATCACTGACAAGAAACATTTCACATCCCTTCTTAGAATGGGAAATAGAATAGGCACCAAAATAATGCCTAAAGTGCCTCAACTATGCTCTCAAAAAGCTGAGGTGATTTTTTTCAGGGATAAGCAGAGACTGTGGTGCTCTCTTCAAAGCCAGAGAATAGTGATCAATAGTACGTGCATATGGGGTGTGAAAGAGGATGGAGGATCTTTCAGCTGATGAAGCAACAGTGACACAAGACCATTAAAAGTTTAAATAATCTGACAGATAATGTGCTAACGGTTGGAATTCCCCTTTCTGAGAACCCTCCTAGCTTCAATCTGGGAATGGGGGCCCAGAGGAGCACACTGTTCCAGCTTTAAAAGAGCAGAGAGTCCCCCTTGACAGGAGCTTGGACTAGAAAAAAAAAGTTTAATTGTGTGTCTATTTTAATGTGCCAGAAATTATCTGATCTGAGGAGAGGGGGAAAAAATTCAAACTAATCAATACTTCAATTAGACAGTCAATTCTTCTTGGTTCCAAAAGGAAAACTTCAGTTTAAACAACCTGGCCAAATTTTTGTTTTTAACTGAGATGTTTGATCATGTGCAGACACTACCTTAAAGAAAAATTCATTGCACTAAAGGACAATCTAAAAAACATTTTAAAACTTCTTTTTAGTGCAAGAGACTTGGCTCTTAAACAGGGCAAGATCAAACTAAGATAAGATCAGCAAATAGTTCTGCTTTATGGAATTCTTTGGATGAGAGCAAAGAGATTAACAATGAATCTGGAACCGATGTGAAATAAACAGCATGTGTATCTGTCACATTTTGAAATAATATATATGTATGTATATTTTAAAATCAATGACAGCAAGAACTTCCCTTTGAAACAGGGCAAGGAAGAGAGGAGATGGATCAGTGTGATCACGTTTCCTTGGATGCTTTTAATTCTTCTTCCCCACTTAAGAGTAGGTGAAACTCTTCCGGAGAACTCTTCCCATTGTCTTCTTTTCCTTCCTATTTGATTCAGATATGGAACTCTCAGTGTGGAAATTCCCTCTGCCAAGACAGATTAGCAACTCCAATGCACAATCTTTAAGAGATGCCTAGGGCACTGAGAAATAAGGAAACTTCTCCAAGGTCTCATAACTAGTTTTGTGTTTGAGTCAGGACTTAAACTCAGGTCTTCTCCTCTCTACTACCCCCCTTTTCCTGTGTGTGTATACATATATATGCTAGCATGTGTGTATATATATGCATGTGTACATATGTTTACATGTATATTGTTTATATGAGTATATGCATGTATGTGTATATATGCATATGCAGGCATGCATTGGGTTATGTGTATATGTACATGAATGTATTTGTGTATGCATATGTATCTATGTGTATGCATATATGAATATATTGTATTGTGCATGCATGTGTGTTTATCTGTGTATACATGTGTGCATGTTTATACACATGTACATATTTATACGTACGATCCTTAGTATTCCATGAAGAGTAAAAATCAAAAGAGAAATTAGCAGTTATGGAAATGATGAAATAATTTCTCTCAAATTCAAATGCTACTTCTTCCCCATTTCCTTTCCTGGGGTCCCTTGGTGAGGAATGATTTTCCCTCTCAAACCTAATATAGGTACTTTGTCTTGCATCTCTCTAATGTGCATATCATCTGTTACTACATTAGCTCTTAGCACAGTGTCTGGCACATTGTAGGTTCTTAATAAATGTTTATTGATTGACTGATATCTATCTGCGTATGTATTATTCTGCTGATAAGATTTAACAACCGTGAAGGTGAGAACTTTAACTTTTTTATCTACTCTAAAACCTACCACAGTGCTATGCACAGAAGAAGGCCATGTTAAATGACTATTGCTCTGGAACTTGGCTCAGAAGAGGCTCAGGTCTGACATTTTTCATTGCTATCGAAGATATGTTTCTGACACTTTGGACACTGCCATCATGTCCCCAACTGGGTACCTCCTCCAGAGTTTTTCAGTTCCCTTTTAAATGTCAGCTCCTCCTGGGCAAAGAATGAACCTTTTTTTTGGCTTTAATTTGTAACCCCAGAGTTTATGTTAATTCTTCGTATCCTAAAAACAACTTTGTGAAGTAGCTGCTATTATTATCCTTAATTAATAGGTGAGGAAACCAAGGCAGAGAGAAGAAAAATGGCTCACCTAGGGTCACGGAGTAAGTGTCTAAGGCAAGATTCAAACTCGGGTCTTCCTGATTCCAAGTTTCACTTCCTATACACTGCACCAACTAGCTACTTTGAACATGGTCAAGGACAGGGAAAATATGGACCTGAATTTGTGGAGAAGAACTCTGACTTAGGTCACTCTTGGTTTTAGGCTCAAAACCAAAATACATTACAAACCACTTCGACAAGTTTACTAAGCAAGATACCAGTGGGTATCATCTAAAATCATTTTTGCAAAGTCAATGAATAATGTTAAGTGAGATATTTATTGTTTTTGAGATATACCTATATGTATATAGGAAATCAATAAAAGCTTTCTCTCATACATATGTATTTCACATATACATGTGTGTTCATTATATATTTTCACTGTGTTTCCTAGATGGAGCCAAAATATCTGCATTTCCTTTTTCTGTAGCTTTTTTTTCCATCTATAGTTGTTACTGAACTTATATATACATACCCACACACAGATACAGATATCCTCAACCTAATGGCATTATTGGCTTATTGGAAAAGATGAGTTTAGGAGGAATAACTTGCAAGGAGCAGTTAATCCCATAGTAATGAACTTATAAACAAAAGATGTGGTGGGAAAAGCCAAAATTCAGACTACAAAAGCTTTAAAATCTATTTTTCACAGAGACTTGAGTTAACAAAAGAGCTGGGCTGGTTAGGGCTGAGAAGTGGGCCTGCTTAATGAATTAACATGAGACTGTGAAAAGACACTGGTTAAAGAAATTGGGGAGTAAGGTAGGGTATCCTAGGGCTACATATATCTCCATTTTTGCAATGTGACCATTAAAGAAAAAGGGTCAATGAAAATTATTCCTAGTGAGGGGTGTTCCCACCACAGCTCTGACTGAATCTCACCAATAAAATGAAATTAAATAAAATTTTCTTCTTGTGAAGTCAGCTGCTACTGATTCACAATAGTTTGATTCTTGTTTTGTTTTTTTCAGCCCATCTTAACTGACAGTTCTGTTCTGAAGCCCTCAGAACTAAAGTACTTCCTCATGTCAAACTTACTCTAGACACATGATAGAATCAGACAGATTTAAGTCCATTATGACTGATTTGGCACTCGCTTGAATGAATGAATACTTAGAGCCTCCTGAAATAAAATGCAAAGACCAAAAAAAAAGTGAAAGATGACCAGGACACAAATCTCAGCAGGAAATCCAAGTCCTGGAAGCTTTCAAAAAGAGTAATAGGGACATGAACAGGAGGCATAAGCACTGGGCCCCCCAGAGTTACTTCTCTGTTATCTCTCTGATAAGAGAGAACACACAGCAAGAGTCATTAAGATTTTAAAAGAATGTGAGATTAGGGATAAATATACAAGCCATAACAGAAGTTTAACAGGGACTTAATGAGAAAGAACTCAACTTGACTATGTTAGAGATCTCAGGTGGGGTAGTGGAAAGTAAACTGGCCTGACACTTTAGGTGGCCTCGGTTCAAGTTGCCACAAGAACACTCACTGCGTAATCCTTCTTAAGCCACTCAACTGTTGAATGTCTGCCACCACAGAAATTCCACGGAGGTCAATGCAGGTAGTCATAGCAGCTGGGTGGCGCAATGGATAAACTGCTGGGCTCAGAAACTCTGTCAGGAAGACCTGAATTCAAATCCAGCCTGACACTTACTAGCTGTGTGACTTTGAACAAGTCACTTAATCTCCGTTTGCTTTGCTTTCTTCAATTGTAAAGTGGGATTAATGATAGCACCAACTTCCCAGTGTTGCTGTGAGGATTAAATGAGATAATACTTGTAAAGCGTTTACATATTAGGCACAGTATAAATACTATTCTCTCCCCCTTACGGCAAGAGGAATTCTTCAGCCAGGAAGAATCTACCTGAGTCTGAATAAGGACTATATCGCACTCTGGGGCTTAAAACTCACTCCTGAGAAAAGGAACCAGTCCCCTTGATGTAATTTGTCTTTTTGTCTGTCTACTATGTTCTCAAACTGTGACCTGGACTATGGCCACCCCTCTTCCCTTACAACTTGTGAATTTCTGGTGTTGATCTGGCTTTTGCCTTGGTCCAGCCGGTTCTTTACATTGACTTGCAGCCCCCCTATCCCACCCTGTTCCCCATTTCCTCCCTCTATGTTAGTATTTCTACTCTTCTTCCTTTCCTCAAGTATTCATTTAGCCCCGCTAATCTTATTCAGATATAGTCCTCCTCCTCCTCAGACATACCTACAGTGAACTCTATTCCATATTAGCAATCAGAACAGCAAGGGCTAGTCCACTAATAGAGGTGAATCTCCCTGGGAAGTGGGATGGGAATCAGAGAGGGGGAACGAGTTTCGAAAGGCACCCCAAGATGGCACCAGACCAGGGACTTCTTGGATCTACTGTCCAAATAAAATTAATCTTTGACCTCTAGCTTCAGGGGTCCTTCTCTGAGCATACCCATAGGTCTTCTTCATGTGTTGATCTGACAAGGTACTACCCCCTGTTATCAAACTCCCAGGGCTCCATGAAGGAACTATGGGAGGCTTTCAGTGACTTACTGGAATTTTAAATGGCTAAGTGATGGATCTGCCACACTGAACACAGAGGAAGCTCTGAACTGAAGTATGCCAACAGCCTCCAGGGGCTAGCCTTTGGAAGTAGCAGCCAGCAGCCTCCTGGGGCTAGTCTTTGGAAGTAGCAGCTAGCAGCCTCCAGGCGCTAGTCTTTGGAAGTAGCAGCCAACTCTGATAGAACAGTCTGATGAGGGTTTGAATCAACTGAGTCCCAAATGAGCTACTGAGAATCAAGCCATCAGACATTCTCCTAGAACTCATTAAATAGTGTACCATAAGGAAGGTGTGCCTCAACTCCCAATCAATATGGCAATGTTTATTTTTCCCTATCAGTTTTCATTCTGTTACTTACCCTCAATAAACCCACATGATTACAGCAGGGGTGGGGGATGCTCTGCCCAGAGTGACTTCGACAGAACAGACTCAATGCATTATGGGTGAGGTATGTTTATATAGTAGCTCATGGAGATGCCACATAGGCATCTGTCCAGCCAGTGTCCAAAGAGGGTAGGGAAACCACAAGTTTCTGTGGCAATAGGAATTTTGTCAGTGGAGCAAAACTTCTTATCTATCCCTCAACCTAGCTATAAAACCAGCTCTTATTCCTGCCCCTTTACATGAAATGACTGAGATACTAGGTACTGACCATAGCTTTGGAGTCAGAAAGGACCTAAGATGTCACAATAGTCCAAGATTAATTATTACAGATACAGATTACAGAATAAGGAGCCCAGAGTTTGACTTGGTCAAGGGTATACAACTAGTAAGTGTGATTTGAACTCGTCTTCTAATTCCAAATTCAGCAATGAATGATGCTTTTTCTCATGGATCCAGTAAACTACAAGACAGCACAGAAGGAATGAGCCATGACCAGCCAGGACTGCCACCACTACCACCACCTTCTCCCCCAGGAAAGCAGGTGATGCTACAGTTCAGAATGAGGACAATGGTAGGAGATACCACTGCTGACTACTCCTTTGAATCAGGACCATAAATTAACCTTTGTAAGCCAAGTATGAGAAACACACAGAATACTTTACCCCATGTCATGTGATTCTGTGTATCCAGCAATCTCATGGATTGGATAATTGGTCTAATTTCATCTTACTATTGGGGAGGCACAGGAGGAGTTATGCTTACTGCCAACAGAACTGTAAGAGCCAGGCACTATCCTATCAACCCCCAACCCTGGGATTGAACAGTTATCTAGGCCACAGGTATTCTACCTGAATAGAAGTCCTCAGGCCCACAGGACAACTGAACAAGAATTTCTGGGTGGGGGGAAACAAAACCTTTGAAAAATGCTTACCCATACTCTCCACCTCCCCTACTGGGGCCCTTTTATGAAGAAAAAGAGTGAGGAGATAAGTCTCTCTCATGACTATCAGAACCTCAATGGCAAAAAAGAATTCTCCTCATCATCCTTGACCTTTCAGACATGCTACATCTGAATATCCTCTGCCCTGAAATGGATCCACGGTGGCCTTCCCTGTAATCTTTTTCAGATTTAAGATGGAAACTTAAAACAGAAAATGGCAGTTAGACCACTCAGGAACAATCCGAGGATAATGTCAGATTATGAAGATGGTGCAGCATCTGAGGGAAAGTCAAAGGCAATGTGACCAAGAGGGTGACAGCTGACCACTAAGGACCTCCAACTATTCCTGGACTTCACATACTATTACTAGTACTGCCTTGCTCCCATGCATTTCTGCTCTGACCACACTTCTCACAGACCTTCCCCCGTACTCAACTTTTCTTTGGATGCCCTGACATCCAGGAGGCTTTTAAGAAACTGAAAAGACAATTCACTATGACCTCAATAGCAACATACTCATATTCAGACAAGGCCTTTGCTATAGAAACAGATACTTTCTCAATATCAGCAGATGCCATGTTCTCCCAAGTCAGATACTTTCTGAAGGTACTTCAGCAATTTGTGTATTTTTTCGTGGAAGTTTTCAATAATTGAAGGAAAACA
>CM053622.1:296269952-296316260 GCA_028646595.1 Phalanger gymnotis | reverse complement strand
AGCCTATACTGAAAAGTGTCCCTTTGATGGGCTGACTTGAAATTTTCATAAATAGCTTGGATAAAAGCGTAAGCGGAGCACATACCAAATTTGCAGATAATTGAAAGATGAAGAGATAGCTAACATCTCGGATGACAGAAAACAGGTTCGACATTATAATAACTGACATTTTCATTGTGTTTTAGAGTTTACAAAGTATTTTACATATATTATCTCATTTGAGCCTCACAGTAACAGGTATGGGTGTAAAGTCCTCAGGTCAAGCTCTCATAATTTCTAGCCTACCTAGAGCAGCTTCCTAATTCATCTCCATGCCTCATCTCTCTCCACTCCCATCCCTCCTACACATAATTCTCTTTAAGCAGAATAATTTTCTTTAAGTCACCTGCTCACATGACTCCCTCATCCAATCAGCTCCATTGGCTCCCTCTTGCCTCTAGGATAAAATATAAAATCTTCTGCATAGCTTTTAAGCATCTCAAAGCCTGGATCTAAGCTATCTTTCTAGCCTCACTAGACACTATTCTTCAACTCCTGAACTCTTCAAACCAGCCAAACTGGCCTTCTCTCTGTTCCTTACACATGGCACTCAACCACTCATCTCTCCTGATGCCTAGAATGCATTCACCTCCAGCCCCTTTACTTCTGCTTCATAAAATCACTTTTCCTTCAGGACATAGGTCATCCACCCACAAAGTCTTTTCTGATGCCTTCACAACTGCCACCAGTGCCCTTTCTTTCAAACTATCCTTGATTAAACTACTTTGTATGTAGTCTCTTTATATTTATTGTTAGGTGGTGGCATAGTAGATACAGTACCAGCCCTGGAGTCAGGAAGACTCGTCTTCCTGAGTTCAAATCTGGCCTCAGACACTTGCTAGCTGTGTGACCCTGGGCAAGTCACTTAATCCTGTCTGCCTCAGTTTCCTTTTCTGTAAAATGAACTGGAGAAGGAAATGGCAAACCACTCCAGTATCTTTAACAATAAAATCCCAAATGGGACCATGAAGAGTCAGACACAACTGAAATAACTAAACAACAACATTATTTATTCTGTACTGATTGAAATATGTACTTACTATCTTCCCCTTTAGAATATAAACTCTTTGAAACTAGGAATTATTTCTGTGTGTACCTAGCACAGTCCCTGACAAACAGTAGATGCTTAATACATGCTTGCTGAATGATTGATAGTCCAGTTGTAGTCCCATGCAAGTGAGATCACATTTGAAATACTGTGCTAAATTCTGGGTGCCATATGTTAAAATAGACATTAACCAACTAGTGTGTTTTCAGTGGTCAGAAATAAGGGTCAAGAAACGATGTTATAAGAAGATGGGAGAGGGAGATGGGAGCGTTTTGCCTTGAAAAGAGAGAATTTATAAAACATACGTGAAACAATACCTTCATACATGAAACATACATATGTGAAACTTGTCTTCAAACATCTGAAAGGCTGTCAGGGCGCACACTTGTTCTGTTTAGCTTAAGGAAGCCTAACTACAGCCAGTGGTTAGAAGCCACAGAAGTCCGACTTTGGTTCAGCATTATGAACTTTATAACAATTAAAACTGACCAATGATGAAATGGCTTCCCTCCCCAGATAGGAGCTTCCCAATACCAGAATTATTTAAGCAAGTGTCAATTGATTACCTTACAGGCATAATGTAGGAGGAGTTTTTTAATAATGTAAAGGAAGCTGTTCCAGATGAACTATAAGATCTTTCCCAATTCTTAATTCTTGTTCAAAGATTCTAGTTCAATCTCTTTATCAGAGCAATAATCACTCTGCAACATCCCTGTTTTAGATGATATTCCCGACTTTGCTTGAACTGTGAAGTAAAAATTCACTTATTCACAAAGCAGTCAATTATTCTTAGAATGGCTTAGGTTTGTCAAAGTACCTCTAAATGACTTCTGATATCCCTTCTAGTTCTAAGATCTTCCCTATCTATCATTGATAATGTCATGAAAATGATTTTTGTACAAAGGTTGGACCTAATTTGTTAAAATTCTTGTTCTTTTCCTTAAGGAAATTATAAAAGTAGAATGCAATAGTAGTGTTTTTTAAGCAAATATCATCTTTTCTTGTAGTACCAATACAAACAATATTTAACATATGTTCACCTCATCAGCAGATAAATATGTATACATATATATATGTGTGTGTATATGTATGCATACATATACACATACACATATATGTGTTTCCCTCAAAAATACATCAATATATCCATACTTTGTAGAATTGGGCCTTTGGCCTCCTTCTATGTAGATCACAACTCATGCTTTCTTATCTTGTTAAATTCTTGTCAATTGGTCCATCAACAAGCATTTATTAAGTATCTACTATATGCCTTCTACTATGGTAGGCAGTAAGGATAGAAAGAAAAAATGAAAACAGTCCCTGACCTCAAGGAGATTAACTTCTATTAACAATATAAACACATAAAATTAAACAAACTATATACAAAGTTAAATGCTAAGTAACTTTTTGGTGAGATCAGGAAAGATGTCATGTAGGAAGCAGCATCTAAAGTGAGCTTGGGATGGAGGAAGGGATTCTAACAGGGGCAGGTAAGCAGGGATTAGTGGTGAAGAGCCACTGACATAGGAAATGGAATGTTGCGTACAAGAAAACTGTGTGCAAGGATTGGACAACTAGGCCAATTTGGCACACAGAGTGTGCAGGCGAATGTGTAGGCTAGAGTGGGATTGTGAGAGGCTGTACAAGTCAAACAGAAGAGTCTGTATTTTTTCCTTGAGGCATTAGGAAGGCACTGAAGTTTTCCAAATGACTCTGCATTCTTTCTCAAGCAAATGTTACACAAAAGAAATAAAGTAGTTTATTAAAATTTACAAAGCATCTGCTTATATATTCAGTGCATCTATTGCTCCAAGTAGAAATGGATATAATTAAACACTAACCAAACTAGATGCCACTTAAGAGAACTAAAACCTCAATTTTTAAATCAGATAGTCATTTTTTTTAAATTTAAAAGAGTACAAATATAACTGGGTTTTGTTCTCTCTAACATACAGTTATTTTCTATCTTCTGGAGAGATTTTCTTAGTGTGTTGTGAGAAATATAAGCAAGTTTAGTCTGTAGTTCCAAATCAGTTATCTGCCTGCTTGTTCATGATGGTTCCCATTGCCAAGGATGTCAGCAAAACTGTGGAAGGAGTTGAAAGGCAATTCCTTACTGGCACCAATATTGAACTTTGTTTTAACAAAGAGTTCTTAAATACTGCTCTCCTGTTCAATCCTTTTTGTAAAACTTTTGGCCCTCTATTCATTTTCTCTGCTAATAATATATTCCTTAAATGGGCATAAAAAGATCCACCAGCTAGAATCCCTTTTTTAGTGAATTCTTTAGAAAGGGACATTGGTATTTTCATTCCAGGGCTGGTGAAGGCAGGCATTATTATCACTGTGGGATTCCATATACAATGTGGAAATGTATCATTTTGTTCAAACAAATGGACAATTTTCATATCAGCTGGGACTTCTGCTTTTAAACTAAGCATTCATTCAAATACTTGGGTATACAGTTTAGCCCACAAGACAAAGGCTGAGCAAAGACTCCTCCCACTGAAGTCTCAGAACTTAGGGTTCCTTCCTACATTTTGGGAACCATTTCTTTTCAGGGAAAAAATAAGCTAAAATAAGCTGTTCTCAGATAAAGGTATTATTAGAAATATCTAATAGCAAACAATTTTTCTTCTATTAAAGCTGGAGTAAGCAAAGGCAGGATGTTTATTTTTTTCAATTCAACACAACTACATACAACTCTAATATGTGTGGGGCACTGTGCCAGACTGAGTAGGTTACAATGGGACTATGAAGCACTCCCTGTCCTCATGGGGCTGATAATCCAATAGAAGAAATGAGTCAGGCACAGACATAACTGTTCATTGACACAGGAGAGCAGTAACAACAACATTGACTAGCATTCATACAGCACTTTTAAGTTTTACAAAGCACTTTGCAGACCCTATCCCATTTGATCCTCAATACCACCCCGGGAGGTGGGCGCTATCATCATTCCCATTTTAAAGATGATGGGATTAAGGGACTTGACCACGGTCCCACGGCTAGTAAGTAGGCCAGGCAAAATCCAAATTCTTATCTTCCTAACTCTAAGGCCATCACACCATCCACCATGCCACCTAGCTGTGTTAGCACAAATTTTAGGATAGGATTCAGAGCTATAAATTTAAATTTCAGAGTCCCCTGGCATATTGCAAGGGTGTTTCTGAGAAGAATGGCCTGGAATGGGAGCTCTTTTGAAAGTGCAGTAAGAGACACATAAAATATGCTGAAATCAAGATCAGGTCTTGCATGGAGGGCTAAGATAGGCTGGAGAGAATGAGGTCCAGGGCTGCCAACTACAAACAAATGCCCCAGAGCTTCAGAATAAACAGGCCTGGCAATGAAAAAGGTTCACGTGATCTTTAAGACGATAAAACTGGTTTTTAAAACATAACTTTAGACAATCAATTCCCTAACAAAGCAGGTACCTGCTTGTGACTTGAGGGGGGTGGCAGGGTGAAGGGACAAGCACATATCTGAGCACCCAAATTTATATTGCTTTTTCTTAGCTTTCCATTACACAGGCATATTCTTTAAAAGAGAAACAAATCACAATAGAGAAAAAAGCAAAAACTTCAGCAGCATCACAAAAACCTTATCATTTGGAAAGACTGAAGAATTATTTTTAAAACATTTTTCACATTCTCTTGCTTTAAGAGAATGCATCAATCCACTAAAACTTAGTATTCTAAACATTCTTCTCTGAAATGGCTCAGACTGGCCTTAATTTTCATTATTTATCAAAAGACCACTGGAAATATTGGAAAGAAGTTTATGATTTTGACATTCCTGGAACAAAATGGAAAATGTTCTGTACATGTTATTGTTATTCTGTTCCACTTAATTGTCTGTCTTAAATAATAACCTCAGTCCTATTTTTCCCCAAGGGCAACCGTCAAAGAAATATTCTTTCAACACTGATTATCGCATGAAAATTAAGGCGAATAGCCTGCCAATTCTAGGCTGGAGACAGGAATTTAATCTGTATGCAGAGAGAAAACAAGGTGTCAAACTTTTGAGAACCTTACTGACATTCAGAGATATTTGCAATGCAAATTTTCACAACTGCTCCCTGAAAAAACGACAAACACTTTTCCTAATTCCATAAAAAACATTCCCAAGAAGGCTCCCCAAGATAAATTTAATAATATGTTAGATCTAAAGGCCACTCAACACTTACATGCTTAATTAATAACTTGGTGCTGGGGAGTGAGGCTGGGAAGAGAGGTAACAGGGTGTGCCCTGACCACCAACTCTTCTGCAATAGGAAAATGATTCTAGTTATTTCTGAGTAACTTTTCCACAAAATCATAACTGCAACCAATCCCTATCTCTTCCTGACATTTTATTGTCCTAAAGAAGTTGACTTTGTCTCTCTTTTATTCTTTCCATCTTCTTATCAATGACCAAAGTTTCAATCTTAGATCCATGTAAAAACAATTTTTTAGAGGAGTTCATTCAAAACACTTTTGTAATAAGCCACAAGACTACAGATTTCATCTATGGCTTTGGATCCCACAACATGAACCACTTTTATTATGCTGGCTGATTTAATAAAGAGAAATTTAAGGGATGATGAAAAAAAATAAAAGTAGCAGAGACTCAAAGTCTCTTGAGGGGAAAAAAAATCTTTATCTTATACCCTGAGCAAAGGTCTAGAGGTAAGCACTGAAATATAAAACTGACAAGTTTTGATTGGTACAATGGAGAGGGTACCCATCCTGATGAGATCATAATCAACTGAATGACTGATGGATCATATGAAGTATCAGTTCAAATGAAATACCTGTGGAAGCATGTGTATTATCACAAAAGAATTCATAATATCAAGAGATGAAATGATACAAAGATATGCCCTTAACAATGAATATTTTGAATGATCAGTCAGTCCATCAGATTTTAAAAAAGCATCTATTAAGTATCTACCATGCTAGGCACTGTAAGAGAATACAGATCAAGTAGACCACGTTATCCCTTCCCTCAAGGACCTTACATTCTCGTGGAATCTTAGAACTGAAGAGAATCTCAGAACTCATCTAATAGAACTCATACCTGACAAATAGAATTGGTATACATACAACATATACGATACAATATATACATTCAATGAGAAAACAATTAAGAGCAACCAGAGAACTAAACTGTAGGTGCTAACTCTCAGAGTCATAGGCATCCAGAGGAGATCAAGACCAGTTTGTGCAGAGGAGGTTTTATACAAGAGAAAGGGTTTGAATTGGGCCTCAGGATTTAGGTAACATTTTACATGGAGAAAAGACCATTAGGAGAGATGCCGAGATGAGCACTGAAAGATCAGGCTGTCTGAAACCAAAGGTAGAGAGGATTGATTTGGAAAAACCAGGAAAGCAAGGCAAAAGAAATTTGGACTTAGTTTGTTAGGCAATAGGAAGGGAGTTATTTTGTTAGGGGACAGGGAGGACCATATTATATTTGCTTGAGCAGAATCACGACAAGATGAAAATGGTATTTCAGGAATTTTGCCCAGTAGGAGTTTGCGGTAGATACTGAAGGGAAATAAAACTATAAGCTAAGAAATCAGCATTTACCCAAATCTAGGCATGAGGTGATGTGGGACTGGATTGATTTTGGAACAAAATACAGATTTCTCTTTTTGACTTTTAAATCCCTCCACAACTTGGTCCCAACCTCTTTCCAAACACTGTAAATTTCTCTCTCCTATTAGTCAGTTAATAAGCATTCCTTAAGCACCTACTACATACCAAGTACTATGTTAATTGCTGGAAAGACAAAGGAAGGAAAAACAGAGTTCCTACTCTCAAGGAGACAACATGCAAAGAACTGTGTACAAACAAGCTATAAACAGGAAAGAATGAATGGAGAAGAAACCGAAATTAAGGAGGATTAGGAAAAACTTCTTGTAGAAAACAGGAAGAGGGACTTTTAGGAGGGACTTGAAGAAAGCCAGGAAAATTAGCAAGCAGGGATGAGACGGGAGAGCATTCTAGGCAGGAGAGACAGCCAGAGAAAATGCCTGGAGTCATGAGATGGAGTGTTTTATTCAGCAACATCAAGAAGGTTGACATCAGAAGCCCTCCAGACTGAAAGGTCCTTTTGATGTTCCTCACATAATGTAATATTCCATTTCCTTTGTCCATACATTTGCATCGTCTGTCCCACATGACTCGAAAGAACTTATTCCTTACATTGGTCCTAGAGAATCTGTCACTTTTTTTTTAAAGATGGCAATTAATTATAGAAAAAAATAAATAGAGAATAAAAATAGAAAGGCAAATCCAAGAAACATTTCAAAGGAAGACAAGCCTCAGAGGGAAATTAGCTATAGGGAATTATAGAATCAGAATATTAAAACTAGAATGTGTCCTTTTTGCCCAGACTCATATGGCTAGGAAATATATTAGACAGGATTTGAACTCAGGTCTTCCTGACTCCAAGTTAAGCATTCCACACACCAAATCACTTAGCCGCCTACATTTCAAGTTGGGGGGAAAGGGGTTGTACAGAAATAAAAGAAGTTTGCCATTTACATAACAGCATTTTTGGAGAGAATGGGCAGACCTCTAATTTCACCAGCTTGGGGAGTCCCTCTACCAATATAGTTTGACAGCTTTCTACAACTCGTATTCTTAATGAAAGAAGTTCTTAAACTTTTGGAAGTTTGGTGAAGCCCCTGGACTTGTTCTCAAATATTGTTTTTAAATGCATGAAACAAAATACATAATGATCGCAAAGGAGACAATTTATATTGAAATATAATTATTATTTTTTAAAAAAAAATACAGATTCCAGGTTAAGAACTCTCATCTTAGAGAACTATCTAAAGCATTGAGAACACAGCCAGCAGAGTCAGAGGGCATTTGAACCCAGACCTTCTTGTCTCCTAGTTCGACATTCACCACACCATGCTAGTCTCTCATGTCAAAAAGAGAACGCTCTTAACCGAGTAACCTGGGCATTGCGTATCACCTGGGGAAGCCAGATGGCTCAGGAACTCAGGAAGACCTGAGTTCAAATCTGGTCTCAGACACTTAATAGCTGGGTGACCCTGGGCAAATCATTTCATCTCTGTGCGCCTTGGTTTCCTCATCTGTAAAACTGGACTAATAGCCCATATCCTAGGGTTGTTGTGAAGAACAAATGAGACAACAATTATAAATTGCTTGGCATAGTGACCAGCACAATGTAAGCACTAGGTAAATATTAGCTATTATAACTATTATTATTATTATTATTATTATCAAATGAGATAATATTGTAAAGTGCTTAGTACAATGCCTGGCACATAATAAGCGCTATAACTTGGTATATAGTAAGCGCTATAGAAATATTAGCTCTTATTGCTATTATTAAATGAGAAAATAATTATAAAGCACTTAGCAGAGTGTTCGGCCCACAGGAAGTGCTATATAAATACTGGCTATTTATTATCATTATCATGATCATCATGATATGACAATAGAAAAAATACCTCTTATAACAATATGTCAAAAGCTCAGGCACTTCAAGGGCTTTTTGGATAACGATATTGCTCCCAATGACTACTAAAGTATTATCAGAGTCTTTCTAGGATTTCACTTTATTATCTGTTTTTCCCCAAAGCCTGGATTTGCCAGCTTCCCTCCGCACTTCCCCACTTACAGCCCCGAAGTGGTTCTCCCCCGGGCACACCCTGACAGCTATGGTTAACTAGCCTGGGCCTTCTTGCCTGTTTGATGCTTGAAGCATCAGAGGTGAGCAAGAAGCAGGTTAGTTCTTGGAACCTATCAATTAACTTAAGTATGCTACTTACTAATGAGTCTGCTCTGAGACAGATATCAGCACTAAATATGAAACTCAAAGGAAACCTAAAGACAGGGCTTTGTAAATACCCACACTCTTTGTTTTTCTAATTATCTTTAACACTGTCAAGACTGAATTAGTCACATGTATGGTGCACCCAGGACATATGATTCCACTCATTTCACCGAAGTACAAAAAGTGTCCAAATTCTCAAGTAATCTCTGGGTTTCTTCTTTTATTTGTTTCCCTTTCCAGTTTACGGTTATTATAAAAAGTTTCTTTACACTCAGTCATGGAAAGCTGGAGATGAAAGTGACAGATATCATCTGGTTTGAACTTTACAGATAAAGAAAGTGAATCATTGCTATCTGGCAAATTAGAGGCCCAGGGAAACCAGACTTCCACCCAAGGGCAAATCTGCTCATAAAACTCTTTCCCTAAGCCATTTTATTAGCTTATTTGGTGCACTTTCTGCTTACAGAAACTGTTCCAATGAATTTTTCCCCCTTTTAAACATCATAATTGTTTAAAGGCAACATAATATATCTTTATTACATAAGATAATAAGAGAGACTTTGGACATATATGGAACCCTACTTTCTACACAAAACCTAACCATGAGGGTTTTACAACAGATCAGTGCTTAGCACATTGCCTGGCACATAATAAGAGGTTAAAAAATACTAGCTGGTTTATTGACTAACCTATAAAGTCTTCTCACTAATACTATCATCCCATGGCAAAACCTTTACTAATGGTGGAATTGTTAGTATCCTTGTAGAGTCAGGAAAAGCTGAGTTCAAATCCAGCCTCAGATACTTCATAGC
Source organism: Phalanger gymnotis (assembly GCA_028646595.1). Lineage (NCBI taxonomy): Eukaryota > Metazoa > Chordata > Mammalia > Diprotodontia > Phalangeridae > Phalanger > Phalanger gymnotis. The sequence continues at coordinate 296,306,564 of CM053622.1, read as the reverse complement.
TGTATGGCTCTGGGCAAATCATTTAACTTCTGTTTGTCTCAGTTTCCTCATCTGTGAAAGAGGGAAAATACTAATACCGACCTCCCAGGGTTGTTGCAAGGATCAAATGAAATAGTAACTGTAAAGCACTTAGCACAGTGCCTGGCACATAGTAAATGTGATATAAATATTGGCTATTACTATTATTATTATTAAATGAAATAATTGTAAATTTTAGTAGCAGTCAACCTAAGACCTGAAAGGGAAAAATGTATACACAGACATAAGAATAACATATAAATAAAAAAATGTAATTATATCTGTCTTATAGCTTGACTTTTGAAAGCTACGGAATGGCAAAGTTAAAGGAAGGAAAACAAAAAAATTAAAAATAAATAAAAAGTTCCTCTCCCAAATACCCTAAAGGTCAAAAGAAAAAAAAATCTTCCTTCCAGATAGGGCAAATCCAAATCACTTTTTGACTTTCAGCCTGATAAAAAAACAGAATTAATGGAAAATATTGTATTTTAAAAGCATACAGACATCATGGTTAAATGCCAGGGCTTAATATCTAAAGCAAAAGTGTCAAACTCACAGCCTGCAGAATTCCTGAGCACAGCCAAACCAGATTAAAATATAATTGGAATGTTTAATAAACTAAATAAAAATACAAAATATATCATGTTAATTTGTAGCTTTCCAGGTCAATATACGGTTCCATTTCTACTTTATTTTGATACCACCAATCTAAAGCAAGAAAGGATATTTAGCAAATAGATTAGTTAATATTCTTTTAAAATTTCTTTGGCATATCTGTGCTGGAATTAAACCCTCTGTTCTTCACTATCATCCTTAGTCCCCACTTCCTGTGGTTGTTGTGTCCAGCAATTCGCAACCTCATTTAGAGTTTTCTTGGCAAGGACATTGGAGTGATTATTTCCATTCTCTTCCCCAGCTCGTTTCACAGATGAGGAAACTGAGGCAAACAGGATTAGGTGTTTTGCCCAGGGTCACACAGTTAGTAAGCATCTGAAGCCAGATTTGAACTTAGGAAGATGAGTCTTTCTGACTCTTGGGCTAGAACTCTATGCACCATGGCGCCATCTAGCTGTCTCTTTAGTCTCCTCTAGCCTGTCTTAATTTGTTAGCATTTCCACAAATATGATTGAATTTCATAGTGTCACCGACTACAATTCAATCAATATTTTCACACTTTATAGATGGAGAAAATGAAGTTCAATTAATAAATTAAGTTACACTATCATTCTCTTCAGTGCCATACAGGAGAAAGTACACTGGAATTAAGAGATCAGGGTTCAAGTCCCAGATTCACCATTTGCTAGTCCTATGATGCTGGACGGATCATTTAAATTTTTTACGTCTCAAGTTTCTCATGTGTAAAAAGCAAAAATGATTATCTCTGTCTACCTTACAGGGATGGTGGTATTGCCCTATTAGGGAGGCAAAGTACTTCAAGCTTAGAGAGCAATCGATCAATAAGCATTGATTAACGCTCCAGACACTATGCTAAGCTACGGGGATACGAAAAACGATTAATGTCTCTGCCCTCGCAAGGCATATATTCTAATGGAGACGACATGTAAATAAATAGGTACATATAAGGCATATAAGAAGAGAGAGAAGGTAATTTCAGACAGAAGGCCCTAGCAGCTGGGTGACTCAGAAAAAGCCTCTTACCGAACTTGGGATTTGAGCTGAGTCTTGAAGAAAAACCAGAGAAAGTAAAAGGTAGAGGTGAGGAGTCAGAGCATTCGAGGCTCACAGGACACCCACTGCAAATGCATAGAGATAGGAGATGGAGTGTCATGTCTGAGGTCTGTATGGTGGGGGATGAAGCTTATGAAGACTAGAAAAGTAAGAAGGGACCAGGTTATGAAGAGTTTTAAATGCCAAACAGAGGGATTTACATTTTATTCTGGAGGTAATAGGGAGCCACTGCATCTTAGCCAGCAGTGTGGGGAAAGGCGGAGGTGTGTGATATCATCAGATCTAGGATTTATGAAAATCAGTTTGGCGGCTGAGTGCTGACAGATGGCAGAAGGGAGAGACCTGAGGCAGAAAGACAGCTCAGAGGGCTATTGTAATAGTGTGACGTAATAACGGCCTGGACTTGGGATGTGGCTGTGTGAGTGGGAGAAGATGATGTTGTGATACCAGACATAACAAGATTTGGCAATGGACTGGCTATGTGAAGTTAGTGAGACTAATTACTCAAGAATCAATCAATCAATAAGCATTGATTAGGTGTCTTATGTATCAGGGGCAGCTAGGTGGCAAAGTGGATAAAGCACCAGGCCTGAAGTCAGGAAGACCTGAGTTCAAATTTGGCCTCAGACACGTACTAGCTGTGCGACCCTGGACAAGTCACTTAACCCTGCTTGCCTCAGTTTCCTCATATGTGAAACAAGCTGGAGAAGGAAATGGCAAACCACTCCAGTATCTTTGCCAAGAAAACCCCATATGGGGTCACAAAGAGTCAGACACAACTGAAACAACTGAACAATAAAATGAGCCAGATACTGTGCCAAGTGCTTTTTACAAATATTATCTTATTGAGACAGCAAGCAAAAGTAAGGAGAGCTCAAACCCCTGGGTTAGTGTTCTAGAATGGATCATTGTGAAGCTGTTTACAGAGTATGCTGTCCTTGAAAGACAGCTAGTGGTGAAATCTTGATGACAAAATGGTAAACCTGACTAAGATGTAGTGGCTCCCTATTATGTCCAAAATAAAATATAAATAAATAAAATATAAATCCCTCTGTTTTGGAGAGTCTAAGATGACAAGTCTAAGACAGTGTCCCTGGATAGCCCTCCCTGAGTCTATGTTTATGTTGCTTTGTATTGTGCATCTATGGGGTTGTATTGTGTATAGGCCATGCTCTAAGCTGAAGGTTTTATTCACTGAAGACATGGAAGACTTTAGTGATGATGATTCTGCATCAAAGCCAGTGACAGCAGTTCCCTTGACAAAGCCTTCTAAGTCATTTTCTGTCTTCCTGGGCATGTTGGTTTTGGAGTTGTATGGATCAACTGTAAAGTGCTCTGCAAATGTAAAGTATTCTTACTAAATGACAGGACGTCCCATCTCGTAACATGGTAATTTCACAAAATAAAGGCTTCATGTCACACAGATTAAGTAAGCTCCCTACTTCATTAATTCAGGATGTGTAATTCTGCACGTCGGTTAATTAACAACTTGAGGGACTAACACTATAAGGCACCTTTTTCTATAGGTTTAACCAACATATATTTTCAGACAGGACTTTCTTTCTTTCAATGCTCAATGCCTGAAGTTTCAGTTGGTTTTGTTTCTACTGGCATCTAATCTTGGTGACGAGATAATAATGATTTAATGACTATGAAATTACTTTGAAAGCCTATACAATTGTAAGAGATTAAGGTAAAGGTTGAACTTGTCAGGAGGCTCTATCTTGACATATTTACTTAAAACAGTTAAGGTTCACTTGTTCATTATGAGTCATAAATAGAGGCACTAAATGTAAATGGAAAGCATTAAGCTCTGCTTCAATTCCACTTCTAGAGTTCATCATTTAGGGAAAAAAGAGCTTAGAAAACCTTAAATTGCTGTATAAATGCTAGCTATTACTATCTTTATAGATTACCTATGTACCTATTTTTATCCTACAGTTAGATTTATATCAGGAGATGGGACAATACTGCTATGGACTGACAATGATTTTGAAGGAAGGGAGGAAGAAATAAGTATGTCTTAAGAGCCTCCTATGTGCCAGGCACTGTGCTAAATACTTTAACAGATATTATCTCATTTGATCCTCATCACAACCCTGGAAAGTAGATGTTATCATAATCTTCATTTTATAGTTGAGGAAACTGAGGCAGACGGAGGTGAAGAAATTAAATGACTTATCCAGAGTCTCAAGTCAGGAAGTATATAATACAAAATAATAATAATACCTTGTATCATTATTATTATTATTGTCTGATATGGTATAGTAATATATCCATATGATCTACCTTGGCTGAATCTTTATGATATACCCTCTAACCATGGGGGTCCCCCAAGGCTCTGTCCTGCTTCCTTTTATCTTTTCCTTCTACATTATCTCACTTGGTGATCTCTTTCATTCCTGTCAATTTTATTATCATTTCTATGTAAGTGATTTCCAAATCTACGTATCCAGTTCTAGTCTTTCTCCAGAGCTACAATCCCACATCACCAACTGATTTTTGGAACAATTCAAACTCGACATATACAAAACAAAACACATCATCTTTCCCTACAAAACTGTCCCTTCTTCTCAACTTCCCTATTAAGGTCAAGCACATCACCCACCTTCCCAATTATCCACGTTCACATCATCAATATCACCCTGGATTCTTCATCCTCACTCACCCAACCTATCTGGGCTATTGCCAAACCGTCACTGTCACCTCCATAACTATCTTACATACTTCCCTTTCTCTTCACTCACAAAGCTACATCACTAGTTTAGTCCTGAATTCATCACCTTTCACCTGGACAGTAGCCCTTGAGCTGGTCCCCTTGCCTTAGGTCTCTCCCCCTTCCACTTCAACCTCCACATCAGGGGTGGGGAACCTGTGGCCTTGAGGCCACCTGCGACCCTCAAGGTCCTCAAGTGCAGCCTGAATTCTGAGTTCTGTGAAATTTGGATTCAGTCAAAGGGCTGCACTTGAGAACCTCGAGGGTCATGTGTGGCCTCAATGCCCCAGGTTCCCCACCCCTATAAATATTCAGCTAAGGAAGCTGATATGGATATATTGCTATACTCCATCAGATGAGAAAGGGGATTGAGTTTAATGGGATTAATAAGAGCACCTATCTCCTGGGGATAATGAGAAAACCAAGCCACAGGAAGGTTAAATCTCGATGCTGAGCTAATAATGATTTAATGACTGTGAAATTATTCTGAAAGCCTATATAATTATAAGAGATTAAGGTAAATGTTGAACTTGTCAGGAGGTCCTAACTTAACAGATTTATTTAAAACAACCAAGGTTCACTTATTCATTATGAGTCATAAATAATAGTACTAAATGTAAATGTGACGCACTAAGATCGACTTCAATTCCACTTCAGCATTCCTCATTTGGAGAAAAAAAGGGAGGAGAGGGGAAGCTTTGCAAACCTTAGATGGCTATATATTGGTGCCCAGGGTCAGGCTGGATTTGAACTCAGATCTTCTATACTCTACGTTCGGCCTTCTAACCCTAGGTTGAAGGCAGGGACAGTGTATGTGCCTTTTTTTTATCTCCAATGCTTGGCATAATGCCTGGCACATATTAATTACTGACTGCAAATAAGGTGAGAAACACAGAAGGATGAGGAAGCAGATTGTAGAAGGCACGCCAGGCCAAGGAACCTGTCATCTTATGCTATCAGCAAAAGGAAGCCACCGACAGTGTGAGCTGATATAGACCCTTGCATTAGGAAGATTATCTTGGAAACTTTTTTAAAGACAGGCTGAGGAGGGAGATTAGTTAAGTAATTGTTACAACAGTCCAGTTACAACAGTAAGTGCCTGAATTAGGGAAATGTTTGTACAAATGTAGAGAAGGATACAAAGGGAAGGAGTGCTTTTAACTTGGAAACTGATTGGATGAGGAGGAGGAGGAGAGAGAAGGGAGGAAAAGAAGCATCCAAGATGGTGCCAAGATTCACAGACTGGAGGACCTGGAAGATGATGATAGCGTCTGAAAAGGAGGATCTGACTCCCCATGACTCTCTCTACTAGGGAGTTTCTGGGTTCAAGATTTTTAGAGACAATAAAACCTTATTTAGGATAAATTAGTATGAATAGTGAAAAGTCCGAACATCTGAACATTTAAACAGAAACAAAGTTTTGTTTTAAATTACTTTCAAATACTACTTATAAGTACTGCCGACAGTCTTGTTTTTCCTTTCCCCTAAGTATTGGAGAATCTTTAAAACATTTTAGCAAATAGATAAGTCATTTAAAATTATCCTAGGATTTTTTGAACTGAAATCTTGACACCAATGATCTTCACTGTTAAGTAGGCTAATATTGCCTTTTTTTTTTTTTTACCATATTTCCTTAGGAAACTTGATAGTTTCCTTAGTAATTTTTTCATACTCATTTAATAATGCTGTGAAGCTCATTATAGTCATACTATTTCCAGGTTCTCAAGGATGAGAACAGGAGTGACAATCAGGTAATGCTAGAAACAGAAGGCACATGATTGTAAAAAGAGTACATTTCTGTACAATGATCTCTGCCGTCTCTGATTCATGTCTCTACAGCAGCCACTGGAGGGCTGCTAGGTCTATCCTATCCCATTCAGAACCCAAACTCTAAAGAATTCGGAATAACAGCAGTGCAAGAACCTGGGACAGTGACTAATACTATCATTAATATTTCAAAAGGTGGTATTAATATTCAGCATCCTCTTACCTAAGTAAATAAAGTATTTGCAAGGTAGTTTGCCAACATTTTAAAACCTCCTAAACCTTTCTCCCTGTTCCTCCATTCTTCTGAGTGTCTACTTCTCTCTGGGGCATCTAGGTGGCTCTGCTGATAAACCCCTGGGCCTGAAGTCTCTGGATGCTTGAGTTCAAATTCCACCTCAGACATTTACTAGCTCTTTGATGTTTGGCAAGTCACTCAACTTCCATTTTCTCAACTGTAAGATGGGGATAATAACAGTACCTGTTTCTCAGGCTTGTTGTGATGATCATATGAGATAATATTTTAAAGCACTTAGCACAGTGCCTGGCACATAGTTGGGAGTTATATAAATGCTTATTCCCTTCTTCTCTGTGACTTTCTCTTGTTTCTTCATCTCTTTCTCTCTCCTCTATACCTTTCTCTTTTCACCTTTCCCTTCATCCTCCTTTCTGAGCAATCTGTGATACTGAATTTTAAAATATTTCCAACATTCATATTATATAAAATTTTGTTTCTTGTTCTGTGCTGAATAGTTCTCTGAATATATTCCCAGTCAAAATCGGGCAAGCTTAACTTATCATTTCTCTTCTTCTTCACTTTTCTCCTCTACCCAGTAGAAGATGGAAAGAAAGAAGAGCTAAAAAGAAAAATAAATTTTACTCTTATATATGTTTGATTTTTCCTATTTAATGTGAGCCCAAGGCCCCTGGAAGAAGAAAACATTTCTCATCCATAGCTCTTCAGAGAGGATAGCACAGGCTCTATCTCATTATGGGTCCAGTGACTTCTAGACTTTCTTACCCCAAGGGTTCTTAACTTTTGTGGGTCCTGAACAATTTTGACAGACTGGTGAAGCCCATATACTCTTTTTCTCAAAATAATGTTTTTAAATGCATAACATAAAACATATAGGATTACAGAGGAAACCAATTATACTGAAAGTTATAAATTTTTAAAAATTATTTTTCCATTTAACAATATCAAAAAAAATTTTTTAAGCTCATGGACCCTGGATTAAGAACTCTTGCTGTGTCTTCCCTGGCTGTCCCCTCTGTCCCTGCTTCTCAGGGCCAAAGTTCTTTTGTTACTATGAATAAACAACCGTAATTGGCCACTGGATGCCCTCTCTCCTTCATGACAAGGTCCTGGAAATCTTCTTAAGCAAACATCACAATGAAATGGGGAGGGGGGAGATGGGGAGCTCTTTTCAGCACCCTTCAATACTAGTCCATGTTCAACCACCTACGTCACCTATACTAGATATGTCCTGCTGATAAATATAGGTTTATATTTAGGATAGGAGTGGCTGCCTATGTAGAGAAGAGCCCTGGAATTGGGGTCAGAAAGATGGCTTTGATCTGAGGTTCTGCCATTTATCAGCTATGGAAGTCCTAAAGGACTTAGGAGGCTGCAATGGAAAGAGCCTTCATCCTGGAATCAGAGAATCTGGGTTCAAATCCCAACTCTGACACTCACTGCCATATGTGACTGACCTTAGGCTGTTCCCTGGGCCTTCATATCTGGAGTTGTTTCTGGCCAGAGATCTATGAACTCTCTGGATTTCAGCTTTGTCTTTTGCATTTATACTATCTAATTTGTGAAGAAAGGTGTTTGGAAACCTTCAACCACTATATAAATATGAGATATTATTTTCCTACATTAAGAGTGCATAGATCACATTCACCTTGTAGGGTCAGTCACTAATCATATATGATACTTTCAACTCCTATAGTGATTTCCTTTTTAAGTAGACAGGGGTTGATTATCTGTATTAGATGAATAAATATTGAGTATTCTAAAAGAACTATTATGTAGATATGAATTATTATTATTTTTTGGAGGGGGGAAGGCAAGGCTTGGGGTTAAGTGACTTGCCCAAGGTCACACAGCTAGTAAGTGTCAAGCGTCCGAGGCCAGATTTGAACTCAGGTCTTCCTGACTCTAGGACTGGAGCTCTATTTACTGTTCTACCTAGCTACCTCTAGTTATTATTTTTTACTCAGCCCAAAAAATGTGTTTACCTACAGTGGCTTTTAAACATTTGGTTTTTTTTACCTTATCTTTTATTTTTAAAAATTAAATTTTCCTTTAGCTGCTTCCCTAGGAGGTATGTTTGCGTATGGGGAGAAAGCCAGGCTGCATGGCAGAAGGATCATTTCCACAATATTTCATTTACACGCAGACCTAATTACACTTTGAGGAGGAATATTGCTCAAAAACAAATATACCCATAAACCTTAGTATATAGAGATTACATTTAGATCTCAAAACTCCAGCCAATGGTGATAGCCCACTTCATGTCCATGAGCCAGTCTGTTGTATCTTAATATTGGTGGCTCAGTTAGAGAATCTGAGGCTATTTCACCTAGAAGAGAAAATTTAGTGAGGGCACAGTAACTTTTTTTTCTTAAATCTATTTGATGGGCTGTTGGGTTAGGAGGGAGTAGACTTGTCCTTGGCTTCAGAAGACTGACCCAGGAGCAATGGTTGGAAGGCAGATTTATACTCAGTGTATCCGTCAGAAGTGCCCAGAAGTGGAATCCTTATTTTAAATGTCACTGAAGGTGTTTCAAGTGGAGACCAGGTTACCACTTGTTAGATACTGTACTGTAAAATAAGATTCCCTTTTTCTTTAGTTAGCCCAAGAAACTTCTGAGGTCTCTTCAGACTGAGATTCCACGAGAAAAACTACTTCTAGTTTCTTCTCTATGCTTGGTCAGTACATCAGCTTGAAAATGTTATATAAACACTTTGAACTTCACTGTATCGTTCGTGAATGTCACTGGCACTTAAGCAGAATAATAAACCAGCATCAGAAGAATGAATGGTCCCTGGCATACTTTCCCCTTTTCGGCATCCTCACCCCCTTAAAATCAACAAACGCATTAATTATACTGATGCTTTGAATAAGAAGTAACCACAAGATTGTTTCAGGCTTGCTCTAGAGTTGCTAGTTTCATCTTAAAATTAAACATTCACACACTTAAGTAAAAATGAAAGTTGCTGCTGAGGGTTGAACAAAAACACACTTATCTGGGAAAAGAGAGTAAGTAAACAAACAAATGCAGGATGACAAGGAGAATAACTATCCCTTAGGCACTTATACAGTATGAGGGGGAAGCATATGTAGGAGTCCAAAAAGTTTCTGTCACCAGGTAAACTTAAGGTCAAAAGATTTGACTTAATAGCCTAAGGAGACTCAAATGAATGTGATTTATTCTCCATAGCACTAAGTAATGTTTCTTCTAATATGAAGCATGTGAGTCATCTCTTTATGTGAAGAATATGCCTTCACCTATCCCCGGGTTCTACAACCATTTGCATTGGTTACATGCCAAAGAACAGATAGGCATAAAACTAAATTTGGGGAATTCTCTTTAAGAAACAGATGTCCATAGCAACCCTCCATATCTTATTCTAATTTTTATGAAATATTGATCCGGTTTGTTACTAAAGTTTTTCTGGTTTAAAATATCGTAAATGAGATTTTTCTACATCAAAATAGCAGCAGTACATAACTAAACCTCATACTCTACCCCACTTGTTTTAGAAAAAAATAGTTCAAATCAACAAAAAAATCTGATCTGCTATCAACAAGAGAAAACACATTCTGAAAACTGGTGGGAAACTTTGAGAACAGAGTGCTATAAACACTGTCAAACACAAATGACTATATTGGTTGCATGTAATTGTTTTTGTTATAAGAGAAGCTTCAATGTTTGGGGGGATTACTTTGGGGCAGAATAAATTAAAGTGTATAAATGGAATGGAATATTATTATGCTGTCAGAAATGACAAAAGGCACAGTTTCAGAGAAACCAGGGGAGATTTCTATGAACTGATGCGGGGTGAAGTGAGCAGAATCAGAATAATTTATACAACGGCAACAACGTTGTAAAAACAATGACGTTCCACAGAACTTCCACATTTCCACATCAATGCAGTGACCAAACGCTATTCCAGAAAACCAGTGATGAAACATCACAGGAGAACCATCTCCTGACAGAAGTCATGACTCATGTCACAGAATGAGACATACATTTCTGGACATGGCCAATGTGGGAAGCAGTTCTGCTTGACTAAACATATTTGTTTTCCTTTCTCTTTTTCAGTTGGAAGGGGAAGGTGAGAAAAATAGGAAAAAATGTTTATAAATTTAAAAAAAACCTGATTAAGGAAATGACCATAATACAAAACCAAAATTATTAGTAAAACTTACTTTAAAATAAAATCGATAACCTTCCAAGCACAGAATGCCTGTCTGAAGTAGAAGGGATGTTAGAGATCACCTTATCTAATCCTTATATTTTACAGACTAGGAAAGTAAGATCCAAAAGGGGCAAAGGGTTTGTTCGAGGTCAAACAGCAAAAGGCATTTGACATTCACTAACTACTAGTCACTATGGCTCTTTCATCCTACCATACTGCTTCTACATATATACAAATGTTCACACAACTTTGTCCTCTAGTATTTCATCTAAATAATCTTCTGAATTTTGGTATAAATACAATAATCCTCCAGTGACAATAGTCCCTGAGCCTCTCTCCTAGCAGCATTGTCACTGTGGACGAGAGAAGCTCCATGAAATACTTGACAGTTTCTATCTATATGATGTCACCAAATAATTTCATTTTTCTAACTATCTCAGTAATCAAATGCTTAGAAATAGATGAAAATTTACATTAGCCATTTGGATTCACTGATTGGTGTTGAGGAGCAACATACATTTAAATTCTGGCAATGCAGGAGACTCTGAGCCCACTGCTCTCAGAAACATCCTTGCCAGGAACCAAAGGGGCCCTTCTCCTTTCTGGGAAACCAAGAGTTACAGGTGCTAATTAGGTTGTAGCTACATTACTCTATATCAAAGGAAGACAAACTTATGAAAAAACAGTCCATTTGATCATGCTACACAGTCATGACCCACTGACACCAAGATGACAGAGCAGAAAAAGAAAAATAGTCCCCCTCAAGAATCATTACTTACTGTCCATTCTTACCAGCAGATGAGATGGATTACATCATAGATCATTTAGGCTAAACTCAGGTTTGCCTGTGGCAAAAGTCCCTCCTTCACACAAATCACCTGCCCTGAGCCTCCAGGTGTAGCACTCCATGCTTCTGTGATTAAGTTTCTTTGCAAAGCAGGAATGATAATCTTCAACTTCCTCCTCTTTGGGAGCATCATGAGAAATGACTAGAAGGTCAGGATTGTGAATTTTTAGGGAATTACTATACAGGATGCTAACAATAATAAAAAATACATTGACGCTAGCTACAAGATGACAGGAATGACTGACTTGTGACAAATACTGGGGGAAAGAGCGAGAAGACTAGGAAACATCTGAATAGATAACAACATAAATTAAAAAACCCTCGGGAATTAATGGATAGAGAAACTCAAGTAAAATGCAACTCTGCCTTTTTCTTCCTCATCCCTTTGTCCCCTTAGGGGAAAAAATAAAAGTAAACGCTAAGAGGTGTGGGAAGAAAGATTTGTACCAAGTTGTTTTCAACATTTTTCTCTTAAGGAAACACCAGAGAGACCAAGCCATAACTACTGAAATCTATAATAGGCAGCCGAGCTCTGGAGTGATTATTCTAACCAGCACAGGAAATGTCTTTCAACACTTTAACACTTGGGACAGTGAGGTTTCTATTTATCTAGTAGGCAGTATTCTAAGAAATTCAGAAGAGAGATGTTAAAATATTGAAATGATTAAGATCAAATAGAATTTCTCTTGTGTCCTTAAATGTTTTTACATGTCTTAAAAAAGCAGAAATTTATTGAAAGAGAAGCCAAAGAAAAAAATCAGGGATGGGGAAGTCAAATTGCCTCAGAGGCATTTATAAATATTACCCTGTAGATATTAACTCAGAAATATTTGAGAGGAACTCATCTGCCTATGCCCCGATTTGCGCGATGATATTTACCTTGTTTTCCAGTTCCTCCAAAGCCCTTGTCTTGTTTGTAGAAGATCCACAACCCAGATTGGTTCTCCTTACCCCTCTACAGCTGGCTAGTCATTTTTTTATTAGTTGCCTCTTGCAGGCCCAGGTGCACTGTGGGGGATTGGTTACTACAAGACAACTGGCGTCAATAGCTGTAATTACTGAATGACTCCAGTCGGGAAGCATTTTACACAGAGAGTTGGCTGTACATGCAAAGGAAGTAAGAACACAGTAGTGCATGAATCTAGTCTTGCCAAATGAATTGTCACCACTCTCATACTATGAAAATAGAATAAGATCAATCAATCAGCAGGCATTTATTAAATATGTACTATGTGCCAGGCACCACACTTTAAGAAAGAGCCAAGGTGAAATGTGACCAAAGGAGAGTGACCAGGAGGGTGAAAGGAACTGAGGCTGTTTGATCTGAAGAAGAGAAGGCTTAGGGAGATATGTCTTTAAATACTTGAAAGGGTACCATGTCAAAGAGGGATGAGACTTGTTCTACTTGGTCTTGGAGGGAAGAACTGGGTAGCAATAGGTGGAAGTTTCAGGGAAGAAAATTTAGACTTAATGAAAGGAAAATTTTCTAACAATTAGAGATAACCGGAAGTAGAATGAATTGGGAAGGGGAAAGGAATAAGGATTTATATAGTGGCTACTATGTGCCCAGCACTGTGCTAAGGGCTTTACACAGATATTTTCTTACTTGATCCTTGTAACAACGTTTTGAGGTAGGTGCTGTTATTATCCTCATTGTACAATTGAGGAAACTGAGGGAGAGGTTAAATGGCTTGCCTTGGGTGACAAAATTAGCCTCTGAGGTCAAATTTGAATTCGGATCTTCCTGATTCCAGACCCAGGACTTTATCCACGGATGCATCAACCTTGCTATCTTGGGAGATAGTGCGTAGGCCCTCACTGGAAGCTATCCAGCAGAGAGGCTAGATCTCCACTTTTTGAGGATGCTAGAACATTCTTACTTAGGAATGGCTTTGACAGGATGGTCTTTGAGCTTCCTGCCAGCTTTTAGATTCTGCGATGCTAGATTTAAATCCCAATTCAGCTATTTCCTGCAGGTGTGATTGTGGACCACAGACTTGACACCTGTGGACCTCAGTTATCTTAACTGGAAAATGAAGGGGGTCAGCCTATGACCTCTAAGGTCCTTTTCTACTCTAAATCCAATGTATAACACCTATTTTATTAACATTGCAAATTCTCACACAATGAAATTTATGTGGAGAACTAAGACAAAAATGCTTCTCCAAGTTGATGGGCAAGTCTAGAAATTTAACATGTATTAATATAAAAAGAGTTCACTCTTAAACCCTATGCTTTCCAATTAAAAGTTTCACAGTCTTTTTCTGATCATAGGTTTCCCTTCTAATTAACCTTTTTTGGAAGAGGAATAAAGTATCTTCCCCCTTAATTTTTAAAATTCATTAGCTCCATGGTAAATATTGTAAGAAATTTAAATACAATAACACTTATATAAGGAAATGAGGTAATATGATAGAGTAAAGTGCACCAAATGGGCAATTAAAGAAACCTGAGTTCTAATCACAGCACTGCCATTTAGGTGTCAGTAAATGAATGGGATGGATTAGCTGATCTTTACGGTCTCTTCCAATTCCTAAATTCAAGAAGTTACCTTTGCCAACCTGCAACTTTCAGGAACTACCTTTTATGAAGCCTCCTTTTACAAAAATCTTAATTTATACTACAGATTTCTCTTCTAAAACAGCCAGCTCTCTGCTAAAATTCAAGTCAGTTAAGCATTATTAAGCACCTGCCATGTGCACTGAGGTGGGTTCTGGGGATACAAAGACAAACAAAACAGACCCTACCCTCAAGAAGATTTCATTCTACTGGAAGGATTCAACATATATATGAATAAGTGTAATACAAAGACAACTATGACAACAAAGAGCATTAATGGATAGGGGCAATCAATCAATTGACATGCATTTATGGAGTGCCTACTTTGTGCTAGCTACTGGAGATACAAATATAAAAGTGAGACCAACTCTATCTTTACATTCCACTATGAGGACACAATGCATGCATACCATGGGATTGGTGGCCAGGGAAGGGAGTTAGGGTCTATGTGTTCACAGGGACTGTGAGGGAAGCCAAAGGGTAGAAGTTTGTCACACCATATCCAGTAGCCACAGCCTGGAGTCAGGAAGACTCATCTTCCTCAGTTCAAATCTGGTATAAAGCACTTACTAGTCATGTGACCTTGGGCAAGCACTTAACACTGTTTGCCTCAAATTTCCTCATCTGTAAAATGATCTTGAGAAGGAAATAGCAAACCACTCCAGTATCTGCCAAGAAAATCCCAAAAGGGGTCATGAAGAGTCAGATACAACTGAAAAACAACTGGACAACAAATCCAGAAGCCATGGAAATATTGATCTGATTATGGGTTCCCAAATAAGAGATGAAAATCAAAATTAAAGCAAGGAACATGTGCTTCATAAAATAGAATACCAAACCCTTCTGTAATGTAAAGCTTGTAAGAGAGGAGCATATGAGAAAAAGATAGAAATGTAGGTAGGAGTCAAGTTGCAGAGGGTCTTAAATTATGGAGCTGAAATTTTGTATCTTATAGTTGAGGAGGGGCTCCTGAAGATTCTGGTCCTGGGAAGTGGCATAGTTATACTTGCGCCACTGGAAGAGGATTCCGGTAGGATGGAATAAAGGAGGGATTCACTGAAATAAGGAGAACCATTAAGAGACTACTGGAGTTGTCAGAATAATTCCAATCAATGTTCCCATGATCCTAGGGGATAAGAGCCCCTACTAGGGTGTTGGCCACATGCCTAGAAAGAACTACTGTGCATGTAGACCCTACAACGCTCAATCGACAAGTAGATATTGGTAGGAAAAGGGTAGGGAGAGAAAGGGAAGAATCAAGGGTGACTGAGCTTATGGAGTTGGATGACCAGAAACATGGCAGAGCTATCAAAATTAGAGAAGTAGATTTAGGGGAGCAGCTAATAATAAGCTCTGTCTTAAACACATTGAGTCTGAGATTCTAACTGGAAACAAGCATGCAGATGATGGTGCATGATTAAAGTTTAGGGGAAAGATTAGGGCTGAATATGTAGTTCCAAGTAAAGGTGTCATTTAAGTAACCCAGGGAACTGATGAGATTAACAAGGAGAAAAGAAGAAAAGAAAATCCTGGGGAGCAGGACTTTGGGGAATAAAACAAAATACTTTAAAAATATATTTTTAAACAGAAAATCTAATGAGGTTTTAAATTCCCCCACCAAAAATATCTGAATTCTAAGTGAACAAATAGTTTCTGGGAAGAACTATCATAGTGAGTGAGAACAGTGAGAACAGGACACAGGTGGTAGATAAAGTACTGGAGCTAAGAAACTAAAAACAGATAATTAAAAAGTCTAGGCTGTCCTTTATCACTGCTTACGTATATCACATTTAAAGGGAACACTTTGTAAATCCGGAATAGTTATTCAGTGGATAGACCACTGGATTAGAAATCAGGAAGATGCGAAGTCAATTTCTGCCTCACACATTTATCTGCAGACTGAACCGTGGGCAAGTCACAACCTGATGAACTTCAGTTTGGTGAAAATAGTGGCACCGACCTTATAGCAGTGGGAATCAAATGAGATAATTTATGTAAAGTGCTTTGCAAACCTTAAATGACTATATTAGTAATAGTTATTGCTAGTTATTACTAGCATATCACTATGACCCTGGACAAGGCAATTAATATCATAGGTGGTGCCATAGTGCCCATAGAGCCAGGCCCAGAGTCAAGAAAATCCAAGTTCAAATCCAGACTCAGACACTTACTAGCTATGTAACCCTGGGCAAGTCACCTAACTTCTCCAGCCAGGCACCGTTTCATCATCTCTAAAATGGGGATAATAACAGCACCTACCCCAGAGGGTTGTTGTAAGGATCAAATCAGATAATAATTGCGAAGTGCTTATCACAGCACCTGGCGCATAGTAGGCACTATATAAATGTTAGTGATGAGAGTAATGGCAACGAAGATGATATGAGAACTTACTGTTTCCTAGGGAATACCTTTCACTTTGTTATTTTGTGCATTAAAATATACAAGATTTATCAGTGTAGGTACTCTCTCCACTAATTCAGATTTAAACCAATCCAGACCTTTCTCTTCTTATCTTGTCCATTATTTCTGGCTTTTATATATAAAATATTATATGCAATATGCTATTAATTAATATCAATATAGAATATATTATTAATAGAATATAATATACATTATGTAATATATTACATATATCTATAAAGACACAGTGTGGCAAAGCAGATAGAGTGTCATTAAGTCAATAAGAATTTATTAAGTGTCTACTATGTGTAAGGAACTCTGCAAAGCGCCAGCCCTACAAAGAAAGGCAAAAGCCAGTTCCCACTTTCGAGGGGCTCACACACTGATTGGAGGAGATGACATCCAAACAACTATGTGCAAACAAGACGTCTACAGGATACGTTAGAAATAATCAACAGGGGAAGACACTAATATTAAAAAGGCTTCCTGGAAAGTAGGATTTTAGCTGAGACTCGGAGGAAAGCAGGGTAACTGGGAAGTAGAGAGAGTTCCAGGCATGGGGGACAGCAAGTGAAAATTTTTGTAGGTTAGAGATGAAGTTTTTAGTTCAAGGAACTACAAGGAGGTCGATTTCACTGGATAGCAGAATATGAGGGTGGGGAGTGGAAGAGAAGAATAAAAAAATGGAAAAGTAGGAAAGGGCCAGACTATAGAGAGTTTTAAAAGTAAGAGGATTTTATATTTTATTGTGGAGGCAACAGTGAGCCATTTGAATTGACTGTTTAGGGGGGAGTGTCTGTGTGTCTGTCTGTGTGTGTGCCTGGGCTGGGGTGGGGAGGGGATGTGTGACCTGGTCAAACTGGTGCTTTAGGAAGATCGATTGGAGTGGCGAGAGATCTGAGACATGGAGACCAACCAGCACAATGATCCAGCCTTGAGATAATGATGGCCTTCACCAGAGTGGTGGTGTCAGTGTCAGGAGGAGAAAAAGGGGTGCACATGAGAGATGTTTCTAATGAAGCAAAAACAGGACTTGGCAATGGGTAGGATAAGGGGTGAAAGAGAGAGTGAGGAGTCTGAGGTGTCACCTAGGTTGTGAGCCTGTGTGAGCTTTGGATGATGGATGGCGATATGCTCAACAGAAATGAGGGAATTAAGATGAGGGGAAGGTTTGGGGGGAAAGACACGTTTAGTCATAAGATAGCTACATGACATCCAGTTTGAAATATCCAAAAGACAGTTAGAAGTTTGAGAGGTGAAGTCAGGAATTCTCTATGCCACTGAAGAACATATATTCCTATGTAACATCTCACTGGATGTCAATACTCCAAAAAGAGCTGAACAAAGTTACTGTGACCTCTGATCAAATGATGTAATGTATATAATATTTGCAGACTTCAAAGTGTTATATGTGTGAGCAATAAGGATGAGGATGATGATCTCAACAAATGAAAGAGATAAATTTGGGAGTGGTTATTCGGTTTACAAAAATATTATCTACATTACAAAGGGTTCATCTCCGGGTTTCTTTAAAGAGAGAGCTCCTCTAAGTGGCCTTTATGTAGCTGCTTACCAATTATGCCACTGCTTGACCTCAAAAGCTTGGGATAGAGAAACTCAAAGCTGGGGTAGCAGTGACTGCCAATTGAAGATGAATCAGAAATGATGAAAAAGCCTTGCTTAAATTATGATGTAAGCCTATTTGAAAATATGATTCGATGACAAAGCTCCCTTACCTGCTCCTCAAGCCAGGCACCAATTGAAGAAATGGAGGAACCCTATATTTAACTTCCTGTTTAAGTTCCAGCCTATGAGCCATCTAATTTGCACCATACCACTGCCTTCATAAAAGTATAAAGGTACCACTAAACGTTCAAAGAGGTGCAGGGAATCCCATTAAAGCCATCCTCATTATAAATAGCTATATCCCATAGCGTGTCAGTCTTTTAATTCTGGTGTATAAACCAGGGTCCAAATTCCCATTCGTAAAACTCTCTTTGATGTGGGGAAACAGCTCAGAAATGGCATGGTGACTAGGAATGTTTCTTGTCAATCTTGGGATTCTGGCAGAGGTAAACACACACCTTCTCTGGCTCCCCCCTGGGGCTAATACACTAATAAAAAGCACTTTATAAGCATAAAGCATTGTTATCTGAAGATCTCTAGGTGGATGCAAACATTAACTTCTCAGCCTTCACCACAGGGACAATCTGGAGATCAGATCATTGTATCATCCCTCAAAAGGCAGCTTAGGCTGAACACAAGTCGCAAAATGAAATGAACAGCCCAGTACAGGGAAACACAGTAGAGACTGAACTGGGACCACTGTTTCAGTTTACAGACACAGAGATTAGGATCCAGGGAGGAAATTTAACACACCCAGGATACTGAGTGACTTAGATGATTCTAAGCCTGAGGTTCCTGACTCTCCATATGTTAGTGATTAACCGCAAAATTTCAGTTTAGCAGATGATTCTTAAAGCAGGCACCGAAATGGAGTTGTCAAAAGAGAAGAAAGGCATAGGGGCAGCCAGGTGGAGGAGCAGATCGAGAGCTGGGCCTGGGGTAGAAAAGACCTGAGTTCAAATATGGCTTTGGATGCTTGCTAGCTGTGGGACCCAGGGAAAGTCACTTAACCTCTGTTTACATCAGTTTCTCCAACTGTAAAGTGGGGATAATAACAACTACCTTCCAGGATGAGGATCTAATGAGATAATATTTGTAAAGCACTTGACACAGTACTTGGCACAGAGTAAGTGAAATAGAAATGCTAGTGATGATAAAGATGATGATGAGGATGATGATGATTATGATATGGTTTTTTGGGTGGGGAGAGAGAAAAGGCAAAGAGAAAGAGGAGGAATATGGGGAAAAGGAGAGGGGTGCTTCAGAACTGTCTGCACTGGCAGGTGTTTGCCCTGAATATAATTTTTAGTGTGTTTCTGTTCTCATTAAGTAGTGTAAAGGAATCAAGAGAAAGAACTGTGAGACTGGGTGAATTGCCTAATGCAAATTTCAGGCAAGAGATTTTTCTAATATTTTATGTCATTAAATACCTCTAGGGCAGTTAGGTGGCACAGTGGATAGAGTGCCAGGCCTGGAGTCAAGAAGATTCATCTTCCTGAGTTCAAATCTGGCCCCAGAAACTTACTAGTTGTATGACCTTGGGCAAGTCACTTAACCCTGTTTGCCTCAGTTTCCTCATCTGTAAAATGATTTGGAGAAGGAAACAGCAAACCCCTCCAGTATCCTAACCAAGAAAACACCAAATGGGGTCACAGAGAGTTGGACAGAACTGAAATAATTCAACAACAACAAAAATACCTCTAAAGAAAGAGCAGCATCAAGGATTTGGAGCTGGAAGCAACCTGAGAGGCCACCTGATCCATTTGGAATATGGAGAACTTGGGGCCCAGAGAGGGCTCAAGTGACCTTCCCAGGATGCCATGGGTAGTAGAGGCAGAACAGGTATTCAGCTCTGCCTCTTCTGCTCCAGACCCCATGTTCTCTCCATGCTACCTCAGTGTGTGACTTCTAATCACTGGGCCAAGCTCAGTCCTGGTATTATCATGCTACTGGGGGTGCAGTGGGGGGGGGGGGTGATTTCACTAATAGCCATTGTGCCTGGATAGCTTTCTTAGAATTTTTTTTAATTTAAAGTTTCATTCTTGCCCCAGATTTGAGCCCTCTTCTACCTGGCTTTGGGAATACTTCAATTCAAAAACAGAAAACAATATTAAAATATTCTAAGTCATTAATAATCAGAGAAATGAAATCCTAAGGTTTCGTCTATCTCACAATTCATAAAATTGACAGATTTTTTTTAAAAAAATGGAAAAGTAAGTTGTTGAAGAAGCTATGGGAAAACAGGCACACAAATTCACTATGGGTGGAAGAGCAGTGAATTGGTCCAATCACTCTGGAAAACGAATTGGAATGAGGCAATGAACACTCCTAAGCTGTTCATATCTTTTGATTCAGCAACCCCGTTACCAAGACTGAACCCAAGGGACTGAATGACAGAAAGAAAGGTGCCATGTATACCAAAATATCCATAATAGCATTATTTGCAATAGTGGTAGGAAGTGAGAGAGGTATGCTGAGGGAGCTCAGGGTCAGTAAATGTCCATTCATGGGTTTGATTTTGTTGTTGTTTTGTTTTGTTTTAATTTTTAAAAATTTAAAAAAAATTTTGTTTGTTTTCAACCTTCTTTTGGATTCTGGGTTTCCCAGACCATGGAGACAGCTGAAGGCGCTTCATCTTTGGTGCATAATTTCTGTTTTGCTGAGGTTTGAAGGATGGTGGAAATCAGAGAAAATGTCTAATCCATCATCTTGTTGCTTATGTGACTCAGAACACCACAAAAATAAGAATTCACAGGAACATGAGAGGACTTAGGTAAGGCAGCTTATTGCTGGCCACATAAACAATTTAAAGACAGGAATACCACTGGGCAAAAATAAGGCAATGACTTTGTCCCTGGACTTGCTTTTGGCCCTTTTTCTTTTCTTCTTATTCATTTGCATGGGGGACAAAAAGAGTATTGGGTTTGAGAAAATAGAGATTCTTGAAATCAGAAAGCCCTTAGTTTGCCAAGAGATCCACTAAACTGATGTTGATTGGATATAGTTTAGCACACTGAAATTAATCAAAGACCCTCAAAGAATTTCTAACTGTAAGTCAAAGTGAGGCCTCTCACTGACCAAGGCACTGACCTTGGTGACCAGGAATCTGAAGTTTAAAAAGTAACCCTGAAGACACTAGTTAGCTAAGATAGTGACGTCTGAGTACCTCGCTCTCAGGAAAAAGAACTGTCTTTTGCTAAGAAAAATCACAGCTTTAAGACACAAAATGAGCCCCCTCATAAGAGAAAAGCTCTTAAGGATTTTGCCTCTACTCTGATAAGGGTATATAAGAGCTTTGATTATCTAAGAGTTCTGTTCTAAGCTAAATGAGCAGTGACAAACTCTATGCCTTCTCCTATATGAAAAAGGCTGCATCTCAGCAGAGGGCTCTCTGTAAAGTAACAAGCTGAAAGCAGAACTAAATTCTCCAACTGGAAGCCACCTGAGTCTAGCAGCAAGTAATGATAGGCAGAGATGATAATGCATGCATATATACTCAGCTGAGATTACATTTCAACGATGTGCAGCAGAAACTGCATACTGTGCAAGACCAGAAAGGGCAGGTCCAAAAAGCAGAAGCACTAAAAAGTCCCCACAAGACATCAGGGTGGTGATGTCTCTCATCACGAATTTCTCCTCTCCATCGGTGCTTGACTGCACATGTTCCTTACATTGTCCATTCTCTCCACTTAGAGTATGTGCATTGGTGGGAAAGTACACCCCAGTTTTATGAGGA
This sequence comes from Phalanger gymnotis, assembly GCA_028646595.1. Taxonomy (NCBI): domain Eukaryota; kingdom Metazoa; phylum Chordata; class Mammalia; order Diprotodontia; family Phalangeridae; genus Phalanger; species Phalanger gymnotis. The sequence continues at coordinate 296,284,780 of CM053622.1, read as the reverse complement.
AAGACTGCCACTCTTCTTACTATGATAATTCATTAAATGTCTTTTCTTTGAATATTTTCTATCAAAAGTAAATACATTCACTGGAGATCATGAGCTGCAGTTTTGTGTGGATATGGCACCAAATGGTACTTTGAACTTTGAATAGTCTTGTCCAAGAGACCTATATTTGAAATGAAGGGGAGGGGCCCTCTAGGCATTACATTTATATGAACATACACAGAAAAATGTATGACCATGAGAACAATATGCATGTCTACAGTATAAATAGAGACAATACAAAAAGACAACAGAATTCAGGTTAAATAAAATAGCAATTTTAGGTTTAGATGTAAGTTAAAATATAGACCCTGCCCTTCTGTTAAGAATGGTAAGCTGTAAAAGTAGAAAATTACTTGTACTGTCAGTCACTGAAAATTTTGTCTAACATCCTACAAAAGATCCTATGGTGACACAGGTGAATTTTTGTTGTGTTTTGTTTTTTAATAGGAAGTGACACTGTGTCAAAAACAAAGCATATTAACAAAAAAAAATTTAAAGAAAATTTAAACAAAGGATACAGAGTTTCAGTTAACCTATTGCACTGCTATCTCCCTGAACTAGTCTCACATTTTATTCATCACCAAATTAACTCCTCCCCATTTGAAAAAAAAATTAGGAAAAAATAAGATTTTTTTAAACCATATTCCATTTTTCTGATACATAAGTGGCTTTAAAATTAAACTGCCATGGTAAACAGTTAATGAAAGATTCAAGAAAAGAGCTAATCATGAACTTGACCATGCTAAAAAAAATAAAAACAAAAAACGAATTCATAATTTATTGGCAGTCAGGATGTGGAACTAAGTGGATCTGGCCATGGAAAGTAACTTCTTCGAATTGACTGATTCAGCTACAATTCGGCAAATTAATGTCTCAAAATAACATTTTCAAGCCTTAATTCCCTCTTTGTAACATGTTGGAAAACATTTCATATACCTTTTACATGACTCCTATTGTCAATGCAGAGATTTCTGAAGAGTTAGTGTGTTGATGGAATATTGCTTTTTTCTAAAAAAAAAAAAATCACATTTTTATTTAAAGTTTTGAGTTACAAATTCTTTCCCCCCTCCTTGGAGATGGGAAGCAATCAAATACAGGTTATACATATGCAATTATGTAAAAGATTTCCATATTAGTCATTTTGTACAAGAAGACTCAGAAGAAAAAAATGAAAGAGAGTAAAAAATAGTATGCTTCAGACTACATTCAATCAATATCATTTCTTTCTCTGGGGGTAGATAATATGCTGCATCATTAGTCCTTTGGGATTACCTTGGATCATTGTATTTCTAAGACTAGCTAAGTCACTCACAGTTCTTTATTATACAGTATTACTGTTACTGCACACAGCGTTCTCCTGGGTCTGTTCAATTCACTTGGATCAGCTCATGTAAGTCTTTCTAGGTTTTTCTAAAATCATCTTGTTTGTCATTTCTTACAGCACAATAATATTCATTACAATCATATACCACAGCTTGTTCAGCCATTTCCCAATTAATGGGCATCCCTTCAATTTCCAGGAATATAGCTTTTTAACAGAGATGTGTTTATATCAGCTACATCCCATTTGTGCTGCCAAAGGTCAGTTTCATTTCTACAAAAAAAGAAAAATTAAAGGAAAGTACACTGGGCTACAGTACATTGTGTCATACAATAGAATAAAAATGATCAGATATTCTCCTAGCACTTTCCACATCTATCATAATTTGAATCTGGCTACATCAGATAGGTTTGTTATGGTGAATTTCCTCTGTTTTTAAGTTCCCCGTTTGTCTGTCTAACATTTCATGCTGACTCCACCCCACACCTGCAGTATTCTGTGTCATCACAGAATTCACTTTGATCTGTTAGAATCGTACTTGTTAGGGCAAAATAATGAAAAGAACTATTATTTAAATGCAACTACCCAAAGCCAAAGGCGGCATGAAAAGCACTTCCTCCTGAAGGGTTCCTTCTTGTCTCAAGTCTGTCTGAGATCTCCCATGATCTGCCAAAGCAGTCAGGTCCCACAGACTCAGCATCATGCTTCACCCTGGTCCCCTCGTTTTGCGGCAACGAACGGAGCACCAGGTCTGGAGTCAGGATGACTTGAATTCAAATCTGGCTTCAGATACTTATCAGTTGTGTGACCCTGGGCAAGTCACTTAACCTATTTTGCTCCAGTTTTTCCATCTAAATAGTAGTTGTTGTGGGGATCAAATGAGATAACTGTAAAAGCACTTAGCACAGTATCTGGCACATAATACGCACTATATAAATATTAGCTATTACTATTGTTGCTTTTGTTATAAAGCCTGCATTTTTTTTGCCATGTTCACTCCTGCCAACCAATCTTCTGTAAAACAAGGGCAAACTGATCTCAGCTCTTAGTACAGTACCGGGCACATAGTAAATGCTTAATAAGTATTGATTTGTTGTTCTAGAAAATCCCATTTGGCACTTAAATTATCTAATCTTTTTTGCTAGTAAAAATCTAACCCATTCAGCACTCATATGGGACTTTGTTTTGCCCCTCTCTGATGTAATGGAATGTCATATGGTAATGACACTTGTGCCTTATTTCTTTACTAGACTGGAAGGTTCCTTCATTCCCATATACTGACAAGAAATCTAGAGGAAAGCCCTCAATATATTGGGTGGCCCCCTTGTGGAGGATTCCCTGCAGGACATGCACATGGACAAGAGTCACCCAAGAAGAGAAGGCAGGGATGAGTTCTGAATTTTGAGCTGGGAGGGAAAACACACATGGAGGAAATCATAGTATGGAAGCCCATAAACTCCATGAGGGTGAGGTCTGAGAATGATCAATATTTTGTATCCCTCTCAATATCTACCACGGTACTCTTCCCCTAATAAGTACTTGATTGCTCACCGAACAAATGAGTGATTCAAACAGCAGAATCAAACTCTTAAAAGAAACTTTCAGATCCCTTGAAAATTAAACTGACTCTCCAGAAATTCTCTAAAGAGAGTTTTAGTTTCCATTTTCCCATGGGTCCGGGTGTTTGGCTGGGCTTAAAATTTTCATGACCCCAATAAAGTTGATAAGTATAAAAATCTGACATTGTCCTTGCATTTATTTAGCACATACCCCTGCTTCCTGCCCTGTACTTTTCTCCCTCAAATCTTGGGTGCGTTCTTTCTAGAAGGGCTGGGACTGAGCATTTTCAGGGCGCAGACGGACTCCTCACTTTGGGAGTCCAGGAAGCGGACAATTGAGAAGTTTTCTGTATGGAGAGAGGGCAAGAATATGGTACAAACAAACTGAGATCAAGAATAGGATAAACTTTGGTCAAGGAGCCATAAGTCCAGAAGCTGGAAACTATATCCTGAGTGCCAAGTGGATCTTGATTCTTGAAGTTAAACACTCCAGTTTCCTCAACCATTCCTTATACTGTGGTTTCTAGATCCTTTCCCATCCTCGTCATTCTCTTATGAACATGTTTTAGCAAAAGATAACTCAGTTGTTTACCAATCACTGCATCCTTTCATTTTTTCCACTTAAAGAGATAGCATGGCCTAGTGGGTAGGGAGCTGGCTTCCAGGTTGGAAAGATCTGAATTCAGGTTCTGCCTTGGATACATACTGACTTGTATGAACTTGAGAAGATATCAACTGACATCAACTTTCCTCAGAAATTATTTAAAAATCTAGTCTTTCACAGTTTAAGAGTTTGTTTAAACTAATATGCTGACATACCAACAAAGAAAAAAAAACATTTAAAATGCACTTTTAGTCATAATAAGGACAAAATAATCATAATCCCTTATATTTGTATTTTTGTTTTCAGTCATTTTCAGTGATGTCTGACCCTTCATAATCCCATTTGGGGTATTCTTGGCAAAGATACTGGAGTGGCTTGCCATTTTGTTCTCCAGCTCATTTTACTGATGAGGAAATTGAGACAAACAAGGTTAAGTGACTTACCCAGAGTCACATAACTAGTAAGCGTCTGGGGCCATATTTGAACTTACAAAGATGAGTCTTCCTGACTCCAAGGCCCAGCATTCTACCCACTGTGCCACCTAGCTCTTCTTATATTCACTTTATAGTTTTCAAAATATTTGCCTATAGAGAATCTCATTTGATTTTGACCAGTGAGCTGGGCAGGGCAGGGCTTAGCATTCCCATTTCACTCGCAAAGAAACTAGCATTAAGTGATGTAACCAAGGTCATACAGCTAGTGAGAACAAAAACAGAACTCAAATTCAAATCTTCTGGTTCCAAGGCCTGCCCTGCAAGTACAGCACACTACCTTCTTCTCTCTCTTGTCAGCCACCACCATCCCATTAGAACATGATCATAGATAAGGATTCTTAAACTAGAGTCCGTGAACTTTTCATACTCTGATAACTGTATTTTGATAGAATTGATTTCTTTTAGACTCCTAATGTATTTAATGCATTTAAAAACCTTATTATGAGAAAAGGTCCATAGGTTACTAGACTACCAAAGGGGTCCATGACACAAAAGGATTCAAATCCCCTCGTAACCTCCCAGTGTTCCAGGCAAATTCTTTAAGCTATAAACTGAAGAATAGGTACTGATGGGCCTTGATAGAAGAAGATCCCTATGCCAATGAAATAACTGGAGTAGTCCGAAAAATGCTACTCTAAAGTTATTATGATTATTAAGTGGGTTTTTTACCCCTTTCTTTTTATCACTTAGCTAGAGCCTGGCACACTGTAGGTACTTAACAAATGACTGTTGACTTCTGGCTTAATTTCAGCAGATGATAATGATTACAATATAGATTTGAATAAAGAACCAATGTGACTATTTCCCATAAGCCTTCAAGGTGAGCACCAGGATATCATACTACACAAATAAAACTCCATTATGAAATGATGAATGCTATTTGGCAACATCCGTGTTTTCTTTCATGTGAAGAAATTTCCCCAAGGCAGGCAAAGAAGGAGACAGATATTTTAAATGAGCAAACAATATAACTTTGTTTAAAAAAACTATCACTATGGTGGGGGAAGGAGGAGAAAAAAAGATAATTATTAAGATTTTAGAGGGCCACAGAAAAGGTTTCTTTGATCCTATACCCCTAGACTTCTGGTTAATTTCCACAAATGTCTTTCAGTGGCCTCGTTGCTAAGAAAAGCAAACTGACAGTTAAGAGAAAGCAGTGGATGTTGCTCGCTAATTAGTACTAGATACGCAACACATACAAGCTGGTGTGGTAGTGAGGAGCTTTGTAGAACAGGGCTAAATATAAGTCAGACTAGAGATAAGACAGGAAAATTCCTTTACAGCATCTAACAGTCTTCTAAATAAAAGGCAAACAACAGGAATTCCAAACAACTAGCAGGTACTTCCCATCTTATGAAAGTTTCTTATAAATGCCCATCATAGCTTGGGGTCCATCCCTAATTTGGTTCAAGAGGAAGAATTCCTCTTCCTTCCTCCCTCAGCCCCCTAATTTCTTCCATACTAGATTCCTCCTCCCTTGCCCCTGCTCTCTTTCCTTCCCATTCACATCATTCTATTCCCCTTCTTTTTCTTCCATTGCTACAGCCAATGCCCATAACTAGTGGCACACTTTCAAATGCCCTAAGCTGATAAACTCCAAGATCCAATTATTCTTCCTTAACTTCCCAACCTCCAAGGTGATTCCAGATCTTCAGACTACCTTTGATTACAGAAAACTCTGGATTCCCCCAGGAATGATTCTTAGCTCTCTCTTCTCCTCAGCATTCTGGAACTCCTCATCCTCTTCAAGGTTCAATTCAAGACACCTCCAACAAGAGACTTTTCTAGAATCCACAAGTTATCAATGAATCTCCACACGGCCCCCCCTCAAATATTCCATATTTATTTCAAATATGGTTTGTATTTATTTATTTGTATACACAGTATTTTCCCCTAAATAGAATGTAAGCTATTTGACGACAGAAATTGTTTTGTTTTAATCTCTGTATCCCCAGCACCTTATAAGAATACCTGGGAAAAACCAGGTCCCTGTTTAATGCTTGTTGAATCAAATTGAATGGAATATCAATTTTCATTGAACCCTAACATCCAACTTTTCCTTGCCCTGAACTGGTTCTGTAATCAAAAGGTCCAGTCTCATTAAAGCCCACATTCCATGATGATTCATGGTGTTCCTTAAAGCTTTCTGTAGAATGTGTATCTTAGTTAAATATTGCATGCTTTGATGTTTTTCCTTAACTATTTTTGTAAGGGTTTGTACTTTTGGAGGGGGGAGGGATGAGAAAATATCCTGTATACATCTTACTTGTACATAGTTGATAGAATGTTGTCTCCCACCTTAGACTGTGAGCTCCTTGAGAGGAGGGACTGTTTTTGGTCTTTATTTGTACTACTAGTGCTTAGCACAGTGTCTGGCATACACTTGGAGCTTAATAAATGTTAGGTGACAAACTGCTTTAGTTATGCTAAAATTTCAGAATTCCTTTTATACGTACTTAGCCAATTTCCTATTTTCAATTACTGCTAAAATGGAGGGCAGGAGATATGAGGAGATGAGTGGAGATGTTGCTCTGATCAGCAGAGAGACCAACTTCCTATCCAGTAGGCTTTGGGGCCGCCTAAAGCTCAGTAACCTTTGGAGCAGCCAATGAGGTCTTGATAAGGGGATCTGAAGAGGTGTGAATTCTGTTAAAATAGCAAGACAGTATCTCTGGCCAGGAGCCACTGGAACACAACCAGTCTAGCCAAATGAAAACAAGATCCACTGTATAATTGCTAGGACAGACATTATCAAAGGAGCCCTTTTCGATATCTGACATAGTGGTCATGGAAAAGTAGAATATGCACCAGATTCACAGTCAGAAGACATAGATTCAGACCCTAACCCTGCTACTTGCTACCTAGGTGATCTCAGGAAGGTCACTTAACTTTGTGGGCCTCAATTTCCTCATATGGAAAATAACTAGGGTAAAATAGAGGATGATCTCTAAGGTCCTTTTCCATTCTAAATCCTATTGGCTTAATCTAATTTATTTAGTGTATGTCACTTGGATTAAATATTTTAGGACTATATATGTATCTTATTAATGATAATCTTTTAAATCTTTTAGGACTATGTATCTTTTAAATATTTTTTAATATTTAGGACTATATACATATATATCTTATTAATGATAATCTTTTAAATATTTTAGGACTACATATATATCTTAATAATGATAATCATAACTAATATTTATATAGCACCTTAAAGTCCTATTACCTCTACTTTATAACTGATGAAACTGAGACCCAGAGAAGTTAATTATTTGCCCTTGGTCACGCAGATTAGCATTTTCCCATATCTCCTGACCTCCATTTTGGCAGTAAAGTATCTCTGAAAATAGGAAATGTTGTCAAAAAATATAGTAGTAATCTTGAAATTTTAGTATAAGAGAATAGAGTGTAAAAAAAATCTCCCTCTTGCTTCCACTTTGAAAATCAAGGTAATTTATTATTCAATGAAGATACCATATATTTGTAAAGATAAAGAGATTCAACAACAACAATAATGATTTTCACAATAATAATAGCTAGCAATTAAATAATATTTACTATATACCAGGCATTGTGCTAAGCACTGTACAAATATTATCTTATTTGAGCTTCATAATAACCTGGGAGTAGGTGCTATTATTATGCCCCATGTTACAGTTGGGGAAACTGAGGCAGATGAAGGTTAAATGTCCTGCCCAAGGTCACTCAGCTAAGAAGTGACTGGGCCTGGATTTGAACTTAGATTTTCCTTACTCCAGGCCCAGGACTCTGTCCATTGCACCACCCAGGTTTCTTGATCAAATAATTAACAAGCATTTATTTAACATGTACTCTGCACCATACACTGTGCTAAGACAATTGCAAACCCTCCATTATGCCTAGCAACATGTGGTATGAGCTTGTTATGAAATATTAGTCTTCTGTTATGCAACTAGCATCCTAAAACCATATACAGAGAGGTTTATCATTCCCATGAGGACCTGGTGTTTAAAACCAGCTTGTTCTTTGTAGTTTGTGAAGTTTCCGAAATGTACTTGGAAACCTTATGCCTCTTAGGATGTTAACTTGTCTCCAACGGTCTAGAGATATCTGGGGAAGCGGTTTCCAAAGCCTGAGCGAATGTCACCAACAGTTACATCTATTTTTAAAACATCAAGTTAGCAAGCCAATGCCTGTTCTCCAGACACCCTCTTTAGAGCAAATGTCCATGTTTGCTTGGTGTCAGGCTCAGCTTGTGGCTGTCTCATGAAGAACGCCATCTGGTTCATACCTATCAATCACCAGAACAGTTAGAGTCCAAGAGAAGGTGAGATGAATGTTAGATCCACATAGAACACTGAGGCTGGATTTCCTCAAGAGAATCGGGTAACAATGTGCATTAGTTTCATTTATCCCAGAATTAGAAGCTTTATATTACAATGGCTTCCTTAGCATGTAGAGCCTCCAGGAAATAATCTGGAAGACAGCTGCCATGATGTCTTTTGGATGCCATAGGGGGAAGCCTTAATTTACAACGAAAACCAATGCTTTGCTCTGCAAATTGGGGGCAATGATGTTTATATAACCCGCCTCAATGGCTTGAGAGGGAAATAATTTGTAAATCTTAAAATGTTAATAGAAATGTGAATTACTATTTACTAGTATTAGGACCTTAGTCATTGACCTCAAAAAAATGACAAAATGACATCACTTATGTCTTAGAGGACTGAGATTGATTCCATTGAGTGACATATTGGAGGCTGCCCAGTTCAGAGAGCAGAAGGGAGTTTCACACAACACCCCAAGGTGTTGAGGGGAGGAAAGAGGATATTCTTAGAGGCAGAGGTAAGGAGAATGACCATTTCAAGGAGGTAGCTCAGGCCCTCCACTGGCATAGCGATGCCAGATGGAATGCTGTGTCTGAGTTAGTAAACAGGTCAGTTTGGCTAGAACATAAAGCGTATGAAGGGAAGTGAGGGGAATGTCTGAAAATGGAGGTTGGATCCAGGCTGTGGGGAGTTTTACATTCTAGATGGAGGAATCTATACTTACATACATATGCATTCTACACCAAGGAATATATCTGTGTATATGTGTGTATATACACATTCTACATTGTGGAATAGAGTGCGTGTATACTCATATATACGTATGTATGTATATATGTATGTATGTATTTATGTGCACATCTTGTCTAAGGTTAATAGGGAGCCAGTGAAGATTTTTGAGCCAGAGAGTAGCTTGGTGAGCCTTGTGCCTTATGAAAATTATTTTGGCATCTTTGTTGGGGCCTAAAAGAAGGGATATTTAGGAGGCTGTAACAATAGTCCAGATGAGAGGTGATGAGGACCTGAGTTTAGACAATGGCTGTGTGTGGGGACAGAAGGGAGCAGATAGAGAGATGTTGCAAAGGCAGATGTTGCAAAAGGAAGAACTTGTATTTTTATATCCTTGTTATGTGTTGCTACTGTTTAAATGAGTCAGAATGATACTGTGCAGACCAAATGTTCAAGTCCCATGTAACTGGCTTACACTCATGGGGACATAATCACATTTATGAAATTGCAGTCCCTGAAACACAGTCATCAATTTTACAAATGTTTATCAAGTTATTGGCTCTGTACAAAGCACCATGAACTATTAAGTCCTAGAACTACTATGTTGATCTTGATTTGCTAGCCATGCTTTTTTTTCTCAATTTTATGTCTAAGATTCACTTTCTGCTATGAATTCAAGCAAGCTGTTGGCATAGTGAATTTAATTTACTGAAGCTATTTTTACAACATAGCTAGCCTGAAAATGAGTCAATTGCCTGGTTGTTTTATATTTCATTTAATTAAATCTGGGCCTCAACTTTTTCATCATTAAAATGAGAAACTGGAGTAGATGACTTCTAAGTTCCCTTTCAGGTCCAAAGCTATCCAACGAAAATTTTAATCTCATCACTTGTCCATTTCCTCCAAAAACATGAAAATGTACAATTAGGTAGGATATTTGCACCATTCTCAGGCCACAAAATGCAATAAATAAAACCTTAAAGTATATATTGTTTAAATTTTTTAACCTGGTCCTGGTAGAAACCAAGTTTTACATATATTTATATATATATACATATATGTGTGTATATGTGTGCATGTGTATATGATATGTATATGTATGCGTACATGTATATATGTATATAGACTCAGCATCCAGATTAGACTGAATTTGTTTTGATAAAAATTTTCATTTTGACATACTCAAATTAAACAAACAAAAGCCCTGGCATTGGAAGGGGTTAGCAACTGTGTACGATCTAGACGGGGGAAACACAGCAGTCACATCAAATTTTTAAAATGGACACAAAATTTGGGAGAGGAGAATCACAAAGTTTAACTCTAGAAGCTTAATGTATGTACTAGAATATGTAGCGAAAAGGAAGGAGTTGTATTGGAGTCACAAACACACACACACACACATACCCCTCCTCTCCTCTCCCCCAATGAAGCATGATTGAAGATGGGCCTTTAGGACCACAACTTGGAACATGTATAGAACTGAATCTTTGTCTTGGCAACTTCAAAGGAGATCTATTCTTTGGACTCTTATACAATCAGAGACTTCTGGCTGGTCCCCATGTGCCATTAGCCTCCCCTCAGTGAGCAGGGGACCAATGAACAGCAAGAATTGCCCATTCAGTAGACCTCAAAGGGACAGACTTCTGCTCTTCTTCCCCAACCAAGCAGGAAGCAGCATGGGACCAATAGCAAATATTTCATCAGTTGTAGGTAGTACTATGGCCTGCCAGCATCCTGGAGAGGAGGAGAGGACCAGGCATCCAGAAATCAGATGCGCCATTCAATCCGTACTTCCTCCTTTGGGGCATACACAAGATGGACAATCTCTTCTGGCTTCTCTCTTCCAGGAGTCTCCAAAAGCCAAGTTCAAAGAGAAAACACTAAACTGGTTTCTGGAGTCCTATGTCTCTAAGGCAATGCTCTCTGAGAAGTTAGCCGGGAGCCAAGCATTATATGCATGAGTCTACAAAGATACAAAATCATAGATTCAGAGCTGTAGGGAACTTGGAGTCCACCTGCAATAACCCTCTCATTTCACAGATGAGGAGCTAGGACCCAGGGAGGTCCAATGTCTTTCCCAAGGTCACAGACATAGTAAATGCTAGAACTAGAATTTGGGCTGATTCCTCTGAATCCAAATACAGCGTGCTTCCCCCCATGCCATGCTACTTCCCTATTCATTTGGAAATACTAGAATCTTCTTTATTTTCCCCTTACCTGAGATTGCATTTGCATAATATTTACAAATCTGATTTGTACACGTTGAAAAAAGCAATAATGAAGCCTCTAGAAAGATTCTAAAAGAACAGGGGCTCCTACCTAGGACCAGCTGTTCATTGCTCAGTAATTAAAAGATAAATGTTTGTCATGCTTCAGTGTATTCATTTTTCACAGGATCAGCTTGGCCCAAAGTATCACCTTTCATGGACATCTAATAAGGCAGAAAAATCTACACTCGAACCAAAGTTTCATTTTCACGCAAGCAAAATGATAACGGTAGCTTAGATTTCTACAATAATTTACAGTTATAAAGAACATTTTAAGTACATATTTGAATACATATTATATGCATGCATACATGCATTTAGACAGTATGCATTGGCTCTAGTCAGAGTACCTTGGTTCAAATCCCACCTCTGACAAATGACCCGTGTGTTGAAGGAAGGAAGGGAGGGAGAGACGAAGGAAGGAAGGAAGGGAGGGATGGAAGGGAGGGAAGGAAGGAAGGGAGGAAGGGAGGAAGGAAGGGAGGGAGGGAGGGAGGGAGGAAAGGAGGAAGGAGAGGGAAGGAAGAAAGGAAAAGAAGAGAGAGAGGAAACATTTATTAAATACCTACTATATGCCAGGCACTGTGCTAAACACTTTATAAATATTATCTCATGTGATCCTTATAATAACCCTGGGAGGTAGATGTTTTTTATATCCCCACTTAATAGTCGAAAAAACTGAGTCAGGCAGTACTGAGTGACTTGTCCAGAGCACACAGCTAGCAAATGTCTGGGAGGATTTGAACTCAGGTTTTCCTGAGTCCAGGGCCAACACTGTGTTCACCATACCACCTCACTGCCTAACCTCATTTTCTCCTCACAACAACCCTGGGAAGTAGGTGCTGTAATAACCCAGGAAACTGAGACTAAAGGAGGTTAAATGATTTGCCCAGAGTCACCCAGCTCCTAAATGTCTGAGACTGAATTCAAATTCAAGTCTTCTTGAAGACGACACTGAGCCCAACTCCAAGCTGACACAATATCTATCTATAGTGCTAGTTAGCTGCCCAAGTCATAACTTCCCTAGACATCAGTTCCCTCATCTATGAAAGATTTATGATCCTATGAGGTAGGTTTAGATGACATTTTCATCCTTACTTTTCAGATGAGGAAATAGGTGAAGTGTCTTGCCTAAGATCACATAAAGAGGAAGTGGAAGCAACTGGTATTGAACCCAGAGCTTCTAATCCCACTCTAGCCCCCCAAATAGTAACACAAAACCTTCTTGTATCATCAGGACTGATAGCAAGGAAAATATGTAATTCTCATGCTTTATTTCTGAATTCCACAACAGCCCTATGTAATTATCAGTAGTGCTAATGTGAAAAGGTATTTTATAAGTGAGACTCGAGGACTCTGTAAATTGCAATGTGGGCATTAAATGAGTAATCCTAGATTAGAAGTCATGTCAGTTTCTGTTCCTGTCTAGATAAACAAGCATTCCATTTAGTCTGCAATAGAAGGCTATGATACCCTGTGGGTGAATGACAGCACTGGAATTCTGTTTTCTAGATAGAGTGGGAGGGACACGTGGGGACGTTTTCCAACCTAAAGAACAATCTGACTGTTCCCTTAGGAAGCCTCTCAGTAGTGCATTTGCAAATTCTATAGCCCATGTAACATTAGTTCAAGCAAAAGAAATATATAATATTGTTGTTTAAGACTACATATTGCAAATTAAATGTTTTGATTAGCTTAATAACTGGAGCTGACCACAATTCCACATATCAAGGCATTCTTAGAGTCTTTAGGAACATGGCTATTCAACAGCAGTACCCAATGAGTCTCAAATATAAAAGATGCCTGACACCTAGTTGGTTCCAAATATATTATCTTTTCCCCAAAAATCTAGCTTTACTAAGTGCGGCCTATAATAATTGTTTTCAGGCAGTCTAACTCTGTACGTGCATGTATATTATGTATTTTCTTTCAAAGAGATCTCATTTGAAGTGTAAACCCACACTTGGATCAATAAAACACTTTGGTAATAAAAAATTTATATCTTTTGTTTTAAATACCACTTCTGTGTCTAAATATCTTCCTAATCATCTCATCATCAAAGGGCCAAACCTTATAGCAAAGAACCAAAGAGACAAGCCAGGACGGCAGTTCAGCTAAACTAATAAGGATAACAACTGAGACTGGCAATAAATACAATGTTTTATACCTATAGTCCCCCTCTTCAAAGACAGAAGGTAGGTTTGTCAGTGCTTTAATGTAATTTGAAAAATTAGAACAGAAATTGAAAAAAAAGAACATCTGAATATAGTGACTAATATCTCCCCTCTAGTTAATATTGTTACAATTGCAGCAGAGGATATGAGATTGGCTCTGTTTCCCTATAGTATTGATTAAGAATATTCATTATGTAGTGGTTAAACAAGAGCTCACCACGTTAAAAGTTATATCGAACTATTATATATCTATACACACACACATATGTATGTATATATACACATATATCCCAAACTATATTATAACAAATTATATTTGTAATCCTGAGCTCTCAGAAAGCATTGTCATAGAGAGGTCAGACTCTAAAAATGACAAATACACACTCTCTTAGAGAGTTCATCAGTTTGGTGACTTCTTTTTGAGCTTGACTTCTAGAGACTTCTGAGAAAGAAGCCAGAAGACCATCCATCTTGTATGTACCACACAGGAAGAAATATGGCAGAAAGGAATGAGCTGACTTCCAGATGCCTGCTCCTCTGTCTGCTCCCTCCCTCCACTATGCTGGTAGGCTGTGCCTACAGGACAGTGGTACTTGGGAATGATGGGATGCTTGCTACCAGTCACTTATTCTGTCCTGCAGGTCACAGGAAGAAGACACAGGAGAAATACAGAAGTTGCCAATCCCTTTAAAATCTACAGAGCAGTCAATTCTTGCTATTCACTGGTCAATCCTCTTTGACTCAGCTCTAACTCCCTCTTGGGTGAGGGGGCACTGCACAGTAGAAAAGGACCAGCCAGAACCCTCTGGTTGCACAGTAAGACCAAAGAACATGTCCTGAAAGAAGTGGCCACAGCATAGGCTCATCGCTATGCAAGCTCCATGGAATGGGCAGTAAGCCCCCATACCCCTACCTCACCACCACCACTACATACGAATAAATCAAAATTAACCAGAATCTCCAGCACCATGCTGTGTAATTAGAAATAGAACCATCTAATTGACAAGGAGTTAAATAGTTGCAGAAAAAGTTTCTTTCCTTTTCCTAAAATTCAAGCCAAAATCCATGCCAAGCATTGGGGATGCAAAGTGTCATGAATGACAGCTTGCCAGGTATGTTATAATGGAGATTCCTTTCGTATATGTGTTAGTTTAGATGGCTGCTGACGTTCTTCCTAAAAACTGTTCAACACACTTTTAAATTTAATCTGCATTCTTAATATTTTTCTATCACTTTCTTAAGTCTAGACAATCAACAAAACAATAAATTAAGTCCTGATTTGTAGTGTTCATCCATTCTGGAGGTATAAATGCTCTAACTGAAAATTTATCGTATTT
>CM053622.1:296245267-296269852 GCA_028646595.1 Phalanger gymnotis | reverse complement strand
AATCTTTTCTGAGCCATTTCTGTGCAGAATGTGGCAAAACATAACCTAATATACCAGTGTAACAGATGAGAAACAATGAACACAAAGACAGCAAGCACGAAAAAGCGAGAAATGCAAGTAAAAAAATGTACAACCACTGTATAACATGCACCCAGTTTTTAGACCCCAAATTTTTCGAAAAAGGGTGCATCTTATACATGGGGAAATACAGTAACAATCAGCTCCCAAGCAGTTACCAGCCTGTATAGGCTGGATAAAACACACCCCTAACTCAAATTTCAATTACCATGTTCCACCATGACATCAGCAGTACTTTTTCTTAAAACTGAATTTCTAAGTGTAGAGTCATCTGTAATTTGGGTAAATTCCTTCAGGTATGTCCCAGCTTTCTATATCACATAAATGATAGGAATTTGCTGAGCTAATTAGCATAGGGCTTGGTGATACAGAATCTGCCCCCTTGGAATGCCCCCATTCCTCGCAATTTAGAACTCCTGACTCTCTTCAAAGCTCCACACAGGTATCACCCCTCACAGGAAAGAAGAAACAAAATGCAACATATCTCTTTATACAAACACACATATAAGTTATTTACTATATCAATATGGTGGAGTTTCCAAACATAAAGGGATATTAGAAATAATCTAGTTTAACTCCCTTATTTAACCAAGAGGAACATGGTAAAATTAGGAAAATGACTCAAATTAAAAATGATTTGTCAAAGGACTTGGGTATGAATCACAACTCAGCTACTTAATCTTTGGGTGACCTCAGGAAAGGTATTTAACTTTACTGGGCCCATTTCCTCATCAATAAAATGAGGGGCTTGAATGACTCGTGAGGTACCTTCTAGCTCTAAATCTGGGATCTTACGATTCTGAAGCTTTTCCTAAGGTCAGTGAGAAGTTTAGTGGCAGTGCCTGAAGTAAACCCAAGTTGTCCAATTGCCTGTTCCTCCTTTCACTAGACCATGCTGTACTACACTAAGGTGGGTACAGGGAGTAGACAGAAAAGTAAGCAAGACACATCCTCTTTAAATTCAATTCAGTTCAGTATATGCTATTTAATATTTATATATGTACATATATATAATGTCCATATGTTTAAAAACTAGTATATATATATATGTATATATATATATATATATATATACATAAAATACAAATTAGAATTGTTGTCGTTCAGTTTTGTCTGACTCTTCATGAACATGACCATGAGCCTTACTGTCCATGGGGTTTTCTTGGCAAGAATACTGGAATGGTTTGCTATTTCCTTCTCCAGTAGATTAAAACAAAGATAGGTTAAGTGAGTTGCCCAGGGTCACCCAGCTAGTAAATGTCTGATGCCAGTTCTTTTTTATACTACTACTCTAATTTGTAGGGCAGCTAGATGGTTCAATGGGCCTGGAGTCAGGAAGGCTTGGATTCAAATAGCCTTATCTACTCTCCTTAGTTCTTTTTCATACTAATATTCTAATTTGTGGGGCAGCTAGATAAGGCTATTTTGCAATAAATCTGTAACCTTTAAGTAGGTGAGGGTCATCATACAGTGAGAACCAAAAAGTAATACTGGTATACACAGAATGGTATAAGATTTAGAGAAAGGACTTCAATATGTTGGGTAGTCTTTCTGTAGGGGGCTGATGGGGAGAGACACACAAAGACTCCAGAGAAAATATGAATGGACTAAGATTTGCATAACTAGAAGATGCCTATTTCAATGAGATCACAGATCACTGGGATATAGCTGTGTGTATACATATACATATGTGTGCAAAGTACATAATATTAATAAAAATGAAGTAAGTACTTACTATGTAAGGGCAGCTAGGTGATGCCACACCGCACAGCACTGGGCCTGGAATCCCAAAACTCATCCTCCAGAGCTCAAATCAGGCCTCAAACACTTATTAGCTGTGTAACCTTGGGCAAGCCACTTAACTCTGTTTGCCTTAGTTTCCTTATTTATAAAATGAGCTGGAGAAGGAAATGGCCAACCACTCCAGTATCTTTACCAAGAAAACTCCAAATGGGGTTAGGAAGAGTCAGACATGACTGAAAAACAACTCAACTACAACAAGCTTACTATGTGCTGGGCACTGCCCTAGGAGCTGGGGATATAAAAACGAACATGATGCAATCCTTACTTATATTCTAATAGAGACGTTTCCACATGTGAGAAAGAGATGGCTAGAGAGGACAGCTTGGGTCTGGAACACCCCTGAGATTGTAAGCAGATCCATAGGACAGTTGACTATTGAGCCCTTTCCAGTGGCTAGAGTAATATTAATTTCTTTATTCTAAGAGAAAGAAGGATAAAGAGTAAGGGTGTCTTTGGTAGCAGGGATGATGCAATGACACCCACACAGGCCATCATTTCCTAGTTCATGGTTGATTGGCATGTGAAGTGTGGTATGGGACTGGCTGGATGTAGTGAGGTAAGAGAGTTTGCGTTCTCTTAAACATGTATTATATGTAAACTTCGGCATATTAATATGTGAATTCCATAAAATATACACTCTTCTAAGCAATTTCAAATGTTTTCCTTCAATTACCATAGCCATGAGCTAATGAAATACCAAATTAGATTTATGTTAAGTACATGGCTACTATCATGAAAGCTTTAGAGTATCCACTACAGTTATCCAAAAATAATAAGACAGATAAATGTTATTTTTACTTGTTGTACATTCAATGTTCTTCTTAAAAGCCTACTCACGTTTGAAGAAACTTGGTTACACTATAATTCAAAACCTATCTTTATCTCTCTGTAGATACAACCTTAAACTGAAAGCACACAGAGATTCCTGGAACTAGAAAAGAGCTGACATAGAATTGAAGTAATAGCTTTAAAATATTCAGGGAGAGGGAGGGAGGAGGAGAGGAAAGATAAATTCAAAGTATTCTAAAAACAGATGTGGGAAAATAGTAAAGATTCTACAAATGTTATTTCTTTATAGAACATGGGCAAAAGATCCACATACACTCCTACATACACCCACAGTTGGACATAAATTCTGACTATAGTTTTAGGAATTAGATTAATATTAAACACTTTTAAAAATCAATCACACCAGAAATTGCCTGGTAGCTGGCTAACTAGTAGAATAATTCAAGGTGAGCATGTGTTTTCCACAATGGCAAATATGATTATCTGTCAATGTACTGAGCTGCCAGTTTAAACACAGAGAAGCAGATTTATGAAACTCCACTTGGGAGTAACAAGGGTAAATCAGGCATTACAAAATAGGAGTACTAAGAAATATCTTGATTTCCCTATGTTAAGCCCAAAGACACAAAGCGATCATTTAAAGTCCTTAGAATCGACTTCCCTCAAACATTCAAGGGCATAAGGGCATATGGTCAACATAAAAATACAATAATCAAATTGCCTCTAATCACGATCAATTATTTAGACACAAGTGAATTTGTTTCAGAGTACAGCACCTACACCAATCTATTCTGTAACCTAAACATGCCTTGGTGGGGTATGTTCTTATTTACTGTCAAGATGATATGCTAGGAGGTGTTCTATTTCCAGGCATTGGGAATTCTTTGAAACACAAAATATAATAATGTAATGATTAGATCTAATGTAGAAATGTTGAGTCACCAATATCTTTAGAAAGAGTAGATTACACTAGTGATTGTATATCCAATACAAATCAAATACATCCTCAGTAGTAACAGCTCCTCCTTAATAACTTGCAACTGATTGCTTACCTTTATCTTGTTCAATGCTATTTATCTTAGAAAAGGCAGCCTGGTATAGCAGATAAAGAAATGACCTCAAAGCCAGGATGACCTGGGGCCAATGCTGCCTCTAACATATCCTGGCTGTGTGACCTGGGCAAGTCATCTCACCCTTCAGTTAACCATTTCTGTGCTATTGGCAATTCTCCAAGACTCTAAATGGCAAAGAAGATGCTATCCTGAGTCAGGAGAGGCTTTCCTACCATGGGAGTTCCCCTATACCAGTAAAATCAAGCATTTTAGACTGTTTAGATCATCTAGAATTTTGATTATCATGGTAGTTAGTTATCCTATCCAGCTTTACACTATCTGAAAATTTGATTTGACAAAATGTTTACCAGTGCAATTTTATCTACTGACATGAGTACCTAAAATCTAGATTCTTATTTAACCTAGAATTGAAAATTTCCTTCTCCCTGGTTCAACTTACTCAAAACTCATCTAACAGAAGAAAAAAAAGAAGTCAACAGTTAAAGGATGCAATCAATTTATCAAACCATTAATAAGGATTAATTATAAGTTTATTACATTCCTGGCACTGTGATAAGCACTGGGGACAAAAAGAGAATAAAGCAGGGTCTCCTTTGACTTCTTTGGTTACTGAGCAACCACTGACTATCAATTTATTGATTGCCAGCTAGTCTAATCAATAAATTGATGAATTACCCAGAAACTCTGTCTTTTAGGGGTTTTTGTCTCAGTGTACATGCATGTGTGTGTATATATATCCATACAAACACATACGTGTGTGTATATATACATGTATGTATATGTATATAGACACACATATGTTGCCTCTCCCATTAAAATGTAAGCTCCTTTAGGACATGAACTGTTTCTGCCCTCCTTGAGGGCTAGGGGCAATCTTATCAATCAGCCATGCCCTTCGGAGACTAACTGACCTTAACTGGAGTTGCACCTTTACAGAAAATACAAGCAAAAAGGTAAATCACAATTAATACTTAGTTATTAATATATTAGTATAATTCTAATTTCTCTTAACACATATATACAGATCAGTATACGTGTGTTATGTAACTAAAGGATATTCAGTTAAGGGCAGCCTACTACCTCCAGTGACAATCCATTTTATTTTTGGAAAAATGTTAGGAAGTTTTTCATTAAATTGAGCCTAAATTTGCTTCAACCCACTGCTCCTTTGTTCTGCCTTCCGGGTCCAAACAAAATAAGGTTAATGCCTGTTTCATGTGCTAGCCCTTCAGATAACTGAGGGTGGCTAGCATCCCCCCACTCCACCTCATCTCAAGACTTTTTTTGATGAATAAATAATAGAGCTTATCAACAAAGCATAACCTTTAACAACGTTCTACTGAGATTCTACCATCAGCATGGCAAAAGACCAAAAAATTAAAAAAAGAAGAAGAAGTGAGGGGCAGAGAAATTCCCAGGCCTTTTGGTATCTCTATCCTAAGATAGAACAAAGAACAGCCGCTAGGGATGGGTTACAAAATGCATGCATGACATTTAATGTGTTTATCCAAAGCTAAGAAAACACTAACGTTTACTTTTCTAAAAGTTTTCTATTTTTCCTTCTTGTTTTTCTTTTCTTTGACACAGGTTTCTAGGCAAGGTGGTGTGAGGCAAGGAGAGAAGGAAGAAGGAATCCAGATAGTTGAGTAAGAGGATAATAACAGCGCACAGAAGATAATAGCGGCTGTGGCCAGAGGACATGCCAGGAACTAGGTGAGGACAATTCAATTTCAACTGCCTTATAATTCTAGTAAACTCGATCTTTAATCACATATTATGTGGATTTATTCCTTAGCCAAGACCCAACAACATGAAGAGTTGACATTTTCCTTATGGGAGCAAGTCAGTCCCCTGCTTTGCCAAGGCTCTACCATAGAGGCAGACGTGCCACACACATTGATGGCTAAAATGACCTCATGTTTGGGGTCCTTGGTGACTGTCAGGAAGTCAAAATTACCCCCACTAGGCACAATATACCAAGAACTAGTTTAGACTTCCTTTATCCTGGACACCCTAAGTAGTGAAGACTGAATTTCACTTACACGCACTGTAACAGTGTAGCCTTTCATCTAACAGGATCTATTTTAATAAGTATTCGATGCTTCTCTCTCAAAAGTGTAGAAGAAAACTTACTTGTGAAATTCATACAATTATCTTTGACAGCAGCAAGTAGGAGTAGTGGTTTACAATGAAGATTTTTCTTTTGCACCATATGTATCCTGAAATAGAAATTATCTGAATAGTGTGGCAACATGACAGAATGAATAGAAAGGGCTGGCTTCAGAGTCAAGAAGGTCTGGGTTAAAGTTCTGCATCAAATATATCCTGGCTGCATGGCCCTAGGCAACTCACAACTTCTCAAGCAATTATTCACTACTACAAGTTGGAAAGCAGTTGCCTATCTGCATAGGTATGAAGAATTTCCTAGTCAGAAGTTCCTTATGCCAGTAAAAAATGGACCTTAGACAAGTTCAGACCCAGAAAAAAATGTATTAGATAATTAAATCCTTAAATAAGAAAAGCAGCAACATTCTTCAAGAGAGTCATGGAAGTAATTCCAGTTACTTACCTCTAAGGATATAGTTTTGATAATTCTGGTCTGCCTCAGCTCCCACTTTTATTAAGCAAGTCAGACCTTCAGCCACAACAAATTCATGCACCAAGTCCTTGTCATCCTGAAGGGGAAGGAGGAAAAAACTAATCTCATATGTGGTTCTTCTTTGGGTTACATGTTAAACCAAATTCAAACCGTTAAACCAATATTCTCACCATTATATTTTGTTCTCTTTGAATGAATTTACTTATACACTCCCAAAGGAATTCGATAACCTGTTTTCAAAATATCATGACATTTGTGTTTATAAACTGGCTTTTCAGATATCTAAAGAAGAGGAAGCGAGTGAATGTTCTTTACTTTGTCAGGAATATTTTGTAGTACCTTTTTTGTTTGTTTGTATTTCAGTCTTTGAAAATGCCCTATTTCCTCCAAAGTTTGATGCTGGACTGAGCATCTAGAGTCTTTAAAAAAAATTATCCTTATAGGTAAGATCCTACTGAGAGGCACTGTGGAGTAGTTGAAGGAGAGCCAGCCTTAAAATCAGAAAGACCTGGGTTCAAGCCTTGCCTTTGACACATACTGGGTATGTAACACAGAGCCAACTATTTCACCTCTTGCTATACCAGGCAGCTCTCTAAGACTATAAATTATAGATGACTCTAATCTGCATGCCTAAAATGAATCAACACCAGAGTCCCCTTCATCAGTGAAATCGCAGACTGGTAGGAGAAAGCCATCTCACCTAAATGCTTATGATCACAATGAAGGGCTCACCACTCCTAGTGTCCAGACAGGCCACATTCACTGACTTGACTTGGTTATGACACTTTTTTTTTACAATAAAGACTGTAAACACATGTTTTTCTTAGTCTGTTGGTCATAGTCTATTTAAAGCTGGAAAAGACCTTAATGGGACATTGCATCCAACCTCCTCATTTTACAGATGAGAAAACTGAGCCTGAGAGAGTTAAATTAACTTGACCAAAGTCACACAGGGAACAAGCAATAGAACCAAGATTTAAACTGCTCAATTCAAAATTCTTTCCACCATCCCAGAAATAAGCAAGCATTCTGCAACCCAAAAGTACTTAGTTTTGTTCTGCATGCAGCACAAAGGGTGGGAACTGAGTGGGGGCAGAGGAGGAATTGAAAAGAGAAAGACAGCATTGTATTCTCCATTAGCCTTCCCTTTCAGTAGCAATTGAAGCTCAAACTCTCCTCACCTCCAGTATCCCAGGAGATGTGGATTCTAGTCTCAGCTGACACTAATTAGGTGGGTGATGCTGGCAATGATCAACTTCTCTAGATCTCAAGCTTTTTCATCTGTAAAATGAGGGGATCAGACTAAACGACACCCAAGATCCTTTTCCCTCTAAAAATTCTATGATGGCTAAATAGATCCAAGAGCTTGCTGGAGGAAAGGTGGAAAACCTCCCTTTTCTACTGGCTTCAAAGTACTTCAAAGTATTTCCTCTAATTTGCTAACTCACTTCAGAAAGCCTGGTATGAGATCTGCCTCCTCTGCAGATTCTGCACGCTGCACATTACAGGGGTCTTGAGATAGTTAGCAATATATTCATTATAATGAATTCCATGAAAATAAAGCTTAATTTAGAAGTCCCATGATGTTAATTAAAATTGGCTTTAGCTGTACAAATCTCTAATCCATTGATAACCTATATGGCTGCATATATCTGTTATTTTTATTGTTCAAACCCAATCTGATCTGAACATTCAGGTATTAATATTATAATAAATCTGTTCATGCAGTAGAAATCTCCTTGCTGGAATGACAACTACCTAGAAATACTGTTTTCTGAGTTTATGTCTATCAATCTGTAATAACTGTAAGTATTTATTGAACCCTGACTTCCCATGCCAGGTGCCAGAGCATATTTGAAGAAAAATAAGACATAATCCTGGCCTTTAAGTGATTTACTATTTAGCTGGGGGGACAAATATGAAAGAATAAAAACTAAGACCACAATATAAATCTAATAACATTTCAACTTTTCAACAGAAGTGATGATGTCACAAAGGATTCCGTGATTAATCACTCCATGAATAAAACAGACAATGAGAGCCATAGGAGTTCTCAGGTAGTGAGATGAGTTAGCTTCCACAATCTTAAATATCAGCCTTTCAACTCAGCCCCTCGCTTCATCTTTGTTGTTTCAGTCGTGATCTACTCTTTGTGACCTCATTCAGGGTTTTCTTGGCAAAGACATTGGAGTGGTTCACCGTTTTCTTCTCCTGCTCACTTTCTAAACGAGGAAACTAAGGCAAAGAGGGTTAAGTGACTTGTCCAGGGTCACATAGCTCGTAAGTTTCTGAAGCCAGATTTGAACTCAGGTTCCCCAGACTCCAGGCCTGGCACTCTATCCACTGTGCCACCTTCATCCTTGCAATGTCATTGGTCCTATTTGAGAACAAGCAACAAACAAACCACCCATCAACGAGCTGACCCCATCTTTTGTCTACTCTTCCCCTAAACCAGGAGAACAACTTCCATCTGCTATATGAATCTACTCTTCTTGACCCAAAGATTCCCTTCCCTGCTTCTCCATTCTTCACCTGCTACAGAGAGTTACCTCCATGGTGCTACATACATATAGCCTGGGGCGGTGGGGCGATGCTTGGTGGGGATAGTCCCGGGTTGGGAAATGGAAGGTGTGTGTGGAAATAGTTTACATCTTGTGAAGTTGCATATATATCTAAGTATCTATCTAAGCAGGAACTATGGATGGGAAACAAACCATAGCAATAGTTGATCATTTATTCCATTTGTATAGCTCTCCAAAGATCTTTTTCCACAATTCATTTCAATATTTACCAACAAAAATGTGGAGAAATGATAAGCTGGGTCACTTTAAAAGTTGAAGGATAGAGGAAAGGAGAGCAAAGCCAGAATTTCGTTCTACTTTCCAGACTCAGATATTTATTCTCTTTTATGTTATCCAGACCCAATAATTCTGCTATTTAGTCATGTTTACTGACTTACTCCATTCCATTTGAACAAGAGATAAATTTATTGGAGACAGTTTAGAGTACATTCATGCATTGGATATGAAGCTGAAGGATATTATATTGCAGATCTGTTCCAACCCTGAGATTCTGTAACATTATGGTCCTAAGATGAATAAAGAAGACATCTCAATAGGAATGAGCTTTTGAAAAATTTAAAGTTCTAACAATGGAATGATGAATTAATAATTCCCAAGAAGAAGAAAAAAGAAAAGCATTTGTCAAGAACAATGTGGTTGTGAAAGGATTCCTTGATGTGCTCTGATTTTCAAAGATTATATGCAGAAGGTAGATGGAGGAAACATGGCCAAGGTTTATTTTTTTTAAAAAGTAGCATAAATCTCTAAGAATATTAGCAGGAAAGCTAAAAGCAAAAATTATTGTAAGCTTCTAAATAATTCTATAAGGACAACAAAAAAGCTCTGTAAGATAAGAAGCAAGGAAAACAATTAGGACTAGACCTTACCTGACATTTAGGGTGGATTTGATAGTCTTAACAGACAACAGACAACAATTATTCTAATTTTGCTGCCATAGCCTCTACCAAATGAAATTATCTTCAGCCTATGAAGAGTAGTTCATATGTAACTAAGAGGGAACTGGAGTCTCAAATAGCTGAAGAGATAATGAAAGATTATCTAGCAGTTCTGAATGAGGTCATGTGCCAGTCCAGATAAATTTTATGCCAAGCCAGAACAAGAAGTTATGACATGGTATAGATGAACTGTGGAATTGTGGAAAACATTTTCTGGAAAAGTAAAATGAGGCAAATTTTGCCCTAATTTTCACAATGTTGTCTGTAATCTCAATATGGATATATGAGAAGGGAGAGAGACAGACAGTAAGGGAGAGGGAAGGAAGGAAAGAGAGGAGAGGGATCAAGGAGATAGGGAGGGAGAAAACTGTCAGAAACAAGAGCTGACACCATATTCTTCTGTCTAGTTTGACTATATCTGAAGTATCATTATCAATTCTGGGGACCACATTTTTAAAAACATTTTTATTTAAAGTTTTGAGTTCCAAATTCTATCCTTCCCTGCCCTCCCCGCCTCTCTGAGACAGCAAACAATCAGATATAGGCTATACATGTACAATTATGTAAAACATTTCCATATTAATCATTTTGTACAAGAGGACTGGAATAAAATAAAAAATGAAAGAAGGTGAAAAATAACTTGCTTCAATCTATATTCAATCAATATCAGTTCCTTCTCTGGAGGTAGATAGTATGCTTCATCATTAGTCCTTTGAGATTGTCTTAGATCATTGTATTGCTGAGAATAACTAAGTCATGCACAGATCTTCATCAAACAATATTGCTGTTACTGTGTACGATGTTCTCCTGGTTCTGTTCACTTCACTATGCATCAGTTCATGTAAGTCCTTCCAGGTTTTTCTGAAATCATCCTTTTTGTCATTTCTTATTGCACAATAATATTCTATTACAATCATATACCACAGATTGTTTAGCCATTCCTTAATTGATGGGCATCCCTTTGATTTCTAATTCTTAGCCACTACAAAAAGGGTTGCTACTAATATGACAAAAAAAGGAAAATGCTGGATATTAGAGAATGTTGGATGTTTCTGTGGGAAAAGGGGGACACTGATGCCCTATTGGTGGAGTTGTGAACTTATCCAACAATTCTGGAGAGATATTTGTAACAATGCCCACGGGGCTATAAAACTGTGCATACCCTTTGATCCAGCAATACCACTGCTAGGTCTATATCTCAAAGACATACAGAAAAAGGGAAAAGGACTTATTTGGGCACCAAATTTTAAGAAGTACACTGATTAACCCATTTAAGTATGTACAGAGGAGGGCAACCAGAACAGCAAGGAGACTAAAAAGCCATGTCATATTTAAGAATGGTTCAAAGAATTGAGGATGTTAAGTTATTTGCATTAAGCACCTACTATGTGCCAACTACTATGTGCTGGGTGCTGCATAACTGTCTTTAAATATATGAATGGCTATGATGTGAAAAAAGGAATACATTTATTCTGTGTGGCTCTAAAGGAGAATTCTAGCAACAGGTAGCTGTTTCAGGAAGGCAGATTTTGGTTTTAAAAATGGAAAAAAAATACTTAAGGATTCAAGCTTCCTGAGAAGAGAATGGGCTGCTTTGTGAGGTGATGAATTCACTACCACCAGCAGTTTTCCAGCAGAAGCTGGGCAACCACTTCTAAGAGGTATCATAGAGGGAATTCTGTACTGCACAGGGGTTTACGGGACCACTGAATGGTAGAATTCAGAATTGTAAAGAACCATAGAGATCATCTTGCCCAATCTCTTCATTTTACACATGAGGGAATTTCAAGTGAGGATGTTTAATTGACTTGGAGACAATGGGGTTCTCCTGTTGCCTAAACACAAAGTGTCTACTGGATCACCTCACTGGATTCT
Organism: Phalanger gymnotis; assembly: GCA_028646595.1. Classification (NCBI taxonomy): domain Eukaryota; kingdom Metazoa; phylum Chordata; class Mammalia; order Diprotodontia; family Phalangeridae; genus Phalanger; species Phalanger gymnotis. The sequence continues at coordinate 296,258,118 of CM053622.1, read as the reverse complement.
GTCCTGCCTGGGTAGCATCAATGGATCTTTTGGGAATCCTTTTCTTCCTTTCCAACAAATCAGATCTTTTGTTCTATTTACCCAAGGTCTTTCTAATTTTTAGAGCAAAAGTTAGCTAATCTCATGTCAAGTCATGTTAACTGGAGTGCGCCCCTCTCTCATCTGTGGAAATTTGTGCACAGCTTAACAAAAGGCTTCTAGAAACAATGCCTCGCCCCAAAGAATAATTATGAGGATGGGCACTGCTGTTGCTATGGGCTGATGTGTTAGATGTTTCTGAATAGATGCTTATTCCAAATGCATATAAAGGTAGGCTTGGCTGTTTGGTTAACTGATAAATAGCCAGCTGTAAGAGAAAGAATTTCAGTGTCCTATAATAAAAAGAGTGCTCAATTTGGAGTCAGAGAACCTAGGTCCTTTTTTCTAATTTTAGTATTTTATTTTTTCCAATTACATATAAAAATAATTTAACCTTCATTTCTTTTTTACAATTCTGAGTTCCAAATTCTCTCCCACCCTCCCTCTCCTCCACCCTCATTAAGAAGGCAAGCAATTTAATAAAAGTTATACATTTGCAGCAGAGGAACTAGTTTCAAATATGTGCTTTGCCACTTACCATCTGTGTCACCTTGGAAATAACACTACCTGGGGGGTGTCTCAGTTTTTTCCAGGACAGCTGTATTACAGGTAGTACACACCTGTAATCCCAATTACTTAAGGAGGCTGAGGCTGAGGCTGAAAGAGTCTCTTCCACATGGGAATTCTGAGCTATAGTAGGCTCTGCGGAAGGGGCACTATTCTGTCATCAACATGATGGGCCTCCTGCGTCAAATGGCCAAATGGCCAAATGGGCGAAACAGCCCAAGTTGCAAATGAAGTCGGTCAACGCTCCCTTATGTATCAGAGGACTGATCAGGGCTGTGAATAGCCTTGAACTTCTACCCTGGGCAAAATGGGGAAACAGTATTTTAATGATGATGATCATGATATTAATGATAAATAAAATGAGGAAGTTGGACTAGATAATTTCAAAATTCCCTTCCACTCTAAATTTATAGTCTAAGATTCTCTCTCGATGTTTCTGTACATTTCCTGTATAAGATCATGTCTTAGATTTAAATACGTCCAGGATAAAGTTGAGGCATTTGGCCAAAATTATAAGAAGAAAGCAAAAATAAAAAACCTCAGTGATGTAAAGACTAGAACTCCTAATGGGATAATGGAAGGTTGGTGTTAAAGGAATAGTCAGTAACTATGGTTTATCTCCAAAAGGGAAAAATAATTTGAAATAACTGCCCTAATTCTCCTGGCCCTACATGGAACTAAGCCTTTATTTGAAGTCTATAATATTTTTGAAATTACATGGATAAAGGACTAGGGCTAAATTTGGGTAGGCACTAACGACGTCACCTCTTGAACCAAGAAACCATAGAGAAAGCTCTAATATGTTATTCAGGTGGGAAAAAAATATTATGTGCAGTGCCCTAACAGTAACGAAAGACATCTGTGCTTAATTCAGTCATTTGAGATAATCATGGCTTTGGGAGAAAGAGAAAATGGGAAGATATCATGAATTTTTGGAAAATTACTTTACACCCATAAGTAAAAAGGAAATAAAAAAAATAATTTTCTCTCTATCCATATCCCTTTCCACCACCATATGTTAAAAATGAACATTTAGATGAGCTCATGTCTAGTCAGAAAGTTTTTCCAAGCATATAACAAATGTTTATTGCCTTAACTAAAATGTCAAATCACACATGGCTTCATTGTGCAAAAGTAATGACTGGTACTCTCATGTAATATCTCCAGCTAATCATCAAGATTAATACTGTACACAATTTTTACCAACTGGCAGAGGAATATTAGTGAGAAGAAAAAGCAAGCCTATGCTACGCTGGTAAATATGTATTTTATAGTGCCTCATTTCTGTCAATAAATTATTTTGGTTAGAAAATCTGTAGTGGTCCTGTCTTAGAAATTAGAAACTTTGACTTCAGGAGGTCTGTCTTTTACTCAATGAATATCAGTTGTTAACCTAACTTTTCTGTAAGGATGACGATATTTGCCCATCAGGAATTTTTCAAGGATATTGGAAGGATGAAATAATGTTATTAAAGTTGCTTAAGATTGCAAATGAAATATAAAACATTTAAACCAAATTAATAACTATAGAAATAGCATGCCATATTAGATAGAAAGCTGGCCTCAGAATTAGGAAGACCTGAGTTCAAATCTCTAAAACTCTGTGTCTGAACTCTCTAAAACTCTGTGTAAGTCATTTAACCTCTTAGTGCTCCAGTAAGCTTTCTAAGATTATAAGTTGCAAAACAGTTGTAAATCTGCATCGGTGGAGGGTGTTTCCTTGCCTAGAATTCCCTATACCAATGAAATCACAAGTAATATGAAAAAATGTGTAGGGCATCCAGCCCCAGATCATTGCAAAGAATCCCCAAGGAGCTGCACAATCATTCAAGAGTTTAGTCTAATTGTCCACGTGGAAAATATCAACTGGATGAAGAATGTCTTATCTAGATAAAAATAACAGCTGAATAGGATGATAAAAGCAAGTCCATTCAGAAACACTTATACAGGCACTGTGTCTGGACAATGAACTGGGCCTAGAAGTAACCAGGAGGAAGAGAACAGGTTGAATTGCTTTGAAGAAACTACAGAGTGACTTTTATTGACACCAGACTTCCTGAAATAAAGGCCCATCTTGAACATCAATATTCTTCCATTCATCTCATATAGCTTTGAGCTGTGGAATAGTTCAACTCCAAAGAATTAAAATTACAGATCATCTGAAGGACGATGAGGAGATCAATAATAGGCATGAGTATGCCACAACATATTAATAATGAAGAATTAAGCAGGAGAAGGGCTATAAAAGATGTTATCAAAGACACAGCAGACTTGAAAAGGAAGTAGTCTGGTCAGGTAGCAAATGTAAGAGATAACTACTGGTTAATAACCTCAATGCTCCATTGGTATCCATACGAAATCATGGTTTAGAAGAGGCTTCCAGAATGAGGAATATTTAAGAGGAAACTTGGGCAAAAGTCACATAAGTTGAAAAGGTATGAATAGGCTGCAATCTGCACTATCAGAGGAAGTGCCCACATTGCTGAGATCACAGGTCCATTAATGTTATGAGAAGGGCACTGTGCTGTGGGCACTGCTGGGATAAAAAGATAAGTAAGACATGGCCCCTGCCCATAATTAGCTTATTAAAATAGTTATGAGGACAAGATTATTATAGAATAATAAAATCATAAAGAAAAATTATAGCACAAAACATAATAAGAGAAGAGCAGTAAGTATGAATAAATAGATGAATGGATGGATGAATGAAAGAATGAATGAATGAATGAATGAGGGAAAAGCATTTATTGAATGCTTATTATGTTCAAAGCACTCTTCTAAGCATTAAGGATACAAATGGAAATGTAAGATTGTCCCTGAGTTCACATTTGAATGGCGAAGTAATAAAAAGATATGGGAGTTCAAAAGAGGAAATATATCCAACTGGTATTGTGGTGGAAAAGTCTCATGAAGGACAACATGGCATTTATATTGGGCCTTGAAAAACAGAGAGGATTTTTACAAGGAACTTTTTGGCTGGAGAATAGAGCATACGTAGAAAGGTAATATGAAATAAAGCTGAAATACGGGTTGGTGCCAACATTATAGATGGACTTGAATGACAAATTAAGGAATTTGGAGCCGCTGAAAGTTTTGGAGCCATAGAATATGGGGGTCAACAATAAATGGACTTGATTAAATAGTAGGGTGGTACATCCTTCTAGCAGAATTTTTCATGCTTTTCCAAATCATCTATTGGATGTCCTCAGAAAAACTAGATCCCCAAATAAAGGGGGAGGACACATACTAGTATGAGATTGGGTCTTTTTAAGTGAACCTGACTTCCTGCCATAATTGTTTGTTCTAAGCACAGGAGAATAGGGAAGGTAAAGTTTGCCTCTATAACAACAGAGGGTAAAAGTTCAATATTGATATTCTGAGTCTTGAATAGGCATTTCTTTACTAAATTACAAATAATTTTCCTAATTTTCCCTAGAATGAAGTACAAATTTATCTGCATTAGGTTCTTCAGGCAATACAGCTAACACAATTTAGCATTCTCCAATAGAAAATTAATTAAGTCAAATCTTTCTTACCTGAAATATCTGCTTCAAGGAAAAAAGAGCCCGTCTTAATTCTCGTCCACTGGAATTGTACAGCTTTTCTGAAATAAACACAATAACAAATAACATCAATATTGCTGCCCAGATGGATAATTATGGCACACTGATGATTTGAGAATTAAGAATTTCTAGTGAAAAAGTAATTAGAACTGAGAGAGGATATATATTTAGCCTTCTAACAACATAGAGAAATTCAATTTGAGTGCAGGGAATTTCATAATTTAGGATGGGACAAAAAGGTAAAACATTATTCAGTGGATCATCCACTCTCAAGCTTTCAACTACCATCTACCAACTACCAGTTGCATTAATAACTCTCAGATATGCATCTTTAACTTTGACCTTTGTGTCTGACATAGATACACACACACACATACACCCTTTCCAAATATTTAAATCAAAATCAGAAATTTCATTTTTTTTCCCTCAAATGAGCACCTTTTCTTAATTCACCCATCATTTTCAATAGACCACTATTTTCTCAGTCTCTGTTTTGATGACTCCCTCCATCATGCTCCACATTAATCATTTAATCAACAGAAGTTTTTACTCCCTATTACTGCACTAAGTAAGCACTATCAGGCACACAAGAGAAGTATAAGACAAACATGATGCCTGCTTCTAGGGTCTTAGGACCTAAGATAAGACTTCTACTACACAACTGCAAAACAGCATAAAGAAAAACATAATTAAAACTACAGAAAATTTAAGCTACACAGTTTAAAGATGAAGCTCAATAAAAGGTGAAGGGCTGAGCTTACTGTCCAATGAAAATATTCATGTGAAAAACCTTTTGGAGGAATGACAAAAGAGGAAATCTGCAGGACAGAATTAGCAAATGGAACAGGAACAGCCTCTCATGCAAAAAAGTGGTTAAGTGATGCCATCATGCACAGACCATCAGGCCTGGAGTCAGGAAGAAGCATCTTCCTGAATTCAAGTCTGCCCTCAGACAATTACTAGCTGAGTGACCCTGGGCAAGTCACTTAACTCTATTTGCCTCAGTTTCCTATCTGTAAAAATGAGCTGGAGAAGGAAATGGTAAACCACTCTAGTATCTTTGTCAAGAAAACCCCAAATGGGGTCATGGAGAGTTGGACATGACTGAAAAACAACTAAACAACAAGAAATCATGTGAAAAGACAATAGGCAAACCATCTAACAAACATGTCAGACAACAGAGGAAGCCCCCAGTTAATAGCCTGCATCTCATGGGACCACCAGAAGCCAAACAGAAGACTGAAAACTAGTTATCCAGATAAAAATGAAATAGAGAGTACAGGATGAAGGATGTTCAAATTCAGTATATGTGCGCTTGAAATGGGTTGTGATAACAGATGTGGATGTGAATACAATTAAGTGTTAGGTTATATGGTATTAACCATATGTACAATAGTGTTAGATTTGAGAACCCCAGGGGGAGGTAGACAGCTGTGTGGATTGAAGATATTGTGTTTGTTCAGCTGTCCTCATTTGCTAATTACTGCTCCTGTCCTGCTGGCAATAAAAGCATAGCCACGTTCTTTATCTTTTTGGTGTTATCTTGCTCCTGGGTGTTTTTGCGACAAAATACAGGTAGAACCAGGAATGACAGAGAGATAATGTAACAGGATTCTGTGTATGTGTGTGTGTGACCTGGAGTGACTAGTGAGTTTGAGTGGATGAATGAAATAGAAATCAAGAAAGAATAGACTGTGGATTATTTTGAATGGCCAGTGGAAACACCGCGATTTGGAATGCCCTGAAGAAGGCAACTTGCATTTAAATTTGGGAAACTGTGGAGGCTGAGTTCTTCCACTGTAGCTTGGAGGCCCAAGACTCTATACATGTGGCTTCTGGTACCATCCCACTGAGCAATATCAGCATTTGAGAAGTCAAAAAGAGAGGACCCTAGCAGATGTAGCTATGAGACAGGCCAAATTCTAAATCCCCAGTGTGCAGGTAGACACCAATGAACCCAGAATCTGGATGTCAGACATGGGAGGAGGAGGGGCGGAAGAGGGAGGTAAACTGGGGTCTAGACATGGGAGAGATCAGTGTGACTTGCTGTAATCAAGGGATGCCTCAAGAGAGCAGGTGAGCTTGGAAAGGAATAGTGGGAAATATCACAGCAAAAGGCTTAGAGAAAGGAATTATTCCAGTACTAGTGGGCTCAAAGTTTCTGCCTGTATCCTCTAACCCTGCCCCATGTACTAACTGAGCCCCCACCTACTGGTTTAGCCATGGCCTGTTCCCTGGAACCAATCCTGACCTTGGGGTATGAGGGTTTTAGAAGGGGACTGACCCTACTAGTTTTTAGCTCAACTTCTAGTCAGTTTAATTGCTCAATCGATTAATCAATCAATAAACATGTATTAAGTGACTACTATGTGCCAGGCACTGTGCTAAATGGTTTACAAATATTACCTCCTTCAATGGTCACAATAACCCTGAGAGTTCAGTGCTGTTAATATCCCCATTTTATAGTTGAGGAAACTGAAGTTAACCTGGCTTTCCGGTGAGCCAGGTACTAGGAGACTTATTCAGAGACACATAGCTAGTAGAATTCTAACCCAGGCCCCCTGACTCAAAGCCTATTTCTCTTTCCAATCTATCAGAAGGCATCTTTACCTTCATCCCCTCATTTTACAAATGAAGAAAAAAACTGAGAGTCAGAAATCAAAGTCACAAAAAGATCCAAGGTTCATATCCATCACTGTCAATAACAGCTCAAAAATTCCCTCCCTACAAAGTTTTCCCTATCTATGATTCCTTTAGCATTTAAAGGGTCAAGTGATACAGAGTAATGTAAAAATAATTTTTCCTTTGTGGCTAGAATTGCTTTGTAATACAGAATAGAGGGTTAATGGGAAATCTTGACTTTGCAACTGGATTATAAACTCCTTGAAAGTTGTTATGGTAATTAGGAGGGGACTTTTTTGTTTTCTCTTTTAGAATGTCAAGGTAATCAAGTACCTTTGATGAGTCTTGCCTTTCAAATGTAATGGCAAGCAAAGTGGACTTTTTGTTGTCTTTTGTTTCTTTGATTGAATTAAGAGTCATTGACTTGCTTAAGCAACAAGAAAGCCTAGTTCACATAGGTTTGAGTCTCATGGTTGTGATGCCCTACGACCCTGAGAAGGGTATATAAGATCTGAGGTTGGCATTTTGTTTTGGGGCTCTCACTCACTGGAAAAGTGTTGTGTGATTTGACCAGACGAGACTCTGGATAGCCATTGTTAAGAGCCCCCTGGCTTTGAAAACCCAGATGTTGGTGCTTTTTTTTTTGGTAACTATGTATGTGATATCTTGATCAGACAAAGCCTGTCTGTTGATTTGTGTTATTTATTCTGCTTATATTTTCTCTATTTGTAATTTCTGTTTATATGTTTGTTTTGCTGTGTTTTTGTTTTGTTTTGTTTTGCCCAAAAATATATTCATATAGAACAAGAAGAGTAGCAAACAGAATCTCTATCCCCAGCCCTAGGCCTCAGATCTGTGATAGATTAATTGAAATGAGTAACCCCCTGGTATGGAAACTTCCTTCACCAACTGGCATATCAGCAGTTCATCTATAACTGATCTTCTGGCAATTGGCAGTTAAATGGCTTGCCTAGAGTCATATATGGAATGTGTCAGGGATGAACTTGAACTTAGTTTTCTTTTTCGTAGTCTGGCTCTAACCTACCTTTCTCCTATTATCTCACACATTTTATATACATACATATATATATGCTACTGCCGTATATATGTATGTGTGTATATATATATATATGCTACTGTCTAGCCAAAATGGCCTTTTGCTGTTCTTCACACACAACATCCATCTCTAGTCTGTCAATCCTTCACCTCCTCATCTCCCCTAAGGCAGTTAGGTGGTGTAGCAGATTCATCACCAAGCTTGGAGTCAGGCCTGAGTTCAAATCCAGTTTCAGAAATTTACTAGCTGTGTGATGCTGGGCAAGTCACTTAACTGTTGTCTGCTTCAGTTTCCTCACTTGTAAAACGAGTTTGATAATAATAGCACCCACCTCCTATGATTGTTATGAGGACCAAAGGAAATTATACTTGTAAAGTGCTTAGCACAGTGCCTAGCACATAGTGGGTGCTGAATAAAGCATCTTCCTTCCTCTCTTCTAAGACTCCCTAGTTTTCTTCAAAACTTGGCTTAAGAATCATTTCCTACATGGGGAATTCCTGATTCTTCCAGGTGCTAATGCTTCTCCCCAATTTCGAAGCCCCTTGTATTTACTTTTTCACATATTTTGTGTCTTCTTATGAGTATATCATCTTCTCTCCTCTTTCTTCTTGCATAGAATCCTTCGAGGCAGAGATTTTTTGTTTTTGTATCCCAGTGCCCAGAAAAGTTCCTGACACACAGTAGACATTTAACAAACAATGATGATTGAATGGATTCTAAATCTAGCTCTCTGATCTGCTAAACTGCCTCTCACTAGTATATTTTATGAAACTGGAAACATCCTGAATTAATATCGATGTCCAAGGCTGTTTGATAAGAGAAGCTTCCTCAGATTGTACCTTTACATAGGACATTTTAATGGTACCTTTAAACTCTGAGAGGAATCGTAATTGACTACCAGTTTAAATGTAAAAAAAAAAATTCTCACAAAACACTGAAAGTTAACTTACTGCTGATTTTGATAAAAACATGTAAAAAAAACCACCCAACTTTTGCAAATGTTTTTCATTTTTATTCAAAGCACTGCCATTTTCTCTTTTTTAATATTTGTTTTTGAAAAACAGGTAACATATTTCCAGCTGCCTTGATTTTTTCAAAGTAAAATTCTTTCCACTCATTTGTTTTATCCTTTTAAATATGCCCGTTTGAAACAGCACTGGCTCTTACTACTGAATTATATACTCTTTTTTGAAGGAGTCATACTCATTAAGTACTTGTGAAAGTGATTTCACTTAAACTCTAAAGTTAGATTTTCTCTTTATATTTCCGGTGTTCAAGGATTCGCTAACATGCACAAGAATATCACATATTTTGGCTCAATGAAAAAGCATGTCAGAAATGATTTTTTAAAGGGCTATTTTAAAGCTTTTATTTTTTTGGTTTCATGTATTATAAAGCACCAAACTATTCCTATCCAAGAAATTCTGCCATCTGGCATTGGTTATATTATGGCATTTTCCCCCTTTGTACAAATTACTGACAATGAAGTTTCATTTTAATCATAAGAGACACCATCTCTTAGCATGCTAGAAATCTTTGACTTGTCTTTTTAATCGACTTCTTAACAGATGTCATGTGTTAGTCTCCATTCACACAAAAGAATAATGACATTCTACCATGGATAGAATGACAATAAAAAAAATTCATAGAAAAGGACAGATCTGTGATAGGCCAGATTCTAAAAGGAAGACAACTCCTTTGTTAAAAGATTGAACATCAGATAAAATGTAACTGGAAAGGCGAATTCAAACTCAACAAACTTAACTTAGGAAAAAAATATTGTGCAGCCAAGAAAAAAAAAGTCTTTAGAAGTTTCATACTTGATTTCCTACTCCAGCAATTTTAACATATATTTCTTAAGACACCATCATTTACCTTCTGGAAAACAGGTGACTAAGTGAAGGGATCAGAACCAAGAAAGCTATTTATACAAGAACAACAATATTAGAAAGACTCAAGGATTCTGATCAATATAGTGACCAATCATGATTGAACAGCAAAAGAGTTGATGGATTCAGCCTGAAGAATGAGACATATATTTTTGGACATGGTCAATGAGGGACTCTGTTTTGCTTCATTATGCATATCTGTTACAAGGAGTTTGTTTGATTAAAAAAAAAGAGGAAAGGACCCATATATATACACACACATATATATGTATATATATATACGCACACACACATACATATCTATATCTATATATATCTGTACATATATATATATATATATATACATATATATATATACATATACATACATATAGCTGTCCTTCTTGTGGTGGCAAAAAAGAAACAAACCTGGAAACTTAAAGAATGCCCATCAGTCGGGGAATGATTGAACAAATTATGCTATATGAATGTAACAGAATATTATTTTATCATAAGAAATGATGAAAGGGGTGGTTTCAAAGAAACATGAAAAGACTTATATGAATGTGGTGGCTAAGTGAAGGGATCAGAATCAGGAGAGCTATTTATATAACTACAACAATATTAGAAAGACTCAAGTGACCGATACAGTGACCAATCATGATTAAATAGCAAAAGAGTTGATAGATTCAGGCTGAAGAAGAGACACATATTTTTGGACGTGGCCAATGAGGGACTCTTCATTATTCATAACTGTTACAAGGATTTTCTTTTTTCTTTTTCTTTTCCTCCAATGAGGAATGGGGGTTGGGAAGGGAGGGCGCAGTGGACCTGGGAAGAAGAGAAAATAAACGCTTCTTAACCTTTTTTATATCAAAGAAAATAGAAGGTTTGGTTTTTTAAAAATAAGGTGGACTTGGGGAAGTTGGTCAAAAAGTAATTTATAAAGTGCTAGATAAATAGATGACAAAAATCATCACCATCATTATGGAAAGAGTATGAGCAGTGGGCAGTGTATTGTCAAGAGTTACTTCTGTCCAAACTAGTTAAGACATCAAAGAGGTTGACAATCAGAAAAGGCAAGGCAGTTCTATAGGGAGAGCAAGGGAGGACAGGAGAACAGCTATTAGAAGACCTTTGCCACACTGGTTAAATCTTCTATGGAGAACTGACAGGAGAAAATGGACCAGATTTTCCATGGATGGGTTACTATTTGCATGCTTAGAAGAGGTTATCAGTCAAGGAGATCATGAATCCATCAAAATATGGGAAAAGGCTCACAGCTCAGGAATTTGTTTTTCTATTCAAAAGAATGCATGTGCTTAATACATAATAGTTCTCTACATAAAACACAGAATTCTCAGCTGACATTTTAGCATAGTGTTTTCCCCTTCATTATACTCTTACCCATTAAGTACATACATTTTACATAGAGATTCTTCAATGCAGATAGGAGGTGACTTCATCATTCTTAAAGACTTTTGAGTTCTAGGTTGCTATAATGTTCTCTATCGATATATACTTATCCAGGAGTTTTATACCAACATAGCCTTGGTAAGTTGAAACTATTTATCCCATCGTATTAATTGGGGATAGTACAGAAATTTTTTTTGTGAAATGAAAGAAGTTGAATTATTTAACCCTAAAATCCTTGTAATAAATAATGCCTGAATTTTTTTAACATTTTAAAACTCAGAAGGGAGAAATAAGTTTGGTTTTGTTTTTTAAATCAGTTGCCACACTCAGTACCTTGATTGTTTGGTTAATCAATCTTTGAACTATGGACATAAGGATTGAAAATTTTTTAAAAAGAGTTTTGAGGTATTTTTACCTTGCAGAAGAGAAAAGAAATAGAAAGGTTACAAATTAGGTCATGTGTCCTAACTTGGTATTGGTGAGAATTATCTTAGTCTCTGTTTAGTATACAAAAAGTTGTTAATACACATTTATACCTCTCTTTTTCCTTCCTACTATTCGCTCCCTCTAGAAAGGAAGTTTGTTTTCTATTTTCTTAAGAATCCAGAGGAGGGGGCGGAGCCAAGATGGCAGCTGAAAAGCAGGTACTTGCCTAAAGCTCTCCTCCAGGACCCTCCAAACACTGATAAAAAAATGGCTCTGAACAAATTCTAGAACTGCAGAACCCATGAAATAGCAGAGGGAAGCAGGGCTCCAGCCCAGGACCGCCTGGGTGGTTGCTGGGTGAGGTCTATCACACTGTGCTGGGAGCAGAGCAGAGCCCAGCATGGGTCGCACCCGGACCAACCAGACCAGGGGCCAGGTGGAACACGCAGAACAGGCCTTAGTGCCCTGAATCAGTGAGCTGTGGCAGTTAACAGATGTCTCAACACACAAACACCAAAGACAACAGAGAAGGTTAGTGGGAAAAAACTGCGGAGACAGAGTGAAAGGAGTTTGATGTCAGCCACCGCCTGAGAGTGGTGCAGGTGGTGAAGCTCTGAGGCTGCTTGCAGAGTTACAACTGCAGTTGCTTTTGGCCCCAGGCCCACCTGGTGGGAGGAATTAAGTGTCTGATCAGAGCAGGAGTGCTGAGGTGCTGAGCCTGATTAGATCTGAGTCATGGTCCAGGTTTGCAGTTCTTGGGGGAGAAGAAGTGCTGGTGTGGCAGTGCTTGCTGTGTAGAAATAGCTCTGAAAATAACAGCACAGCCCCTAAAGCTTGGTACAAAGTACTCTCTACTCTACAAGCATAGTATGGCAAGTATGACTATACAACAAGGAAAAACTCAAAGGTCAAGCAGTTGGCTGGGAACATGAACAGGCAGTGAAAAAGGACTCAAATTCAGACTCAGACTTTGGAATCTTTCTTTGGTGACAAAGAAGGCCAAAACATACAGCCAGAAGAAGTCAACAAAGTCAAAGAGCCTACAACAAAAGTCTCCAAGAAAAACATGAACTGGTCTCGGGCCATGGAAGAGCTCAAAAAGGATTTGGAAAAGCAAGTTAGAGAAGTAGAGGAAAAACTGGGAAGGAAAATGAGAAGGATGCAAGAAAATCATGAAAAACAAGTCAGTAACCTGCTAAAGGAGACCCCCCAAAAATACTGAAGAAAATAACACCTTAAAATAGACTAACTCAA
>CM053622.1:296201136-296244767 GCA_028646595.1 Phalanger gymnotis | reverse complement strand
ATCTAAAAAATAAAATCAAATTAAGGGATGAGAGAGGAATATATTGAGAGAGGGAGAAAGGGAGAGATAGAATGGGGTAAATTATCTCACATAAAAATGGCAAGAAAAAAACAGTTCTGTTGGAAGGGAAGAGGGGGCAGATGAGGGGGAATGAGTGAATTTTGCTCTCATAGGATTTCACCAGAGGAAGGAATAACATGCACACTCAATTGGATATCTTACCCCACAGGAAAGAAGGAGAAAGGAGATAAAAAAGAGGTGACAATAGAAGGGAAGGCAGACAGGGGGAGGAGGTAATCAAAAGCAAACACTTTTGAAAAAGGACAGGGTCAAGGGAGAAAACTGAATAAAGGGGGATAGGATAGGAAGGAGCAAAATATAGTTAGTCTTTCATAACATGAGTATTGTGGAAGGGTTTTGCATAATGATACACATGTGGCCTATGTTGAATTGCTTGCCTTCTTAGGGAGGGTAGGTGGGGAGGGAAGAGGGGAGAGAATTTGGAACTCAAAGTTTTAAAGGCAGATGTTCAAAAAAAAGTTTTTACATTCAACTAGGAAATAAGATATATAGGCGATGGAGCATAGAAATGTATCTTGCCCTACAAGAAAGTAAGGGAAAAAGGGATGGGGGGGGAGTGGGGTGATAGAAGGAGGGCTGCCTGGCAAACAGGGCAATCAGAATGTATGCCATCTTGGAGTGGAGGGAGGGTAGTAATGGGGAGAAAATTTATAATTCAAACTCTTGTGGAAATCAATGCCAAAAACGAAAAATATTAAATAAATAAATAAATAATTTTTTTTAAAAAAAAAAGAATCCAGAGGAGATTCTATGAAAGACTCCATAGAGACTTGTAGATGGGGAGCAGTAACGCCCAGACTTGGAGACAGGGGGTGCTAACACGAAGACTCCAATGAGGTTAATATGAGGGTTCTATATAAATGAGGTGGTTCAAATAAACTCTGGCATTTTAAGTCTGTTACAGTATGGCTCCAACCTATTTTTCCTATTTGTGTGCATTTATGTATATATGTATATATTGTGCAATCTGGAAATAATCTCAAATGGAAAGCACTAGCAGTGGGTGGGGATTGTGAATGCCACATGTAAAAGGTAGGATTTGAACTAAGTCTTGAAGGAAGTTAGGAGGCAGTGGTAAGAAGGGAGTGAGAGCAATCGAGGCATGGGGCCAGCCAGTGAAAAAGCATGGAGTCTGGAGATTGGATATATCATTTTAGGAAAAGTAAGAAAGCCACAGTCATTAAATCATAGGAAACTAAAGGGTAAAGAGCCTGAACAGGTAGAAAGGAACCAGTCTGTGAGACTAATCATCATTTATTATAGTCTCCCTGACCTTCAAACTTTTTCCACCATGCCACTCTCCTCCAAACTCTAATTTCAAAAGAACCACAACAGAAAAGTGGTAAAGTACACTGGAAAGGGAACTAGACTGGAAGTCAAATGGTCTGAGTCCTAACTCCTATACTTATTGGCTTTGGACCAGGTGTAAGTCACAGTCTCTCTAAACCTCACTTTCTTCATCTGAAATATGAGGATAAATATATGTGCCCTTCATCACTCATGGGATAGTTGAAAGGAGAGGACCGTAAACTTTAAATATTATATAGATATGAATTATTATTACAGGAAAATGGGGAGGTAGTTTGGTACTCTGGATAGAGAGCTGACCCTAGAGTCTGAAAAACCTGGGGGTAAGTCCTACCTTTGACAAAACATAACAATGGGCAGGTCATTTTAGCATCTCAGTGATCCCAGACAATTAGTCAACAAATATTTATTCTGAAAGACTACAAATTACAGAAAGTCCTACATAATTTCTATAAGTAGAGGGACTTTCCACCCTAGGAATTCCCCATACTAATGAAATCACAACTCCAGACCACCCCCTACTCTCATTCCACCCAAAACAGACCAAAGAATGAAGTTATGTTTTAACTGAAGGATGCCTTCAATATTTCTTAGTTTCTCTTTGAAAACCAATTATGGGGAGTAATGACAGTAGCAGCTTGCATTTCAATGCATGTGCATTATGACATCCTGGGAAGTACATAGTTGTATTTTTATTATCTCTATTTTTCAGAGGAAGAACCTAAGACTCAGATATAGTCCACTGTCATAATGCTTAGAGTCAATGGTCCCTAGAAACTAAGGTGGTCTGGGCTCTCTTCCTGGCTCTCCTCCTGGGCGGATGAGCAAATCATGTAAACGCTCTGAGCCTCAGTTTCCTCATCTGTAAAGTTAGAGTATTAGACTAGCTCCAAATATCAATGACTTTATCATTCCACATACACTAAGTATCTAAATTTTGAGGCTCAAAAAAACATCACCCTGGTTGATGACAAAGATGAGAAACACAATAAAAGCCCCCACTTTTAGGGAAAAAGAAAAAACAAAATAACTAGAAGAGTCAGTTATAAAGTTAGTAAATTAGACAATAAAGGAAGGGGGAGACTGATAGAGCTGGAAAAGGGAGAAAGAAATCACTGTGGACTAGGTCACTTTAGAAAAATTAAAATAGAAAAAATTAAAATGTGATGTGTCCAAAATATGATTAGGTCCATAAAAATTCTGGATATAAAATTAACTGTTTTAATATCCTCTTCTTTCATTGAGTGTCAAACAAATTAACTTGTTACTGTAAGGGAAATTTTGGGTTGACACCAAAAGAAGCCTTTTCCTTCACCTGGCTAGTCAACCTAATTCATCTCAAGCCAGTACTAAGTAAGGGGATTCACTGATAGGCAAATTACTCTCTACTGTGTATTTTAAAAATCCTACTTACACTAGCTGTGAAGTAATCTCATCACCTGTTTTTTTATAAGTGTTGTTTGTTGCTATACAATAGGAAATATGAAGGTAGGCAGTTTTTTCAATTGTTCAGTAGTGCCAACATTTTATTCCTTTGAAGAAATTTGAATCTCTCACTGAGCAGTAAGTAAATTAACTAACTGTGTGCCTTGTTGGGGCGGGGGAGAGGGCAGGAAAAAGGGAGGAACAAATTTGTGAAATGTGATAAAATTTGGCTTGAAGAAAATTAACAGAGTTCATATTTTAGTTGTGTCCCTGGCCAGGTAACAGTCAGATCAAGTTACTGTCAGCATTTAGTATTTCTAAGGAATTTGTCCCTGAGATTTCTTGCGAGAGAAGCAAAATGTGTCACATGGCACACTAATAATGAACTAATATATTCCATTTTAACTCTCCATCTAGAGTCACAATTGTGATTTCATTAGTAACCACTTGATATTATTTTAAAGAGAATCAGAGAGGTAGATATTATTATTATTCTTTAATGGATAAGAAAAAAGGAGACCAGAAACGCCCCCTTCAGTTTCCCGATGCAAATCCTCAGGTGCCACCTAGGGAACAGCAAAAATAGAAGTTGTGGTTGTTGCTATTGTTTAGTTGTGTCTGACTCTTCATGACCCCAAGGACCATAGCTTACCAGTACCTTCTACAAGGTTTTCTTAGCAAAGATACTAAGGTGGTTTGCCATCTCTTTCTCCATTGGATCCTTTTGTCAGGCAATGATAGGTTAAGTGACTTGCCCAGGGTCACACAGCTAGGAAGTATCTGATGATGCGTTTGAACTCAAGCATTCCTGACTCCAGGCCCAGTGTTCTATCCATGGAGCCACCAGTTGCCTCTGAAATCAGAAGTAGCTGGAGGCAAAACAATCCGGAGGGTCCATTACGACTCTAAAAATGTGTAGTAAATAGTAGTGACAAAGCTAAAAGAACAAGTCCCTCTGTCTATGCTTGGGGAATTTGGGAGAGTTTAAAGACAGACACTCAGAAGAGAAGGTGCATATACAGACTCAGGAGTCATATTTATTAAAAATAATAGTAGAATCCATGAAGTGAGATCAACAAAGAACAATAAAGAGAGAATGAAGAGATTCCCAGGACAGACCTTAAGGAGAGAATTTACATTTAAGAGGCAAGAGGACAAAAAACTCAGATAGAGAAATGTAGGAAAAAAAAATTTAGGAAATATAGAAGCAGTTCAGTGTCGCAAGACAAAAGACAAAGAGCTTTAAAAGGTAGGATTGGACCTTAGTGTGAAAAGCTTCATGAAGGTCAATAAACACAAGTGCTAGAAAATGGTCATTAGATTTGATGTTCAATGGTGACCTTCAAGAAAACAATGCAGTAGAAATGGAAGCCATTCTACAGGGTGTTCCTAAAGTCTGGACACATAGGCAAAAATGCATATTTTCAAGAAATGGAATGAATGAAATTTTTATTTAATTGGAATATTAACAAATAACATCTTCAATACAATTTCCATCATTTGTGACGCAAAGGTTGATGTGCTTTGCGAGATTCACGTGAACTCTATGCTATAACTCCACATTGCCGTCAATTGCCTATGTGTCCAGACTTTAGGAACACCTTATATAAGAAGAAAAAGTAGAAACAATAAGTATGAGGGAGAGAACAAGAGGTATTTTTTGCATTCGGAAACCTAATATTGTGAAGAAGTGAACCTAAGTTCAACATAGCCAAAACTGAGCAACATGGCCACCACCAAGAATCATATATTCTTCCAAGATTTATTTTTTGTGTATTAGAGGGTAGACATGTGCAATTAAATCTAGACAGGATGACAGACATAGCACAAAATGCATGTCAAACAACTTACTGGAAGTGAAACACATTTAATTTTCAGAGGTTTTGTAGCCACCAACAAAACATTTGTGAAAGTCAGTCCTGTGAACATTGATTAAGCCCTGTGTCAGGCTCTGGAAGTAAAAGAAAGGACCCAATCTCAGAGAGCTGAAATCTAATTGAGAAAAGGTATATATGTATATGCATATATATGTATATGCATATATAAATATGTGTGTATGTGTGTGTGTGTGTGTTGTGTGTGTGTTATTTTGAGTTTCAAATTTTCTCCCCCCTTCACACACACATATATATACACATACACATACATACATACACATACATATATAAACACATATACATACACACATATATATACATATATATAATATATACACACATATACATATATACATATATATATAATTGATATTAAGGATAGGGAGGTATGTACAAAAATAAGGCCCAAGCAAAGAGCAATGAAAAATGTGAAGAAGAACAATTCATTTTTGGTTGGGAAAGGAGGAGATAGGCAGGGGCACTGGTGAAGGGGAGATGGAGTTGGGAGGTAGATATGAATTGATCCTTGAGTTATGTTAAGTAGATCACTCCTGGCATAAACAATGGTGTAAGAAAAGGCATAAAATTAGAGGACAAGATGAAAGAATAGGATGGTAAGTAATAGAAATCAGATGGAATATAAAGGGGAAGTATTATGAAATGAGATGGCATGTGCTGGGTGGGTGGAAGAGAGCAGCACTGCTTTTAGCAAAGCATTTTAAAGTTATTTGGTCAATGAAATGACCAATAGGAATAAAGAGTAAATCAACAAGCATTTGTCAAGCTCTTTATTATGTACTAGACACTGTGTTAAGCACTGGGGATACTAAGAAAGGAAAAAAAAAACAGTCTCTGCCTTCAAGAAGTTCAGATTCTAATGAATGATAGAACATGTGAAAATTTGTTGTTCAGTCGTTTCTGTCTTGTCTGACTTTTCATGACTCCATTTAGGGTTTTCTTGGCAAACATATTGGAGAGGTTTGCCATTTCCTTCTCTAGTTCATTTTACAGATGAGAAAACTGAGGCAAACAGAGTTAAGTGACTTGCCCAGGGTCCAACAGCTAGTGTCTGAGGTCAAATCTGAACTCAGGGAAGTGAGTCCTCCTGTCTTCAGGCCTGGCATTTTATCCCTTGCACCACGTAGCTATCCCACTGACCTCCCTGGCTTCCTTTAAGTCTCAACTAAAATCTCATTTTCAATAGGAAACATTCTTAATTCCAGTGCCTTGCCTTTATCAACTATTTCTTATCTACCCTGTATATAGCTTGTTTTGTATGTAACTGTCTGCCTATTGTCTCTCCCATTAGATTATAAGCTGCTGGAGGGCAGAGACTGTTTTTTGCCCTTTTTTATCCACAGCACTTAATGGTGCTTAATAAATGCTTATTAATTGATCAACTGATTAATACACCTTAGTATCCAATACAGTAAATATCAGTAGATATAACCCACATAAACAAAAGCTCTTTGGAGTGAAGAAGTTGAGGTCCAAGCATTGCTATCCCTCTGGATCGTCAATAATGTGGGAGTTATAATTGCCCAATCTGCAAGAAAAACCACTGAGGCAGAGTTCTGAGCCAATGGTACTTTGTTAAAGGGTCTGTATTCCCCTCTAATAAAGTGGACCACAGATCTTCCTCATGATCTGAGATGTCCCCTTCTTCCAGAACCTTATTTTTATAAGGCTTAATGCCCAATTTAACCATTGAACACTGTAGAGGGGCTACACAAAGTACAGAATCCCACTGGTTTATAGCCCTTGCTCTGAGGGCCAAAAACGATGTATCAGCCAAAAATGTTATATTAGTAGAGGGATCACAGGTTGGGCAAAGCATGGGGCATCTCCACTGACTAAGTGGTCATAAGATAGTCACTCGCTCATGTTGGACAAGAGAGAGAGGTCCAGAGGTACAAAAATAAATTGGGGGACTTTCCAGGTAATTGAGTCACCTTCAGCACACTGAACTTGGTCACCATAACAACGAAAAACAAGGATAGATGGTCGGTATCTAGCTTCCTATGATTAAGCAAGTGAACTTACAATCTGGAATTATATCAAACTGATTAAAACTGATTAGAATAGAATAGGGGTCCTAATGAATCATATTTCACATTAATTACTAAAATTGTAAAGGAGCTGGGAGACCCCAAAGTTTGAGAACTGTTAGATTAAAAGATCTAATGATCATTTTACAATTCTTAAAAAAAGAATGAAAAAAAAAAGATGCTGGAAGTTTGTGACCAAAACTGCCTCACAAAACCTCAAGAAAGATAATCCACTGCTGATGAATCACCAAAGTTACTAAACAATCAGAACCAACTTTTTCCCAAGATGAGCCAGCAAAAAATGAGGAAGGACTGAACTTTTTAACAGAAATATCATACTTTAACACACTGGAAAAGTATTTAGGTAATAATCCCATCAGCTCAATACTATAAGCAAACTGGGAGAGCAAGGAATAGCTTACCTGTCAGATTTATGGAGAGTGGAAGAATTTATGACCAAACAAGAGATAGAAAACATTATAAAATGCAAAATGGATAATTTCGATTACATTAAATTGAAAAGTTTTTGCACAAACAAAGCCAATGCAACCAAGATTAGTAGAACATCAGAAAACTGGGAAAGAATTTTTATAATTAGTGTCTCTGATAAAGGCCTCATTTCTAAAATATGTAGAGAACTGAGTCAAATTTATAAGAATACAGGTCATTCCCCAATTGATAAACAGTCAAAGAAGGATTTAATTTAATTATTTAAAATAGTCAAAACTGGCAGTTTTCAGATGAAGAAATTAAAGCTATCTATAGTCACATGAAAAAATGCTCTAAATCGCTATTGATTACAGAAATGCAAATTAAAACAACTCTGAGGTGTCACATCACACCTATTAGATTGGCAAATATGACAAAACAAGAAAATGATAAATGCTGGAGAAGATGTGGGAAAATTGGAACACTAATGCATATTTGGTGGAGTTGTGAACTGATCCAACCATTCTAGAGAGCAATTTGTAATTATGCCCAAAGGGCTATAAAACTGTACATACCCTTTGACCCAGTAATATCACTTCTAAGTTTGTATCTCAAAGAGATCATAAAAATGGGAAAAGGACCCACATGTACAAAAATATTGATAGCAGCTCTTTTTGTGGTGGCCAAGAACTGGAAATTGAGGAGATGTCCATCATTTGGGGAATGGCTGAACAAATCATGGTATATAAATACAATGGAATACTATTGTGCTATAAGAAAGGATGAGCAAGCAGACTTCAGAAAAACCTGGAAAGACTTATATGAACTGATGCTGAATGAAAAGAGCAGGTCAAGGAGAACATTAAACACAGTAACAACCATACTGTGCAATGACTGACTTTGATAGACTGAGCTCTTCTCAGCAATGCAAGGATCTAAGACAACTCCAAAAGACTCATAATGGAAAATGCTGTCCACATCCAGAGAAAGAACTCTGGAGTCTGAATGCAGATGGAAGCATACTATTTGCTCTCCTTTTCTTTTGTTGTTTTGGTTTATTTCTTATTTCTTGTGGCCCCTCCCATTAGTTCTAATTCTTCTTTACATCATGAATAATGTGAAAATATGTTTAATAAGAAAGTATATGTAGAGCCTATATCAGATTACATGCCATCTTAGGAAGGGGGGAGAAAATTTGAAACTCAAAATTTTATGGAAGTGAATGTTGAATACTAAAAATAAATTAATATTTTTAAAAAAGAAAAAAAAATAATCCCATAAGCTCTGCTTGACAGTAACCCATATTGATACAACTTTTGCCAATGAATTAGTTTATTTGGAGGGTTAGGGTAACAGGCAACATGAAAGATTTAATGTGCCACGGCCTTCATTCTGCTATTCTGATACTTCTTAAGTCTGGACTTGATATTTTGTTGTTGTTGCTGTTTTCCCCTCCCTTTCCAAAGGCCACACTTCAAAGTACTAATTTATTAGTCACCATCCTAAAAAGTACCTCACTTTCTCATAGTTTAATAATAGCTACCATTTACGTATCATTTTTTTGTTGTTGCCAAAACCTTATGAGAGGCTCAGTATTCTCATTTTAATGATTAGGAAAACTGAAGCTCAGGAACATTGTAACTTGTATTGTGTCATGATCCCTAGAGTAGTAAAAGAAGCAGAATCGAGAACTGAACCCATATCTTCTGGGTCATAGGATTGTAGGTTCTAGGACAGGAAGAGCCCTTAGAGATCATTTAGTCCAATCACTTCATTTTAGAAATTTTGCATTTGAAGCCCAGGAACATTAGGCATCTTGCCTAGGGTCACAAAGGAAGTGAATAGTAGCATCTAGATTCAACTCTAAGTCTTTGGAAAAGCCAATATTTTCCCACTATCTCTTAAACATGGTTATAATCTGATAAAGTCTAAAATATTTCACTCTTTCAGCAGAGCATTAGGAACTCCACTATGATGAATTGTTCTCATATAGGTTATGTCTTTCTTAAATATTAGCAGAAGATTGTGTTCATGTTAAATGGAAAACAAATTTAGGATTAATAATCACGTGGCTCTGGATAAATAAATAGTTTTTGGTGTGCTTGCCTATGGTCATTTTAAGATGTAAGCTTTAGAGGATCCAACCTAGAGAAGGGGTGGTAAACCAACAAATTTGGCCATTGAATTTATTTTATCAGCCTTTGGGGTTATCATACTGTCATAAAATAAAATGGTCACATACAACTCCTCCTCTCCTGTCACTTTAGCATTTATAGAAGACAGTAATATGTTAAAAGACTGCAGAAATAGGAAAGGGCTAGGTTGTAAAGAGCTTTAAATGTTAAAAGAGGAGCTTAAGTTTTAATAGATTTTTATAGACGTGTTTTGATATCATTTACATTTCCCCTTCCCACTCATTCTCCCAGAGTCATCCCTTATAGCAAAGGATTTTTAAAAAGAAAGAGAAAAAAATATACACCTAAACCAATTAACATAAAAAAAGAAAATATGATTTTATATACAATGTTCCATACCTGTGGACAGCCACCTCTACAAAGAAGTAGGAGAGGTAGCTCATTCTCTTTTGGGGCCACGCTTGATCATTACAATTTCACAATGTTTGCTTCATTTAGCAATTGTTTTACATTTGCATTGTTGTATTTGTTGTATAGCTTGTTTTCCTGGCTCTGCTTATTTCACTTTGTGTGAGTTCATATAAGTCTTTCCATGCTTCTTTGTATTCATGATTCCTTATAACATAATAAGAGGCAGCCTTGAGTCTAGAAGACCTGAGTTCAAATTCAGGCTCAGACACTATCCGTGAGATCCTGGGCAAGTGGCAACCTTTGTCTGCCTCAGTTTCCTCAACTGTAAAACGGAAGTAATAATAGCACCTACCTCACAGGGTTGCTGTAGGAATCAAATGAAATAATTTGCAAAGTGGTTAGTGCTTTTTTCCTCCCTCCCTTCCCATTAAATTAACATACCACTACTTCTTAGCCATTCCCCAGTAAATGTGCATTTACTGTTTCCAATTCTTTGCTACCATTCACCAAAAAAAAATACTACTATATTTTAGTGAACATGGAGGACTTGCTTCTTATCAGTGACCTCCCCAGCCAACATACAACAAACATTTATAAAGTACTTACTATGGGTCAGAAGCTATGCCGAGTTCAGGGGATATAAAGAAAGACAAAAACATCATCCCTTCCAGTGAGGATTTCCTATTGTAGGCAATATGTAAACAACTATTTACATACAAAATATATAAAGTGTAACCAAGAGGTAACCTCAGAAGGAAGGTGATAACAAGGGCCTAGAAAGGCATGGGGTATAGCCAGAGAAAATGTATGGAATCTGGAGATGGAGTGTCTTGTGCAAAATCAGCAAGATCAGTGTCACTGAGTCACAGAGTTTCAGGAGGGGAGTCAAGTATCAGAAGAGTGTAAAGGTAAGAAGGGGCCAGGCTGTAAAGAACTTTAAAAGACCAATGGAGTATTTTACATTTTATCTTGGAGGTAACAGGGAACCACAGGAGTATATTTATTAGGGTAGTAAAGAAATGTGATGTGGTCAGACCTAAGCTTTAGGAAGATCATTCTGGCATTTGTGTGAAGAGTGAAATGGTGTGGTGAAAGACTGGAGGCAGGAAAGCCAATATGAAGTTCCCTGAAGTAGTCTCAGCAAGAGATGAACTAGGGAAGTGCCTAGATGGTAGAAAAAAAAGGAGATATTAGGAGAGATGTTAGAGAGAAAAATAATTGAAGACAATCCTCTTACTTTTCAAATGAAGAAAAAGTCCAGAAAGATTAAATGTCTTTCCCAATCAGTTATCAAACCACGATGACTGCATACTTTCTACTCCCTCCCCCAACAAGCCAAAAGGAAAGGGTTAAGAGGTTAGGCCCTGTCAAGCCCCTATGAATGGTTGCTGACTTCTGGGTTAATCAGCTAATTAGCATGTCAAAGGTAATAATAAGGTAGAAACTCACAGAGCAAAAGACAACTAAGTTGTGATAAGAACAGCTTACCTCTATAGAACCTACTCAAACTCTCCTCTCCTCTTTTCTTCTCCTTCCCTCTACATTTGTCTATCTTTTCCTTGGTCAAGAAAGGGAAGGTCTTTTGTCAACCCTGGGCATAAACCGTCCTGTTAAATTACTCTGACTTTTGAGGTAATGGGAACACTGTCATTCTCAGTTTCTATTTCCTAGTCTCACTGAGCATACAGGAGGGGAGGAGAAGGCAAGAGTTAGCCAATGATTAGGAAGAATCCCCAAAGCCACCAGCAACTGAGGCATCTCCACCGGCTGAAAGTGAGCAGAAGCCCCTAAAAACAATGAATGGGCTTGCCCAGTTTGCCCCAGTGGGCAACTCCAAAGCAATGAAGAGTTGCTATGCTACAGAAGATGCCATTATAAGGATAAAGCCACATGACCAGAACAGCACATTATACTAAGGGTTCCAAGGTACAAAAATCTGAAAGGCTGAACTAGCCTAGAGAAGTCTAGTTAGAGATGAGGTTAGCAAGCTTAGGTCCCAAATTTCCCTGATGTATTATTTTTCTTCTATTTGTATATTTTCTTTTTCAGTACAAATAAACCCTGAAAAATAAACTCTTTTGATCTTGAGTGTGTAACATTTGGGGATAATGAGGGAAAGATGGTGTGGACTCTAGAATTGGGCATCTGGTTACAGCACCAGAGCAGAAGAGAAAGGGTAATTAAGGATTTAGATGATGGATCTCTGAACCCAGGGATTCTTGCTGGAGAACAAGAAAGTCAATGGGACTCACTACTTTGATTCAGAGATTAGAAATAAAGGAGACAGTCCTGTAGCCAAGAAAAGCAAAATCGCTTGTACTAGAAAGGTTCAGGTTCAGAACTTTTATTTACTGTATTTTTGAGGATGGCTCTGAGACTCTTCTGTTTGTCTCTGGCTTTTAATAACAGCTGAGATTTATCAAAACTTTACAAATTTCTTTAGCTACATAGTCTCATTTGGTCCTCATACTCACGCTGTTGAGGTAAGCATTCTTATTGGCCCTGCTTTACAGATAGGAAAACTGAGGCTCAAGGTGGAGTCAGAAGAAGGATTCAGACCCGGGCCTCAGCTAATTCAGGTCCAACACACTCTGTACCCTACACTACTTGGCCTCTTTCTCTTTATCTCTCATTCACAGAATCGGCAGGTCACAGAATCTGACAGTTAGAAGGAAACTCAGCAGTCAGCTGGTTCAAACCATAGACAAAAGGAATTCCCAGCAGAACATACCCAACATGTGATCATCTGTGTCTTGCTTTTTCCACTTTACCTTTCCCACTGACTATTCCTATCTCCCAAGATTATAGTTTAGAACTGTTGTTATTCCTGGAGCAGTTTGCCATTTCCTTCTCTAGCTCACTTTACAGATGAGGAAACTGAGAGAAACAGGGGTAAGTGACTTGCCCAGGGTCACATAGCTAGTCAATGTCTGAGGCTGGATTTGAACTCAGGGAGCTGAGTCCTCTTGACTCCAGGCCCAGTACTCTGTCCATTGTGGCAACCTGGCTGCCCTTAATTTAGAACTAAATTTATTTTAAAACATTTGTTTACTATAGTTTTATGTTACCTTTACTTAATTTTAAGAATTATGCGATCTTTCTCTGTTAACAACAAATAAACATCCAAAAATAATTAAGTTGCCTTTGACTCGGGTGAAGGCCTCAACTATTTTTTTTTCCTATTAGTCTTTAACAGAGTGAGAACATACCATAATCCAACTAAATGATTCTTCAGGAACATAGCGCATTCTTAATTCATGCTTACTGAATTTAACTGAAACGATGCTGGCTAAATATTAGACTCTATTCACTGCCGCAACTGGAAGGGCATAAAGAAACTTTTTCTCTGTAAAATCCATCTTCTGTGCCCTCCCCAATTCTCTAGCTATATCTGTACAGACAGTCCCACTCCCCAACCCCCTCCACACACACACACTTGGCTACCTGGTACCATGTCTTCAGAGAGCTTTTTCAAAACGATGGGATATTGGGAAGGGACGCAAATTCTATATACCTGAGGCAGGTCCCAAATAAACTGTATTTTTACAGTTTGAGTCAGCTTCAGTTAAGTTAAAAAACAATCAGTCATCTTACAATCCATGTAGCTGACGAATCAGGATTAATAGTCCTGGATAGTGTCAAATAGGCGCGGCTTGTAACTAGCTGAGTCGTTTCTTTCCAGGGGCCGGAGTCAACAAGCATTTATTAAACACTAAATGTGTACTTGACACTGTGATAAGCAATGAGGATTCAAAGAAAGGCATAACAACAACCACCGCAACAAAAATCCACAGAAGAGGTCCCTGCTTTCACAGAGCTCAGTCTAATAACCAAGGCAACATGTCGATGACTATATATATACAAGATGTATACAGGATAAAGTAGAGATCATCTCAGAGCAAAAGGAACTAACATTAAGGGAAACTGAGAAAGGTTTCTTGCAGAAGATGAGACCTAAAAGAAGCCAATGAAGCTAGGAGATGGAGATGAACATGGAGGGAATGTCAGGCATGGGAAGAAGGGTCATCTCTTTAGCTTCTATACACTGGATTTCCCACTCTGATTCCTCCCTATCAACAGCAATGCATACTACAACTAAGAAGCCCTGAACCTGGGATCAGAAGACCTGGGTTTTAGTCTCAACTTCTTGCATTACCTTGAAGTAAGTGGCTTTCTACCTGAGATTCACTTATCTCTTAGTACAATAAGCTTTGGGGTCCCTTCTAGCTTGAAAATCCTATGACTATAATCAGCACTCTGCCTCCTCTTTGATACAGTGCACCTGGCTTTCTGCATAGACTTCCTTTGTGGGAGATATCGTCTTGGTTTCACAATATACATTTGCATTTCAAAAGCATTCTTCTAGGCCTTCACTCACAAAAATGCCCAAGATCCTACTTTTATATATGAAGATAGACAAATCAGGGTCAAGGTCTGGGATGCCTGTCCCAAAATTCAAGACGTCCCCTCCCCCCTTACATTTAAGGGCTGTCAATAAGAAAAATGTTCTCTGTCTATACTTTTAAAAGTTATGGAGGAAAATGGTAGTGAGTTTCCAATCCTTGGAGAGAAAGTAAGGACCACATTTAGCTGGGGTCAAAAGCCAATGCTGTGTCATCAATCATTTTATAAAGACTGAAAACATGGTAAAGACTCACTAGCTCATCTTGTCTGCACCACAGCAGCCAATGCTGAGTTGTTGCTTTTTCCCCTAAATTCTATTTCAAGAGGAAAGCAGTCATTATCCTGAAACAAGCATTACATAATCTGAAAAAGTGGAGCCAGAGAAAAATGCCTTTAAAAAACAAAACCAAATGGGGGTTGTTTTTGGTTAGGACTTATTCTAACCATTCTGTGGCCATAATTGTAATCTATCTATAACATAAGATATATACATATGATCTACATATATATACACACATATATGCATATATATAACATATGTACATGTATAAAACATATGTATGTATATATACGAATATATAACACATATATATGCAGATATCAATATATGAAATGGAAAACCTTAAGATTAAGAAAATCCGAGCTACAGGTTTCCATATGTAAAACAGGAAACTAGAAAACAGAAAAGTTCATAAACTCCTGGTAATCTCAGATTGCTTTCCCTCTGTAAATTATCCTCTGGGTTAGACGTCAAAGTTCTGCCAATTTCATTTACAAGGTACATTCTCTAAGCCAAGGATGATGTGTGGTTGCAGCAAGTTGTTGCAATAAGAATGAAAAACAATTTTAAGCTCAATTTTTTAATCACTACGTGGTAAGAGTTAGGTGAGTTCAGAAATATTTGAAAGCAGAGGTTGGGGAAAAAATTACAGTATGTTCCTGAATTCCAATAAATTCTCAAGAAGAAAAAAGGTAAAGTTCAAGGTTGGAAGTAGAATGGCAAAGATTATTCATTTTCACCTGCCCAACCTAGAGCAAACTGGTTAAGTGTTAACTCCTTCTCTTCTCTCCTACCTGTGGATTCCTAGAAGAGTATGGCAAACGGAGGCCCTAGTGATGAGGCATTGCCTAATATTGGAAATAAAAGTCCAGAGCTGGTAGCTCAAATACAGGGAAAGAAACACAAGGTTAGGAGGTCTGAGCTCCAATCTCAGCTCTGCCACTCCCGGCTACTTGGACAATCTATTTGATGCTTTTGGGCTTCAGTTTCCTTAACCAAATAATAAGAATGCTGGACAAATGCTTTAGACTCCTTTCTGCTCCAGAATTTCTTGAATCTATGATTAAATCTAAACTTTACTAGACACTGGTTTTGGTTAGCATAAGTAATATTAATGACCCTTTTTATGTAATCATTTTCCAGATCTTTACAAACGAAGGTGATAACATTGGTTATCTACAGTTAATCTAGAATGTTTTAAAGAATAACAAATGAATTGCTCCACAACATTCCATAAATAAAGCAGTGTGGAAAGCTGGCCTGGGTTCATGTTCCACCTCAGATACATACTTCTTGTGAGACGCTGGACAAGATACTGAATCTTTCAATGCTATGGGCAACTCACTAAAACTATATAAATTGAAAAGAAGGAGCTGACCTGCATTGGTAAAGAATGTTTTCTCACTAGAGAGCAGTGAAACTCAGAGGGTCAGGCCATATCCTTATGAAGCGATTACTGGTTATTAAAACAAATCAAAATATTAAAATCCTTGTCAATAGCACTAAGAAATCGAGGGAGAAATGGGCCAAATGGCTAAAAAAGAGCCAATTACCGTTAGAGATTTATCATTTCATGGCTGTAAATGCATTAATTCTAAGCTATTAAGATCATAGGAGTTAGGGACTTGGAATTAATACAGATGAAAGTAAAACATTGGATTTGGAGAACAGTAAGGAAAAGAAATGAGAAAATTACTGGAGGCCTGGAAAATATAAAAAAATAATAATAATGTGGTCATTCTAACTCAAATTGCCAAAATTATCAAAAACAAGTGACAGTCTGCAAATATAATAAATCCCTGCCTCTAGTCTCTCTTCTCTCCAAGCCATTTCTCATCCAGCTAGCTGCCAAAAAGCACAGGTCTGACGACTCCAGAGAAAAGAAGCACACTATAGAAGATGAAGTGCTGGACTTATCTTCAGGAAGACCTGGTTTCATATACCACCTGTGGCACTTACCAGCTCTGTGAACCTAGATGACTTCTCTGGACCTTAAGGACTTTATCTAAGAAATGAACTTGATGACCTCTAAGACCCTTTCTAGCTTTAAATCTACGAATCTATGGAACTACCATCACACTCAAGAGGCCAGTTCCCTATCGCCTCTAGGTTCAAATGTGAACTTCTCTGGATTTAAGTCTTTCATAATCTGGCTCAGATTTTGAGCCACTTTGCTAGATTTAGTATACATTACTCCCCTGAATGCACTCTACAAGGTGCCTAATCTAACCTATCTGTTGCTACAAGACATTTCATCTTTGATCCTTGTGTCTTTGCACAGACCATTTGCCACGATGGCCATGTATTTCCTTCTCACTGCTGGCTCTTCATATTCTTAGCCTCCTCCAAAGCTTAATTCAGGTGCTACCCCCTACATGAGGCTTTTCCTCCTACTACCCTCTACTGGATAGTCCACCTCTGCCAGAGTACTTTGTTGTAATTTTGTATCAGAGTACTAGTTCTGGAGTCAGGAATACATGAGTTCAAATTAGATCTCAGACCCTTACTATTTATGTGACTTTGGACAAGTCACTTGCCCTCTGCTTGCCCCAGTTTCCTTAATTGTAAAAGGGGCTAAAAACAGCACCTACCTCACATGATTGTTGTGAGGCTCTAATGAGATAATATTTATAAAGTGCTAAGCACAACTGACCCTCAATAAATCTCCCTTCTCCTTCCCTTCTCTTTTACCTCCTTTACCTTTTTCTTTCTCATTCCTTTACCTGTCTCCTCCTTCCTTTCCCTTTCACCTTGTTCTTTCCTTTCTCTACTTTTATGGGCATAGGTTGTTTTTCTAGATAGAATGGAAATTCCTTTATTAAATGCAGCAATCATTTTGATTTTGTCTTTATATACCCAATACTCAGGACAATGCTTGGTATATAGAAGGCACTTAATAAAACTTATTGACTAAGTGACAGAATTTTAAGAGGGAACTCAAAATTCACCTTACTGGAGGAACATTATCAAACTTAAAAACTACATCGACAAATATTTCATTTATAAAGAAACATCACCCAGAGTTGCAGGGTTATTTTTTTTGGCAAAAAATAAAAATACCTGAAGTTACACCATAAAATCATTGCATTTAGAGTGAGAAGGGAATTTGTAAATGACTTATTTCAATCCTGAATTTTTACATAAGGGAATTGAAGTCTTTTGTGCCCAAGGTCACGCAAGTGATAAAATATTGAGATATAAGCCCATATCAAAGAATAAGATTCCAGAGAAACTGAAGAAATCTATTTGGAATCTTTTGT
Source organism: Phalanger gymnotis (assembly GCA_028646595.1). Taxonomy (NCBI): domain Eukaryota; kingdom Metazoa; phylum Chordata; class Mammalia; order Diprotodontia; family Phalangeridae; genus Phalanger; species Phalanger gymnotis. The sequence continues at coordinate 296,227,109 of CM053622.1, read as the reverse complement.
TTGGAATTGAGAGAGTGAAACAAAAGTTGAGATGAGACAGAGTAATAGACAACCATGATGAAATAGCTATCCTAATGCAAAGCCTTCCATAAGTTTTTTTGAGTTTTTAAAAAGTATAGTTGATATTAGTAAAATGATTTAATGACAGACTCGATACAGGAAAAAAAATGATAGAGGCCAAGAAACTTTAAAAAATAGGAGTAAATAATGTAAAGGGAATTATAGATAAACAAAGATAAAAGCCATATGAATGAGGAGGAGAGGGGAAGGGAAGGAGGCAATGATATTTATGATGAAGTTCCTATCTTTGACAAATGGGTGCAGGAGAAAAGGAGAGTCTATTTAGAAATACAGTTAATGGCATATAATATAGACATTTTGTTTAATGTTCTTTCATTTGGATTTGCTTAGGAATGGAATGATTTTTTTTGTATTTTTGTATCAAAACTAATAGCAATTTAAGAATAATAAAATATAAATCTAATTTAACTATTACAATGCTAAATGTAAATGGATTCAATTCACCAAAAGAAAAATGAATTTTAAAAAGAGTAACACTATATTAGAGACATAGCTAATGCCAACAAAAAGTATGCATTTTAGCATGTTACTTGTAGATCAAGAAAATCCATGTAGTATTAACATGTAAAAGTCAAGCCAGAAAAACTGTGATGAAAAAGGAAATGTATTTACAGATACCACTTGAAAAATGAAATAAACAAAAACTACTAATAATGAAGAGTTCAAAACTCTTTTACCAATATGCAAATGGGAACTAGTATATGTTCAAAGTGCCCCTAACAGCATCCTCCTATATTAAGGAACCTAGGAATCCTGCTTCTGGGAGAATCACGTCATATAACATATATGACCTGGAGAGATTGAAGACATTCTGTAACTGATTCTGTTCAGCTAACCAATAGTGATGAATAGGAGATTGTCTGATTGGCCGTGGAGGCACCTTAAAAAAAAAACAAACAGGAGACCAGAGCTTTAGCCATTTTGTCTTAGGCTGCTCTCTCTTACTTTGATTCCCTTACTGATAGCGTACAGTGAGAGAAAACTAATTAAAGGAAATTTAGACCTTCTTCCTTCTGAGGCTGATATATGGCACAATGTAAATATATCCCCTAAATTAGCCATCACAACCAAGTAGACTACATACATGGAATGCAAGGATGTTTTTAATATTAGAAAAATGACTGATATAGTAAATCATATCAATAAGGAAAAAATAAAAATCTAATTAGGTTATCAAGATATACATTACCATGTTAGAAAATTTTAAAATAACTTTAATAAAAATAAATGAAGGAATTAACAAAGATCTAATACTAAAAACTAATATGGCAAATATGTCAGTCATTTCCAAATTAATGTAGATTCAATAAAATATAAGTTCAAATACCAATTAGCTACTTTATAAAATTAAATAACAACATATATATAAAAACAAATGAAACAGGAAAACCAAAGGGAACTATGAAATAAAATGATGAAAGAACATATGTCCTACTGGGCTTTAAAAATATACTACAAAGTGGTAATCACAAAAATCTATCTGGTTCTAAAATTTTTACAAAGAAAAAGTAATAAAATGTAAAAATATTGAATCTAGGAAAAAACCCCAAATGTATATAAAAACCTAACATTTTTTAAATCCAGTATTCCAAAACATTAAGGAATAGAATCATAATCTAATAAAAAGTAGGAAAATTTGTTGGAGGTATAGAAGAAAATTAATTGACCACACATTTTATACCATATACTGCAATAAAATCTAAATCTTTGTCATCAAAATTTGATGTGCTTGCTCCTTTTTTTCAAGGAAAGGAATAATACATTTATACTAACTGTGGAGAAGAGAAATATTTTATCTATTAGACATGTAAAAGATGGTATTATGGAGAAAATGAATGGACGTGATAATATACAAATGAAAATATTTTTCACAACACAAAGCAATGTACCTAAAATTTAAAAAAAAAGATTAGAAGGCTAAAATATAGGACAAATAGGACATCTATAGTTTATAAGCAACTGATACAAATTTACAAAAGTATTATCTATGACTATGGCTACACAAAAATAATGACAGAAACAAATTATCCTGAGTGTACAGAAAGAAAAGAAAACTAGTATCAAGTATTATTTTGTTAAAGTTTCTTTTTGAAATTTTATTGAAGAATCTGTAAATTTCTTAGGGTAGGAAACTCCAAATATCAGTAAGGAAACTCCTTCCAACAAAGGAGACTAAAATCTACTGAGTTGGCAGATAAGTCCCTAGAAAGTTACCTGAAGCACTAAGAGGTTAAATGACTTGTTCATAGTCAGTAGATATAGGAAGTTTTAGAGGCAGAATTTGAAAACAGATCTTTCTGGCTCAGAGTCTGCCTCTTGAAACTATTTCACATTTCATCCTCTTGGGATTTTATTATTTTATTGTTCATATTAGTTGAAACTGTTATTAAATTTGCAATAAATTATTATTTTAAAACTACAATGAAAAAAAACCCCATGCCTTTGGGATGTATACTAGAGTTACATTGGCTGTTTTCATAATGCCAATTGATTGCCAATTTCTATTTAGAGATTCAGAGTTTCTGTGAGCTATAAGGGAGAGTCCAAGGACAAGAATTCCTTTCAATGAACATGTTATTAACAGGAGTGCCTCCAAGCAAAAGGAGGAGATGGCTGAGAAGACAACCAAGAATAAACAATACTCTTCAGCTAAAATACCATAATTGAATCATCCCATTGAAATGATATTCCTTGGGGGGTGGGAACAAACGCATCTCTTGCAATTACTTTTGCATCTTTAAGACTCCTATACAAGGGGGAAATAAGCTGTATGTTTGTCTATGATGCAGCACTGCCTAGCTTGTGATGTTTTCCCCCCAAATTTCTCTAGAAAATGAGCACTTACATAAACCTATGTTCTCACTGTTTGAATGGCAAATGTGCTATCAACAAGAAAAAATGAGGGAGGATGACAAGGTTAACATCATGAGTAGCAATCTGTGCTTACTATAGCAGAGCCAGGCTGGCTACAGATCTCCCCGCCCCTCCCCCCAATAGTAATTAAGGTGGGACTTTTTGTTGTTGACCTTTAATGATTCTGGCCTTTGTTTGAATGGGCCAGATAAAGTGGGATGGTTTTATATTTTTCAGCATTGAGACAATTGGGAGTCATTGATTTGTATCTGATGTGATATTGGGGATGGGGAACTTTTCCATGCCCAGCCTGGGTGAGGTTGGGACCCTTTGGGGCCCTGAACAGGATATATAGAGGTTAGCATTCTCCTTCAGAGTTCTGTGCCACAGCAGGAGTGGTGTGTGACTCTGGGCCAGCTGTTGTAATGAGCTCCCTGGATGAAGACTCAGATGTTGATAACTACGAATTGTATTTGGTCTGATATTCAGGGTGCTGGTTTTTTCCCCTGAACTAAGTAAATGATATTTGTATGCTGGACTAAAGTAAGATTGTTAACCCCTTAACATTGCTTTCCTTAGTAAAGCAGATGAAAAGGACCTGGGCTTGCAGCATTCTGTGAGCTGGTTGTTGTTGGCTTTACACCCTCACTCAGCTGCTAGCTGGACTGTTGATACACACCCTCCATGTTCTAAAGGTATTGGGGTCTATGGTGTTTCTTTTCTACAACTATAAGCTCAAACCCACATTCCAAGAATACTCTCCTCACCTTGAGCCACCAGTGACTAGATCTCAATTCCACTTAACCACTTAACATCAACTGGATTTTAGGTAGAGATATTTATTTCAAAGATATAAACATTTCCCTCTAATACCTTAGGGCCATACTCCACCCTAAATTAGGATTAGGTTTGCCCAACAATTATCTATACAACCAAATAAGGACAGTGACACTTTCACTTAGACAGGCTATTTAAGTGCTATTATTGCAATGAAGAGAGAAAGAAGAAGCTGGATCTTTCTTCCTTTACTTCAATTCCAGCTTTCTCTCCATTGCCTTCTATAATTTCTATATAAAGATCAGAGTTATATGAATAATCCTAAGAGGGTAGCTTGAGATCTGGAAGAAACATTAGAGGTTATCCTGTTCTACTTCTTCATTTTACATATGAGGAACTGAGGCCTAGGAAAGAATACAGGGTTGCTTTAACATTAGGGAAAATAGAAACAACATAGGCTATAGTCATCACAAAAGCAGCAAAGTAGCCCGATTATATCAATGTGTTCGGAAAAAGCTTTTCACATCATGTGACATCTTTTTAGGCTGAAAATATTAGAAAGCATAGGAATATAAGACTTTTCCTTAATATGGTAAGCAATATCTAGCTAAAAACAAAAACTAGTATCACCTGTAAAAGGGAAACACTAGAGGCCTTTCCAATAAGCTCAGAGGTAAAGCAAAGATATGTATCATCACCACTACTGTTTGATATAGTTATTTTAAAAAGCCAGATAGACCAATAAAAGCACCACCATTATGAAAAAAATAAAATAAAAAGCACCCCTCCCAAAAAAGGAAATGAAATTTAGAAAATAAGCACAAAGAAAAAAACAAGATTACTGCTGTTTGAGATTATAGTTCACTTCGAAAATCCTAGAGATTCAAATATAAATCAATATAAACTATAACTTCAGTAATTTAGAAGGATTCAAAACAAACCAATGAACATCATTAGTCTTTCTGTACTTTACCAAATAATGTCAGAAGAGAAGCAAAAAAGAAATTCAACCAAAATTACAGCACCGTGTATAAAATATATAGGATTCCATTTATTAAGACTTACACAGGAATTATCTGACTATAGGTATAAAATTCTCTTTAAAGAAATAAAAGAAAACAAATAATTGGAGAGGTGCAGAGGGATTGTTAGCAATTGTTGGAATGGTTGGACCATGCCAGAATAGAGTCGACACTTGCGATTTCATTGATGGAGAGAGCTCCCAGTGGGGTTTTTCCTTTACTTTCTTGAAAAGTTATAATGTTAGTTTTCCTAGAGCACAAAAAGATAAAATGAACCAAGGTCACACAGTGAGCTCATATCCTCAACTCCAGGCCCAGTACTTTCTCTACTGTACCATCTATCTCCCTCTAGATAAAGTCACTTACTCTGTATCACGTAGCCAGTATATGTCAGAGGGAGGCCCATGAAGCCTGGTCCCTGTGGCTTTGAGGTCTGTTCCCTGTCAAGGACTGCCTGCCTCTCCAAAGAGGATGTTCATTCCCTCTACCTGGTGCTGGTTAAAGTGATTCCATTCTAGGAGCATGCTTATAGGCCTTATTCACAAAGAAAATTTTTTTAGCTGATTGTGCATTTGTATTCAAACACTATGTGTGGGTGTCATCTCAAGGTTAGGATGAATAGCCAGCCATATTGACGGGTTTTAAGCCAGTGTGACACATGTAAAAGTAAATATGCGGAATATGGATCCAAAAAATATTTTTGTGGTGGCCACTAGATGGCAGAGCTGAAATCTAAGAGCCCCTCCCGGCTGAAAGCAACATTCACTCTGCATTTATACTTATACAGTGAAGGGGAGACGCTTGTCTCAGTATTCCAGATCTTTAAAATGTTTTTACCTAAAACATCCAGAATTATGATGGAATGGGAGTTTGCTTGAGCGAAAGAAGAACAACCAACTGCCTGATTCATGTGATTTGAGGGGCAAGCCCTCCCTCTCTCCCTCCAAGTATTTGGAGGACCAAATATTTCCCTCACAGACAAAAAGGGAAGTGTTATCTCCCAGGAATACATAAGTACCTGCTATGATATGCAAATTTTCCAAATCTCCTGGTCACCTGGGTAAATAGAAAGCAGGACTATTAAAGAAAGGAGCAGAGGAGAGGACAAGTTTTGATGGGAAAGTAAGGAAGATACATAAGCTTTATAGTTTATAAAACACTTTCCTCACAACAATCCCATAAGGTAATAGAGACAAGTGTTATGTTGTTATTCGCATTTTTCAGATAAGGGAATTGAGGCTGAGATTATGTGATTTACACAAAGACAAACAGCCAGTAAAAACAACAGCAGGGTTGCCACACTAACCCATGTTATCTGACTTCATGGCCAATTATCCTTTTTCTCTAGTGTTGTTAAAGTCAAGTAGAAATGGATCCCTGCAGGTCATATTATTGACTTAGAAAACCATATATTATCATTATCTCTATTGTGTTGTATTTTTATTTATTTTTGAAGCATATCTCAATTAAATTTTCATGTGGTTCTGGCTGCACTGGATCCTGGCAACCCTGGCCACGAGTTTAACACCTCTGCTACACCACACTGGTGTCTACAGCATGGGAGCCTACCCAAGGAAGAATGAGAGAAGAGGTTATCAACGACAAACTATCTAGCTCATAATCTGGTCTATAACTAATTCAGCTGGAAAACCTAAACTACTTGTACAGCTGCCTCAGTTCTCTACGAAGCTTCCAAGGTGCTGATACCAAGGTGTTTGCAAGAAATCCCAGTATTGCAGAGAATCCTAGACTCAGGTCTGGAAGGCATCTTAAGAGCTTCTTTCATTTATCCCTATTCAGATAAGCTCTACTCAAGATCTGGTAGCAAATAGCTGTAAGGTTAATATTCACATTTAGGGGAAAACAATGACTATCAACTTTGAACAGAGGCCAAGTAGTGTACTAGAACAAACACCAGACTTAAAAGTCACAAGATCATAGTTTTGGAGGCGGAAGGCAGCCGAGAGATCATCTAGTCCAACTATCTAATTTTGAAGATGAAGAAACTGAGGTCCAATCAATCAACAAACATTTATTAAGTACCTACTATATGACAATCTCCCTGCCCAGAGAGGCAAGGACTTGCATAAGGGTCACTCAGGGAACAAATGGTACAACCAGTCCTGACTACATATATATCATATACAATACATACATTTATGTATATATAAAATGCTGGTTTGGGACCTGCATCCAGTGTTTACTGGCAGTTTGGGTAAGTTTACTCAGCCTCTCTGAAGAACAAACATTTCAAGTCTCTCCTCTGACACATACTGGCTGTGTGACTATGTGCATCTTAATTTCTCAGTGCTCTAAGATGATGCCAATCTCCACTGGAAAAGGAAGTTACTCCACGGAAACTCCCTATATCAATGAAATCATGGATCTGGTGACATATATATATATACACATATATATATACACACACACACACATATATATGTATATACATATATAAAAGCATGTATGTATGTGTGTATGTATTATGGATTTAAAAGTATCAGATGGAGTTAAACATTTCTAACGTAGTCCTACTATCCATAATCTTGGCATATGGTCTATTGCCAAAGAATACAAATCAACATTAAGGAAATAACTGAATCCTCATTGTGTTTGACATTAAGCTGATACAAACTGAAGAATTAATCCACAACCTTGGGCAAGTGAGAGGTCTGCTATGCCTCAGGGTCCAGCAAAGCAGAAGAAGAATCCATTAAAGGCACATATCATCATCCTCATCATCATCTCTCATCATCATCCCATTATCATAAATAAAACTGTTGCCCACAATTGTCAGGACATAACACCGATCCATAAAAAACTAAGTATAACAGTTATAAAAGCTGTTTCATGCCAAACATTCATAATTTCCAAGCTACATGGAATAAAAAGCTTTCAAAATGTAGAGAAAGCTAGCAAAAGAAATAAAGATCATGAGGTGGCAGGATCACCCCTGTCATCATGGCTACTACTGTGCCCTGCCCTGAAGATGCCTACAGAAAACAAGCACATGCATCCTAATGCTTTTATTCCTTCTTTGTATCTCCAGTGTATCCTGGCACAGTGCCTGGCATAGAGCGGGTGTTTCATAAATGATTGTTGATTGACTGAAAGTCCTTTACATACATTATCTCATCTTCACAACAATTCTTTGAGGTAGGTACTATGTTCAATAAAGATGAGAAAACCTTAAGGCTCAGAGAGTATAAGTGAGAATGGCTCGTGTATACACAGCTATTAAGAAAAAAAGTTGCATTTGAAGCCTGCTCTTCTTGACTCCAAACCCAGCAGTCTATCCACTCTACCAGGATACCTTTGTGGAGAGTATAAAGCAGAGGTCAGCAAACTAATCCAGCCCAGAGGTCTGGGAGTTAAGAATGGTTTTTACATAAAACTTTATTTTAAAATGTAAAAACCATTCTTAGCCTGCAGTACAAAATATATCTAGAACTACAGTCTGAAATTGGTATAAAATAAACTTGGAAATGTCTTACTGGGTGATGCTAATTCCAATTCTGACATGAGGCAGGCAGTGCTGGTCAAATCCCAGTTATTGCCTCATCCATGAAGTAACAGTTGCCTGGATAAGTAACTAAGCAGCACTGATCCGCGTATATTAGCACATCTAAGCCAGAGGGTATACTAGCAATCCTGAGTCATGGGAACTACATATATAATCGCTGTTGTTCAGTCATTTTTCAGTTATGTTGGACTCTTCAAGACCCCATTTGGGGCTTTCTTGGCAAAGATACTGGAGTGGTTTGCCATTTCCTTCTCTGGCTCATTTTACAGATGAGGAAACTGAGGCAAGCAGGGCAAAGTGATATGCCCAGGCCCACACAGCTCCTAAGTGTCTGAGGCCAGATTTGAACTTGGGAAAATGAGTCTTCCTGACTCCAGGCCCAGCATCTTATGCAATATGGTGCCACCTAGGTGTCTATATATAATGTATAATACCATATATATACATATGCTAACATCTATTTATGTATACGTACTGTACATATGAATTATGTGTATATGCACACATATCTACATCTATGTACATATACATACATGTGCATATCTACATAATACATATATGTATATATGTGTACCTATACATGCATATATGTGTATCAATACATATATACATATATGTATACATATACACACACCTCAACGCAAGTTCTTCCTTGCTAGTTATTGTTCCATATGCCCCACATTGCTCCACACTGTGGCACAATGGATAGAGTCCTGGGCCTGGATCCAGCCTCAGACACTTACTAGTGGTAGCTACATAATCTTGGGCAAGCCACTTGTGTTTACCTCAGTTTCCTTGACTATAAAATGGGGATAATAACAGCACTTATTTCACAGTGTGGTTGTGAGGATTAAGTGAGACAATATTTGTAAAGTGCTTAGCACGGTACCTGGCACATAGTAGGTTTATCCTCCCCTTCCCCCTTCCTATGTTAAAAATGATAAAGCTGAGGTTGAGAAGATAAGTTATTTCTCCAGGTTAAGGTATGCTAAGTGCGCCTGAAAAAAAATTGGACTCAGGTCATCTTGACTTCAAGTGGAGTACTCTACCTACTGTGCCACCTAGCTGCCTCTCCTAAATAATATTTCTCTACAAGATCAATTTGTATAAAAATACTTCAACGGCAGATCAATTGCATATGGTGCCCTGTCTTGATGCTTTGATATCCTGAATGCTAATACAGTGACTAGCAAATGGTAGGTGATGGATAAATATTCCTGAATTGAGTTGAAAACTAAATACAGAATCATGTATAGTAGGAGATTTCCAGAACTCCTCTCCATATACTACTAAATTGCTTGCAACAAGGATTGAATAATTCTTGTTCATTAAAATGTTTCATCATTTTCAGCTGACATAGAAAATTGAGTACTATATGCCAGCATTGTGCACCGTGATGGAAAATAAAAGTATTACAAATATAGTCCTTGCCCAGGAAGAGTTTACAAGGTACAAGGTACTTGGGGAAACAGGACTAGCTCATATAAAACAGTAGGAAACAATACAAAGCAATATATCATTAAGCAATAAATCAACGTTGTGCCACAGAGAGTGGTGTTATGAAGTTCAGGAGAGGAGATGGATGAAGTCTGAAATAATCAGGGACGGTTTCCTGGAGGAAATAGGATTGAAGTTTGGTCTTGAAATGTTGGTAAAGTTTGGATGGGAAGGAGGGAGGAGGGAGCAACTGTCAGGGCAGTGAACATTAAAAGTAAAGGCATAAAAAAGAACATGTAGAAGATAAGGAGGAGAAAAATACTCTTTCCACTATACTGTGCCTCACTTGAGTGAAGAGAGAATGTTCAGAAGTAGTGAAAAACAAGGCTGGATTGAAAATGAAGCCAGATTACGGATGGCCTCAAATGTTAGAAGAGTTGCAAGGTGAAAGATGAGTTACTGGAGGTTGACCTAGGAAAGCAACATAAAGTTTAAAGAATATTCATGGCAGGAATGACGTATGCAGAGAGCAGACTGGACTCAGGGAGATGAGACTGATTTGGGGAGAGGTGCTGAGTTTGGTTTTGGGTATTTTGGATATTTTCAGTTTGAGATGAGAGTGAGTTAAAAATGGAGAAATATCCAGAATTGAGAGACTGAAGCTGTCGAGAAAGAGTTCTGATTCTTTCTTGAGTTCTGGGTGCCATGTTTGAGAAAGGACAATGACAAACTAGATCGTGTCTAGAGAAGGACAAATATGATGATGAGGTGACATACCTATGAGAATCTAGTGAACTGGGGATATTCATCCTAGAGAAGATAAGATGTATGGGGACATGACTGTGAGCTTCAGGTACTAGAAGGGATGTCACGTGAGTCTTGTTCTGCTTGGCCATAGACAGTGAAACAAGGAGAAATAGGTGGAAAATGCAAAAAGGAAGATTTAGGTTTACTAGAAGGAAAAACTTCCTATGATTAGATTGATTAGAGCTGTCTTGAGAGATAATGAGTCTCTACTATCGTAAAAGTGAGATGCTTATTTTCTTAGAATTTTATAGAATAGATGCTTGGTCATGTAGTGTACTAGATGAATATCAAAGTGTTTTTTCAACTAGACTTGATGATTCTGTTCACTATATATACAGATGCAGGCACTGTTCATTCAGAGGTGAATATTTAAGCCATGATAATAGATGAATTCTCAATTCAAAGGAAAAGAATACATCAAGAAAGTAGCAAAAAAAACAATCCTTGGTGAGTGTTAAGAGCTACAGAGTGGGATTCAAATGAAATCAAGTCAATAAGCATTTATTAAGTGCATACCTTGAGCCAGGCACTTTGCTAAGTGCTAGGATACAAAGATTTTTTAAAAATAGACTGTCCATAAGGAGCTCAGAATCTAATATTGCAGAGACAACATGCAAACAACTATATACAAATAAGATATATACAGGATTAATTTGGAGATGATCTGAGGAGATAACAGCATTAGATAAGACTAAGAAAAGCTTCTTGCAGATGGTGGGACTTTAGTTAAGATTTAATGGAAGCCATGGAAGCCAGAAGGCAGAGAGGAAGAGGGAGAGAATTCTAGGAATGAGGAACAGTCAGTAAAAAGACTGGGAGTTGGGAGAGGAATTTCTTGTTCAAGAAATAGCAAGGAAGTCACTGGATCATCACAGAGGGCTTGCACCAGTATAGTGTCAGTGTCTGAGTTAAAAAGGGAGCAAATACAAGTTATTGCAAAAGTGGAATCGACAGGACTCGGCAACATATTAGACATGGGAGGTGGAAGTGAGTGAGGCACCAAGGAAGACACCTTGGTTGCAAGCCTGTCTAAATGACTTGAAGGTGGTGGTACCCTAGAGAATAACAGGAAAGTTAGGAAGAGGAGAGGTTTGGGGGTAGGGGAAGGAACATAATGAGTTCAGTTGTGAACATGTTGAGTTTTAAGATGTCTATGAGACAACTAGTTCAAGAGGTTTAACAGGAAGTAGGAGATGCTAGACTCAACATCAGGACATAGGTCAGGGCTAGACAAATAGATCACAGAGATTATAATCGAATCCATGGCAGCTGATAAAATCACCAAACCAAAGGGTACAGTGAGAAAAGAGAAAATGGCCCAGGACAGAGCCTCTTGGGACATACACAGTTAGTGAGTACAACCTGGATGATGATAAAGCAACTTAGACTGGGGATCAGTAAAACAAGGAGAAGAACCCAGAAAAAGAAATAAAAACCTAAAGAGAAAAGAGCTTCCAGGAGAAGGGTAGTTGATAGTATCAATGCCTGCATCAAAAATGTGCATTTTATATTCTGTGGTCCAGACCTGGAGTCAGAAAGACTGTGAGTTCAAATCCAGCCTCAGACATGTAGCTGTGGGACCCTAGGCAAGTCACTTAACCTTCTTTGCCTCAGTGTCCTCATCTATAAAATGGGTTTGCCAAGAAAACCCCCAAATAGGGTCACAAAGAGCCAGATACAATTGAAACAACTGAAAACAACCAATTTGTGTCTAAGCCACGTATCTGTGTGCAGTTTATTTTAATATAAAGTGTGAAATGTTGGTCTCTACCTAATTTCTGTCAGACTGCTCTCCAGTTTTCACAGCAGTTTTTGTTAAATAGTGAGTCCTTACTCTAGTAAAGGGCCTTTCAGCTTATCAAAATTAAAGCTGCTAGGTTCATTTGTTTCTATATGTTGTGAACCTCATCTGTTCCACTGAGCAACCTCTCTATTTTTTGACCAGTGGAAAATCATTTTGATGATTATGTCTTCACAGAATAGTTTGAGATCTGGTAAGCCTAATCTCTTTTCCAAATGACAATCTAAAGTAGCCAAAGTCCTCTCTTCCTCTCATCTCCAGCCCTCTCAATCATTTTACATCTGACATATTTTCAAGACCCTTAACCATCCTTTGCCACCCTTCTCTAGAGGGTCTTGTGTATCAAGATCCTTCTTGCAAATGCGGCACCCAGAAATGAATGCATCACTCCAGATGTGGTCCTACCAACCCAGATCCAGAACACAATGGCACCATTCACTCCTGTAATCTTGACATATCTTTATTAATGTGGCTGAAGATTCCACTAGCTTCTTTTAGTGGCCAGTTTACACTCTTGACTCATAGTAAACCTTTGGTCAGCTAAAAGCCCCAGGTCTTTTTAGTGTCAGTTGAAAACTACAGCCTCTGGAGCAGTGGTTGGACTCTCTACTATGACGTATCCCACTTGGCAGGCAGCCCAGATTTCTCCTTCTGTCCTATTAACTAGGCATTAAACAAAAGACTAACCCTGAATGGCACCTTAGAGATCATCTAATATAATCCTCTCATTTTACAGATGAGACAACTGAGGCTCATAAACTTTAAGTAACTTATCCAAGTTCTCAAAGATAGTAAACAGTAGAGTCTGAGCCTTCTGACTCCAAGTCCAAAGCTCTTCCTTCTTAATGGCAACGCCTCTCTGTACATAGAAAGGATGAATGTTAAGATGGACAAGACTTTAGAGATCTTTTAGTCTTACCAGCACTCTCCACCCAGGTCCCCTATTGTTAACACGAGAAACCTGAGGCTCAGGAGATTAAATTATTTGTCTACTGGCATATAAGCAAAGTCTAGATTTGAATCCAAATTACCTATCTTCCAATTCCAATGTTATTTCCACTATACCACTTGTCTCCTGGGCCAGGTGCATGGCAGAGGTAGGATTTGGGATCACTGCTTGTTAAATAGAATAATGCCTCTTTTCTGCCAAGAGGAGGGTTATTGGGCTCACTAACTTATACCTGGGCAACTAGGTTACATAGTACAGAGAATGCCAAGCCTGAAGCCAGGAAGCCCTAAGTTCAAATACAACCTCAGATACTAGCTGTGTGACACTTAACCCTGTTGGCCTCAGTTTCCTCATTTGTAAAATGAGGTGAAGAAGGAAATGGCAAAATACCCTAGTATATTTGCCAAGAAAACCCCAAATGAAGAGTTGGACACAACTTAAATGACTGCACAATGGCAAAAATTTTTATACCTTCTTCATTTATTTATTCAGTGTTTTCTGAAAAGGAAATAGTTTTAATTTCCTTGGTTAGTTGCCCTTTGCATGGGCAAGTCACTCAATCTTATCACATTTTCACCTTCTGTAACTGTTATACTTGTGCATAAGTGTTGGCCTTGGAATGCTGTCAATTATTTCAGTGACATATACATAAATATCACTTTCCCCAGTGACTGCTTGGGTAAACAAAGGAAGCAGATCACATACAGTAAGGAATTATACTTTTTTCCATCTTATACAATGTTTTAGTTTTATTTTCTTATTAATTTTTGGAGAACTAGGATTGATTTTATAGGATTCTTTAATAAAGCTGCAACATAGGGCCCTCCTACCACCCTTTCTGTTTCTCTGAAAACAAAAAATAGTAACAGGATTCATTCCTGTGTAAATTCTGGTTATTCAGAATTGTAAGAAAATATGAATTAATCTGTTATCTTTAATTTATACAAACTAAAGATGTTTCGGGTTTTCAAAATAGGGTCCAGGCAGTTTGTTAATTTAATGGAAGTTATGACTTATAAGGAACTCCAGATATCTGACAAAAATAATATTTTATTTTTGATGGTTGTTTATCAGATGATTACATTAAAAAAAATTCCAAAATAATTCTGTAAATTTTCTTGACTTCAGAAGCAACAACAGAAGTAAAATTTTTACAATTTATATTTTCTCAGTTATTTTGAGGTGACCATTTGAACACATTGAGTGACAAAGATAATGCCTGTGGGGTATCTGTCCATGGTACTAGTGCTACTCATGGGTATCTACTTGGCTAAGAGGTATCTGAAAAATCTTGATCATTGCCATCAATGTTGCTATACCACTGTAGTCATCACCACCACCAGAAAAAAAGAAGCTGCAAAAACTCAAACTTTCTCTTACAACCAAATGTTCAGTTCCTAGAGGACATTTTATAATCTTTCCAACAGGAAGCACCTATATTAATTTTAAAAAACCACTTCCTCTAAAAATGAAAGCACTTGGGAAATTTTTGGACGTCTGAGGTCAAGGGATTGGAAACTGAAACGAATTTTATAGATTGTCTAAACCAATATCCACATTCTGTAAATGAGGAAAATGATGTCAAAAGAGGTCAAGTGACTTGTTCAAGATTACATAATTTTTGCCAGAATCTGAACCTAAGCCATCTTTCCACCATATCATTATGCTGCTTATCAAGAATGGACTGCTTTTATTTCAGAGCTTTTTTGCAGGAGCAAAGAACTGAAAGCAAAGCATCTGTTCTTCAACTGGTGAATGGCTAAGCAAGTTATAGTATATGAATGTTTTCAAATATTACTGCACTATAACAAAGGATCAACCTGAATGAATGAAAAGTGAAGACTTAGATGAACTAATATAAAGTGGAGTAAATGGAACCAGAAACACACACACACACACACACGCACACACACAGCTACAATAACGTACATGGAAAGAACAGCAACAACAGAACTGAAATCGAATGATACAAAAATAAAATGAACAAGGGTGACCACAATGAAGACACATAAAGAAGGACCTCTCCTCACTCCAGCTTATGTGCTGTTTTTTAAACACTATTCTCAAAGTGTCACTTCTTTTTGCAAATCTATGTGATGACTCCCTGGTTCCTCACACATCAATTCTAAACTCTTGTGTTTAGCATGTAAGACCTTCGCTATGTGGTCCAAAACCATTCAATGTTACTTGCCCTTACATTTTCAACTATTAGACAATCCAAGTTGTGCTTCTGCCTATTACTTATTAATATAAAGTTGAATGAATCAGTACTACATTACAAGAGAGCCATAGACACCAGCTTGATATTCTTACCATCCTATTGGTAGAATGACCAGGGGCCAGTCTCACTTCTGAGCTTCATCTGGAATGCTCTTCTCCATTTAATTCTCACTCATCTTTTAAGACCTACTTTAATGACTAACTCTTCCATAAAATTCTTATTGATTTGTCTCACCTTTGTTGATTTCCCTTCCCTCTAAATACTTACAGTTCTCCTTATCATAGCATTTAGCAATTAATTATATAACTTTTACACTGTTTGTTTTTGTCTATTGTGTATGTATAAGTCTTGCCCTCTCCCCCAATTGTATTAGACTTCTCTTCATTTCCCACCTGGCTGCATTCCTTTTGGAATTCTTTGACTTCTCCACTATGCCCCCTCCCTACTTTTCAGCTTCCTTTTGTGTGCTGTTTTTCCCCATTAGATTGTAAGGTCCTTGAGATCAGGGATTGTCTTTCTTTTTTGTATTTTTATCTCAGGTGTTTAGCATAGTGCCCAGCATATAGTATAGGTGCCTAACTAACGACTTTATTACAAACCTCTTGAAGGCAATAACATCAGAATCTCTCATAACAACTAATGCAGAATTAGGGTTAGGGCTATTATTAACAAGAGACAGATTTAATTAAGCATTTGAAAAAGGAGGTTTTTTTATTAAAGTGCATTAAAATTCACTCAAATTATTTTTTAAAAAATTTTAAACACCTTACAGTGGCATTTCATTTATATTTTTCTTGGTTTCTACAGTTTTGGTATCGAATCTACTGTCGGTTTTCTGGATTTGACATATTTTGAATTTAACTGGTCTCCTAGTTCCACATTTTACAACTTGTTTGGAACTGAGAAGACTTGCTCCAATTGATTTTGTGGCAGCCCCAATGACCCAGACTTATATAGATCTAATTTAAATGCAGCCAATATTAAACTTTCTACAGCTGTTCCTAGGTTTCAAGGAAAATTGCTAAGAAACAGCAAGATATTCCTTGAAGATGTCTTCAAGTTCATTGTTTGTCCATTTATCCCAAATCCCTGAAGGTCTTGAGGAGAAAGGGATGAGAGAAGCAAGGGAAGTATTTTTGAAATCTTTAGAAATTGAAGCATTGGACACATTCTTATCATTCATTTGGGCTAGGAAAGTCACCCAAATTCCCAATTAATATCACCATCTCAGTCCCTTCCAGGCAGAGTGCTCAACTCTCTGGACTATGCAAAAGGTCATTATTGCCTGACACAGATGCCAGACTCATTCTCCAACCATAATATCCCAGCTCATTCATTCAGACTTCATCAATTATTTGGAATTCAAGGGTATCCTGCTTGGCTATCAATTATCAATATAAAATTTCAGGATTTTAATACTTCGAAAGTTTTAACAATCATTTAGGTAAGTCAATGAATGACTGTTTAACATTAGTTTCCTATCAAAACTATCAAATAACTTGGTTATTGACAATTTAAATCAATCACTGATCTACAGGCACAAAAAATCATTGAGGATCTTATACAAATGTAGCCTAATTTTATTATGGAGGAGGGGATGGAAGGAAGGAAAAATACAAAAGTTTGAACTCCATCCCTTTATAAATTACAAGCAAAGAACTTTAAACTATTCAGTAAATTTAACATTTTTTAAATAAACTATACTCATATCATATTATGGCCAGGGAAAGGAACATATTCAATAGAAAGACAAATATGAGAGAAAAAACTGAGATGGGTAGAGAAGCAAAGAGAAATACATAAGGAAAGACTAACTTTTTAAAAAAATTTCCCAATCTGTCTCATTGCCCCCAAACCCTGCCCTACCCAAGCCCATGCTTGCATAATGTGACCCTGAAATTCCCAACTCTCTAATTCAAATGTCTGCAAAAACAATTGCTTCTTTTTGGACCTCACACTCCTTGATACTCTTATCACTGCTTAAGCAGAATCACAGAATCTCAGTTAGAATACACCTCAGGTTGATCTAATAGAACAGGATAACCCTACATAACATCCCTGACAAGTGACTATTCAAGGCCTCTGTTTGAAGATTTCAGTAGGAGAGAACCCAATACAGACTGAAACAATCCATTCCAGCACCTTTCCAGTCCTTAATGCCAATTCTTCTGCCAGTGGACAAAACCCCCTACCCATCGACATTCTGCTTCCTGTAACCTCCAGATTCCCAATGAGGCTCCAGCCCTAGCAGCTTCTCTCTGATTTACAAATCTGCCAAAACCTGCTGTCTTAGCATTTTGTCCAACATTCAAGATGAATTCATAGTATATCCTCTCAACTGTTCAAATCTTGGCTGGTCTGGATGCTTTTAATAATGGAATACTTTTTAAGGGGTGAATGAAATTAAGCCATGGATTCTTGGAATCAGAACTAGGCTTGGAGTCAAGAAGCATGGGTTCTAATCCCAGCTCTGTTACTAACAAGCTCCACAGCTTTAAGCAAGTTATTTTCACCTCTCTGGGCCTCAGTTTCTTCATTTGAAAAATGAGAGTTTTGGGTTAGATAATTTTTAAAGTCCCTTTCGGCTCTCAAAGTCCATCTCACCTTTGGACCTGGTTTCTTTTTCTTTTTGTGATGGGGGAGGGGTGAGAGTACAAGGTAGAAACCAAACCTGCAATTTCATTGATATTTGGAACTCCATGTAAGAAAACTCCCTCTATCAATGCCAATAAGCACCGCTTCTGAAATTTACAATTTCAAAGTGTTGTTGGGGACAGTCAATGTTTAAGTGAGCTATCCAGGGGCATGGAGTCAGCATGTTTCAGAAGCAGGACTTGAACCCATATCTCTCTGATGTTGAGGTCAGTTTTCTATCCTTTCTGTCATTAAATTTCCTTCAGTGCTACAAAAAAGAGTATCAATAACTTTTTAACCCATTAGTTTTAAGATTAAAAGACTTGGGCAATAACTGAACACTCCCCACAAACATCATACCTATTTTTGTTCTTTTCATAATATAAATTATGTTTTACCCACCCTTTTCCTATAGGCAAGACATCAGCTACAGAAATTCAGAAGCAAAGGGTGTAAGACCCAACCCCATCCCCCAAGAAGCCCCAGAATACTTCATAATCTGGGACCTTTAGGGCTGAAGTTGGAACCTTAGGCAAATCAATCTCTCTGGATTTTCATTTCCTCATCTATAAAATAATGGGATTTGAATGGCTCATTTCTTCCAGAACTAAATTAATATTATTAAATGTGTATTCTTAGACATATTAAATATGTTTTCTTAAATGCTACTACTTTGCAACATTTTCACTCAAATAAATATTAAAGAAGAAACAGTCAAGTTAGTCAGTCAACAAAACTTTTTTAAGCTCTTACTGTGTATCAGGCACCATACTAAACACTGGGTATACAAGGAAAGGTAAAATTATATTCCTTGCCCTCAAAGACCTCATGTTCTGAGAGAGGCAACATGAAAATAGCCATGTAAATTGAAGATGTATAGTGTAAATGGTTTGTATAGTTTTAAATTTACCTTAGAGGAAAAGGAAAGGACTGGGAAAGGTCTCCTGCAGAAGCTGATTCTTGAAGCAAGCCAAAGAAACTATGAGTCAGAGGGGATAAGGAAGAGCATTCCAAGCATGGAAAAACTCCAATACAAATAACCTGTCAGGAAATGGAACACTGTATGTGAGGAGAAGCAAGTAGACCAGGGTGGCTGAATTGTGGAGTTTTGGAGGAGAGTTAAGTGTAAGAAAACTGGAGAGGTGAGGCAGAGCCAAAATGGCAGAGTAAAGGCAGGAACTTGCCTGAGCTCTCCCCCAAACCCCTCCAAATACCTTTAAATAATGACTCTAAACAAATTTAAGAGTGGTAGAACCCACAAAAAGATGGAGAGAAACAATTTTCCAGCCCAAGACAATCTAGAAGGTTGGCAGGAGAGGTCTGTTGTACCAGGGTGATAGAGGAGCACAGTCCAGTACAGGATGCACCAGTGCAGACCAGGCCCCAGCAAACCAGGAGCAGACCTTGGGGCAACTGAATCAGTGACAGCAGTGATAGTTTCCAGACCACTTAGCCCACAGACAGTAAGGGGATCAAACAATGGGTCAAAAGGAGGTTTACAAGGGTCCCTTTGCTGGCATCAGGAGCAGGACTCTGTTGCACTGACTATACATTGGTCTGGTCTTAGTCCCAGTGTGAAGAGAAGCACTGGCATAGCAGAGCTTGCAGCCCCAAGGGAGTAGGGACCTGGTCACAGTTCCAGGGTTGAAACAAGTTGCTTATGGCCACTCACAAACCAGTGCACAGTACAAGAGAGTAGTAAACACACCTCTCTCTAGATCATACTACCTTGGAAGAGCCAAAAACTTACAGATCCCCAGAATTACCTCTGAAAACAGCTGCACAGAAAACCTGAAGCTAGAGACAGTGCCTCCTCAACTTGGGAAGCAGAACTCCACTTTGGCATAAAGTTAAAAGTCAAGTAATAGGCTGGAAGATGAGCAAAAACCAGCAAAACAACAGAAAACAAATAGAAAGTTACTATGGTGACAAGGAAGATCAAAACACCCACTAAAAAGAAGACAACAAAGTCAAAATTCCTGCATCCAAAGCCTCAAAGAAAAATATGAATTGGTCTCAGGCCATGGAAGAGCGCAAAAGGGATCTTAAAAATCAAGTAAGAGAAGTAGAGGAAAAATTTGGAGGAGAAATGAAAGTGATACAAGATAATCATGAAAAAGGAATCAATAGCTCGGTAAAAGAGGCACAAAAATATTGAAGAAAATAATACCCTAAAAAAATAGAATAGGCCAAATGGTAACAGAGGTACAAAAAGCCAATGAAAAGAAGAATGCCTTGAAAAGTAGAATTGTCCAAATAGAAAAAGATATACAAAAATTCACTGAAGGGAAGAACTCCTTAAAAAGTAGAACTGGCCAAATGGAAAAGGCGTTACAAAAGCTCACTGAAAAAAATAATTACTTCAAATTTAGAACTGGGCAAGTGGAAGCTGATAACTTTATGATACATCAAGAAACAACATCAAAAGAACAAAAAAATGGAAGAAAATATGAAATATCTCATTGGAAAAATTAACCTGGAAAATAAATCCAGGAGAGATAATTTAAGAATTATTGGACTTCCTGAAACTCACAATCAAAAAAAGAGCCTAGACATCAACTTCCAAGAAGTTATTAAGGAAAACTGCCCTGACATTCTAAAACTACAGGATAAAATAGAAATTGAAAGAATCCACCAATCACTTCCTGAAAAAGATCCCAAAATGAAAATTCCCAGGAATATTCTAGCCAAATTCCAGATCTCCCAGGTGAAGGAAAAAAATACTGCAAACAGCCAAAAAGAAACAATTTAAATATCATGAGCCACAGTCAGGATAACACAAGATTTAGAAGCACCTACATTAAAGGATCAGAGGGTTTGGAATATGATATTCCAGAGGGCAAAAAAGCTACAAGTACAACCAAGAATCACCTACTCAGCAAAACTGAGTATAATCCTTCATGGAGAAAAATGAATATTCAATGAAATAGAGGACTTTCAGGCATTCCTGATGAAAAGACCAGAACTAAATAGAACATCTGATTTTCAAACACAAGATGCAAAAGAAGCACAAAAAAGTAAACAGGAAAAAGAAATCACAACAGATTTGATAAGGTTAAACTGTTTATATTCCTACATGGGAAAATGCTATTTATAACTCCTAAAAACTTTCTCATTATTAAGGCAGTTAGAAGGAATATACATAGACAGAAAGCAGAAGTGTGGGTTAAATGTGATGGTATGATTACCTAAAAAAATAAAATGGAGGGATGAGAAAGAAGAATATACTGGGAGAAGGAAAAAGGGAGAGGTAGAATGGCATAAATTATCTGACATAAAAGAGGTCTGAAAAAGATTTTACAGTGGAGGGGGAAATGGTGGAAGCAGGGAGGGGAGCACATGAACCTTACTCACTGGAATTGGCTTAAAGAGGGAACAATATATACATTCACTTGTGTGTAGAAATCTATCTTACTATACAGAAAAGTAGGAAGGGAAGGGGATAAGAGAGAAAGCTGACAGAAGAGAAGTTTTGGGGAGGTAAAAGTCAGAAGCAAAACACCTTTGAGAATGGAGAGGGTAAAAGGAGAGAGAGAGAGAGAGAATAGGATAACAGGGGGCAAATAGGATGGAGGGAAATACATAGTTCGTAATCATTACTGTGAAAAAATTACAGTGAGTTTCTCTGATAAAGACTTCATTTCTCAAACTGAGTCAAATTTATAGAAATAAGAACCATTCCTCAGTTGATAAATGGTCAAAAGATATGAACAGGCAGTTTTCAGACAAAATAACCAAAGCTATCTATAGTCACATAAAAAAATGTTCAAAATCACTACTGACGAGAGAAAGGCAAATTAAAACAACTTTGAGCTGTTACCTCACACCTGTCAAATTGGCTAACATAACAGAAAAGGAAAATGACAAACCTTGGGGGCTGTGTGGGAAAATTAAAACACTAATGTACTATTGGTGAATTTGTATACTGGTTCAACCATTCTGGAGAGCAATTTGGAACTATGTCCAAAAGTCTATAAAACCATGCATACCCTTTGACTAAACAATAACATTACTAGGGCTATATCCCAAAGAGATAAAAAAAAAACAAAAAGGAAAAAGACCTGTGTGTACAAAAATATTTATAGCAGCTCTTTTAGTGGTGGCAAGGAACTGGAAATTGAGGGGATGTCCATCAGTTGGGAATGGTTGAACAAGTTGTTGTATATGATTGTGATGAAATAGTATTTGCTTTAAGAAATGATGAGCAGGATGTGCTCAGAAAAACATGGAAACACCTGTATGAACTGATGCAAAGTGAAATGAGAAGAACTAGGAAAACATTGTACACAGTAAAAGCAATATTGCATGATGATCTACTATGAACAACAGCTATTCTCAGCAATATAATGATAGAAGACAATTTCGTAGGACTTATGTTGAAAGGTGCTGTTCATCTCCAGAGAAAGAACTGGTACAGCCTGAATACAGATCAAAGATACTTTTTTTTTACTTTCTTTATTTTTCTTGGGTTTTCTCTGTGTTTTCTTTCACAGAATGACTTACATAAAAATATATCTTGCATGAGTACCCATGTACAACCTATATCAAATTGTTTGCCTTGTAAAGAGTGTGGGAGTGGAGGGAGGGAGAGAATTTGGAACTCAAAATTTGGAGGGGGGGAAAGAATTTTAAAATTGTTTTTACATATAAATGAGAAAAATAAAATATTAAATACAATTTTTAAAGAAAGAAGACTATAAAGGTAGGAGGGGGCAAGGAAGTAAGGGACGGGCTGAATTAAGGCATCCTCTCTTACCCCTCCAGCATTATGCAATATACAAGTACAACTCCCCTGAACATTCCAAGCTAAGCAAAAGTGAGACGCCTGATTTCAATTCAGTTCAATTCCATTCAATTCATCAAGTACTTGCTTAAAATGTACTATGTGAAATGCACTATATTAGGCACTGATATATAAAGGGAAAAAGAGGAAACCAGTCCCTGCCTTCAAAAAGCTTGCATTATACTGGATAATACAACCTGTGAACAATAAGTAAGCATAAGATAATTTTTGAAGAGAGAGCACTGATAAAATGAGGGAGGCAAAGGAAGCACCTTCAATAGCTAAATAATACACCTGATTTTCCAATACAGCTAGCTAGGTTGGATCTGCTTCTATGTACTTCATCCATAAGAGACTATAGAACCAGAATGGTGAATTTTCTAACCTGACAAACCCTACTCATAGTCCTACCCTCCCCCCTCTTTGCAGCTGTTCCAAAGCACCACTAACCAGGCCAATCCTCTCCCTAGTACCCCAGCTGCTAGCTCATGTTACATTCTTTACCTCATCACCCTGTTCTTCTCTTTATGCTGACCCCACCCCAAACTTAAGGTCCATGACAACATTCTGGGTTCTTCTCTCCTCAGTCTTCTTGCTATTTTTAGTATAACATTCTTTTCCTAATTCCCTGTCCACTCCATCTCCCCATTCATTTGGTTTCCTTAATGTAATTGCAAGACTGGATTTCCTAAGAAAGAAATAAATGCTCCCAATTTTCAGTCAATCCCTGCAACCAAAAGTAGAATTTCTGTGCTTAATGAACCACCTAATCCAACACCCTCTTTTTACAGATGAGGAAAATGAGCTCAGGGAGGTTAAAAGATTTTTCCAAAGTCACACAGTTATTAGCAAAGCCAGGATAAGAACAGAGTACTGCCAGTCTTTCTCCATTATACTAGTCATTTCTGTACTGACCACCCACAGGCACAGATTCACAGAATTTGAAAGCTGGAAGAGATCTCCTTAGCCATCTATGAAAGGAATCCTCAATTATAACATAGCCAACAAGTGGTCCTCCAGTCTACCCATAAAGACCTCCAAGGAGAGGGAACCCACCACCTCTCAAAGCAGTCCATTCCCCTTCTGGACAGCTCGAATTGTTAGGAAGTGTGTTTGTTTTTTCCGCTCCCATCGAGCCTAAATTGTCATCTTTGTAACTTCCACACATTGTTTCTAGTTCTGCTCCCTAAGGCCAAATAGAACACATCTAATTCCTCCTCCCCTTGACAGCTGTTTACATATTTTAACAAAGCTATAATGTCCTTAACCAACCTCCACCAAGTCTTCTCTTCTCCAGGCTAAATACGCCCAGTTCCTTTGATAAATCTTCATATAACAAAGACTCAAGGTCCATCACCATCCTGGCTGATCTCCTCTGATGACTCTCCAATTTATCAATGTTTTTCTTGATGCATGGTACACAGAATTGAACATAAAACTTCCAATAAAGTCTAAAATGGGCAAGGTACAGCAAAACTTTTACCTTCCTCTTACTGAGAGCTATGTCCCTCTTCATGCAGTCCAAGATCATACTAGCTTTTGTGCATGCCACACCACACTGCTGAATTATATCAAGCTTGCAGGCCACTGAAAGAAACCTCTGGACCTTTTTCAAAACAACTACTTTCTAACCATGCCTCCCTCATTCTGTATTTGTAAAGTTAATTATTTGTACCCAGATGCAAGCCTTTACATTTATCCTTACTGAATTTCATTTTATCAGACTCAGCCCAAAGCTATAACCTTTCACAATCTTTTTGGAACTGATCATCTAGTTTGTTAGTCATCTCTCCTAGACATATGTCATCTACAAACATTATAAACATGTCATCTATGTCTTTATACAAGCCATCGATACAAATTTAAAACAGCACAGGGCCATGCACAGATCCTTGGGGTACCCTGCCTGAGATCTTCTTCCATGTTGATATTGAATCATCAGCAACTACTCTTTAAATCTGTCCACTCAACCAGCTTTGACTCCATCTGGTGGTATTATTATCTAATCCTTATCTCTCCATCTTTGTACAAGAACAATAACAGATAATTTTTAAAGACTTTGTTAAAATCTCAGTAAACTATATGCACAGCACTACTTTCATGTACTAGTTTAATGGCCGGCATGACTTGTTCTTAATGAAACCATCATGGCTCTTTGTAAGTCACTTCCTCAATCTCTGGATAGTCACTACATTCAGCAAAAATCCATTATAGAATTATCCCAGGAATCAAAGTTAAGCTCACTGACCTATAGTTTGCAGACTCTGCTCTCTTCCCTTTTTTGGAAATCATCATATTTATCCTCCAATCATGTGGTAGCTTCTATTTTCTATGATCTTCTAAATATCACTGACAGTGGCTCAGCAATCACATCTACACCCTTTTTAGGATCTGAGGATGTCATTCATCTGGTCCAGGTGGCTTGAATTCATCAAGGGTGGTTACACTGCTTCTCAGTATGTCCTTAACTCATCTTGGGTACAAACTCACTTTTAATAATTTTAGTTGTGTCATTTCTAGTACAAGGGTCATTCCCTATCACAGAAAAATGGAAAGAAAATAAGAAATAATCATCTCTGCCTTCATCCAATCTGCCCCACTGAATAGATTCTCTTTTTCCTCTCAATTCAGCTTTAAAAAGTAGAATGCACAATGGCTACACCCTGGTAAACCATCACAGCAGATGGGCTAAACCAAGTTGAAGGTAACCAGTGGACTTCAAACCTATTGGTGAGTTAGGGGAATGTCTACCCCAAGCATATGAAGACTCACTCCCCTGTAACCCCTACCCTGGCCCAAGGAATGGGTAGATGAAAACAATTCTTTGCAACAGCCACGAAGGCAGCTGAAGCAGGCACTGTGGAGCTTGGTCAGACATCAAACACACTAAAGTCATTCACTGCATCCTGGGCCATTGCCAGATGTCTTGAGGTTTGTCCTATCACTGGACTTTAATGACTCAATAAGAAAGACAACTTTGTGCAACTCTACCTCACTTAAATCCAATTCACAGCAAGTCAAGACATCACGAGTGATGTCATCAATCTTCTTCAAAATGAAGGACAGTTTTTAAAACTTTTTTATT
>CM053622.1:296141694-296185030 GCA_028646595.1 Phalanger gymnotis | reverse complement strand
TACTTGCTTTTCCAAATCCTTTTTTAGCTCTTCTGTGGCCTGAACCCAATTCATACTTTTATTGAAGGCTTTTGATGTAGGCTCTTTGATTTTGTTGACTTCTTCTGGCTATATGTTTTGGTCTTCTTTGTTGCCAATAAAGGAATCTAGAGTTTCAGTTTGAGTCTGAGTTTGAGTCTGAGTTCATTTTCACTGCATGTTCGTGTTGCCAGTCAACTACTTGACCCTTGAGTTTTTTGTCGGGATATGACTGCTTGTAAAGTACAGAGTACTTTGTCTCAAGCTTTAGGGTCCAAGCACTGCTGTTTTCAGAGGTACTTCTACTCCACCATCACCCCAGGCTCTGTCACAGCAGTGCACCTCCTCCTCCACTGCCAACCAGGACTGCAATACAGATCCGAGCAGGGCACAGCAAGAGGATCTGCTCTTGTGCCCACAAAGCGCTCCTTGTAGTCCCGCTCTGATCCACTGCTAGACTCCTCCCACTGTGTGAGTCAGGGATTTGGGAAGCAGCTGATGCTGGAGCTCTGGAAGCAACCTCAGGAGCTTCCTGCTGCTGTTATGGCCACTGCTGCACCACTTCCTCCACCCCCAGAGCTGGCAGCTGGACTGCTCTGAACTGGATCTTGCAGTTTCCCCCTAACCTGCTCCTTGGCGTTTGTGGGTTAAGAAGTCTGGTAACTGCCACAGCTTACTGTTTCATGGCCCCAAGGCCTGTTCTGGCTAGCTGACTCAGGGTCTGGTCTATCCTGGCATGGCCCATTGCTGGGTTGCCCTCCACTCTCGGCACTGTGCGATTTTCCCTTCCGGGAGACCATCCAGGCTCTCTGTTTCTCTGTGCTATTTCATGGGTTCTGAAGCTCTAGAATTTGTTCAGAGTCATTTCTTCACAGGTCTGGGGGAGAGCTCAGGCAAGTCCGTGCTTTCCAGTTGCCATCTTGGCTCTGCCCCTCCCTGGACTCACTTCTTAAAGAGAACTATTCACTGAATGAACCTTACCTTACTCTTAAGTGAGTACTTGAAAAGGCCTTAGCCTAAAATGGCAAGGGTTTCCCATGGCATCTTGGGTCATCTCCAATCACCACGATGAATATCTGGTCACTGGATCCAGATGGCTCTGGAGAAGAAAGAGAGGCTATCGAACTTACACAGCCTTCTCTCACTCAAATCAAACTCAACTGCAAGTCATGTCACCATTTCCCTGATGTCATAGTCCTCTTCAAAAATGAAGGACAAACACAACAACAACAATCTCAATTAACTAATTAGCTTCAAACCCAGTCTCTCCATGGAAGATTATAGAATAACTGCTACCCAATGACATCCTCTTCTTTCTGAATAGGTTGGTCCCATTCCATAAAACTATAAACTTGCTGATAAACTGAGGCCAAAAAACTTTCCAGTAAAGAGTTGGAGGTTTGGGTTGATACAAGGAGGGCTAGAAAGGGAAAGTAGGAGAGAATATGACAGGTGACTGGATGTATCAAGCAATGATACAGATATAAAGAGATAACATTCATATCTTGAGGTCCAGTAGGTTGGGAGTTGCTGAGGTAGGGGGTGTAGTTTACTTTGATAGATAGAAGCCATGAAATGACAGGTCAGTTAGAGAGATATCCTTTACTTAAAAATGGGTTCTGTGAGAGCAGGCAATTTTCAAATTTAGGAGCCAAATGTAAATTTTTAGAAGTTATTTAATTTCAGTTAGTAAAAGTGATATTTCTGGGGCAGCTAGGTGGCACAGTGGATAGAGCACTAGCCCTGGAGTCAGGAGGACCTGAGTTCAAATCCAGCCTCAGACACTTGACACACTAGCTGTGTGACCTTGGGCAAGTCACTTAACCCCAATTGCCTTGTCTTCCCCCCTTCAAAAAAAGATGATATTTTAGTTAAATTGGTCTTGCACAAAGCTGGATTAAAAAAAAACAATTACAAATTATTTCAAATAATAAAAGTCATCGAACATTTTCTCTTCTCTTTTTCACCTGGAAAATAAAAATTTATCATAAGTAGGATAAGATCCTTTGTTAGGTTGCTGGGGAATTGCCCACAATGGAAATACCTTCTCATTTTATTCCAGTTAGGGAAAATAGGGAGTGTTTGCTAATCAAACACTCATTATTTGCTTAAACCAGGGAAAATTTGCCTTTTTTTAATTTCTTCTTAATTAATGAATTAATATCAAGGACCTCAATTATCAAAGAATCACAGAACATGAAGAAGAGACTTTGGAGATCCTTGAGTCCAGCTCTTTCATTTTATAAATGAGCAAAGTGAGCCCAGAGAAGTTCAGTGATTTGGCCAAGGTCACACAGCTAGTAATGGAAGCAGGACTAAGCCCCAAAGCTTTTCAATCCATTAAGGCTCACGGGACTCTCTAAGACATAAAGCCAAGATTTCTCTTCCCCCCAGTGCTGCTCTTTGGGTTGTTTAACTTCTTTATTTAGAGTTCCTTCAAATTATTTTGTAATTGAGTTTTCTCTAATTCCAACTGGTCTTTGCTGCATCATTACCCTTACTTCAGTCATAACCATTCCAAATGTCTTTTTTTTCCTTCTGAGACAGGGTCTCTCATCTCACCCCCAAGTTGGGTGGGCAGCAATCCCTCATAAGCTTAATCCTTCTGCTGATCTACAAGAGAGCTCTGGCCTGCTCGATTTCCAACATGGGCTGATTCACCCCTCCTTAGGAAGCTTGGTATACCGCCCCCAACAGCCTTTCGGGAGCTCACCGCATTGGTGGCAGACAGTGCAGACCCCAGGGAGCCACAGCATGCTGAAGTTCAGAACCTCAGAGCTCAAATGATCTACTAACTTCAGCCTCCTCAGTAGCAAGGATGACAAGAACACTTAGCCCTGACTGCCCTTTCAATAAAGCCAAACTCTTGTCTTTGACTTCATTGCTATCTTCCCACTGATTTGACAACATCTCAGCCAAATTCCCTATCTCTCCCTACACATAACCTGGAAATTTCATTGGCTAAATTCTCTGCCATTGCTCTTTTGACCCTGACCTTTGGGCTTAGGTCATTCTTCTAAGTGAAAATGCCCTTCCTTTTCACAACCTATGTTTAAAATATCCCTCAAAATAAATGTTCCCCAACTATGCAATCATGGTTCTTACCGTGATCTAAATCATTCGCTAAAGTGTTCACCATATAAACAGACTCTGTAACTGTATATGAAACTTGTTCAAGAAAAACATATATTTCTTCCCCTTAAGGAGTTTACATTTTAAGATGTACACATTGGCACACGTCCAACAAGGAATGTCATAAACAAACATGCGTTTGTCAAGCATTAAAAAGCAAGAGCTTTCTTGAGTTTTATATCGTTAGGTAGATTTCTAGGAAAATGGAGAGTGGCATAAGGTTAGTACAATGTTAAAATGCAGAAGTGGAGAGAGATCACTGACCATTTATGTGACCAAAAGTTTTTCACTCCTCTTCCTAGGGCACAATAATTATGTAAAATTAATTTTTAATTATCTCCTGGTCAAGCTGCCACTCTGACCTCCTTGTAGTTCCATCTCCCTTCTCTCCATGCCCTTTGCTGTCCCCTATGTCTGGAATGCTCTGGTTCCGCCCCACCCCCACTTAGCCTTTTGAGTTTCTCTGTTATCCTTCAGAACTCAACTCAAATCCCATTTTCTAGAGAAGGCCATTCTCAGTCCATCTCAGGGGACTAATGCCTTCCTCTCTCAGACTACTTTCCATTTACCTGTACATATCTTATAAGTATCTAATATTAAATAACTGTAATAAGATGGCTGCATATTATCTCCTCCATTAGAATGTGCATTCCTTGAGGGCAGGAACTCTTTTGGGAGGGGGCTTTCTTTGTGTCCCAGCACTTAGTGCAGTGCCTACTATATAATAAGCACTTAATAAATGCTTATTGACTGACTGAGGGCTGGGGCATGGCACAGGTGGAAGAGGCAGTTGCTGATGTACTATGATGGGGGAAGGGGCAATGGAAGAGGTCTCATCAAAAAAAAATCCAGCCTCCCTAACCCCAAATACACTGCCTAAAAATTCTACCAATAGAGATCGATTGCTTTGATTTAAGATGAGACCTCCATAAGAATCCGTTAAATACACATGAAAGGAACCGTAATTCTTATAAGTGTTAACGATTTTATCCAAGTGAGTACACAAGAAATGGAATTTTCAAGCAGAGGAGAAGAAGATAAAGGGGTAGTAATACTGGAGTGCCTGGGGCAATGCCAAAGTGAAATAGGTCTATTTCAGTTAGTCACCTGGCAACATGGGGCACGCAGACAGGACAGAAAGCACAGAAATGCTGCCAAGGGTGGGTTCTACCAGCAGAGCTTGAGTTAGAATCCCAGGACATTGAGTTGCTTTCAACTTCTTGGTTGAATTTTTTGCTTCCTTAGTAGTCTCATTCCCTAGATAACTCTGCATGTAGTCCATAACCCAGCAAGAGCTGGAGGAGAAGGGCAAGCGGTTTGAAATCCCAACTCTCAGCTTGGGCTCACAGCCAAGGAAAATGACTTTTCAACAAAAAAGCCCTTGCTGTTGCTTAGACAAGCTCTGTGAGCTGGACAGATAGCAAGCTTAGGATGGAAGGGGGCAGGCAGCTCCGATCCAGCAGGAGGACAGGCCAGGAGGGAGTGCTGCCCATCCCTAGCCTCAGCATGGAATGAGGGACAGACAGGAGGGGAAATGGACTACATATGAGGAAATCTGGGCAGGATTCCGGCTTCTCCTGAGCTTGGTCTTCATCGCTATTATTTTATCTGTGTGGTAAATTCCTAGAATGTCAGGCACACTGAAGAAGAAAAATTCACTCTAAAATCAATTTAAAATATTTATAAGAATGATCCCTTATTTTGGATCTGCTGTACTACTGCTTTTCTCCCTCGTTTATCTCTTCACCCCCACGAGCACAAAATCTTGAAGGTTGTGAACATACGTTAACATATATGCTTAAGAAAATGCTTCAGTCTTCTTTCCCTCCCTTTTGGAATTTTAAGCTGTAGACTGAGAACTGCACTTTACCTTACATCCTAAAACCATCTCAAGTGCATTGGATAACAACATTAATAATAATAACAATATTTATATAAATGTGCTAGGCACTGTGCTAACCCCTTTACAAATTATCATCTCAATTGGTCTTGACAACAACCCTGGGAAGTGGGCCCTATCATGATCTCCATTTTACAGTTGAAGCAACTGAGGAAAAGAGTAGGTTAAGGACTTGCCCGAGGTCACGTAGCTAGTAAGCGGTTGAGGCTACATTTGAATTCCTGTCTTCCTGACTCCACACACCCAGCACTCTACCCACTGCACCCAGCAGCTGCCTCATACCCCAACAAAACAGATCAGACTAGAAAAGACGATCATTAAACAAATACATACAAACATACATATAGTTTACAGATTGTTCGTATACATATTATATGTATATCCTAAGCTTGATCAAACTTTGCAATGATCACACACTGTTCAAACCAATGTTTATCATAAACTGATTTATTGTGACACGGTATTAATCTCAGAACAGGGAATCATGAAGAAAAGATTTAGGGCAACAGAATAGAGGTCTTCAAAGAAAGAGTTTGAAGACAAAATGAGATTTGTTCTATTTGGCCCTAAGGGCCAGAACTAGGGTCAATATGTGGAAATTGCAAAGAGGTCAATTTGGCTCAAAGTGAGCCATTCAAAAAGGTGCCTCAGGAGATAGTGGATCCCCCACCCAGGAGGGCTTCAAGGGACCAGTCAAGTGTATGGCAAAGAGCATTCTTGTTGATGCAGATGGCTACTGAGTTCCCTTCAAAGATTCTGAGGATCTTATTCTGTGAATAAGGATTTTAAAGAGACATGTCAGTTTCTCCAATCTGTCCCACCATTCCATGCCCCCTCTCCCAACCCTGGCAACAATTTTAAAGAGCCCTAGATTATTCATGTCAACCTGTCTTAAATTCAAAAGAAAAGATGTTTAGGATTATAATTTCCTTTGCATTAACACAGCAGGTCCCAGGATTCCTTTGGTCAACGTGAAGGCATTTTCCCCATCGAGGTGGTAGAGGGCATGGGAGCATCCTTTTGGACACTTCACCCTCCCCCAGTCACCTCAAAGTGGACTGAATCAAGCTTATCTCTATGGTTAGTCTTCAGTGCAGCGTGATTCAGAGCCCTTCCCCCTCTACCACTTTCCTCCCCAACCACTTTTTAATGCTTGAAATTCCTTTAAACAGCACACAAAGCCTTGAATTAGAGATAAAAGGCTTAAAAAGCCTAGTTGAGGTAGCATGTTGATGGAAATTCATGTACGCTGAAGCATAATCGGTTAATCAGTCAACAAGTATAAACGACATACAAGATTCCTTTCTCCATATAGGGAGAGAACAGTTAAACGGCAGAAGGTATCTGGGCAACTGCAGTTGGGAGAAAGGAGGGAACTTTACAAGGTAAATGATACAGAAATGAATTCATGTCTGTTGCACTGTTGTATCTGTGAAAAGGGAAGGGGGGCTGGGGACAACGAGGCAGCATGGTACAATTGAAAACAGGGGTCTCTGGTCAGAGGTGGTTATTGTTGTTATGTTGTAAAAGTCAGGTCAGACTCTTTGTGACTGCATTTGGGGTTTTCTTGGCAAAGATACTGGAGTGGTTTGCCATTTTCCTCTCCAGCTTATTGTACAAATGAGGAAATTGAGGCAAGCAGGGTTATGTGACTTGCCCTGGGTCACACAGCTAGTATCTGAGGCAGGATTTGAATTCAGATGTTCTTGACTCCAGGCTAGAGTCAGAGGACCTAGGTTCAAATCCTACTTCTAGTGCTTACTATTTATGTGACCTAGGGCAAATCATTTAACCAGCCTCAGTTTTCTCAACTGTAAAATTAAGGAGTTGCACCAGATGGCTCCTCCAGTCCCTTCTGGCTCTAATCTCTGCTCATCAGACAAACTTTACACAATGGATCTTTATCCTCAGCTATATTCACACAACTAGAAACCATACACACAAGCATCTTCCTGTGTCCCAAGCAGCTCAGTGGGAATGAGTTCATTTACTCATACGCTACCACCAACCCTTCTTGGCAAGACTAGAGAGCAGTCTATGTTTTGTTTTAACATAGACATTTTTATTATAAAGCCACTTCCTTTCTGGACAATCTTTAACCAAGGTAAAGGCTAAAAGATTTACCTATGGAAAACTACTCAAAGATCTCTTCAAAATCCTATACAATATTATCTAAAAAGGAAAAAATTGACAAAAATTGTTTTTAAAATTATTTTTCCTCTTTTGGAAAACCACTATAAATTTTTATTAGCCAGATAATATGAAAAAAACAATAATACAGGTGTACGTACTGGTACAAATATAAAACTATATATAGCAGGTATACCTAAGCATTGTCCTAGGTTCTCACTATCTCTCTGATGTGGCTAGAAGACATCATCAATGCTGGAACAATGGACCAAGCTATGCCTGCCAGGGCATACCCAGTGTGCTCTGTAGACCTATGATATCAAAGTCAAGTGAAAGGGATCCCTGCAAGCTGTATGTTGACTTAAAAAAACCACAAATTAACATTATCTATGTTGGATTTTATTTTCACTTATTTTGTTAAACATTTCCCAAACACATTTTAATCTGGTTCTGTCACACTTACAAGTGACTTTGACACCTCTGCTATAACGAAAAGGGCCTAGGACTTGGGAGTCAAGAGAATCAAATTAGGATCTTGACTCTGACACATAAGTTGTATGACCACTAGAAAATAGCTTCCTCATATCTCAGACAAGAATAACATTCATGCATTGCCTACTACACAAGATCACTGCGGTAAAAGCACTTTCACTATACACATCAAAGTACCAAAGACAGTGCTGTGCTGAAGATAGCTGGAATGACTGTTAAATTTTGAGTGGGAGCATTTACACCCCAGAAATTGGCAAACACAATGAATCAGGGCTTAATTTACTATTTTGTAGACTGTCTGGAGTCTAGACCTAAGAAAGAAAGCAATGGTGAAAAAATGATGGCTGGTTGTTAAACATTAACCAGCACACCCCTATCTACAGAGATGACAACTATTAAATGAGTATGGACATTGTTTGTTTTGTTTGTTTATTCTTTCATTCATTCTTTGATTCATTCACTTTAGATATGTTGACCACAGACTAGGGAAGGTAAGATCTAAATCTCCAGGAAAAGGATGCAATGGAAAAACACTAATCCCTAGTCTAAGTGATTCAAATTTGAGGAGGAAGGGGGCTGAAGTGTGCAGAAGCCAAATCCTTTTACCTCCCATTCTTCAAGAGACTAGATATAGATAGGAAAGCAAATGGGGTGATTTGGGCTAAAAGTTATATATTTTTCAAGAATACTTTTTTCTCTTCTTTCCTTTGTGTTCCAAAAGCAGAGGGGCGGAACAGTTCCCTTTATGTCTCTTTGCTGTGATTAAATAAGGCAGCTATGGGAAGCTCAGAAACACAGACTCGTTAGAGACTCCAGAGGTCATCTAATTGAACACTCATTCCAAGAATGAATAGTGTCCATAACATCCCCTGAAAGTATTCATTCAGTCTTCACCTGAATACCCCTAGCAATGGAGAACTTACTATGGATTGAAGTAGCCCATTATCTTTTTGGACAGCTTTAATTATCAAGAAGCATTTCCTTAACCTAAGCTAAAATCTGCACCCCCTGAAATTTCCATCCGTTGCTTCTTGTTATAGCTTTTGGGGACATGGAAGACAAATCTAATCCTTCTTCCAACACAACAACCTTTCAAATTCTTGAATACAAGCTCATGTCTCACTGAAGCCTTCTCTTTTCCAAGCTAAACATCTTTTCTTTCCTTCGATTGGGTCTTTGTATAATATGATTTCAAGCCCCCTCACTGTCCTAATCTTAGATCCTCAGGCATGGAGTAAAGTGGCCTATCCATGCTCACAATGCTAATGGCAGAATCAGAACTAGAAACTGGGTCTCCTGCCTCTCACTCCTACACCTTTCCTCATTAAACCATGGTGCCTCCCTATCTACAGACAAGGCTACATAATAAACTTATTGCCAGTATGGAAAACTTGCAAATTGTTTGGATCAGTCATCACACTCAGCACAGTGTACTCATCCATGCAAAAGTGTTGTGAGTCCTAGGGGTATGCTAGTAAACATTTAACAACCAGGACCCACTTTTAAGTTTAATCATCATCGACATTTTCTCCATTACTTTCTTATGTCTAGACAATCAACTAAATAATACATCAGGCCCCTGATTTGTAGCTTGACTTCCAAGTTGTAAATGCTAAAAATTTAACATTTGTCTACCAGCCCAAGCAAGTCAACTGTATCATACTAATGCTTAAAACCCTCCAGACCAAGACTTTAAATCTTTGAATGCAGAGAAAGGCTTGAAAAAAAGGAAGAATAGCTATCCCAGGAAAAAATCTTCCTGCAAACAGAGATAGGCTGGGTTTAGTGGTGTTCAAGCAATATTTAATTTGTGATGCATGAGGGTCCAGGATAAATGGGCAAGTACAACAAGAGATACCCCTTAATAAATCATCTGAGATTATTAAAGAGGGGTGTGGCTGAGCCGGAGACACTTTTATGTCCATTAGACACAGCCACAGAGTTGGTGTGGGGAGTCAGTGAAGAGATTGTGAAGGATGAAAATAAATCAGTTCTTAGACTTAAAACTGCTAAGGTCAAATTTGCTGGTTGCTAATATCCAGTGTTACAAGGGATTTCAAATTGAAAATTATGCTGTCCTATCATTCTGGAAACCCTAGGGAACTAAAGGGCTTTGGGGAAGGCAAATGTCCTGTGATTTGGAAACCTCATCGTTAAGCTTGAGTTATTGCATCCCTTTTTGGGGAATGGTTTTGATATCATTTTTCTCTGTAGAGAAACACTATAAGGATGACAGCTGGCATTTAAGGAATTATTGATTTTGGAAAGTGTCTCAGATCATCCTGAATACCCTGATTCCCTCTTTCCTAACATCAAGGACATTCTCTTGCTACCAAATGCAAGACCAGCATTCTACACAAAGGATCAAAGACTCATTTAATCATTTGAGGCCTTACCTGAGCTGCACCTTTGCTCAGGTCATCAGTGCACCTGACTAGAGAAGGAAAACCTTAAGCCAATGGAGTTTTGAAAAGACCTCACCTTTCCAGATAAAATCAAGAACAATGGGGATATTGTTATAAGGTCCAACGGCACTCTAAATTTGTGGTTGTCTTTACAATGTTTTGAAGACTCTGCAAAAAACATGATTCAATGCCTGGACCTTGAGGTAGTGACTGAAACTGAGTGACGGAAATCTCATGGTCAGGAACTATCTAGTAAAAGCTAGGAGGCAATTTGGAAGAAAAAAAGAAAGCTTAAAAAAAAGTTTCAGATTAAAAAAAATTCCTTCTGTTACCACAATTAAAAAGGCAGGGCAGCTGATCTGTAGGGCAGGAAGGCAGCAATTCCTGCCAACATCCCTAATGACTTGACCAGCCTCTCTCCCACTCTATGGCTGCCTGTAGGCAGCATATAAAAAGCAGGGAGGGCCTGCATGCTCAGACTTGTGTCTTGTCTGGCTCACTATGCTACAGGGATAGGGCTCTGCATTAGAAAGAGAAAGAACAGGAGAGCTAGGTGATGCTTTTTTGTGCATCTTGGGGATGGCTGTCCCTGGGTGTTCATGCACTCTTTACAAGCTGCCTGAGGTCTGGAGTACAGAAAGTATAAAAGACTACGTAGTGATGACTGTACATCATAATGTCAGTGTCAGGTGTGTCTTAAACAAGCCCCCCTTAACTCTCTAAGCCATATTACCTATAGAAAAACAGTTACCCCTTCCACATCCAAACTTTCCCCCTTGTGGTTTTGATGTATCAAGGGTCAGTATAAGAAATTAAATGGGTATTTTGGAGAAGTTTTGCGGAAGCCGCAGACAACACACAAAGGCAAACAACAAAGAAAAAGTTTACAAACTCAGAAATATATAAAATGCATGTAAAGTATTGCATAATATCAAGATACTTTATCTTTTAATACCATAATAATTCAGAATTTTTCTCTGGTATGAAGGGAGGGCCAAAAATTTTTACACAGATTTTTCAGATCATGGGGATGCCATACCCCTAACCTCCACGATATGGAAGAGATCACTATAGTCACAAGATCCAGATAATAACACCAGAAAATCACAGAGGCTGCTTGTTCCACACTAACCATCAAGGGTCTGATGCAGTGAATATAAGTACTAGATGAATAGCTTAACTTGGTGGTTGCTTAACTTGAGATATACAAGGATACAAGATTAAGGTGACAGAGGTGGTTCTACCAGAACCCCTAGTTTCAGCAGGGTTGCTGCTACCTAAGGCTTCCTACTTTCGTCACTCATGGCTCCAGAAGAAGCAGAATAGATACTGACCTTCCTGGGTAGTCATGAATTAGGCTTCAAAACTCACTCTTTAACCTTTTCAATAAATGTGGCAAGAGTAGTGTTTGTTAAGGTCAGATTGGAGGAAGAGTCATAGATTTAGAGGCTCTTCTGATGGAAGAGTGAATCCCCTGCTAAGGAATAATCATTTAAAAAAAAGCAATGTTTCAGGCCATTTGTATGGCCAAATGATGGCCGTACTCCCATCATCATCATGCTAGAACTCTGATTGGGAGGATGGTCTTCAAAAAAGATTGCCAAATTCTGTCAAATAGGTATGACTGGGTTAGAAGGAGGTAGCATTGATGGAGGTAGTTTAAAGAGCTTGAATGAGAGCCCAAAGAATCACTTAGCAGAGCATTCTATTCCTAGCTAGGGTACTAGCATTTTAATGGATGACAGACAGTACAAATCTAATTAAGCACAATATCTGGGCAGGATCAGGGCAAGCAAGATTATCCAAAACCATTGGGCCAGTAGAAAAACCAATCCCAAGGTCATATGATCAATCCTAAAGTCAGCTGGATATGTCAGGGCCTTAGTGGTCAGCAGAGCCAGTCTTAACCACAGCCCATGCAATTCACGTGACCTGGAAGTACCAATGGATCAAGAATTGGTCTCA
Source organism: Phalanger gymnotis (assembly GCA_028646595.1). Lineage (NCBI taxonomy): Eukaryota > Metazoa > Chordata > Mammalia > Diprotodontia > Phalangeridae > Phalanger > Phalanger gymnotis. Next base: position 296,172,988 of record CM053622.1, on the reverse strand, counting down.
CCAAGAATGATTCATTTTAAATAGAGTTCCCAGACATCTGGCATAGTAGTGCATCAAGGCTGGAGATTTGTCAAAATCAGACAAAGAAGTATGTGTATGGGGGGAGTGGTATTAAGAAGGGACCTCAGCTGGTCCTACTTGAGAAAACATTTGCCTGGGAAATGGGAAAGACAGAAAAGGTATAAATCTTTGGCAAACTATAGTTTTTCAGTTTATCGAGGAGGTGGGGAATGACATTCTTCTCCAAGGTATAGTGGAGCAAAGGCTAGATTGAGAGTCAGAGGACCTGGGTTTGAAATCTGGCTCTACTGGAATTCATTCTTTGTATGACATGAGCAAATCAGTTAATATCTCTGGACCTAAATTTCCTTCTCTATAAATAAAGCATTTTATCTACATGCTACTTATTACATGCTAGTCACTGTGCTGAGCACCAATGTTATAAATACAAGCAAACAAGACAGACCCTGCCCTCAAGGAGCTTACATCCTATTAGAGGTAGAGAACATATAAAATGGTGCTGGAAATGAAGGGAGGCGGACAGAAGGAGGGTACATGGTGAGGAGATAGACAGGACCGGTCATGTCAGCCTGGGCCACAGCAGATAAAATGGAAGCTCTCTTCACAAAACCAGGGGTGCAAATCAAGCAAAATGAGGAAGGTCAGACAATAAGAAGGTCCTTTTTAAGGATCCCTCCAGTACTAAATCTATAATCCAATGAACTACATCTTTTAATACTTTCTAAGGCCCTCTTTGTGATTCTCTAAGGCACACTAGTGTCAGAGGTCATGGGACTTAAAGTTAAGAAGTTGAGAAACGCAGATATAAGTGCTCTCCAAACCCTTAATAATTACATTTCTTAAGGGAGGGTTCCTAATATATACATGTTGTGATGACTATTTAACATTCACTTTGGGGGTCTTATGTTGTCCTCAAATGGTTTAATGTGTATTACATTTGCCTCCCAAGGTATATAGTAAGTTATATAAGAGAAGATACTATTTTTTCCTACTTTTGCATCTACTAACATTTGGCATAGTGCTAACGGATAGATGGTGTATGCTCAATAATATTTGTTGATTGAATTATTTGGAGGGCAACCAGAGAGGCCAGTGATTAAAATAATTATTCCTGAATTATTTATTTGCTTATTTATTTTGGTTCTTGATTCTGGAATAAATTTTACCTTTCAGGACCCCTGAACTTTAGAAATGTATTCTGTTCCCCCCCTCCAAAAAACAAACCTTTCTAGTCTCCCTGAGAGATCGTGAGAACAGGAACAAAGCTCCATGAAAATAGGAATCATGTCTCATTTAATTTATTTTCCCTCAGTGTCCAACAGAGTATTATATATACAGAAAGCATTTAATAAATAATTGAGTTTAACTGACGATTAAAGTTTAGGATACAGTTGAGACAGTATCAAGTAAACAATGAGACCATTTCCACATAATACAATTACTATGAGAAGTCATACTTGTAGGCGGTGCCAAACTATCCTCAGACGTTTGTTCTCATCTTTCCATAGTTTCTTGGATGTTCTCAAAAGTCAAAGAAAAGTAACATCGCATTTCTCCTTCATTGCTGAGAGCAGAAGACATCCATGACAAGGAAACTCTATCCCAGAAGGTGTGGAATGTAAAGCGGAAACATATGGCTTCCTATCAGAAACTGAGAAATTTCACATCCATCGACTATGACTGTCTGGTACCCTGTGCACCTCATGGCATACCAAATGTCCTCTTAATCTTTCATGTTATCTAGTCAAAGATTCCTATGTTCCAGGTACAGGAGAGTTCTCTGCCTGTTGATATTTTAGCAACTAGAAGGAACTTTCTGATTGAATTTCTCTCCCCAAGGTTTGTGGATGCAAGTCCCCTGAACCCAGCTGCCACAGTAGTTCTTTTGGAGGCTGCCAGATGTTTGTTTAACCTTAATTAATATCTTTTCCTGACTGACATGACGAGAACGGAGTTAGAGGTGACTGGAAAAAGGGAGCCTGATCTCTCCTCTTTTGGATAAAAGTCTTGTGTGTTCTGGTCTCATAAAAAACTTGAAAATAATTTTGGTGATCTCTGTATCTGGGGTTCCAAACTTCACGTATGTTACAGCTTTTCCTGAGATTTTGATGACAACCATCATGGCACTGGCCTAGATGATCAATACCTGGATTGATGTATCAGAACTAATTTGGAAGGCTAAAAAGTTCAGCTTCCCCTAATTCAATCTAGTATCCTTAGTCTAGACTAGTTTAGTCCAGGCTTTCCAAATCAGCCCAGTTTCACTACCCATCTACTTCTCATATTCTGCTAAGATAGGAGAGAAAGAGGGGAAGAGAAAAAGAAACATGGACATAGGCTTCCACAGCCTTCTCCCACTTACTTTTTATCTGTATGGTATGCTACAGTACACAGGAGCTTTCCCTATTTGTGGGACTTCTAGATTATAAATGTTTGCTAGAAAATCAATTAATCAACAAGTACGTATTAAACCTATACTGTGTGCCAGGTACTATGGACACAAGGACAAAAATGAAATTACTTCCTTTCTCCACAAGCTTATATTCTATTAGGAGAAACAAAATAATAGAAGTTTATTCAAAATAAAACCAAAATTGATCCAGCAATATCACTTCTAGGTCTATATCCCCAAGAGATCATAAAAATGGGGAAAGGACCCACATGTACAAAAATATTCATAGCAGCTCTTTTTGTTTTGGCAAAGAACTGGATATTGAGGGGATGCCAATCAACTGGTGAATGGCTGATCAAGCTGTGGTATATGAATGTAATGGAATACTATTGTTCCATAAGAAAAGATGAGCAGACAGACTTCAGAAAAACCCAGAAAGACTTACATGAACTGATGCTGAGGGAAGCGAGCAGAACTAGGAGACCATTGTACACAGTGACAGCAACATTGTGTGATGACCAACTTTGATAAGCTTAACTCTTCTCAGCAATGCAAGGATCTAAGACAACTCCAAAAGATTCATGATAGAAAATGATATCCATATCCAGAAAAAGAACTATGGAGTCTAAATGCAGATTGAAGCATACTACTTGCTCTCTCTTTTTTTTGTTTCTTCTTTCTCATGGTACTTCCCATTGGTTCTAATTCTTCTTTACAACATGACTAATGTGAAAATATGTTTACTATGAATGTACATATAGAGAGCCTATATCAGATTGCATGCCATCTTGGGAGGGGAGAGGAGAGGGAAGAGGAAAAATTTTAGAACTCAAAATCTTATGGAAGCAAATGTTTAAAACTAAAAATTAATTTTTAAAAACAAAACAAATTAAACACAAAATAAATTCAATCTCGAAAACTAACAGTTAGGAGGCTTATAGAAGACCTCATGATGCTTGAGCTAAGTCTTCAGGAAAGTAAGAGAAAGTAAGGCAAGACTACATCCTAGGTCTGGGGTGGCCAATGCAAATGTGAAAATAATGTGATAGGAGATAGAGTGTCATGTGTGAGGACCAGAGATAAAGCCAGTCTGGTTGTTCCATACAGTTACAGGAAGGAGAGAAGATAGAATAAGGCTCGAAAGCTAGTTTGGGGGTCAGGTTAGATTGTAAAAGACTCTTTAAAAGCCAAACAAAGAAGTTCATATTTTAATCTAGAGAAAATATTGAACCATTGGCGTTTGAGAAATGAAGTAACATGGTTAGATGTTCATTTACAGAAAATTGGTTTGGCAACTTTGTGAAAGAAAAACCTGAGTACAGAAAGATTTGAGGTAGATCTGAGATCTATTACGAAATCATTACAATCATCTGGGCAAAAAGTGATAACCTAAACTAAGGTAGTGGCTGTGCAAATAGAGGGGAGTCAGATACAAAAAATGTAAAGGTAGAAATGGCCCAACCTAGAAACTGACTGGATATGTGGGAGGAGGTAAACTGAGGGGTGAGAATATTGCTAAGATTACAAACCTGGAAGACTTGAAGGATGATGGGACCCTCAACAACAGCATGAAGAAGTTGAGGAGAGAAGTGGGATCAGGGGGACCCTCAGGAAAATATTCTAGTCTAGGGATTAGCAAAAAGGACAAATTTTCAGTAGCTGCATCCTCATGAAGTGGGGAGGGGATGAGTGACAGAGGGAAGACGTTCCTTTCTCTGATCTAAAGGGTAGAATTTACTTTCTCTGGAGTGGGGAGGAACCCACACAGTCCACTTTGTCAGCAAAGACAAGGTTATCCTGAAACATTAGGCTACCAGCATCCCAAGCAGAATAAGAATGAACACTGTGAAGAGGAAGAGGGCAAGCCTGGGTTCTCACAAATGCATTCACCTAGACCTCTCTCTCTGACCATTAAGTAAAATCTTAAAGATTTACCTCTGAAACACTTACTCTAGGGTTTTCACCCTAATTCTATTCAAAAGTTATCCATCAAATCTTTCACAACTAGGAAAGTTATCTGTGTCTACCAAACGGAAACAAGAGTGAGTAAGTCAAAGAAAGAGATGAAATGAAAATGAAAAATAACAGTGAACATTTATTTAATCAGTATAAAGCTACCAAGTATTGGCACTCTAAGAAAAATAGTATTTGTAACAAACATAATATAGAACATCGCTGGAAAACTCTGGATAAAAAAATTCTATAGTTTTGCTGATTTTTAAATTATAAATGTATTGTTATAAATACAACTTGAAAAGAAAATTCCCAGTAGATTTCCAGAGAGTATTTGGATTTGATAGGGAACCCACGTTTCCCTATAAGGGATACATGTATGTATGTATCTATATATGTGTGTGTGCATATTATACAAATATATATATATATAACCCAATTCTGATTATCTTTAGTGTTTAATTTATTCTGTTTTCATTATATTCAATGCAGTAACATACTCTTTATATCCACAACAACCTTTATCTTGGAACTCAGCACACTTAATGTAAGGGTGCCTCACATTAGACATTAGCTATATTCCTATAAAAATACTCCTGGCAGAAAAGCTATGTGAGAAATTTCTATAAAGTGAATCATGTTTTAAATGTACTAGGGGAAATCATTATTTATAGGAACTACTTAAACTTTAAGTCTTTAAGTCTTAAAAAATTCCTTCTATAGAAGGAATAAAAATTTTGTAATATTAGGAATAATTTAGATGATTTGTTTTATTATGTTTTCCCAAGTCAGATTTTTCTTAGAGTAGAGCATATCTATGCTATTCATTTGCAAGTATTAACTTTATTTTACAAAAAGAAAACAAAAAATTCCAGAAAAAGAAGCACTGCTAAGTGGGAACAGTTTCTTTGGGACATAAATATTCCCTTGCCTCCTTTCTGTTCTCCTGTTCCCACCTTCTTATTTCCTAATATTAATCAATCAATCAATAAGCATTCATTAAGCATCTACTATGTGTCAATATTTGAATATTGACATCTCTACCATCTCTCATCTACAACAAACAGAGGTATGTGATGTCAGGATAAGAGGTCACTCAGTATGGCCCAAGAGGCATAGTTTCCTGGGTAGTACCAGTTCATGGACAAAGAACTTGTGATTTATGAAAAGCATCAGGACGTTCTTCTTCACGCTTGACAGAGAGAAAATTGTCCTGAAACCAGTGATTTTAAGTTTTCTTCTCTTGCTTTATTTATCTCATAGAAAGGATCCAAAAATCTTGGCCCAGAATAACTTGCTTTTTTCCCTTCTATCTCTGTTCTTTCCCAGTGTACAACGTGTCACTGTAACTTGACTAAGGGCCTTTCAAACTCTAAAATAATTCTCTGATTTTATGACTAGGTCCATGATTTTTTTTCCATTTTGAAGGCCCTGTGTCCAAAATGTGATAGGGAATCAAACTACTCTTGACCATGATGTATATAATTAAGGGGCCATAAAGGCAATTACATGGTACAGTCGTTTGTGGAAAGCTTTCCATGGAACATGTGGTATACCCTAAGAACCAACTACTTATCTGGACAATGACTCTGAAAATAAAATTAAAAGAGCCTATTGGCAAATACTAGAATTAGAATTTTTTTCTTTACAAGCCAGTGCTATGCTTATTATAATGTCTAGCACAAGACAGCCTCTTATTGCATATATGAAATAATGTGAAGTTTCTTAAGATATGCTGAGCATCAGGGGTAATGACTAAGCCCACTCACTCCCAAAACTATGTTGGGAGAGAGGTGTGGTAGCTGTCACTGCCAACAACCTTAACCCCAGATGTCCCCCTTCTTATGCTACTTTTGCTGCTCCTCCAGGACATTCTAGCCAGGGTGGGGGCATGGGATTGTCTTGTGTTTGTAGCTATGGTCACTACTGGAGCCCAAATCCCTGGTGCCATGCATCAGGACCAGCACTGGGGATCTGACAACCAGTTGCTTGCCAGTCTTTAACTGAAAATACCAAGAAAAAGCATTCACCTCCCACCTTTACCTCCATTCTGCTAATCCTGCACAGGGCATGAGGAGTACTACCTGTCAAAAAAAATAGTTCAGTTTTTCTGCCAGGAGCATTTTTCCTCATTTTTTTTAATCTCCAGAGATCTTAAGATCAGAGTTTAATGCATAAAACTTTAAATACCCAACATTCAAACAGGTTAATGAAAATATCAGGAAGAGTAGGAAAAGGATTTAAAAAAACTGAATGACAAGGGACAAAAAGAATATACCCAGTCCAAGTTCTAAATTTTTTCAGCTAGCATCATCCATCTTAGCAATGGAAAAATTGAGGATCAAAGTGGGTAACTGACTTGTCCAGGATCATACGGAATATAAATATAAGGCTTATAAGTGAAATTTAAAACGAGATCTTTCTGACACCAAGCCCAGCTCTGTATCCACCACCCCACTTTCATGCTTCTCATGTATGTATGAGAGAAGATTTAGGAGTCAAGACACCTGGGTTCAAGTTCTGACTGTGCTACCAACTTGCTCAGTGGCTCGTATGTATTCAATAGAGGCATCTAGGTGGCACTGCAGACGCGTAGCTATGTGACCCTGGGCAAGTCACTTGACTGCTATCTGAATCAATTTCCTCAGCTATAAAACGAGGACAATAAATGCGATAATGTTTGTAGAGTGCTCAGTACAATGTCAGGAACATGGCAGGTGTTTAATAAATGATGATTTCTTTTCCTTCAATAATCCTTTTATACATTTTTACTTGTTCTACTTTGAAGACTGAGACCACAGAGATGTATACGATATGGTGGTTTTAACTAGATCGATAATCTCATTAATTTCAGGCCTTATTCTATAACAGCATATCTCTTAAAAAACAGAAAAAATATGTAAATGAAAAAAAGAAGTTCTCAAAGTACAGGTGAGATGCAAACTAGAAACTGGGTGGATTCTTCCAAATTGGAAGAGTCTCTTAAAGGATGAGCATCTGTTCAAATCCAGAGATGGATCTACTGCTTATAACTTGTGTGAACTGAAGAAAATCACTTCCCTTCAATGACTCTCTTTTTTCTCCACCAAATCAGGTAGACGAAATCAATGATTGCTAAGGCACCTTCCAGCTCTCCCTGTAGGAGCTTATAACTCTTAAGTCATTTAGAGAATTTTTAAGCACACCTAAATGTGGAGAGGAAGGGAGGGAGGAGGAGGAATAAAGGAGGCCAGCCAGGCAATCAGCTTGACAATTATGAAACAAAATGTATGTTCAAATGGGCAGGATGAATTAATAATTATTTTAAGCTTTAGCATTGTCTCTTGTCATATTTCTGCCTACCTTCCTTTTCCTAATCCACTCTATTTACTTTTGCCTCTTTCCCACTCCCTCACTCCAAATTTACATTGTCAACAAAAAATACTTCCAGTATAATGACAATATTATACAGGTGTGCATAATATGTATGAATGCACTTGACAGTTAATTCCATACATGTGAACAAAAAAACTGGCCCCTTTCAACTAACAAGGGAGATGGAAGTCAGGAACCTATGATAAAAAGTATAGGCTCCTAATAGGTCTTCTCCATCTCCATTCTTTGTCTCCTCTAATCTTTCATAAGGCTCTGGGGATAGTCTTTCTTATACAAAGGTCTAGTTGAGTCACTCCTTAATTCAAATAAATCTGCTCTGTACTTTCCTGCCTCCATGGCTTTGTTCACACCATTCTCTGAGTCTAGAATGCCCTTACTCCTATTATTTAGCAGTTTAATTCAGCCATCCTTTAATTTCCAACTCAGATACTTCTTCCACCAAATCTTCCCAAGTTCTCCTTCAGATCTCACCACCCCTGGTTGTACTCAATGGGGCCCACACAGAATAAATCTAGTTACTCTTCTAGCTCCCTTTAAATACCTGAACAGAGCTTACCACATTCCCATTGAGTCTTCTCTCCTTCTAGATAAATACACCCCTATTTCCTCAAATGGTTCCATAAGCAAAGCCCTTTGCTACTCTGTTGGTGCTGCTCTGGAAGCTCTCCAGTTTATTAATGTTCTTTCTAAATGGGGGCACCCACTGAATACAATACTTCCTAAATGGGGGCACCCACTGAATGCAAAACTTCCTAAATTGGGGCACCCATTGAATACAATACTTCCTAAATGGGGGCACCCACTGAATGCAAAACTTCCTAAATGGGGGCACCCATTGAATACAATACTTCCTAAATTGAGGCACCCATTGAATGCAATGCTTCAGAGATGACCCGACCAGAGCAGAGCACAAAGATCCTACCACTTTCTTGTGAAGATTGTCCAAGTCAATCTCAGGAAAATAGAGGCATTTTATCCTCATCTTAAATTGATTATATACTTCTCATCCCCCAAGTGCTGCAAAGAGGATGAGGACACTGACAAAAAACATCTCACATACCTTTAACAACAAATGGACTAATAGGCTGAACAATTCTGTTTCCAACAAAGAGAAAGGAAAGTATTTAAACTAGTATCCAGCTGGCACTCTTTCTGGTGGATTTAAAATTACAGAGTGGAGTAAAACAACATGGGCAAAAATAAAGAGCAATCGGGGCCCTTTTCTGAAGAAAGCATCCAGAATGGCTATGGTACCAGTGGTTCTAAGGGCCATCCACATCAGCTGTAACAACTGCCCTGCAGTGTATGGTTCATTGAAAGATGCATCCCTTTTTTTGCTTCATCAAAGCTATGATTACTGGAAAGCGGAAATGCTCAAAAAGGATCACCAAAGAAAGCAGATTTTTTTTAAAAAAAAATTCTTTGTTTTTATCAAATGGAGTGTATCTTTGCTGACTAAATGCAAAACATATTCTGTGGGGATGTTATTACCACATTCTATGTTGTTTCCCTTGTACTCACTCCAGTCACCATATATTTTTAAAGTAACAAGTTTATTTTATGACCACAACTCTATACAACAAAGCACACTCTTTGTTGTAGCAACTGGGGCTTGTCTTACTTCTTTGGAAGCCTGCTTGCCTCTTCCCACTTAAAGGTACACTCTTACCAAAGCTTTCCTTTATAGTAATTATTCTATAACCTAAATTATAATGATTATAACCCATCACTGAAGTACATGTTGGAGATTCTGAAATTAACATAAAATCGAAGTCGTATACTTTTCATAGTATCTTAAGAGTAGGAAAGGACCTTAGGGATCAACTAATTGAATCTCTTACCCAATGCACTGACATCTTCTATGGTAGACCTGACAGATGTCCATTATGTTGCTGCAAGAATAATATACATGAGTCCTATTCTACTGAATCTTATGATTTGTATGACTTGATCTCTCTGTCTTGAAATGCCTCTTTAACTCTATTTTACATATACTTACTTCAACTATCCTGTGACATATTATATATTCTTTCAATTTAACCAAAATACTAAACACACTGATGAACTTATAATTGTTACACAATTCTGCTTAATTTCTGTAATTCATCCTATTTTCATATAAATATGTATATGTGTAACATATGTATGTATATAAAACCATTAATTTATAAGCACACATGTTTATATAGATATAGGATTTTGCTATTCATGATTGAGTTTAATCTCTAAAAGTCCTCCATATAAATTCACTGTGCTCCAGTGTGAAAGACAATTCAGTTTAATGGAGTTGAGTCTACTTCATGTTTCTGAAAATGCTATGGTTGAAAGAGTGATTGATTAGAAGTTGGAGAACTTGGGTTCAGGTACTGGTTCTACTTTCCACAACCTCTGTAACCTTAGGCAAGTCACATTCTTCAACTAACTTCAGTTTTCTCATATGTAAAATGAGGGGGATTGCCCAGATCTTAAAAGTCCCTTCCTGCTCTAAACCTATTATGAACTTTGTAATTTATTTCAATTATATTAACTGTTGTTCAGTCATGCCTAACTCTTCAAGACACCAGGAACCACAGCATGCTGACACTGTCCATTGGGTTTTCATGGTAAAAAGATACTGGAGTGGTCTATCATTTCCTTCTCCAGTGGATTAAGGCGAACAGGAGTTAAGTGACTTGCCCAGAGTCACACAGCTAGTAAATGTCTGAGGTGACAATTTGAACTCAAGTCTTCCAAATTCCAGCACAGATTTTTATCCACTGAGAGAACTAGCTGCTTCAATTCCATTAATACCTACGAGATATGTACAGCCTATTAGGTCCTGAGGAAAACAATGATAAAAAAAAGTCACAGCTTTCAAGAAGCTTAGAATCTAAAAGGGGGACATAAGATAAGAACAGGTAAACATTACATAAATTAGAACCATTTTGTCCTCTATTGCTTCCACTCAGAGTTGTGAAATGGTTAGCTTTAGTGGGGTTTCCTATCATTCTGTGTCCACTGAACATGTTATTCCTTTTTTTGGATCCTATGTTCCTTTTGCTATTAACATTCTATCTATTGAAGTTGTAGCATTTTCCAAATTCAGGACACATCTGTGACTAATGACTGCTAAACCCTTTTCTTGGAATTCACTATCATTCCCATTCTTACTGAATTTTCAGGAATTCTTATCCAATTCATCTTGACCAAATTTAGTCTATATTACTTCATCTTTTATAGTTTCCTAGCAGCTGAATACATTGAAGTAGCTCTAAGTATTCAACATGTTTGAAAAGCTTTCCTTAAATCCAGTTTAGCAATTTCCAACAATCCTTTCCATATGTTCTCCTTCTATATACCAATTGCTATTCAGTCCCTAACAAGGTTGCAAAATTACACACTACAACTTTAATTATTTAATGTCATGTAGTAGACTATTAGTTCTTTGTGGGCAAAGATCATGTTTTTGTACTCTTCTATCCCAATGAGCACACAGAATGTTGTATGAATTTCTTGAAACAAAATAAAGTAATTAAATGATTGATTTTTATAGTAAACCCTCGAATCTTTTGCATCTTTAAAAAACTTTCCATGATTAGTATGTCTTGCTTTTGCTATGGTCACTTGTTTTACATGGTTTAGCATAAGTTCCTCAGATTTTGACACATATTTTTAAATTCTTTGTCATGAAACCACATTTTTATCATATCAAATATTAAACCTTTCTTTGACAAACAGTCCATTTTTCCAAGTCTAGCCTATATCATAGCTCATAAGATTCCAATGAGATTGAAATCAGCTGAGTTCCCAGGTCACTGAAGCACATTTATCTCCATTTCTTGAATAAATTTCTTATGGTTTTTGTCACATGAGGTATAGCATAAGGTCATGTTGCAGGATTATACCTCCTTTTGGGAATTTCTCTATGTCTGGCATAATTTTAGTTTTCAGAATATCAATATATTTATCAGAGTTCATTACACTTTCAATGGTGTTGGGATATTTATGTCCAATTGAAGTAAAAACTCTCCCAAACTATTTTTAATGGATGCTTTACCTTCTGATAAAGATATCCAGATCTTACAGCCTCACCTGAGTTTCTGACAATGGTTTTTGCATAGCCTTTAATAAAAAAAAACTAGTTTTATAGTAAAAATTACCTTTTTCCAATCCTCAGTACTCCAAGCTGTGCACTATCTTGCCCATCTCAAGCATTTTTTTTCCTTCAAAGATGTTTTTAAACTAATCTTCTCACTGTTCTTCTAACTTCAAGAAGCCCATACCATATTGGGGAAGTAGCAAGAACAATGACTCCCAGGTGCTTATAAAGACCTTTGCTTGTTTCTGGAGGATTTAATAGGCTGTTCTGTAGCAAGTTTGTCAAGTTCTTGAAATCATTTTTCATTTTTGACTACACATTCCTTTGCCCTTCCATGTGATCATTCCTGTTTCACTGTGGGCTTGAATGATACTAGAAATACTGACTTCCCCAAAGAATAGCACTATTGACTCTGTCAGTCAATAAAATCTGCTCTTTAAAAGCTACAACTTTTGCAATTTTCCTTGGAGCCACATCCATTCTCAAAAACCACAGAATTAAAAGCACAACAAAAAGGAGCAATGCAACACCTATGGATGGCATGAAATCCAGCTTTCAGCTGACAGAGAACCAGCTAAAAGTTGGAAAACCAGCTCACTCCTGTGTCAGGTATTCTAAGTCAACCTAGTTTCAATAGAACCAAACACACAGGAACTAATGCTTTAACAAAAGGAAATCATGCCAAATTATTGCTTATCCTAAGTAATTCACATACCACTATGTCAATCATTCAATTAATACTTGCTAACCAATTAATATTCTGTATGTTCTACCTATTCTAAAATATATTCTATGTATTCTAATACTTAACCCCTTATATAAAACTTACCTTTTTTGTGTCTCATTTCCCCATAAATAGTAGTAGTCAATTACCAAATTATCAGACTATGATGACATTGATTCAATTACTAGCTAAAAGGGGAGTACCTGCTGCCATATCAAAAACAATGCAAATAATAATACTAATACAGAGAATTACTACTGTATCTAGATTGACTAAACTTTTGGGGGGCAGATAATATTATTATGCTTTTTTAGAGCTCCCACCAGCACCTAGGCACAGGGCTATAAATATATTAAAATCAGAAAATTCCAGAGGAGGCTTTAGTTATCGCTAGTGCAATGCCCTGATTTTACAGAAAGACAAAGAGAACTTTTGCCAGGTCCAACACCGAGTTAAAGGTAGATCTCTAATTACATGGGCAGCTAGGGGTGCAGTGGATAAAGTGCCAAGTTTAGAGTCAAGAAGAATCATCTTCGTGAGTTCAAATTCTTCCATAGACACTTACTAGTTGCGTGACCCTGGACCAGTCGTTTAACTCTGTTTGCCTCAGTTTCCTCATCTGTAAAATGAGATGGAAAAGGAAATAGCAAACCACTCCAGGATCTTTGCCAAGAAAACCCCAAATGGGGTCACAAAGAATCAGATGTGACTGAACAACAATTTGGATTATGACTCATATGTGTTGACTCTGACCAGAATTCACTAAATATTATTGGCTAAACGAAATTACCTAATCATTAATATTTTAGTCCATTTCAAATCTTTAGAAGTTTTAATTTTTTTCAGTGTGATAAACACATATAGGAGACTCTCTATACAAATCTGCTATTTGAAACCAAATGTTCCCAGGAGGCCAGTGGGGACAAAGTTCTCTTCCATTCCCGAAGAAAAACCAATAATAGGTCAAAGAGATACCCTGAGTGACCTCCAAGACGTTGCTTGGAGATGAGTGGTCAGTGTTCTCCTTCTGTCTCCTCCCTTCCCTAGTCCCTTCTCTCCCTTGCTTTCTCTACCACCTGTCTTATCTTGTTGCATTCTAACAAAGAAGAGGCCAGAAAAGGGAGAAAGGGAGGAGAGAAGGCACAACAGTGGAGGCCAGCAGTTACTGAAACTAACGGAGTTTTGTCAGTAGGGGCAGTCTCAGGGGCACAGGAATAAATTTAGCCACACCAGCAGATTTTCCCACCATTCTCCCATGATACATTTCAACACTCTATGACAATCAAACTATGACACAACAGTCTATGAGGACATTGACACTTGTGTGTCTAAGCCTTGCCTCATAATGTAATCAGAGAATTTTTTTTGAGTTTTTGATTAAAGTGGCCATTCTTTGATTAACTTCCTAAAGAGGCCTATTCATTGGATGGGTGTTACCTCACTCAAAGGGGGAACATGAAAAGATACCTTAGCCTGGAAGGGCCAGGGTCTCCAAATGCATCCTGGGCCATCTCTAATCATCCTGGACCCAGGATGGCTCTGGAGGAGAAAGTGAGGCTGGTGACCTTGCATAGAACTCCCTCACTCAAGTCAAAGTCAACTGCAAGTCATGTCATCATTTCCCTGAGGTCATGGTCCTCTTCAATGAGGAAGGACAAACACACAACTCAAGAATTTAGAGACAACCTTTGAGTCCTGCTCACCTTAAAAACACAACAGTCTGATAACTCAACAGCAAAGAATGAATAAGAAATTGATCAAAAAAGTAGAAATCTTACTTATGTCTGGGATAAGAGGGTGCAAGATATAAAGAAGGGAATGGGAAAAAGGGCATATAAAATAATAATGTAATAAAAGTATGGCATGAAACATAAATGTAAAATAAATTCTGAAAACCCCTTTCACTGGACTCAGAATTAATGGTAATAAAGATAAGGTAGTAACAGAAGTAACCTTGAGAATATGAAATATTACCTTGGCTTTACTCCCTATTATTTTGTAGACTGGTCCAAATTGAGTAGTTCTGAGTAGTTTTTCAACTCAGCACAAACTTTAATAATGGCAAACCTTTAAAAGCTAATTATTAACTTCCCTAGTAGAAACAAGGCTCAATATAAAGAGTGCTGGATTTGGAATAAGATCTAAGGACAAATCCTTGTTCTTCTACTTTCCACCTGTGTGACCTTAGGTAAGTCATTTAACCCCTTTAGACCTTAATTTCCTCACATGTAAAATGAGGGAGAGGTTAACCTCTAAGGTCTTTTTCAGTTCTTAATCTATCAGCTGTGATTCTTGAATCAGTGGGTTTGTCTCAGGTACTTTAATAGCCAAAAGACAGGGTGGTGGAAAGGGGTCTTCTGAAGGGAGAATCTGTAAAGAAAGGTCACTTTAGTTAGTGACATCATGAGGCAGCTTTCCTGGATGAACAAGTATGTAGTTTGGGGAATATTTGGGGAATTTAATATTTTAGTCCATTTTAAATCTTTACAAGTTTTCATTTTTCAGTGTGATAAACACATACAGGAGAATCTCTACACAAATCTGCTGTTTGAGACCACATATTCCCAGGAGGCCAGTGGGGACAATGCTCTATTCCATTCCTGAAGAAAAAAACCAATAATTGGTCAAGGAGATGCCTTGAGTGACCTCCAAGACATTCCTTGGGGAATTACATATTCCAAGGGAGTCAATAGTCAGTGACTTCTAATCCAGTCTTCTGTTTGGGAATGTCCTTCATCATCTGATGGTAGGGCTAAGCCTGTGTCTTAGACCTATGTCTTCAGCAGTACGTAGAACTTCCAGGTAAGGAGACTTCCCTCTGTCAATGTCAGTCAGCACTGACTTTGCAACTTATGTCAAACAACAATTTCACAGGCAGGACTTGAACACAGTCCCTACCTCCAAGTGACTCCAGTCACTAGTACAAGTTGCCAAAATTCACAGTTTCACATTCTCAGGAAACTACAGAGAGACAATAAGGTAAAGTGGATAGAGAATTCTCCTTAAAGCCAGGTTGAAGTTTAAGCCCTCTCCTAATATAAGCTGTCTACGTGACACTTAGGCAAGTCACTTCTCTCCTCTAATGTTTAGGGGACTCTCTGAGTTGCAGAGAAAGTGCTGATCTGCATTGGTAGTGGAAGTTTCTTTGCCTGGGAGTTCCCAGTATCAGTGAGATCATAGATTCAGTCCTTATGCTACTCTCCAGGTAATCATAGAACCAGTTATAAGAATGGGTAACTTATATGTATTTTTCTTCACTCACAAGGGAGTGTTTGGAAATCTTCAGTTGACATGTCACAGTTTTACTGATGTGAAGATAGATTCTTTTCTTTAATGTGATATTTGTTTTTATGGCAATTACATGAACCAAAGCTCAGTATGATGCAGCATCACTGTTGCACCAGATTCCCCTGCCCTTTGGCTTTCTGTATTCTTCCTTGATTCCTCTCACATGAAAATAAAATATTTCTCTCTTCTCTCCTCACTCTCTGAGTCTCCTTCCTTCTCTCTGTCTTTGCCTCATTCTTCCTTCTCCGTGCCTCCTTCCTTTCCCATCTTTCTGTGCCATTCCTCTTTTCAATCTCACCCATTCCCCTCCTCTTCTTATTTCTTCTCTCTCTATTAAGTATCTGTTTGAGGCAAAATTTGAATTTGAACTCAGGTCTTCCTGACTCCAAGTCCAGTATCCTATTCACTGTCTCTCTTATTAGAAGGCCTTGAGGTGGCTTTCAGCTCTAGATATATGAGTCTACGATCTCGAGGAAGTCTGAATATGGATGTTCTAAGTGTCCAATGTAGCTAATCTTATGTGATAAATCCCAGGGAGTTGCCCGAGGCCTAAGGATATTGAATTACTTGTCTGAGATCACATAGGCATTAAGTGAACTCAGGTTTTCCTGACCCAAGCACCCCACTATACTACATACTCTATACTATATACTCTTCTCCTAGATACCTCTATTTCATTATTGTTAATACAAAAAGGACTGCAGCATTCAAGTGTTCTTCTCTTCTGTTGCTAGTAAAAATGACAGAACATGCTTAATTCCTAGGACAGTGAAGTCTAGCATACTGTTAATGCAGCAGAGCCTAGGAGGGGAAATGAGACAAGGACAAGCCTTGAAAAACAATATGTCATTGATCCAGTGATCCATTCACTCTTTCCAAAAAATAACATGTACTAGGCACACTCCATTCATTTGGAGTTACCAGCATCTGCTGAAAAGTGGGAGGATCCATTACTGCATTTGAGGAAGCAACATATTGCTTGTGGGTACAGTTGAAAGGGTAATTCTTTCTCCACTCTATTTTTAGAGCTTCCCAGGAGATTGGGCTCAATGTCACAACTGCTTGTTTGTAAACTCATTCCTTCCAGTACTGACGTGTTTTCTCGATGCCAGCTTCCTTCTATTTTACTCTCCTAGTACCACAGTGGAAAGGCACTTGTAAAATGGACCTTCCTCCTGACCCTGGTGTCTACCAAAAACAGTGACTTACTATTTATAAGAGGCCCCTCTTGCTGGGGAAACTGCTAGTGTGAGGGGGGAAATCTAATCCAATGACAACAGATACAGGTTTTCTTTTTTACATCTCATCTCAGAGAAACTGCAAGTAGCAGGCTTAGAGGCTTCCTACCGAACATCAACATTCTCTCCTTCCATGGTTTTATGTGGATTCACGAAAACATGTGTGAAACATCTGCCTTTTATTTAAACAAAAAAGCAATAGCTCGGATTGCTATGTTGTGGCATTTTATGTACAAAACCGATAGGCTAAATTGGGCGCCCTGTCCATGTGAAAGCACTTAGTTCTGTATGTAACTATTTCCTTAGGTCACCACAATTGCCCTGGTCACTAATTGTGCAGAAGGCCTCAACTTGGATTCACTGTGTGTGATGTCTAACAGCAGGATAGAGTTCAAGTTCAAGTGCCCCAATCATAGCATGCCAAAACAATCAAAGAGAGCCAAAGTTCTATACAATAGCCAAGGGAATAGAAAAGGCCAAGAACTGGCTGATCCTTGAATGGTGGGAATGTCAGTGTAAGGTATATTATTTTTGAAGGGACTAATAAGGAAATAAGTATTTATATGACACCTACTGTGTGCCAGGCACTGTGCTTAGCACTTTTAAAAAAACTAGTTGATCCTCACAACTCCAAGAGGTGGGTGCTATTATTATCCCCGTTTTATAGTTGAGGAAATTGAGGCAGACAGAGGTGAACTGACTTTCTCAGAGTCACACAGTCATGAAGTGTCTAAGGCTAGATTTAAACTTAGGACTTCTTGATTCCAAGCCAAGAACTGCATCTATTGTGCACCAGGTGCCTCTAGTATTTCATCACAGTTCCTTGAAATTTCCTTTCATTGTCTCCAAAGTTATAATGAATCCTTTGACTTAGATAATGGTAGCACCTTCAATATATGGACATGTCAAAACTATTGTATTGTTAACATTACTTTAAAATTATTAAATTCTTCACTTCTCTCAACAATAGCCTAACAGTAACTATACTTTATACAGTGCTTCGGGGTTATAAAACACTTTGCCCACATTATCTCATTGGATCCCGTTAGAAGTTTACTTGAGCACATACTGAGCATTCCCAGTAGATTAACAAGATGTAAAGAAAGGTCTTAAAAAGGTGGGTGCTTTATGGGGCAAGGTATTAGGAACAGAATGATAATTTCCTCTGAATCAAAGGGAAGACGAAGAAGATTCCCTCTGAAGCTCATCTGGCACCTAAGATTGACACCTTATGGTCACACCTGTCTTAGCTTGGCTTGGAAGATGTAGGTTGTGGTTTTAGTTCCAAACCACAAGAACAGGGGTTTTTAACCTGGGGTCTGTGAAATTACTTTTTCATTTCTATGTAATTGTTTCCTTTCTATTCCTATGTATTTTCTTTCATATATTTTGAAAACTTTATTCTGAGAAGGGCGAGGGAGGGAATAAACAGTAATAAAACACCTTATATGTGTCAGGCACTGTGCTGAATATTTTGTAAATATTAATTTATTTGACCTTCACAACAAACCTATAAGGTAGGTATTGTTATCCTTTTATTATGATTTATTATTATCATTTTTACAGTTGAGGAAATTGAGGCAGAAAGAAGCCCATAGGCTTCACCAGTTAACTAAAGGAGTCTATGTCTCAAAAAAATCTAAGAACCTTGCTCTACTAGGAGCTAGACAATAATGGCAGATTACAGAGATCTCATTTCTGCACTGGACTAGGATGAGTAACCTCACTGACTTGGCCCAAGTCAGCAAAGATTCAGACAAAACATGGATTCAAAAAGCATATTTCCTCAACTCTTCCCTAGCCAGTGGATTAAGCAGTGAGCTGTGCTTGTTCTCCCCTCCTTCCCAGACAAATAAGTCTGTGTTGTACATGTGAAACGTGCTGAGGGTCCTATCACTTCTGAAGCTGGAAAGAGCTTGGCAGATAGGAGAATGACTGAGGGCTCTGAACTGTTCTGGTCAGTCTCTCTCACACCACCCACATCCCAAGTCTCCTTCCAGGGCAGTAGCCTGGGATTGCTCTTTCTTTCGGCTAAGTTGCTCAGAATTCCCAGGCTGAGCATTTGTGCCTGCATAAGAGCAAAATACAACCCAAAGTGTTCTTCCTTGTGTCATGTGGATAGATTTTTAATGTTCTGTGTTAAAAGCACATCCTCATGTATAAAATGTCGATGAATGATAAATAAAAACAGTAGCTAGTATTTAGTGCTTTAAAGTTTGCAAAGTGCTTTACAAATATTACCTCACTTTATCCTCACAATAACCTTGGGAGGTAGGTATACTGTTATTCCTATTATTTACAGTTGAGGAAATTGAGGCAAGGAGAGGTTAGGAGATGTATCCAGAATGCCACAGCTAATAAGCATCTGAGACAAGGCTTGAACTTAGGTCTTCCTGACTCCAGGTCCAAGGCTCTATCCATTGTGCCACCTAGCTTGTTCTAAAATATAAATATAAAAATAAATATAAAATATAAATACAGAACTGGAATGGACCTTCCAGTTACAATAATTCAACCTACTTTTAGGAGTAAGGAAATTGAAAACTGGGGAGGTGGCATCAATTACCAAAAGTTACATCATAGGTGCCATAGCTGATATTTGATACCAAGTTCTATGATGCCAAATCCAGGAAGTAAGAGCTTACATTTAAATCTTACACTTTTTTCTTAATACATAGTAAGTTCTTAATAAATGGAATGTCAGCTGACTGTATGATTATAAAGGAAATATGGCAGAAGACAGAGGGCAAGGCCATTCCCTGCAGTTGGGAGCTTCTTCCTAGTCTTGTGGCCTAATTTTATTTGTTAACATGAAATTTCTGAAATGGATGAATATGTTATAATCTATTAATGTAAGAGAAAAGCATGATGCTTTAAAAATGAGAAATATAAACACAAGGAAATGTGGAAAGATAGATATGGATATATGGATGCAAAGAATAACCAGTATTGAATACCCATTTACTATAAGGCACAATAAAGATCAGAAAAAAAAGGAAGCAAATCCAAAGGAAGAAGATTAGACAGCTTTAGAAAGGGAAACTGAGAAAATATTTTCCACTTTTGTTTTGTATTGCTACTTATTTCTAGGCTATCAAATAATAAGGGTTATATATTTCATAGGATCACAGATTTAAAGCTAGAAGGCACTGGAGAGACCATCTAATCCAACTCCCTCTTTTACAGAGAAGGAAAATGAGGTCTTGGTGGGATGGGGGGCGGGGCGCATGAGGTTAAGTAGTTGACAGGCACACATCACAGGTAGAATTTGAATTTCGGCCCTCTGATTCCAGAGCCAAGGAGCCATTCGCTGATTTGTCTTTTTTTCATGGTTATTTAGTTGATGACAACAATTTAAAAGGAAATCCTATTGCTAGGTGGTACAGTGGATAGAGCACGGGGCCTAGAGTCAGGAAGACTCATCTCTCTGAGTTCAAATCTAACATGCAACACTTAGTTGCTGCATAATCCTGGGCAAATCACTTAACCCTGTTGGCCTCAGTTTCCTCATCTGTAAAAAGAGCTGGAGAAGGAAATGGCAAACTGCTCCAGTATATTTGTCAAGAAAACCCCAAATGGGATCACAAAGAGTCAGACACAATTGGAATGACTGAACAACAACCTATTGCTTGTAAAAGTGCGTGAATTAATAAATAAATATAATTAATTAATAAATGAATAAATAATGGATTTCTATTTCTAGAATTCTTATTATTGTAGGATTATACTTGTATTAAAGCAAATGCAATGAAGCAAAACTATTCTAGCCTCTGTGGTTTCTAAATTTTTTAGAATCATGACACTGGTGTTTAGGGGAGAAATGAAGGTGATAACTGAAGCCATCATAACAAATGAGAAAAAAGAGAAGACTAGAAGAGAGACTAGAGCAAAACAGTGGGATAGCTACATGTTTACAGGGTGAGAGGAACAGGAGGAGCCAAGCAAAAGAGATAAAGTAGGAGTGGGGAAAGAGGTATAGTCGGAACCATGACCGTACTGTGTGATGGAAGAAGCCACAAGTGGAAAAGTATTAAGGAAGACTGGTCCACACAGTTAGATGCTTCAGAGAGATTAAGAACAAGGAAGACAGAAAAATGGCCCTAGTGAAGAGGTCAACAGTGATGCTATAGAAAGTTTTTTGGGTAGAATGGTAGAGATTGAAGTCAAACTGCAAAAGGTGGTAAAATATGTGGGTGATGAGGAAGGTGGTGAGTGAGTGATATGCTCTGAAGCAAAGACTGATTAAGGAGAGAATATACCGCAAAGTTTTAATACCTATTATGGTAAATGATACATGAGGCCCAAACAGAACTGAAATATTCATTATTCTAAGATTGTCCACTTGATTGAGAATATAGACTATAAAGAAATTAAACTAAAATTAATCAAAGAAAGCAAGACTTCAGTTTCTCTCATTTAATCCACACATACATTTTTGACTGTAAACTAATCTAAAAGAATGTCATTACATAGGATTCGTAACAGTTGTGGCATGGCATGTAGATAAGTAGATGTTGTATGATTTTGTTGAAAAAACAAATTATACATGTTTAACTGAAATTAGTCTGGGAGAGGTCTGCCATAATGGAAACTGCTAAAATTATATCATTGCTCTAAGAACAAGAGAAGTTGCTAAAATGTTTTGAATTTTTAAGTACATTAAATATCCACCTGCCTTCTTAAGAAGTTTTTGCTATAATGAAGTAGTCTCCCATTCACAGAGTTGTTTAATCATTTTAATCTTGTTTTAAAATATAACATTGTTTGGGCATCTGTCCACCTCTTAGTTTCCAGATCTTCTCCATTTTTCATCTTACCTACTTTCCATCGTTGACATAATATACAGTATTCACATCTAAAATGTAGTTTTAATAAGATTTATCTTTGGTATCTGGCATAAGCATAGGCTGAGGAAACTCACTAAGGGGAAGCTACTAACTTATTTTGCCTAACCTTCAGAGAAGAGAAATGAACCAAAACAACTTTAGCTCTTCCCATAAAGACACTTCTCCTTGATTCCCACAGCCAAGAGTATTCTGAAACTCTCCTAGTCTACCTCCCCATCTGATTTGGCATGTAGTGAAAATCAGCAGGCAGGTTGATTGTTCTCCTTAGAGAACTCACTAGTATGTCTCTCTGTCCTCACATGAACACTCAGAAACAAGTTCCTAAAATTAACAGAGTCCCTGGTGGGTCATCTGCAGAGCCAGCAAATGTGATCATTGATATATAGGAATTCAAGTTCCGTCATATCATGTTTTTCATGCTTGTCTAATTATAAACAGGAACAGAATGGAGCAAGAGAAGTACGAGGGGGAGGGAGACCTATCTGGGAAAACAAAGAAGGAGCAAGAAACCATTGGAGACCATTTGTGAGACTTAGATCCATGCTGTCACTTTACCCCAACCCTAACATGTCCAATAATGTTACCTGGAGACTTCTTCTCCAGTCCCACTTCCTTCCCTCCAATTATTTGTGCTTTTCAACACAGTATAGCTGGTAGTGGATTATAAGGGTTCCTTCCAGGGATGAGTAATCATTAAGATCCCAATTTCTTTCCCCTTATTTCCCACCTTCTAGAGCATGCATGTGTAGGTGCACATGTGTGTCTGAAAAGCAATCTTGACAGAGTTCAAAAAGTTCTGTTCTAACTGGTCCCCACATCCTCCTCAATAGCAAAAAAAAAGTCTTAATTCCAAACATTTAAAATTAAGTAAAAATGACCTATGGAAAGAGAAATAAAACTCTAATGGGAAAAGTATGCTGCCCTTCTCAAAACAAGGAAACCAAAATGTTGCTTTCTTATTTTTGCTAAATACATTAAGATCAGGCCAATTGACAGTCATTTGAAACAGCATTGTCTGAAACTTTTCTTTAGAAAAAAAAATCTATATGTCTTGGAAGGTGGTTCTGAATCTTTCCTTATATATAATAAGCAAGTGCTATTTCTGAGGAAGAATGGTGCCAGGTCTACTTTTTTTTTCCTAAACCAAGACTTACAAGGAAGAAGAAGAATTTGCCCTTAAAGCATTTTTTTAAAAGTCAAAAGCTTTTGCTGAGTTCACTTCAGATTTTCTGATAGAGTAACTGTAGTAAGTGGAAATATGTCCTGTCTTTTAACACAGAAAAATGTAAGGGACCTCAGCATTGGGATGTCATCAGGATGGAAAAGACACTGCTCAAGTTAGGCTGTAGCATAATTTTAAAAAAATTTAAAAGAGAATGAAAAAGTATGAGAGAAAATACCAAAACGTAGAAAAATGGGTTAATTAACCAAGCTTTAGTATTTGTTACATTTGATTTCTCCGGCCTGTAAAACAATGCCACACAGTCTTCTAGAACACAGCTTGTAGAATCTATACATGGAGCTCTGGGTTGTAGATCTAGTTTCCAATCCACTCCACTACTCCCCCAACTAGCTCTGTGGCTTTAGGGGAGTTACTGAACTTTCCTGAATCCCAGGCTCCTGATCTATAAAATGAAAACATTGTAATACAGTCTAGACTTGATGATTTCTAAACTGTCTTCCAGCTCTAACATGCTATGAGTCTACAAATCAAAGCTACAGATAGATGGTACAGAGGGACACTGGAAATGGTAACCACAAAATGTTAAGAGACCCAATAGAAGGCCCCTCTGCATGCTTCATGAATCTGCCTGTGGAGAAATTGGCTGAGAAGGGATAGATGGGTTGCAATTTTCATCACTGAAGGGAGAACCCACCTCAGTGACATCACAGATTCGTTAAAATATTAAAAAGCACAGATAGTGATGGAGGCAAAGGATTTCACTTTCCCCTGATGCCAACCCCAGAAAGTTGGATTGTGTGGTTCTATTCCTGCACAGAGGACAAGAATGTGCTATTTTCTAACATCACTTCAGACATCATGGTTTCCAGCAATACTTGTCTAAGATCTGCCAGACAAAGAGAATTGAGTTTGAAATGACTGACTTTTTCAATCTCATTTTCCAAATTAAGTCATAAGACTAAGTCCATAAAACTAAGTCATTGCCAGTGTCTGTTCAAGAAAAGGGACGTGGAGAAATCCTGATGGAGTGAGAGGTTGGCAATATGATGTCACAGCATGACACCAAGAAATGAGATCTTTATTATTCACAAGCTGAGCATGTCAACACCAGGATGGTTTGGAGGGGCAAGCTAAAAAGCAGGCACAGACAGGGCCCACCTGCAAGAAACACGAACCAAATCCCTCAGAGGTTACTTTTTCAGTCAAAACAAAACAAAGCAAAACTGTGTGACATGTCCTCATTTGGAGTATGGAAACATGATACAACAGGGGAAAAGCTTCTGTCACTGCCAAATGAAATTTCTGTTGCCTCTGCTCCGAGGTTAGGCAGGCCATGTGGAACAGGCTCTGACTTTTTACTTACTACGATGCAGCTATGAGATGATGGTTATTTCAAGCTGCTGTCAGAGGAGAGGAGGAACCATCTGGGGAGCCCAGCCATCGTGTCTACAGTAAACCTTCATGTAACATACACAACTGTGTACATCATATGACCAGATGACAATTAAACATGCTTGGTTTTCTTCATATGCTGTTCTTTCCTTCCTCACTGGGGTACTTCATGATTATACTTTCAAAATTCCTTTCTCTTTTTTCCTTTGAGTTTCTTATCCCTAGAGAGTTAAATTTCTCATTAATTGTCTGGCCATCAGAGCCTTCCTATGTTTTCTTTGAATTTCTAGAAATCTGTTTTCCTAAAGTCTAAAGTATGTGCCTGACTATGTTCAGGTTTCTTTTTCTTTGCTAGGACGTGCTCTAAAATATTATATTTACATTCGCTCTCATAATTTCTCATAAGTGTAGCAGCAGAAGGGACAATGCTGGCAGACTTCCTAGCACACCCACGGCTAAGGTTTCCAGTTCAGTAAGTATGAATCATGATATCTACAGCCACCCACAGACGCTTTATGGCTGGCTGTCCAGGAAATATCACCTGTGTGGATTTGGGGCAGGAAGACAGCTACCTCTTATCCAGAACTCTTTTATTCCTAGCCTGTATCTTCCTCACCTGAAGCCTAGTCCTGAGACCAAGGATTCTCCTAGTTATACAATTCCCGAAGTTGATCTCTCTTCTTGGATTAAGTAATGGGTGAATTTAGGTGCTGTATTCCAGACTGAGGCCCCACTTGAACCAGAGGTCAGTGCCATTTAAAAAAGGAGTGTGCCAAAGTTCAGGAACTTTTTTCCTTCCAAATTTCAGAAATGTCTGGGCTGCTGACTCCTGCAAGGAAGAGGCAGAGGTGTGCTGGATGCCAATTCCCCTTGGGTGGTTAATGCCAGGAGGTCTCAAATGGGAGTTTGGCAGTCATAACTGTTATGCCATCACTGGCATATGTTGCCAAAATGTTATCTAAACGTACAAAAACTTAAAGTGGCAACGGATATTTTGAAATGTTTCACTCTTCCAACTAATCCTGATTCACCATTTCCACTCCTAGCCCAACTCAGCCTAGGTCCTCAAAGCTTCACTGCTAGGTAACAGTCTCATACTTGGGCTACTTGCCTCTAGTTTCCTCCCTATTCTAGTCTGTTATACTCAATGTTGTCAGGCTAATTTTACTAAAATACCAGTTTCATAATGTCACTTCCTTGCTCAAAAACCCTTAGAAGCTTCCCATTGCCTAGAGGCGAGGGTGGGGGGGGGAATGACAAGGCTTCTTAATCTTTTTTTTATTTGAGTTCTAAACATTTTTGGCAGTCTAGTGAAACTTACGTGCTCAAAATAAGTTTAAATGCATAAAATAAAATATATAACATTACAAAGGAAATAAATTTTATTGAAATACAGTTATTAATTTTTTTTAGTTCATGGACTCCAGGCTAAGAATCCATGTCCTAGAGCAGAGGTCTCAAACTTGGGACCCATACAGAGCAAGATTCTTGAGTGCTGCTTAAAATGTAATTGGGAAATGGTTGACAGAACAGATGAAACTACAAGACAACATTTGTTGTTGTTGTTGTTCAGTTGTATCCCACTCTTTGTGACCCCGTGGACTTGTCCATGAGGTCTTCTTGGCAAAGATGCTAGAGTGGTTTGCCATTTCCTTCAACAATATCTCCATTTGAAGATGAGGAACTGAGGCAAATAAGGGTTAAGCAACTTGCCCAGGGTCACACTGCTAGTGTCTGAAACCAGATTTGAACTCAGATCTTCTTGCCTCCAGGCCCACTGCTCTAACCACTGTACCACCTTGCTGCCCCTAACATAGAGGTTAATTTGTGGTTTTTCTACGTCAATATGAGGCCACAAAGAGAATTTCTATTTGAATTTGACACCATTGGCCTAGAAGATCAAGTACAAATGACTTGGAATGTTATGGGAGATCCTCAATAATCTGTCCCTACTAGACTTATCCAGTCTTATCTTTCCAACAAAGGGGAATGGGAAAACCCAAGTGTAAGAGAACTTTGTTTAAAAGGAGCACTGCCCTCATCACTGACTCCTCAATGTCCTTTGTTTCTTCTCAACTTCATGCCATTTCCCCTGCATAAAACATTTTCTTCACCACCACCCATCTCTTCACATATCTATTTCTATTCATCCTTAAATGTCCAGTCTCACCTTTCCCACATGGTCCCCACCCCCACCTTCCGCTCCAGACCACAATGACCTCCTTTACCTCATGATTCTTCATCATCCATCCTGGCACTTAATTATATACTTTCTCATATTGTTACTTAGACATCTCATGTGGATGTCTTCTCTCTCGAATTAAGGAAGCTATTAGAAGGTAGAGATCCTTTTTAATATCTGAATCAGCTTTTAAGACATCTCTAAGAGTATTCTCCCAGCAGTCTCCCCAGATCAAAAAGCTGTAGTGCCTTCTTGCTGTCGGTATTAAGAATAAAATTCACACTCTTCTGTTTGGCAACCAAAGACCTTCACTACCTGGCTCCAGCCTACTTTGCCAGGCCTATTACATATTATTTCCCTTCACACACTCTGTATTCCAACAAAGGTGGCTTATTTGACATTCCTTATATGCAACATTATAAGTCTTTTTCCATACCTCGTTATATGCACTCCCTCTTCACCTTTGCTGTGAGAATCCTTAGCTTCCTCATACCTCCTTCATAGGGTTTTTTCCTGAGACCTTTAACTGTTAAAGGTTCCTCTACCCCTAAGGTACTTTATATTTACTTGTGCCTGTTTCCCCCAGAAGAATATAAACTCCTTGTGCAGGGAAAGTTGTTTATTTTGGTTTTGTTTTGCCTTTCCATCAAAAAAACCTAGCACAATGCCTGACATAATAGGTGCTTGTTGATTAGTAGGTTAATAAATATTTTTATTAAATGCCTACTACAGGCAAGGCATTGTGCTAAGCACTAGGGAGATGAAGAGAAGTAAGGTTACCAGAGTCACCAGTAACCTTCTAATTGTCTTCTTCTTAACCCTTACGTACTTTGAACTTTCTGCAGCATCTGACCACTCCCTCCTACTTCAAGAAATGTTTATTCCAGCCCACATTTATTAAGCACCTCTATGCACTGGATTTAGTGCTTGAATTTTGGTCCTCCTCTGAATTATGTGACATTTCGTCAAACTGGTTCTCCCATCTAACTCCCCTTCTGTTCTCTGAATGTTCCTCCAAAGTTTGTTTTTCCTTTGACATTTTCTTTTCTCTATCCTTTAATGGTTTAGTTCATGCCCAAAGGTTCATCCATTGCCTCTGAAGTAGATGATCTCTGAATCACTCTCTCCAATGCTAGTGTCACTGAGCACACTTCCATATTTCTAACTGCCTGGAAGACATTTCCAACGTGATGTCTCACGTCAGCTCAAAAATCATCATTTCTAAAACCAACTCATCATCTTCCCTCCAATGTCAATAACTCTTCCTGATTCCTCTGTATCTATTAATGTTCTCCTTATCACCTACATTTAAGCCCTGTACTCATCTAAAGTAAGATTGGTGTCCTTGCACAGCCCTCTCTCACTCAAATCAAATCACCTGAAAGTCACGTCATCATTTCCCTGATGTCATGGTCCTTTTCAAGAAAGAAGGACAAACACAACAACATCTTTTATTCTCATTTCTCCCTTTAGACAGCTCAGCCCCACCCCTTACTTTAAAACTACCTCAAAGCACTCAGAACTCTAAAAAAGACCAGAACTTGTACTTCAATGATAAATTAAGAGAGGCTTATGGGGGAAATGTCATTTAATTAAATAGAATACCTTCTAGAACAAATATAAAATATCACATGAATATGTTCTTCAAGGACCTTGAGCTTATAAGCTAAATGCTGGAGTTTGAGCTAGGTGGGTAATGAAATCCTATCAATTTCCCCTTTTAAATATTTGGCAAATCTATTCGTTCATTTCCCCTCCCACTATCCCTGCCCCATATCATGCTCTTACTGTCTTGCCTCTTTACTAAATAAAAATAAAAATGACTAACATGTAGATAGTACTTATATAATTTCATCTGACCAGATGTGGTAGATGTTATTACTATACCCACTTACAAATGAGGAAACTGAGACCGAGAGAGGTTACGTGACTTGACTAGAATCACATGGCTAGTGCGTAAACTTGGGCCTTCCTGACACTAAATGTAGCACTCTCTACATAAAGTCACCTAGCTGACCATTTCCATAGCCTCCTCAATGGATTTTCACCGGTCAGTCTCTCCCTCTTAACTCCATTCTGCAGACTGCCACTTAATTAATCAATTTAAAGTATTGCTTTGATTGAATTAAGTCCCCTGCTCAAAAAACTTTGATGGGTCTCCCTTTGTCTAATGTATGAATTTCCAACTCAATTTCCTCTTCAAAATGCTTCACAGTGTGGCTCTGACCTTGCTTTTCAAATTTATTCTTCACCACCTCCCTTCATGTACCTTACACTCCAGCCAAATTGTATTATCTGTATTGATGCCTAAACATCCCTATTTTACAGTTAAGGAAACTGAGGCAAGCAGAGGTTAAGTGACTTGCCCAGGGCCACACAGCTGTGTCTGAGGTGGGATTTGAACTCATTCCCACTTTATCACCTAACTTCAAGGAGGGAGGAGAATACAGTTTGTCTGAATTAGAGTACCTGGAAGGGTAAAGGGGATAATTGACTGCATAGGGTAAGTAATAGGGAGCCAGTGAAGAGTTCTGAACAGTAGTACATAAAGAGAGATTTAAACAAGAGAGAACAAGGCCTACAAACAAGCACCATCTGATAGCATTTTGCAAAACGAGCAACAAGTTATTTTGTCTAAGAGCAAAGGAAGAATTGTTGGGGTGAGTAGTTCAGGCGTGAACAATTAAGTAGAAAATTTCCCAGAAATGGAATACTATGAAAAGGTGAATACAGGTAACTAACAAACTTACTGCTCCTGGCATTTGAATGTGGACTCAATAAAGCACCTGGAAAGAAAGTGCAGGGAATAGTCTGTAATCAGAGAGCCAAGCAACTAATGACTCAAACCACATCCCAAGTCAGTGACTCTAGAGCTTGATTATATTGAAATCTCTCAGCTACCAAGATAAGCTGAATTTCCCTTGGTGCAATATTTCAGGCAGGGCTAAGAAAGCAGCAAGATTTGATAGAGTGTTGGGTAAACACTGATAAAGTATACCTTTAAAGAGACAAAAAGGCTTTCTCTCACTTAGGTGCTTTACTAAGTTTAGGATGTTTTATTGTCCTTTTCAAGAAAAATCAGTAATACAATCTGACAGAATAGGAACAGGGCAATTTGGTGGCTGATACTCTGTTAAAGGGAGGCACAGACACTTATAATCTCATTATTCTAGAGATGACCAGTTGTCTTAGGTGCATGATTTATTCAGATCAGCATTTTTTTCTCTGATAGCAGCACCAAAAGACTGGAAATGATAAGACCTAGTAACAGGAACGGAACCCATCCAGAATCGAAGTCATTTTTGCCCCTAAACTTTCTCCTTCTTTTTTGATTTAATTCTTCCTAACGCCTTTATTTGCCAGTTTTCCAAGTTTCAAACAATAGTGCTATCTTTGATTCTTCCTCCTCCATTCACTTCTCCCTCTGCAATCAGCTACTGAGTTCTGGGGAATATCGCATCTCTCACATCCCTTTTCACCTCACTATTCTCACTGCCATCCCCCAAATACAAGCCCTGCCTGGCCACCTAAATGCATGCCTCCTAGCAAATCTTTCCAAATTTCCTTTCTCCCCATTCTAGTCTATCCTTCATGTCACTGCCAGACTAGTCTTCCTTATATATTGATCTGGTCATCTCCTTCCTCTGTTCTGGGGTCCTCTCTTGCCAGTTAATTTCATACTTTTTTTCCTGGCATTCATGACCTTCCATATTTTAGTACTACCCACTCCCTTCCATACAATCTATACTCCAACCAAAAGGGATTATTCTTCACCCTGTAATTTCCTGTATGCCCTCACTGAGTGTCCTCTCTCCTTATCTTGGCCTTCTGGCTTCATTCCCATTCACCTTTTAAAGTTCAACTCAAACAGTCCCTCCTTCATACAGACCTATCTAAACCCAACCACAGGTAAAAATCTTTCTCTGGAGGTTCCACATGACATTTTATTTTGCACCTCTCTAATACACTTATTGAGGCAGCTAAGTAGCACAGTGGATAGAGTGCCAGGCCTGGAGTCAGGACTCCAGGTGACTCCGGGTAAGTCACTTAACCCTGTTTGCCTCAGTTTCCTCAACTGTAAAATGAGCTGTAGAAGGAATGGAAAACCACTCTAGCATCTTTGCCAAGAAGACCCCAAATGGGTCATGAAGAATTGGACATGACTGAAAGGACTCAAGAAGAACAAAAATATACTTTCTCATAATAGTACATGCTAGCTTTCCATCTATAGGGAGAAAGAAAAGGTGGATCCTTCATGGTAGGGAAGGACTCCATGTGTATAGAGAAAGTTATTATAGAGTCACACAAAAGGAGGCAGAATAGACATCTCCAGCCTCTTCTCTCCCCACCTTTTCCAAGGGAGACTTTCACTTCTGCTAGGAGAGGAAGCAGGACATTAAGCCTGGAGGCCACACTGCTCTCCTCAGAGAGAGGGCTCTAGCAGGCTAGAATATATCTATCTGCTCCTTAAAATGTTGTTTAAGGGTGGGGCGGAGCCAAGATGGCGACTGGAAAGCAGTAACTGGCGTGAGCTCCCCTCCAAGACCCTCCAAAAACCTATGAAAAAATGGCTCTGAACCAATTCTAGAACTACAGAACCCACAAAGGGGCAGAGGGAAAC
>CM053622.1:296109642-296141194 GCA_028646595.1 Phalanger gymnotis | reverse complement strand
GTTGAATTGCTTGACTTCTTAGAGAGGGTGGATGGGAAGGGAAGAGGGGAGAGAATTTGGAACTCAAGGTTTTAAAAAAATAGATGTTCAGAAGTAAAAAAGTTTTTTTTTCATGTACCTAGAAAATAAGACGCACAGGCAATGGGGCATAGAGATTTATCTTGCCCTACAAGAAAGTGGGAGAGGAGGGGATGGAAGGGGAATGGGGGGACAGAGAGGAGGGCAGACTGGGGAATGGGGCAACCAGAGTGTACATCATCTTGGAGTGGGGGGGGTGGAAATGGGGAGAAAAATCTGTAATTCAAACGCATGTGAAAATTAATGCTGAAAACTAAAGATGTTAATAAAAAAAATATATTGAAAAAAAAATGTTGCTTAAGGGATATGAATGGGTTCCCAGCTTCTGATCACTTTGTCATTCTGAGAGAAAGGCAAGACCCCAAGCTCTATATCCAAGACTTGACCCCTTTCCCACCTAAAACTAGTTCCGCAATGAACACCCATAGTATAGGGCAAAGAAGCCCATTTATCCAAATCATAGCAAAACAGAAAACAGAAAAGGTATAGATAAGAGAATGCATACCAGACAATACAGAGTGAAAGCACTCTCCCATATGGAGCGAGATAATTCAATTAAACCAAAACAGTGTCTGACATTTTACCCAAAAGGAACTTGTTCACATCTGTAGAGTTCCCAGAAGCAAGCTGGGAATGAGGATAGAATGGAGACTGCCAGCTCCTCTCATGTCTTCCTAGTCTTTTCCTTCAGCAACCTGAAGTGGAGTTGGCCTCTTCCATCTTCTCTCTTGAAGCTGAAAGCTGACTCAACACTCAAAGAAGACTTTAAGCTTGACCAGTCCCAAAATAGTTTGGCCATGAAGAGTCCCAATGTGGGACTTAATGGAATTCTCACTTGTAGAGTCTCAAAAGGTACTGCTGATGGCTGGAGCTCTCTTGCTTCCCATTGACTCTGCCTCCCCATCTATAGGGCTGGCTTTCATCTCCAACAATAAGGAAAGAGTCCCGTACCACCATAACCCCGGGAAACAGGGGTTATGCTTGCATGAGGCTTTATTTCCCTTGTGGACTAGGGCTAGTTATTCATTAAATTTTATATCTTCCTTAGCACCTGAGGGATATGTGCATAGTAAAGTCATGAGAATTATTTGTTGAATTAATCCTGGTGACCATAAGGATATCATGTCTCCTTCCTTGCAGACTAGCTTGGGGGCAAAATTCACTCCCATGGAAGTGAGGAAAACAAGTATTTCTAGGAGAGTCCAGACATATTTCCAGAACTGTTTAACTCATGGATGTAGAACAGTTTGTTAAGGAAGTAGGACTCCTATCCTCGATACCACTGCCAGAGGTAAGCTGAAGGAACCTTATTATAGTCAAACATTTCTATTTTTGTGAGCATTTCTAACATGAGGTTAGAATTGACAGGCTTTACTTTAACAAGAATATCTGGCCGAAAATAGTCCTCCAGAGACTGGCTAATTTCCTACAACTCCCCTGTGTGCAGGTAGTAAAGGCTTTTCTTTAGCATAGGGGCTTCAGAACCTATTTAAAATGAAAATGAGATCAAAGATGCTTCAACCACACCTTAAGGAAAGGAAAGCCTCTACTAACTAGGCTGCCTGGGAATTCTACTCACAAAAAAAGCATATCTAATCCTTTTAAAATGCTTAGATCTCTTAACCAGACTAAGTACTTTTTATCATTCATTCTAAAAAGTCATTTTTATGTTTTCATTTAACAATCATGTTGTTTGTATCAATCTGTCCCTTCTGTTCCTCATTTAACATTAAAAAACCACTCTGAAATATAAAGTCCTCAATGCACAGTTGATAGTCCACCAAAACAAATACCCACATTAGCCAAGTCCAACTCTGAATTTTAGAGGTTATTCTCTAGGAGACCACTATTGCAAATAATTAAGTAGACATGGAGGTTATTCAGAAGAGATTTGTTCATAAGATCAAAGATAATGCTAAGACCATCATCTATGCTAACCCTCTTATTTTACAGATGAGTGAACTAAGGCCTCCAGACCTTAAATACCTTTCAAAGATCACAAAGACAGTAAGGAATGGATGTGAACCCAGGGCCTCTAATTTGAAATCACGTTCTTTCTCCTGTACCATGCTTCTGAGCATTAGTAAAGAATATATTTGGAATGATAATTTTTATGTCTTTTTTTCCAGGAAAACAAAAGTAATTCTATCACTAGAAAACACATATTATGCTTAAGTATCAATAACAGTGATGTCAGAAGAGCCCAAGACTTGATCTGAGAACTGAAATTCTGCCCCTATCACTTTTAAGTACAGCACTGTATATTTTTGTGCTATTTAAAAACCAACTACAAAGTTAAATCTATTTTTGTTGATCAAATAACATTTCCAATGATACACTGGAAAGGGCATTGAATCTGGAGTTAGAGGACCTGGGTTCAAATCCCAGCGCTGCCACTTACTACCTGTGTGACTCTGGGTGAGTCATTTAACTGCTCTGGGCCTCATTTTCCTAATCTATGAAATGACAGGGCTTTCTGAGTTCTTGCCAGCTCAGATGAATTTGGCACAAAGACCACATTTGAAAATGAAGCAAAACTCTTTAAATCACATCTCTTAGGTTTAGTACCTTCCCTCTGTTAATCATTTTCTATATGTTCTATATATAGGCTGTTTTGTGTATATTTGTTTGGATGGTACACGGTAGCACTGGTACATAGTAAATGCTAAATAATTATTGACCTATTGATCTTCAACCAAAAATCCTTCCAATAAAAAGTAGCAAGTAAAATATTTTTGCATAATATTATGTATTACTCTATTACAGTAATACGTAGCATAGTAGCATAAAATGCTAACAGTGAGTCAAATGTGAGACTTAGTTTCAAAATTGGAAGCAATCTGTAATGTATCTCTGAAAAGGAATCACTTCCACAATATAAAGCAACCAATCATGCAACTTTTGTTCCATTGAAAGACCTGCTACCTGTCAAGGCTATAGCCATTATATTTTTGTACATCTTTGATTGTTAGATAGCGTTTCCTTTCTGTAATTTCTACCCATTCTCCTAGTGCTGCCCTTTGTAGTCAAAGGAAAACAAGACAAATCTAATTCCTTTTCAATATAACAGCCCCTCCAATATTTGAAAAAGAGGAAAAGCCTTACTGGAAGGATACACTTAACTGTCTCTACCCACCCCACTCCCAAAAAAATATATTTGCAAAAATAGATGCTTTTAAACATGTTTTCTCTTTTCATAAACTTCCTCCCTTGCACAATCTGTATCTTCCATATTCCAACTTACATTCCCAATCTTCCCTCAAATTGAATGTATTTCTCCAAACCAAGTTCCATTCTTTTCTCTCTCACTTCTGCCTGTGGTACCATAATTATCCCAGATTCACTGAGACTAGAAACCTTCTAGTCCTCTGTGACTCTTCACTCTCCTTCAACCCTCTATCTGATCTGTCACAAATCCTGTCTATCATTTTTCAAATTCAAGAACCTCCACTTCAAACCTTCCATCCCTTACTTCTCAGTCTTCACTATCGTATGCTTGTTTTACTGTATTATCCTACTAAGCTGATCTCTATCACTCAAAGGTTCATGCTCCCCTCATCCATCTTGTACATAATGCCACAGTCTCCTCAAATACCACTTTAATTATGGCAGTGTTCTTACTTAAAAATCTAGATTGGCCACTTCAAGCCCAAATTCCTTTGTCTTGCTCTCAGGGCCTTTCCTCTGTCTCTGAAATTATTATCCACTATGCACTTCCCCCATCTCACCCTCAAATCATTTCTTTTCCCATTCCAGTTAATGGCACCATCGTTCTCTCAGTTCCTAGGCTCAAAACCTCAGCCATCTGTGACTCTTCTCTCTCTCTCTCTCTCATCCGACATCTAATAGATCTGTCAATTTTGTTTTGAAATTCTTTTTTGACAAGTCCCTTCCTTCCCATTCCTAGTACCAACATCATAGTTCAAACTCTGATTGCTTTTCACACAGACTATTACAGTAGCCTCTTGATTGTTTTCCCTCATCTGCAGTCACTGCCCCAGTAATCGATGTAGCCAACACACTATAGTCAGGTTAATCTTCCTAAAGCATGACTCTAATGCCGTCACTCAACTGCTCAAAAGCTTAAAATGGTTTTCCATTGCCCAATAAGTCTGAATTCTCCAACATATTATTCAAAGTTCCTCCATAATCTGCCCACAACCTTCATTTCCCTCCTTATCTCCAGTCACACTCTGAATGACTTGGCCCACTCATCCTACTCATCACTTCATCTCCAAGCACCTTCCCCAATGCCTTACACCTTTCAGACATCTAATAATTGCTTCTTGAACTAATATTCTCTTTCATCAGTAGGTCTGATTAAAAACAAACCATTATTGTCTAAGGTTTATTTAGCAATTATAAACATTATCAAATTCCATCATGGTACTAAAATTTCAAGTTCACATGCCAGACAGGAGTTCAAATCTGCAGGTAAGCTCCTTGAGGGCAGGTTTTATATGTGTCTTGATATCCCCACTACCCTGCTCAGTGCTTTCTATCTACATAGCAAACACTTAAAAAACATTTACTGGACTTAATTGAATTGAATATGGTTTTAACTAGAGCCAAAACATTGATCATTTCTGATCCAAAAGAGTTGTTTTTGTACCATGGCAAGGGTATATTACAGGTTATATGCCCAATAAAGATGGTCACAATTCTAGGAGAGAGTTTGATACATGAGGTACTCTCATTTTTAATGTGTTGGACTGTCTGACCTGTGTGGCTTAACTGATGACATCTTCATGTAGAACTTATTGAATATGAAGAAAATGCAGTGGAAAAGCAGAACAACTAAAATCAAAACAGGCATAAAAAGTGTGCAAAAGCCAACAGTTATGGAATACAAGATGAACAAAGAATACATGCCTCATTGCGCTCCTCATAAGCCAAATGTGAAGAGGTTTTTATATATGACCATAAACATCAAAATATGGAACAGATGTGTTTGTTTCTTTCATAAATGGAAGAATAAACCCAGTCTGGAGCAGAAAGGTTCATGTATACTGGGGGATTATGTAATACTCATTTTCTTCTCCCTCAGTCATTGTTGACCAAAAAAAGAGAGAGAATTAGTGTTCTGTTTTCACTCAAAGGCTTAGTATTTCATATTTGCTTATCTGCCCTTTCCATGAGTTGAAAAACTCCTGCAACAAGTGTCCCCAGTTAAAACAGACCATAGTAGGGCTCTCAGAGAATACCTGTTGACAGATTAATAGCTAGTATTTACATAGTGCTTTAAGGTTTACAAAGCCATCTACAAATATGATCCTCACAACAACCCTGGGAGGTAGCTACTATTATTATCCCCATTTTACAGATGAGGACTGTGGCAGACAGAGGTTAAATAACTTGTCCTGGGGTCTAAGGCTGGACTTGAACTCAGGTCTTCCTGACTCCAGGTCTTGTGCTCTATTCATTGCTCCACCTAGTTGCTAGATTGATTTTATGAAGCCAGGAGCTGACCAACTTTTGGTAGAACATGAGACCCTGTTAAAGGATAGCTTGATATACCTTGATTGGTGGTCTAGTCTGCTGTCTAATTATTATTATAATTACTATTTTTGGTCCAGACCTGTGATTTTATTGGTGGAGGGAAATCCTTGTGAAGAAATTTCCACTCCTGATGCAAATCAACAACTATTTTTCAATTTCTAATCTGAGAGAATTTCCTAGGGCATGAAGAAATTAGGTGATTTGTCACAGAGACAGTATATGTTAGAGCTAAGACCTAAATTCAGGTTTTCCTGACTTTGAAGCTAACTTTCTATCCACAATCCTATGCTTACTATCTATGATGATTATTACTACCACCAATGGCAGACATTTATTACTTTAAAGTGTGCATAATGATAAAAATAGAGGTACTTTGGAACCCAGAGCACTTTAATAAGTAAGAAGCTTTATTAATTAGCATACTGTTTATATTAGTAGCATTGAGGTATTAAGAATTTATTTTCTGACACTGAATAGTTTTCTTCTGGAATCTCATTCGTACTCTGCATTTTTCTAGTAAATGCTTTCCATTTATAGTAATAATACTATTTTAAGAATATATAATATATGATAAATGTTATAAATGTTTACAAAGTGCTGACATGCTTTTTTCACAATACCTATGTCAAGTAGGCAGATGAATATTATTTTTCTCATCTTCAGATAAGAGAAATGAGATTGAAAAGGTTAAGTGATTGCTCATGGTTACATAGCTGTCAATAAGGTAAAGCAGGATTTAAATTTATATCGCTGGATATAAAAATTTACAAAAGTAATCTAACCCTTTCTGTTATTTAAAATTTTTTTGCATTAAGAATAATATTTATAGGAGATTTCATCTCACATGTTTGTACTCCAGAAAAGGATTTTTTATTAGAAAGTTTGTAAGAAATGCTAAATGTCCCTTCCTTCTCCCACAACCAATGGAAGAAATGTACAATTTAGTATCTGCAGTAGATGGAAAGCCTGAGGTTTAATGAACCAATCAATGAAAGACTTAGGAATCCTTGTTTTGGGAAGCTAGAAGAGACAATCAAGATGATTGAATCTGATCTCTTCCTTTTACAGAGGAGAAAGCACATCCAAAGAGGTTTGGCCTTTTTCAAGATCAAACAATCCAATGGATGACTCATAAACTTTAGAAGTGACATTTAAGACCACCTAGCCCAACCATCTCATTTGACAGTTGGAGAAACTAAGACTGAGAGAAGCTAAGTAATTTGTTCATACCACTAATGAGTGACAGTACTAGGTCTTTTGACTCCAGGTTCATTGCTTTTTTCCTCTACATCAAACTGTTTCACTATATTTTTTGAGTGTACTTTTTAATTCATCAATTTTAGTTTCAACATTCACTTCCACAAGATTTTGAGTTCCAAATTTCCTCCCTCTCACTCCCCTCGTAAGACCCCAAGATGGCATGCATTCTGATTATCCCTTCTCCCACTCTGCCTTCCTTTCTGTCACTCCTCCCCTTCTATTTTCCTGTAGGACAAGATAGATTTCTATACCCCATTGCCTGTATATCTTATTTACCAGTTGCATGTAGAAACAATTTTTAACATTTATTTTTAAAACTTTGAGTTTCAAATTCTCTCCTTTCCTCCCTCCCCACACACCTTATTGAGAAGGCAAGCAATTTGATATAGGTTATACATGTATAGTCATGCAAAACACTTCCATAATAGTAATGTTGTGAAAGACTAATTATATTTCCCTCCATCCTATCCATTCCCTATCTATTCTATTCTCTCCTTTGACCCTGTCCCTCCTCAAAAGTGTTTGCTTCTGATTACTCCCTCCCCCAATCTGCCCTCCCTTCTATCATCTCCCTCATCTTATCCCATTCCCCCTACTTTCTTCTAGGGTAAGATAGATTTCCATACCCAATTGAGTGTGTACGTTATTCTCTCCTTAAGCCAAATCTGATGAGAGTTCACTCATTCCCTCTCACCTCCTCCTTCTTCTCCTCCACTGTAAAAGCTTTTTCTTGCTTCTTTTGTGTGAGATAATTTACCCCATTCTATCTCCATTTCTCCTTCTCCCAGTACATTCCTCTCTCACCCTTTAATTTTATTTCTCAGATATCATCCCTTATATTCAAATTACCCTGTGTCCTCTGTCTCTGTCTCTCTCTCACTATATATATATGTATAGATATAGATATAGATATAGATATAGATATAAATATCTAGCCCAATATATCTATATCTATATCTTCCCTCCAAATACCCTAATGCTGAGAAAGGTCTCATTAGTTACATATATCATCTTTCCATGTAGGAATGTAAAAAGTTCAGCTTTAATAAGTCCCTTATGATTTCTCTTTCTGGTTTACCTTTTCACATTTTTCTTGAGTCTTGTATTTGAAAGTCAAATATTCTATTCAACTCTGGTCTTTTCATCAAGAATGCTTGAAATTCCTCTATTTCATTAAATATCCATTTTCCCCCCTGAAGGA
This sequence comes from Phalanger gymnotis, assembly GCA_028646595.1. Taxonomy (NCBI): domain Eukaryota; kingdom Metazoa; phylum Chordata; class Mammalia; order Diprotodontia; family Phalangeridae; genus Phalanger; species Phalanger gymnotis. The sequence goes on along the minus strand of CM053622.1, from coordinate 296,133,156 downwards.
TTATACTCAGTTTTGTTGGGTAGGTGATTCTTGGTTTTAATCATAGCTCCTTTGACCTCCAGAATAAATTCCAAGCCCTCTGATCCCTTAATGCAGACGCTGCTAAATCTTGTATTATCCTGACTGTGTTTCTGCAATACTTGAATTGTTTCATTCTGGTTGCTTGCAATATTTTTTCCTTGACCTAGGAACTCTGGAATCTGGCTATAATATTCCTAGAAGTTTTGCTTTTGAGATCTCTTTCAGGAGGTGATTGGTGGATTCTTTCAATTTCTATTTTACCTTCTAGTTTTAGGGTAGTTTTCCTTGATAAGTTCTCGAAGGATGATGTCTAGGCTCTTTTTTGATCATGGCTTTCAGGTAGTCCAATAACTTTTAAGTTATTTCTCCTGGGCCTATTTTCCAGGTCAGTTGTTTTTCCAATGAGATATTCCACATTGTATTCTATTTTGTCATTCTTTTGGTTTTGTTTTAAAATTTCTTGATTTCTCATAGAGTCATTAGCTTCCATTTCCTTTATTCTAATTTTTAAGGAATTATTTTCTCCAGTGGTCTTTTGGGACTCCTTTTCCATTTTGTCAATTCTGCTTTTTAAGGCATTCTTTTCTTCATTGGCTTTTTGGCCCTTTTTTGCCATTTGGGTTAGTCTATTTTTAAGGTGTTGTTTTCTTCAGTATTTTTTGGGTCTCCTTTAGCAAGCTGTTGACTCATTTTCATGATTTTTTTGCATCACTCTCATTTCCCTTCCCAATTTTTCCTCTGCTTCTCTTACTTGATTTTCCAAATCCTTTTTGAGTTCTTCCATGGCCTGAGACCAATTCATATTTTTCTTGGAGGCTTTTGATGTAGGAGCTTTGATTTTGTTGTCTTCTTCTGGTTGTATGTTTTGATCTTGTCACTAAAGTAAATTCTATAGTATGAGTTTTTTCCTGATGTTTGCTCATTTTCCTGGCCAATTACTAGACTTTTTAACTCTTTGTTAAAGTAGAGCTCTGCTTCCAGTGTGGAGGGTGCATTGTCCCAAGCTTCAGGGTTCACCATCTTTAGAGAAGGAAATTTAATGGTATGGAATATTTTTTGAAGGGTCTTCCAGCTTTGTGTGAGAAGATCTAAGAAAATATCAACATATATATACATATATATACATATATATGTATACATATATGTGTATATGTAGATGTTGACAGATAAAATAATAAAATTCAAATAAAGACCATAAATGCTGTTGAAATAAAAATCAGATTGCCAATTGTGTGCTGATAAGTTGCTAGTCTTTAAATCAAGATGCGCCTATAGTCACCTTTTTTTCCCTTTTATTTTCAGTGTCTATTAGAGAGGGGTCAACAAAGTGCAACTCTAGAGTTAGTACAAAGTACAAAGTACAACTCTAAAGTAATTTGGTCCATTGCCTTCATTTTGCAGATGAGAAAACTGAGACCCAGAGAGAGAAAGGGACTTGCCCAAGGTCTCTAAATAAGAATTCAAATCCAAGTTTTATGACTAGATTCATTATACTTTATTGCTTAGTTATTAGCCTGGTCAACCAAGAGGTGTGGAGATATAATCTCATCTCTGAGATCCTTAGAAAATGCTAGAACTAGAAGGAAGCTTGGATATCTTCTAGTCCAGATGCTATTAAACTTTTTTCTGCAAAAATACCTTAGAATTAGTAAATGCATAAAATAAAACACTTAGTATTATGAAGACCAATTACAGCGAAATATAGGCATCAAATCATTTTTTAAAAAACTAGTAAGTTCTCAGACATCCCTGAAATTTATCCACAGACCACTTGAGAGTCCTTAAACCCCAGGTTAAGGATCTTTTATCTAACCTTATTTTACAGTTGAGACAATTGAGGCCTAGGAAAGAAAGGGGACTTCCTCAAAGTCACCCAGCTAAAGGCAAAGCATGGACCAGCACCCATTCTGTTATTCCTTTTTCTAGAGTCCTCATCTCATAGGCCAGAAAAATAATCACTGACTTTGGAGGAGAAAATGTCCTAGGATTTCATGATAGACAGACCAAATCTATACCCAAAAGAATTCTTTGCCAGAGGTTATGGTACATACAATTTGAACAGAATCATCGCTCATTCTCTTCTCTTCCAGGAATAAGCACAGCAGCCTGCCAAGGGCCCCGCAGAGCTCTACATGTCTGATTTCAATGGTTTTCAATCTCTGCAGCAACTCTGATGAGGTCACCGGCCACATCAAGTGAAAACCACTGAGTAACTCTTTCCATAGTTCTCCCAGACCATTAGGCTTGAGTTCCCTCATTACTCTCCTCTCTACCACAAAATATCTGTCTCTCCACTAATCCCTTCTCTCTTCCCACCTGTCCCATAGGAAGAGGTTCTCCTTCCATTGCAAAACTGACCTATTTTTTAATAGTATTCCTCTCAATTATCCCTCCATCCCTACCATTCTCAGTCTCTTCCTGGTCCCTTTCCCTTTCACTGCTTAAAACAGGCATAGGTCTCCCCTATCCTGAGAAAAACTGCAGTTCATTTTCCTGTCTCTTCAAGTTATGACCACCATCTTCATTCCTTTCATTATTAGGTTCTCAAATGAATGCTCTACATCTAGTGCTTCCATTTCTTTACTAATTATTTATTCCTTAAACTCTCATAATCTGCCTTGCCTCTTCAACATCCTGCTAAAGCTACACTTGATGGTGATCAGTAACCTAATTACAAATCCCTTTGGCACTGCTGTCCTTTTATTTCAGGACTTCTTTGAAGACAACGATGCTGCTAACCAATTTCTCTTTGTTTTCAGTCTCCCACTAAACTCTTTTAAGCCTTCCTAAAACATTGATGTCATCATATTACTCTCTCGCTCAGAAATTTTCAGTGGTTGCTATATGCTGGCTGGATCAAGATGAAGCTGTTCAAGGCCCTCCACAATCTGGCCCATAATCTCCTACTACTTTGTAAGCAGAAACTTTAGATTGGTTGAATGTCCTGTAATGAATGTCCTGCACAGGCATCAAATGACCAGCACTGCCCCATCCCACCTCCCCATAGTGATGAAGCTGAAAGGGACACCACAGGCCATCTAGTCTAAGAATGGTATTTTATAGATGAGGAAACCATGTCCTGGAAAAGTAAAGTTTCTTGACCAATGTCAGAGAGACAGTAAGTAGCAGTACTAGGATTTTAACCTAAGTTCTGACCCCAAATCTGTGGCTCTTACCTTGTACCTGTAAGCAACCAGGTGGTACAATGGAGAGAATACTTGGCCTGGAGTCAAGAAGAAAGGCCTGAGTTCAAATCCGGTATTGGATACTTACTAAGCTGTGTGACTCTAAGCAAGTCACTTAACCTCTGCTTGCCTCAGTTTTCTCATCTGTAAAATGGGAATGATAATAGCACACCTACCTCCCAGGGTTGTTGTGAGGATCAAATAAGGTAATAATTGTAAAGCACTCAGCATAGCACCTGACACATAGTAGGTGCTCAATACATGCTTTTTCCCTTCTCTACCATCCCATCATTTGATCTTCACAGAAACCCTGGGGATTACACAGGGTTGTTATTTAACCACCGAAGAAACTGAGGTTCACTGAGGTTGTATCATTTCCCCATGGCAACACAGCCAGGAAATGTCTGAGGTGAGATTTGAAATCACATCTCCCTGGCTCAAAATCCAGCACTGTGCCTCACAGTAGGTGCCTAGTGATCTTCAATGAATGAACAAAGAATCAATCTTTCCAAGTAGGAGGGGAGCTGAAATTCACATATATACAAATATGTATGACACATATACATAATCGATCAATAAACAGTTATTAAAATGTCTACTACGTGCTAGGTGCTTATGCCCTGAGGATACAAAAAGTGGCAAAAGACAGTCCATACCCTCAAGGAATTCACAATATAATGGAGGAGGTAACAAAAAATATGGACAAATAAATTATGTACAAGAAAAATAAAAAATAATTAAAGGAAGGCACCAGAATGAAAAGAGGTTAAGAAAGGTTTTCTACAGAGGGTGGGATTTTAGTTTGGATTTAAAGGAAGCCAGGGAGGCCAGTAGGTAGAGATATGGAGGAAGAGCATTCCAGGCTTGGGGGACAGACTGAGAAAATGTCCAGAGCTGAGAGATGGACTGTCTTGTTTGTAGAATGGCCAGAAGGCCGGTGTCACTAGATCAAAGAGTACACTTTGGGCAGTAAGGTATCAGAAGACTGGAAAGGTAGGAGGAGGATAGGAGGATATACGGAAGCTGAATGTCAAACAGAGAAATTTATATTTGATTTGAACTGGGAAGTGATTAGGAGCCACTGGAGTTTACTGAGGAGTACTCATAGTTTTACATACATATATATACATATATATCATTACATATTGTAATATATGTATATTTCATTTTATATTGTACTATATATTATCTGTCTCAATATATTATAACATATTATGATATATCATCCTATATCATAATATGTCAGTACATATTGTTATGTCACTATATCACAATATAGTTATCATAAATATATATAAATAATCACAGTATGTGTCTGTGTATGTGTGTGTCTGTGTACATGTATTCCACTGCTCAAAAAACATTCACTGGTTCCCTAATGCCTTCCAAGGGAAGTTCAAATTCTTTTACCTGCCTTTCAAACTCTTCCACAAGCTGCCACTACCTTACCTTTCCATAATCTTCTATGCATTCCATGTTCTATAGTCAACTATCTGTTTCCATAACAGGTCTCTTAGTCTTTATTGAGGCCATTCTCTATGCCTGGCACATCTTTCTTGGCCTCTTTTCACCAATTAAACAACTATACATTTTAAAGCCAGATTCAAATAGCACATTCTCCAGGAAGCCCTCCCTGATTCTCCTGGTTACTAATACCTTCCCCTGCCCCTTCCTGATTTCGCATTTTGTTGTGTTAAATTTTTAATGCACCTTTTATATAATGATGCATGTTATCCTTTTACCACTTTTCCTACTCTAAGTTCTGTCGGAGTCTTTCTTAGAAGGTCTAGCACGTAGTAATAAATGCTTACTTATTTTTAGTTCATATATACTCAGTGAACTTCATTTCTCACATAGGTGCAATACTCAGGTAACTAATCTATTAAGCAGATAGAAAAGGAAAGGAATCCAGCAAAGATGATGTCTCAGTTTGTTTATTTTAAGGCTACATTTATTGGAAGTCAGATATTCCACTTAGGAAAAGTGACTTTAAAAAAATCACAGCAACCTAAATGTAGTGTGTGTGTGTGTGTGTGTGTGTGTGTGTGTGTGTGTGTGTGTGTGTGTGTGCAGTGTTTCATTCAACTTCATGTCATTCCATAGCACTTAAAATTTGGTTTGTCATACTCTGTGTCACTAGAACAAAAATCTGTAAGCAAAATCCATATTTGTTTTTCCATCCATGTGTGCATTTGTGTACTGGTTTTTGGTTTTTTTCTTTAATAGCAGGGGGAGTGTCTGCGTCACTCCTAGACAACTCAGACTTACAAGTAGTTTTTAAAAGAATCATTAGCTTTCAAAAATTCTCTTTGACCCATAAAATCTGATGTTCTTTCTAACATGAAAAAAAACCCAGTCCCAAATCCTGAAATCCCTTCTGTACACCAAAATGGTGCTACTAATCTGTTGCCACTAAGAAGTCTATTTTGGATTGTTTTTACAGTGGTCATAATGTGCTTTTGCCAGCCACCCACACATTATTGCTTGGTTTCCCTTTGTGATCACAAAATAGCACATGTTAGTGAGATCATAAAAGCATATAAGAAATGCCAAACTGGATGAGACAAGTGTTCCATCCATCCCAGTATTTTGTCTGGGCCCCAAGTGATGTTTTGTGGGATTATGTGGTAGTTGCCATCCATGATATCTCCTACGGGGCTACTTTTCTAACCTTTTAAACATTCTCAACTTCCCCCCTTTTAATGCATTTCAAGTCTCTAATCCATGGAGATTTCTTTTACTTATTTATATTTTCAACTAATACTAGTTCTTAAAATAATGACTTCTTCAAAAAGCACTTTCCTCTTTTCCTTGAATAAGTTGGGGGTCTCTAGGTATGGAATGCTACATACATAATGAGACCCTAGTTGTATGTATTATGGGGGTACATACAGAAATGACTGTGTGTAAACACTAAAGACATCAAGACACTTTTTAAAAGGAATTCTTCAAATTTAATGCTTGCTATGTAGAGTGATCCCATTTTATTTGCCCTCAAACTCTCTCTTAAGTCTCAAGGGTGCCACTGTAGTTGTAGTATTTAGGGATCTAATGAACTAATCAGGATTTACCCTACTCATTCCCTTCATGATTAACTAGGTTATGATCATATCTAATTGTACTTCTTCATATCCCCAGGAGGAAGAGTCCTGTGGCATCTTCTTTATGCCTTCAAATCCTTTTAGGTGTCTTTCTCTGAATCTTTTCCAGCTTCATCATATCTTTCTTGCGATGGGGTCATTAATGCTGCAGACAGTAAGTATCAAGGACTGGCTAAATGAAGGTTTCATACACTGGTGAGATAATGATGGCTCATGAAATCAGAAGCCTGGGGCTGAATCTAATAAGATTAAATTCAACAGGGGTAAATATAAAGTCTTGTATTTGGGTATAAAAAAAATCAACTTCACAAGTACAAGCTAAGGGACTTACGGTAAGCAGCAGTTCTGAAAAAGTAGGTTGCAAGCTTCTTAAGAGTAAGCAGTATGGTGTAGTAGAGAGTAAAGCTAATGTAATCTTGGGCTGCATTAAAGAAAGGCGTGATTTCCAGAAGTAGGTCAGCAGTCAGGCCTCACTTGATATACTGTGTTCAGTTCTGGGCACCACCTTGGAAGAAGGATATTAACAAAAAGAAGATTGTCCAGAGAAGGCCACCTGGGATGATGAAGGGCCTTGAATCTAAGTCATTTGAGGACTGGTTGAAGGAAGTGACTGTGGTTACCCTAAAGAAGAGAAAACTCAGGATTTGAAGAATTGCCACATGGAGGAAGTATTTAACTTGTTCTGTTTGTCTCTAGAGGGTGGAAATAGGAACTGCGGATGAAAGTAACAATAAGGTAAATTGAGGCTTGATGTCAAGAAACACTTCCTAACAATTATAGCCATCCAAAAGTAGAATGCTCTGCCCAGTAAGGTATCTATCTCCTTGAAGGTCTTCAAGCATAGAGTGATCACTTTTGGGGCAGGCTGTAGTAGGGATTCCTTTTCAGGACAGGTTTGATTAGATGGCAGCTGACGTCCCTTCCACCTCTCAAGCAGAACCTGGGGGTAGGTAGGCAAAGGTACTTGAGGAAGAATCATTAAATACTAACCAAAATAAAACTACATTCCAAAAATATGCACGATACAAAGGGTAGACAAAGTAAGCAGCCTATGTGTTTAATGGCAGAAAATTTTATTCGGTCTGGCACACAACTATTTATTTTGTGACAAGTTGTAACATTGAAGGCTCAAAGCTTCTGGTGAAAAAGTCACACCCTGAGGCTTTAATTTCCAATTTTTAAACTGTTCCTTGGGTATACCAATGCTTTGTCTAGGCTCTGGCCAAAACACATAATAAATGTATCTGGGAACATTGAGGCAGAAGTAAGAGATGAGAGGTTGAGTTAAGATTAGAACATGGAGAGAGTTAGCCCCAAGATGTATCTAGGCAGTGAGAGAAGAGAAGAGGGATGGGAAATCTGGAGAAAGGCTAGATTTTGACAGGCAGATGTGTGCTGAGGCAAAGCAATGCTCTAGGTTCTGGAATAAGCCAGTGAGGGGAAGGTACATATGTATTCTCCAATAACAACAGCCAGCCTCTCCAGGTAAGCAAGCAAGGACTGTTCTTCCCCCACTCAATTCATACTAAAGGACTAACTCGTAATACTTTCAAAACCACCCAGAGGAAGCTCAATTCCAGGATCCTACTTCCTTCTTCATCCTCCACCCCCACAAAATTTCCTCTCTTGCTTGGAAATACTAGAAATTCCTAGAACCAAGCCTTTCAGTCCACGATTAGAGGTAAAAGAAAAAAATATATATGTAAATTCCTTGTTGATTTGGCACATTAATGTAAATGAATTTCAATTAAATTATAATAAATCAATTTTGAGTTGAGTCTGTCAGAGCTTAATACATACAAAAGTCTGAAAACAGGGAAAAAATGTGATTTATAGCAAGAAGAGACCCTAGCATTTAACAGGGGTTCTTAACCTGCAATTCATAAACTTTTAAAAAGGTATTTTGATAACGATGTTTCAATATAATTGGTTTCTTTTATGGTCTCATGAATGTTATTTTATGCATTTAAAAACATTATTCTGAAAAGGAGTCCTTAGGCTTCACTAGACCATTACCGAAGGGTACCAAGACACAAAAGAAGGTTAAGAGGCTCTAAGTTAGAACATCTCCTCTGTCAGAAATGAGGGCTCCAAGGCCTAGGAAGAGAAAATACACCTAAGAAAAGACAATTATGGGCAGCCCTGAAGGGAAGAAACTGGAAGTAATGGGCAGAAGTTACAGAGATACAAAATTAGGTTGTAAAGGAAAAACTTCCTAGCAACCGAAGCTGCTCCCAAAGCAGAACAAGCTACTAATGGACAGCTAACAAACACACTGGATGAGAGAAGGTCAGGATTCCCCAAAATGACAAGTGGGACCACTGGGCTGAATCTGTTTAGATGAAATTTAGAAGTGGTAAATATCAAGTCTTACACTTGAGTTTAAAAAAATCAGCTTCATAAGTAATAAATAATAATAGTAATAATAATAACACCTATCTAGTGCTAACTACGTACCAGGTGCTGTGCTAAGCACTTTACAATTATTATCTCAATTGATCCTCACAATGATCTTTGTAGATAGGTGCCATTATTATCCACATTTTACAGGTGATGAAACTGAGGTAAACAGAAGTTAAGTGACTTGCCCATGGTCACAGAACTAGTGAGCCTCTGATGCCGCATTTGAACACTGGTCTTCCTGACTCCAAACCTGGCACTCTGTGCACTGCATCATCTTGTTGCCTGTCCAAGATGGGAGAAACAATAGACAGGAGCTCATTTGAAAAGTATGTTGATTTTTCTCAGGACCTTCAAGCTTAAAATCAAAGGGAATGGATGACAAAGCAGCCAAAATAGCTAAATTAATAGAAGGCATACTCTTCAGGACAAGGCAGGCAGTCATCCTCTTTCTAGACTGTTGTGACTGGATCCATCTAGAGCATTATATTCAAGTCGAGGTACCACATTTTAGGAAGCACACAGAGTCTGAAGAGCATCCAGAAGGGGGCGCTGTGGATGGATAAAGACCTTGAGATAGTAGAGCTGGCTGAAGGAACTGAAGATGTTCAGCCTGGAGAAAAGAAGACTTTGGATGGATATGGTAATGAGATAGAAGAGCTTTTAGACTAGCTCCTTCTGCTTAGGGGGCCAGAAATCAATGGATGTTGTAAAGAAGCAAGTTCAAGCTTGATGTTAGGAAAAACTTCCTGACATTAAGTAGCATCCAGAAGTGTTGCCTCAGGCAAAGGCTCGATGACCACTTGTCCAGAAGGCTGTAGAAGGGATCACAAGATCCCAGATTTATTCACTTGGGCAGCAAGTGGCAGAACTAAGATTAAAACTGAGAAACTCAGACTCCAAAAGCAGTATTCTTTCCATTGGATCACAGAGTCCATTGTTCAGGTATGAGTCCAATAGTCTCTTCCAACTCTGAGGTTCCATGATTCTAGTTTGGTGGAAGACTAGACAGTTTTGAGAGATTTTTTCAGAGATGGAATCAACAGGATCTGGTGACTAACTCAAAATCAACTCAGTCTAACCAATTAGTGCTTATGTCCAAGACTTGGGGAACAGCACACCTCACAACTTTGAAGAGAACATGTGTAATTCCTCAGAGTTTGGCTGTATTACAGAACCATGCTGAAGCAGTAGAGAGGGTTGTTTTTCAAAGTGAATTAAGAGTCCCTTCATTGCATTAAAGTTATTCATTTTACCCTAATTTTAAACAAGAACAGAGAAAACAGCACACGGGAAAGAGTGGAGAAGCAAGGACATTTTTGTACCATTAAACACGCAGACTGTCTGAACCTTGTACTGAATTCAGCTAGAGACACACATACCTCCAGTGTCCCAAGAAGTTATATGACCAAACATGAATCATCCTTTCCTGAACCCCTCCAACAGCTAGTGCCCTCCCACCTACAGTAACTTGTATTGAACTATTTTGTGTGACTCTGCGTGTATAGTGATTCATTTTATATTCATGCTGAATATATTTTATATGTATTTGTCTCCCTCATTAGAATGTAAGCACTTTTCAAGCAGGGGCTGTTCACTCTTTTTCTTGTATCTCAAGTGCACAATACAGTATCTGGCACATGATGCTTAAAAATACTTGTTGATTGATTGATTAATACTTATTATATGTCGAAGTTGTTGTGTCAGCCACATTTGTAGGGCTACAAACCCTATAAGGTTTAAATTACAACCTCCTAGTCATTATAGCTGCAATTTGGGATAACTGAAGCCAGGTGAACAATAGAGAGAGGAAAGCCTCTGTTCTGATGGTAAAAAGAAGCCAACAAAAAAAACCCTCGGAAAGTTGCAACCCATAGATATTCAGGGGAATTCCTAGAGGAAGGAGGGACAGCAGATGAAACAGGAATGACCAAAGAAGTAGGGGAAGATCCTGGACACTGTACTGATACAGAAACTAATAGTCAAGTTCCAAGAAGGAGGTACTAAGTATTGTTCACAGGCATCAGGGACTCTCTGGATCCCTGGATTTGGCAATAAGAACATTGGTGATGTTCAGAAAAGTAGATCAGTAAAGAGGCTGGGATGGAAGGAAGTTAGGTTGCAGAAGGCTGAAGTAGAACATAGGAAACTGAAAAGTGTGACCTGTAAACTGTGATGTTGCTCGTTTGTCTATGTTCTGGTAGAGAAATTAATTATGTTGTCCATTTGGCATTCATTATGTAAAACCGTGCACTAAAAGTTGAAATGATGGAAGACTACCATTTCCTTCAAATGTCAATAACTATGAAAGGGAAGAAATTAATAAAAGTCACCTTGACTTTCACAGACTTTGGAAATGGGGGAAAGTTGGATTTTAAAAATCAATGGTTTTCTGTGAATTTCAAAAGTACCACTAATAACCAAAAAATGGGTTTTCTTTCACTCCTCCAAAACAGATTTAGATAGACCTAATTTGGCTGCTAACTGAGAAATTCATCAAGAAAATTATATGACTTTTCTTTATATAATCTCAATGACATTACATCTACTGACATGAAAATTGTTAATATAGATATCATTTGTTCATCACATCCTCTAATACAGTGTTTGGTGTCTAAGCAAAGGAATCACCCTTTTCAAAAGTACAGATAAAGTTTGTAACAAAACCATCCTCAGGAAACAAAGAAAAAATTTTGAATGCCATCTTTCTAATCAGAAATCATAAAGCATCCGAATGCCTTGAAGAGCAAACTTCAGGATAAAAGGATAAGTTTTCTCATCAGGCAACAAAAGAAAATACAGTTCTTCAAAGACAATTCTCAGGCAGGTGACACGCGACCATCCCCTAAGTCAAAATATGCATAATAGCTTTTTAAAATCTCAGCCTCTTTAGATAACATCCATATTAGTTAATTTCTACCTTTAAAAATAATTCATTCTATGTTAAATTACCTTTTGAACCCTAAGAAAGCAAATGGAAATAATCTTAAGCTAAGATGTTTCTAGTTCCTTGGAAATGACTCTTTGGAAAGAGTATTATTTGTTTAACCATTGTGTCAGAGGCTCCCTCCTAACACGAAGAGCCTATCATAAGGTACTCTTTCTGATCACTAACCTAACTCCTGGCTCAAACTCAGTATCTAACACTTCCTTTAAGGCAGCCACAAGCTCCCTTTTCAAGCCTCTCTGCTGCCTCGCTGTTCTTTCACCAGGAGCTCCCCTCTGGTACTCTATTCCTCATCTTTGACAATTTGTTTCTTTGCCAGCATCTAAATCTCTTCTGCCATGCTGCTCTTTTGTTGGTACCTTCCTACCCCACCCCCTACAGGTGGTACCAGTTACTTTCAGTGTCCAACTGTAGAGCAGGAGGAAGATTATGGAAGGTATTCACATTACCTACTCAGAGGGATGTTGTGAAGATTCAATGAAATTGTGTGTGTAAAGCTCTTCACCAATATTAAAGCACTATAAAATGTTACATATTATTAATATACATGGACAAGTAAATACAAAATTTATACAAAGAAAATAAACGGTAGTTTTAGGAATAGAAGAGGACAGCATTAAGAGGATCAGAAAAGGTCTATACCAGGACACCTACAGAGAATTATGGCTTTCCAAGAGGAAGAGCTGAGGAGACAGAACGTTCTAGGCACAGGCATACAATATAATTATTATTTTATGATATATTACACATAATTGTATGTCTGCTGGATGTGCCTTCTAGAGTCATAGATCTCTCTTCTACTCTTCTTACTTCAGAAGATCTCACCACATGCTTGCTCTGAATAGCCAAAGCAGCAAAGTTGTGAGGAAAGAGGGGAAAAAGGAACAAAATTCTCCAACTCCCACATGGACCTCAAGAAAGGGTCTCCTCCTCCATGGTTTTATGGCCATACATGTTCTCAGACCCCACATTTGGAGGATCAGCTAACAATTTAGGCTACAAACTCAGATTTTCACAAAACACTTAATATTTCACTTGAAATATTTTAAAATTTGATTATTTCTTCCCCCTCCCTACTTTTTCCTAAAACCTCTCTTGCTCTTGAAGGTTTTAGACACACTGTCATGACTTAGCACAGTCTAGCTAAAGGGAGCTTTCCTATGGCCTGGCCAGCTTTCATTTCTAACTCACGTCATTGTTGGCCACTGCTTCAATCCAGGGAAACAAGTCTCCCAGCAGATGTGAAACCAAAGCTATTGCAGTGTGCAAATGTTTGGTCTTCTTCAGCTGTTGGAAACTCACTGTGGTTCAAGTTCAGATACTTTGGAAACTGAAATATATTTGTGAAGGGCTTCATATTACAAAAAGGTATCGTATCCCAGCTTCCCCCACCCCAGGCATTATTCCTATGCCTTCCTCCATTTATGCACAAGAAAGGAAATGGACCAAAGGTCTTGGGAGATCCAAGCTCTTTTTAATTCTTGACCATCATAATAGAATCTCTGGATTTATTCCATTTCAAGATTTCAATAATATCTCTCTGGAGAAATAGTGTAATTACAGGGCAAAGCCTTGTGCTAAGACTATTATATCCACCACTAGGTGGCGCCGTGGATAGAGTAGTGGGCCTGGAGTCAGGAAGACCTGAGTTCAAATGTGACCTCAGATGCTTGCTAACTGTGTGACCCTGGGCAAGTCACTTAACCCTATTTGCCTCAGTTTCCTCATCTGTAAAATGAATTGGAGAAGGAAATGGCAAACCACTCCGGTATCTCTGCCACAAAAACCTCAAACGGGGTCACAAAGAGTTAAGCATGACTGAACCACAACAACAAAACCCACCACTAACCAGCTGTGTAACCTTGGACAAGTCATCTATCCTTTCTCTGAGTTTCAGTGTCCACATAGGTCAAACGAAGGGGTAAGAGGAAATAAGCTTTCTTCTCTCTTCCTGCTCTAAATGCATGTGAATTATAAGTTAGTCTCAACTAAGGGCTGCTGCTCCTACTTGGACAATGTTGGTACCTGCATGCTTCAAATTATATTGACAAGAAAAGAAAAATGAAGCAAAGGCATTCTGGGAGAAACCATATCACTAAACGAGAGGTGAGTAAGAACTTTCTCAATACTCCTCAAACAAGACCTCTAAAAGGACCTTATGATTTTGCACTATCTGTAAAAGATGTCTTCTCTCACCTTCAATACCCTGAAATAAATGGTAGTATAGAGAAGTATCTATACTCCTTTTCCAACCCTGCCCCTCTAGTGGCTGTTTTTCCTCTTTGACTTTTGATTTGCTTTCCTACTTTTCAAGTTTACACTTTAAGAATAAAAATTCTAATTGTACCATATCTAAAGCATTCTGTATAAGAACCTGGGGTCCTATAAGGAAAGGCACCATACAGAAAAGGGGACTGAACCAGATAATTGCTAAGTCCCCTTCCAGACTTAAAATTCTGTGAATCATCTCAGTCTCACTAAGGCTTAATAAATTGATTAAATAATGAACAAATAGTTAATCAGACTGTTGGCATTCAATAGTAGAAATCTTCATCTTTCTTTATTTTTCCATGCTTAACAATATCCTGTTATAGCTGCCCTATGCAGGATTCCCTTTGAATTGTCCACACTAACAACCTAGCTCACAGTAGCGAAAGCCCCAGGCTGAGTCCCAACCTTCCTTTACATTTCATGTAGCACTTTTCATATTACAAGCATATTCACACATTATTTGCTCTTCACCACTCTATAAAGTAGGCAAACTTAGTCACATAAGGACATGGTATAGAAACTTGGATTGTTTAGCCTGGAAGAGACGTCTCAGCAAGGACCTGATAGAGTTATTTAAATATGCAAACGTTTTATGTGGAAAAAAAGGTTAGATTCTTACACAGAGCTGTAGATAATGCTGCAGGTTGTAGATTTCAGCCTTATGGAAGGGGCTGGCAGCAGTAGGGAGGGAAGAAGCATGAAGGGAAATGGAAGGGAGGAGAAAGAAGGTTACAGAGAGTAAGGGTTTCTGACTGTGAATGACAAGATCTTGATGCTATTTGTTACTAATTACCATGCAGTATGATAGTATTCATACATATCATTTAATATGTACCTTCACTCCCTCCTTGCCTCAAACCTTGGTAGAAAAAAACAGAACTGCCCAAAATAGATTCCTGCCTTGCTTTATAATTATACAAAATCTGATATTAATGTCTTTCTATAATATACATTATTCTTAACTCTCTCTCCTAGCAGATTCTTTCCTTCTATGAAAACTAAGCTTCGTGAGAGAAGGAACTGTGTCTTAACTAAATTCTATACATCTCCCAGGATTTAGCATAGTGCTCTGCATACAGCAGGCATTTAATAAAGAGTTGTTGAATTTGAACTCTTTTGTACAACCAGGATTTTCCGTCAAAGTGGGACTGCTCTTGTTTCTGCTCACCTGGGGAAACATCTTTAGGAGAGCAAGACAGAGCATCTAGCACCTGAAACCATTTCCATACTTTTAATTACCCAGAGTCTGGAGGCAAGAATCATGAGTGAAGTTTCCTAAGCCATTTCCAGGAGAGCCTCATTTGGTATTTGGCATTTAGTTGCTTTCCAAACACAAATTCCTCAAGGTCTGAACTGAATAAAGGAGATAACTGAAGCCTGGGGAATGCTCTGAAGCCAGCCTGGTTGCATTTCCAGCCACAGAAGACTAATCACATAGAGACTGAGCCCTGTGATGTGGGATCAAAAGGGTGGTATCCTCCACCACTAGCAGTTTTGCAAGTAATGAAACCCTCTGCTATGGAATTGGAATCCAGCTGAAGCAAGTATAATTTTGCCCTATGTGGGCAGCAGGTTGGCAGGTGCCATCCAGCATACCAGATAGTCTTGGACTGTAGGGACAGGAACTACCTTATAGCATGATAAATCCTAAATTCGGGATAACGATCACTGGGGTTTACCCAGAAACTAGAAGGAATATCATTCCCATCTAAAGATTAACTAAAGAAAAAAAGATTTTTGTCCCAGATCTACTTGTTCTTCTGAGTATAGGTATACTGTTGAAGGGATGCCTTTCCCCAGAGAGGTACTAATGGAAACAAGAAAGAACCCTGAATTCACATCCCAGACATCACTCTGAGTGACTCCTAGGCTTCTAAGGAATTCTAGGTTCAGAAGATAGGAGGACTATTATTTTCACCCCTGGGAAAATGATGATAGCCCAGACCTAGATGAGTTAAAGCTTTAAAAATCCCTTTTTTTGGGTAGGGAGAGAAGAAACACAGTTCAGGATCATTACAGGGATGTCTTCATGCTCTACTAGGGCTTTTTTTTAAGATATAGCACGAGCCTTTTCATGGATGATAATTTTCCTGCCCAGGATACCTAATAAAAGAGATTAAGCCATGAGCTCTAGATACAGCTGTTAACATGCTCAACACCACTCATAGGCTGCCTACACATGTGACTGACATTTGAAACATTTTCCTCATGTTGTTTAATCTCTTCTTTGTGAATAAAGAAAAAGAATTATTAATGGTGTGTCTTTCCTCAGGTTGAATACAGAGGGATCCATGGCTCCCCTGTGAAAATATTACTAGACTATAGGAAATGAAGTGTCCACCTGTAGATACTAGATGTGAGTGAGTCCTACTAACAACTAACAGTCCTTTTTACAGCATAACAGAAAGACTACAGCCAACATACTTTTGCAAGATAATCCTAAAGAGGGATAAGTGGAAAAGAGAATATAATATTCAAGTTCTCCTTGATTACAAATTGCTGTAAAAAAACACAGAAATGGCAATGTGATATAATGGACAAAAAGCAGAACTCAAGAGCCTGTGAAGATGTGGGTTCAAATCTTGCCTCTGATACATCCTGGCTGAATGACCCTGGGCCTGTTGCAACTCTCTAAGACTATAAACTGCAAAATAGTTAATGATTTGCATTGGTAGAGGTAGTTTCCTGGCCAGGAGTTCCCTACAACAATAAAATAATAAATCTGGTGGAAAAAAATGAGAACATAATGTTCCCCCCTCATAATTTTGGTCTCATTCTTCCACACATCTAATGAAAAACATAGGCTTTCATAAGCATCATACATGCAGCATCCACACATAAGGAACATGTAGGCATGGGGCTTCTACCTTAATCAGCAAGTCATTACACTATAGATGCTACCATGAAAGATAATAATGCAGATTCTTCCTTTCTTAGAGGCAAAGTTTTCTGGACTTGGTTTTTTGGTCATTTTCCACTGAAAAACACTAACCTCTATCACAAACAGAAACACGGACAGTGTGTACAACAAAGGCATACACGTGCAAGGGTAACTCATTCTTTCAAAACTGCAAAACTGCCAATTTTTTAAAAAGTCTTTTAATTTAATTTTTAAGTTTTATAAATGTGTTTTCTTTTTACATTAGAAATATTTACCAATTGCTCCCACTTCACAAGAGGTGTCTTATAACAAAATAAAAGAGTTGAGCAAAACTAATGATACAATGACTTCAACTGAAAGTATAAATAACATTTCACACCTGTAGCACACCCTCTCATCTCTCTAATTAAAAAAAAGTATAGAAACCTATTTTTCTCTTCTTACCTCCCAACCCTACTGAAAAAGAAAAATTTTTATAATATTCAGTCAAGCAAAACAAAAAGGCTTACAACAAAAAGGGATATGTCTCAGTCAACACTCTAAATCCATCACTTGTCTGTCAGGGAGAGCATGTTTTATCATCAGCCTTCTTCTTAAAGCTTTAAAGTTATTTGTTTTCACAGTGTTGTTACTATATAACTTGTTCTCCTGATTCTGCTCATTTCATTCGTCATTACTTCAAAAAGTCCTCAAAATTGTTCATTTTTATAATATTGATGTTATATTCTAAGTTATTCTGAATCTGCTTACTTCACCCCACATCATTCCATATTAGTCTTTCTGCGTTTTTCTATTTCATCTATTTCCTCATTCCTTACAGCACAGTAGTGCTCCATCATATTCATATACCACAACTTATTCAGCCTTTGTTCAATTGATGGGCATCCCCTTAGTTTACATTTTTTGCCACCACAAAATGAGTTGCTATACAGTTGTACATAAAGGACTTTTTTCTTCTGTCTTTGATCTATTTGGATATAGGTCTAGCAGTGTGTATAGTTGGGTCAAAGGGCATGTACTGTTAGGAACTTTTTGTGTGTAGTTTCAAATTGCTTTCCAGAATGTTTGTACCTATTCACAGGTCCACCAACAGTGCATCAATGTTCCTGTTTTCCCCAAACCCCTCTAATATTGATCATTTTCCTTTCTGTCATCTTTACTACTCTTATGGGTGAGAGATAGCATCTTAGCATTTCATTGATTTGTATTTCTCTTAGTAGTGGTGATTTGAAGTATTTTTAATATGGCTATTAAAAACTCTGGGTTTCTTAAGCCATTTATCAATTAAGGAATGGCTTTTTTTAATTTTATATTTGAATTGGTCCTTTATATGTCTTGGAAATAAGATCTGTATCAGACGCCCTGCAAATCTTTTCCCGGTAGTTTCTCTTTTTAATCTTAGCTTTATTGGATTTATTTGTGCAAAAACTATTTAATTGTATGTAATCAAAACTATTCATTTTGTCTTCTGTGACCTAATGCTTCCTACTGATGTCATCGTGCTAATCTTCACGGTTCCCTGGCAAGTGCCATGACCTTGCTCCTGCTGATCCACTTGATAGTACTTTTAGCTCCTCCTCCCATCCATTGTGGTTAATAAACCTCTCTCCTGCAGGGAGAATATATTTTCTATAAGACTGATCCTTCAGATTCCTTAAGATGATTGCCTTATCTCTAGTTTTCAGCTAAGGTACTTTCTTCAGAGCAATATACAACTCCAACTTATAGCCTCTGGTAATGCTGTGGTTAATAAGCCTCTCTTCTGCAGTGAAAGTTCCAGATTTCCTCAGGCAGCCTACAGCCAAAAGCTTTGTCTTTCCTAGTCTACTCTCAGCCAATGGTTCAGGATGTCTTTATCTGATCTAAATTGTACCAACAAGTACAGAAACCCAGGTTACGCTTTTTTTAAAATCTCTTTTTTATGTTCCTGTTAACTATAGTCCTCTTCTGAATGCTTCTCATAACACTTCTCTCAACTTCCATATCCCCTATTATCTTAGCAACTGTCATTTACCTTATGATTAGAAACCCATTTTAGTCCCTAGGGCTTATAATACCCCTTAGTTGAGAAAAATATGCCTTGAGATCAACTTATTCAATAGAAAAAGAAGTTTGTGACACAGGGAATACAAGTGTTTTAACTTCCTCCTATCAGCCCCTAGATTCTAAATGAATGAATGGCAAAGAATGAGCTGCTAGAGAAAGCTGAATATTGTTGACATTTGTCCCAATTTTCCCAGCAATGTACAGTATCTTTGTCTCTCCCATGTCTTCCTATGTTTATAAAGTACCTACTTATTTGTATATAGCACTGTATTGGCACTGCGGATAAAAAAATTTTTAAAAGAAATAATCCCTGCTCTCAGTGAGCTTATCTTCTACTGTGTGTGTGTATGTGTATGTGTATAATGTATATATCTATATACATGTACGTATATGTATATAGATAAATAAATTAAAACTAATTTGAGAACACTAACAAATAGCAGAGTGGGGCAAAACCATGCAGAATACACCTGAGCAGCCAAGACAACACCCCTATTTCAGGCATTGGGGATGGCCTGACTGAATGCTAAGAACAGCAAATTTATTTAAAATGTAGATTTTGCAAAAGGGATTAATACTCAATAAGGTTAGAAAGGTAGTTTGAAACTAAATTGGAACTGATTTAAATATTGGGATGAAGAGTTTGTATTTTATTCTTGAACTACCTAAGGTTTTAGAGCAGGGGGAAAAACATACTCAGATCTGTCTAGAGGATGGCTTGGAAAGAGAGCAGCCTGGAAATGAGAAGAACAATTTAAGAAGCTATTATAATCATATAAGTGAGATGTAATGAGGAAATAAACTGGGAGGTGTGGAGGGGTGACATATATATGAACATACAGATAAGGGGAGAGAAACATAGATGAGTACCCTTTGAGAAGCTCCAAAAGTTGAGGCCATTCATTTCAAGAGAAGTAGGTAGCTTTTCCTCTATCTTTTCTGAATTTATCTGACCAACCCATTTATTTTGCTTCTGCTGGACTTTAACAAATAGTAATCTACTAAAATGCTGACAATGTGGTTTTAATTACATGGAGGTTTTCTGTTAGGAAAGAGATGAGACACTGATCATCTTCAACATTTAAGAGTTTTTAGCATTTCTCCTTGTTAAGGATAAGTGATTCAAAGAATTAAAGAAACAACACTGTTGGAACCTGCACTGACAAGTAATTCTTTGCATTGAGGAAAAGAAAATCGCTGAGCCACTTAGGACCTTATACAAAGGTTACTTTGTTAATCTTCTACACATCCCTACAAAGTAGTTGCCAAGAATTATTCCTAATGTTTTTTTCCTTGAAGGGAAAAAAGTGCCATCCCACACAACTCATGACACTGAAATGCCTTTACAATTTGAGGAGGAGGGATATGACTAAATGGGGAAGCCCTCTGGATAGATGGAGGCAGGGAAAGGGATGAGGAAAATCCCTGGATATACAAACTATACAGTCTACTAATTCATTTAACTAGAAAATAAATAAATAAGATAACTTTAATTATCTCCATTTTGGAGACAAAAACCTCAAGAAAGTCAATACGGCAAAACTGGAAAAAAATTAATGTTCATAATGCTTTTTTAAAAAAAATTTCCTGTCTGACTTTACACAGAAAGAGGCCAAATGCTGATTCTATCCCCTGCTACATCAGACTGATTCTGCCCAGCTTGCAGGTAGAAAGTTCAAAAAAATGCAAACCTTCACAGCACAGCCTCAGTATGAGGATGAAAATGTCCTGTGTTGTCCCATATTCCCCCATGCTTCCAAAACATGTATCTAGTTCATATAGCTTTTTTAAACTAAACATATATGTATATATAAGCATATTTACACATATGTACATATATGGACAACTATAAGCTTTATGTAAAATGATAATTGTTTGAGAACCTCACAATCCTTTAAATAAATATTAACAATATTCCCCTGGGGGGAATGGATTTTTACTGTCAAAATTTAAGAGAAATGTCCCGGGAGACACCATTAAAAAGCAACAAATGGAAATTTTTCCAAAGATAAAGGAAGTTAAGCATCTGAGCTATGGTGCCATCAGTATCTTGAGATAAAGTTCAATTCACAGTTTTTCCTGTGTTTTTATTTGCAGAGCAGCAGAAATTTAACAAGAAAAATATGCTGAGATTAAAATCATACACACAACATCCCTTTGACTTTCTGCATGCTGACTTGGTTTCTGAGTCCTCGCTTGTAAGAAAACAAAGGAAAATAACCCACCACTCTAAGGAAGCTGCCCTCTTAAAGGTCATCCTCTGCAATCCTTTGACACCACTGACCACTCACTCCTTGACAATGTCTTCTTCTTTGGTTTTCATTTATGTTGCCTTTTCTTGGTTCTGTGAATACTTCTGGCAATTGCGTCTTCTCTGATGATTGGCTCTGGCCACCAAGCTTTGACCTCTACCCTCTGCTCTTGGCAATTAAAATCCATCCCACTTGTAAGGCTTTGACCATTACCTGCATTCTGAAGACCACCAACCTTCAGCCCTATCCTCTCATCTATACACTAATATCAGATTTCTAACTGAGTACAGGTCTCCCATGAGAGGCTGCATAGCATAGTAGAGACAGAGCCTGGCTCAGAGCTCACCATCAATCAGCAAATATTTATTATGCACTTACTTTGTGCCAAACTCTGTGTTACAATAAAATGAAACAATCACCATTCAAAAGATGCTTACAGCAAGACTTGGATTCAAGTCTTATCCTGCCTCTGATACATAGCAGTTATCTTGGCCAGGGGTGGCGAACCTGCAGCCTCAAGGCCACATGTGGCCTTCTAGGTCCTTGGGTGCAGCCTTTTGACCGAATGAAAACTTCACAGAACAAATCACCTTAATAAAAGGATTTGTTCCCTAAAACTTGCCCCTGTGACTGGGAAAATTGCTTAACCTTCGAGTACCCCCGGC
This sequence comes from Phalanger gymnotis, assembly GCA_028646595.1. NCBI lineage: Eukaryota > Metazoa > Chordata > Mammalia > Diprotodontia > Phalangeridae > Phalanger > Phalanger gymnotis. The sequence continues at coordinate 296,111,387 of CM053622.1, read as the reverse complement.
AGCTCTTTAGTCCCAGATTGTTAGAAATGGAAGGGACCTGAGACACCTGGCTAATCCAACGCCCCTCCCCCACTTAGAGGCAGCTGGGCAGGGCAGATAGAGCACTGTACTTGGAATCAGGAAGACCTGCATTCAAAGCCAGCCTCAGAACCTAGAAAAGTCATTCATCTCTGTCTGCATCAGTTTCCTCATCTACAACAACCTACCAGTGTTGTTGTAAGGATCAAATGAGAAGAATATTTGTAAAGCTTTTCACAAACCTTAAAGTTCTCTACAAATGCTAGCTATTGACAGACAAAGACAGTGAAGTAAAAGCAGCGAAGTGATGACCACAAGGTTAACTGACCCCAGCATCTCAATAATCACCAACATTTAGTAGCCAGAATTATAGTTGCCAGCTCTTCTCTTCCCAAATGCAGTACTTTTTCTGTGATATGAAGAGGACCTTAAATTTCCTTTCCTAATTGCAAAAGGCCTCCATAATCTTGAAATGCCATACCTACATAACCTTATTTACCACTCCCCCCACTATTACACCCAGGACTTGGTTCTATCTCTTCCCTCTCCTCTTTCTCAAAAGTCAGAATCACAGCTCTCAAAGAGAGATGTCCCAGAGTAGAAACAACTGGGTATTGTACTGGGAAGGGAGCTGACTGAGTATGAAGAGGGCAACAGGGACATGGCAGCGGCCATCATAAAAAGCACCACCCAAGGACAGAAAACAGAACCAAGAATGAAAAGGAATTAAGAGCAAGTATCGAGGGGCAGAGCCAAGATGGCAGCTGGAAAACAGGAATTTGCATGAGCTCCCAGCCAGGTCCCTCTACAAACTTATAAAAAAATGGCTCTGAACAAATTCTAGAACCGCAGAACCCACAAAATAGCAGAGGGAAGCAGGGATCCAGCCCAGGAAAGCCTGAATGGTCACTGAATGAGGTCTATCACGCATGGAGCAGAGGGGAGCAGAGGGGAGCAGAGCCCGGAGGGGAATAGAGCCCATTGTGGGCAGTGACAGGACCAACCAGACCAGGAGCCAGGACTTACTAAAGTTGAATTGTTTTATTTACATTCCTACATGGAAAGATGATGTGTATGATTAATGAGACCTCAGTGTCATAGTAGCTGAAAGGAATATGCATATATATATATATGTGTGTGTATGTGTATATATATATATATACACATATGTGTGTGTCTATGTATGTGTATATGTAGGTATATGTACATATATATGTATATATATAGACAGAGGGCACAGGGTGAGTTGAATATGAAGGGATGATATCTAAAAAAATAAAATCAAATTAAGGGATAAGAGAAGAATGTATTGAGAGAGGGAGAAAGGGAGAGATAGAATGGGGTAAATTATCTTGCATAAAAGTGGCAAGAAAAAGCAGTTCTGTAAGAAGGGAAGAGGGGGCAGGTGAGGAAGAATAAATAAATCTTGTTCTCACCAGATTTGACCTGAGGAGGGAATACCATACACACTCAATTGGGTATCTTACCCACAGGAAAGAAGGAGGAAGAAGATAAAAAAGGGGGGACAATAGAAGGGAGGGCAGACGGGGAGGAGGTAATCAAAAACAAACACTTTCAAAAAGGGACAGGGTCAAGGGAGAAAATTCAATAAAGAGGGATAGGTTAGGAAGGAGCAAAACATAGTTAATCTTTCACAACATGAGTATTGTGGAAGGGTTTTACATAATGATACGCATGTGGGCTATGTCGAATTGCTTGACTTCTTA
>CM053622.1:296020400-296109142 GCA_028646595.1 Phalanger gymnotis | reverse complement strand
GGGGTGACAGAAGGGAGGGCTGAGTGGGGAATGGGGCAACCAGAATATATACCATCTTGGAGTGGGTGGGAGGGTAGAAATGGAGAGAAAATTTGTTATTCAAACTCTCGTGAAAATCAATGCTGAAAACTAAATATATTAAATAAATTAAAAGAAACTAAAAAAAATAAAAATAAAAACTGAGGAGGAAAGAAGTAAGGGGAAAAAAAGCCAGCGCTGTGGTAAGCTATTGGCAGAATGCTAGGTACTGTCTATCTTAAAAATAAAATAAAGAAAGAACAAGTTATACTCAAAAAAAAAAATAAGACTTCGAATAGCCAATGAGGTGAGAGTATCACATTCAACTCTGCTTGATGGGAATCCTTTGAATTTCAAGGTCTATAAATAGGGCTGTTGGGAGAACTGCTGGCCTCTGACAAAAAATGTCACAGAAACAAATTTGATATAACTTTGTGTTTGTATGCATTTATGTAAACATATATGCATATACAAATGTGTATGTACATAAAATATACACAGAAATACTTGAATATATTTTAATACCTACATGCATTTCTATGTATAACATTCAATATATTATACATGTGTTAAAAAAAAAGAGCAAGTATCAACTCTCTGGATGAGCTAAAGGACTAATGATGGTAAGCCAATCAGGCAAAGAGTAGATTGGCAAGCTATTAACGTATGCTCTGATATCTCTTTTGAGTTGACTGTCCATATATAATCAACGTCCCTTCTTAAAGAGGCAGCATTTTCAACACTAGGGTTTCCTACACCACCTTCCCCTTCACTTGTCCCAGTCCTCACTATTTACCTGAGCCCAGCTTCTTCCTCCATGAAGATTCACAATGATGTTTCTCTCTTCTTTATCTGTAGTACAAGATAGCATGTACCCAAAATAGTACTACACAGTCTTGTACTTATATTCTGCTTCAAAATGTTGTCCAGTTGTTTCTTATGTGTTTCTCTTATCTACCCCTCATGAACTGTTAACTCTTCAAAGACAGAAAATATACTTAATAGTTCTTTGCATCCTCCACACTCTATGTTTCAGATATAGTACAATCTCAATGTTGATTGGTTGTTTGATTCACTGAAATGTTGGGGTTTGGTAAAAAAAAATGCTATGAATTGTGATTTTGAAGGAAGCCTTGGTTTTAGAGAGAAATCCTTGGCTCCTTTGATTTATACCCTTCTCCCAACAATTTATCTCTTAGCTTGGCTACTTTTGCTCAGGGAATAAATTCAGTGACTCCCTTTTTAGTTGTCTGGCTTCTGCAGATTCACTCAGTTATTTCTTTTTTAAAACATTTGTTCACTGAAATCCCTTATTTTCACATCAACTCCATAGCACAATATGTCTCTCTTACTTATACATCCCAGGAGTCATCTCTCTCATAAAGGAAAAAAATAAAAGAGAAAATAAAATAATTCAAAAAAGCCAGAATAAACTAAGTCCAAAAATACATGTAGCATTTTGTACCCATATTCTTCTACCTCTGTACAAAGGCCCTTCTTCAAGGGCTAAACTTGGTCATTATTATGTGAAGCAAGCCAACCTAGCTGAAGTAATACAGCATGCTAAAGAAGAGACAGGAAGTAGCATGTGCCAGGAAAATTACTGCCCCCATCTGGACCACCATTTCTCCTCAGACTCTTTTGAAAAAAACCCAGAACCCCGAACCCAAGAACTGTGAGAATAGCAATATTCTGCCCAACCCTCAGAGCAACCATTGAGGGGAAAAATCAAGTGAAAAGGCCTACCTTTCTCACCACAACCCAGTAACAACTAATGACCAGTGGCTACCAACAGGCAGATAAGCACAACAACCATAGGAGTAGCTGCACCCCTCCAGACCTCTACTTCCAGCCCAGCTCTCACAGCCATTCTAATGAATAACAACTCCTCTGGAGAAGAGGCCAGTGAAACCCACCAACCACCAAATAATTACCACATACAGGGTCAGAAAGTCCTGCTGAAGGAGCAAGGAACCCTGTGGGAGAAACAGGAGGTGGCATATGCCAGGCAAGTAAAACTACCACCACCATCTTGACCACCCATCTTGACTTCCCTTCAGACCCCATTGGAGACAGCCCAGGATCCTGACTCTTACAACCTGGGGAATAGCAATACTTCTAACAGTGCCAGCTGGTGTCATTCAGGGAAGCATCCCCTGTGGAGATGCAGCCTGGCAACTGCTTTTGCACAGCCACTAAAAACTCAATAAAGTTCTTGCCACCAAAGTCTTTGGCACTGGAAAATGGTTCAATATCAGAAACTAATGGGATTTTGTCAGTGGAGATGGCATTTTAAAAGAAACATTACCATGTGCTCTGCCCCAGCCCCCTAAGGATCATGGGACCATTCCATCTAAACTGTAGTTAAACCTTCTATATGCATCTTTTGCATTAGAATACGAGCTCCTCAAAAGCAGAAACTGTCTTCCCTATTTGTATATTTAATGCTTAGCACAGTGCCTTGCACATAGTAAGCACTTACTTAATAGATTTTTTAGTTCATTCATTATTATAAAATCTTCATTTCAACTTTCTATTTATCTGTTACCATTTATATTGTAATTGCTTATATCTTTCCTGGTTGTTTACTTCTCTTTGCATTCCTTATTAATCGATCAGTTCTTGACTCAAAAGTCTTCTGAGGATCCCTGTTGCCCACCAAGAAGAGTTCAAACCTCTTTGCCAGTCATTTAACCCTCACTATCTGGTACAATCTGCCTTTCCAGCTTTATTGCATAGTACACCTCTCTCCGTGTTCTATGCTAAAATAGGACTATTCTCTGTTCCCCAAACACGAGATGTACTTTCTCACTTTTAATCATGACATTTACTATGCCTAAAATGTTCTTCCACTTTTTCTTCTCAATCAATTAATAATTCAATCAAATGTCTATCAGTATTCAGTATGTGCAAGACACTACTTGGAACTGAGGATACTAAGAAAAAACTAGAAAAGTTCTGGCTCTGAAGGAATTTATAGTCTAATGAAAACATAATATCAGATTTATAATAGAGAAGATAATTGGATAGTAGGGAACAGAAAAGAATAAAAATTAGTTTTGTAATGTAGGTACAGCCATTTACCTCTTAGCTCGGTATGATAGGTTAATGGGGTCTTATGCAGGGATTTTACACTTAAGGGAGCTCAGAAATATATAGGGGCACATAAAAATATGACTCCCTGGGGGAAAAGGAAGCTTCAAGCTGATGCCTAGACATCCCCAAATGCTCCCAAATGCTCCCAAATGCCCCAGGGTGGTTTGTACCTTGCAGGAGGAGAACTCCAGTACCAAATTAGGAGCCTCTCTCGTCACAGAATCATGTAATTCACCCTCTAAGCTTTCATGGTGATTCCCCCGTAGAGCCATAATCCACATTTTCCAAGTCACATTTCATCATTTAATTCCAGGATAAAGCAGCCTGGTCCATTCTTCCTGTCTCAGCCTTGGCCTTCGCCTGCCACAGACATTGCCTGCATTCATGTCTGATCACATCACAACCTACTTTAGCTTGGCAGGAGTTGTTCTTCATTCTAATTTTAATCACACACACACACACACACACACACACACACACACACACACCCCAACTCCTTTTCTAAGGTCACAAATATTTTCAGGCCTATTAGCACATGCATAGGATGGTCAGGACCTACAGGTGTTATTTCCTAGCTGACAAATTACAGTAATCATTAGTAGGCCAAATCTCTGAGCTGTAAGAAGAACATAAACACTGACCATTTTGTCCCATTATTTTCTAAAATGTTTCTAAATGGAAGTCAATTTGGAAGTTACCACCAAAAATGGTGGCAATATGGTAAATGGTGCAACACTGTGTAATAGGAATAATGCAGATATTCAAAATAAAAACCTGTGATATAACCCCTTCCCTATCTACATACATTTGCCAGCTTTAGAGCTAGAAAGGACGTTATAACACATCTAATCCAACCCCTTTATTTCATAGAAGAGAATACTAAAGCCCAGAGAGGTGAGGAGATATGCCCAAGGCTGCCATAAATTTTGAGAGATCCAGGATTAACTCAAACCCAAGTCTTCTGGGTTAAGTGCTTTTCAAATTGCTCCATCCTGCTTCTACTTATCTTACAAATGGAAAAAAGGTAAGCAATTTTAAACTAAAATGTAATGAACTGATGATAAACATAATTCATTGATCTAGTAATCATGTTTGAATTACAAGGTGTTGGAAGTGATATATGGATGACTTGCAAGGTTAGAGCTAAATATATATATACATATATATGTATATGTATGTACACACATATATACATGTATATATCTATACACATATATGATTTAAAAGTATAAGACAAGCTGCTTATGAAGGATGAACAAGATCAGATGGAACTCAGCAACCTGCAATTAAAGCCCCATTCAGAATAGGAAGCCTTACCTTCCCAGCCCTCTGAAGTATAGGCCAGGTCAGACTGATAACAGGTAGACACAGCAACAAGCAGAGAACTGCCCTGGTGCTTGGTTGGTCCACAGCCTCTCTCAAAGAAGAGGTCTTTAGGCCCCAAAGGAGGGCTAGATGAGAAAATCCTGACAATGTCCTCATAATTCATCTCTCGGGACAATTTTGTGCAGAGTACCCCAGGTGAAAGCAGATGGCTAGGAGAAACTTGTGACATGAGTTTGAAGCCTTTCAACATCTAGCTCCAGCCTTAATCGTCACTCCCCTTCTTACACCAAGGTCCATACAAACTGACCTTCTTGCTATTCCTTCCACACAACATTCCATCTCCCCTCTCTGCTGTTTCATAGTCTACGACCCAAACCTGGTGCCTACTCCCTATTCACCTTTACCTACTTAAATCTCTAGTTTTTCAATTTAAGGGTCAGATTCTACATGAAGCCATTCTTAATCCCACCTCGAAGGTGCTTGTACTTTCTCTACCAAATTTGGTGTTCAGTCATTTTCAATTGTGTCCAACTCTTTGTGACCCCATTTGGGGTTTTCTTAGCAAAGATAATGGAGAGGAGTGGTTAGCCATTTCCTTCACCAGCTCATTTTATAGATGAGGAAACTAAGGCCAACAGGATTAAGTGACTTGTCCAGAGTGACACAGCTAGTTAGTATCTGATGTCAGATTTGAACTCATGATCATTAGTTTTCCTGACTCTAGGCCTGGGCACTTTATCCACTGTGCCACTTAGCAGCCCCAAAATTTTTAAAAAACCCTCTTTATGACTCCATTTGGGGTTTTCTTGGCATTAATACTGGAGTGGTTTGCCATTTTCTTCTCTAGTTCATTTTACAGAGGCAAACGAGGTTCAGTGACTTGCCTAGGGTCACGCAGCTTAGCGTCTCAGGCCAAATTTGAAATCTGGTTGTCCTGACTCCATGCTTGCTACTCCATCTAGTACCAGCTAGTTGCTCAATACCAAATTGCCTTGTACGTCAATATGAACACGAAATTCAATATATTTCAATAAACATAGATTTCATAGATAGATAACTAGTATATATGTACATAAAACTATATAACTATACATATACTATATGTATACTATACTATATATACTATATGTACATATAACCATATATAACTATTGTATGTATGTATATACATATGCAAATATACGTATATGTATATATAACTATATATACCATATATAACTAGTATGTATGTATATATGTACATATGTACATATATGCAAATGTTGTTTCTTCTAAGCTTCTGGAAACCAGGAACTTTCATTTTTGTCTTCTTTTCATTAGCATATAGTAAGTACTTAGTAAATTCTAATGAATATTAACCATTATAGATCAATGGATGGATAGATAGCTGGAGGAGAGGAGTGAAATCAAGGGAAAAGTCTACAAGAGTTGATAACAAATAGCACACGCCTGCCCCATCCTCATTGGCAATTACAGCCTACCAAGCCTGTCAATGGGCTCTTAATCTGTAGCCATTTACATATAAACACATACACACAAATATATATGTATGTACACACACAAACATACACATAACACACATAGAGTCAAAAGGCAGAGAAGTGATAGTTATCTTAGTTCTAGTCACATCACTTCCCTGTCCATAAATTTTCAGTGGTTTCCTAATAGAGAATTAAATCCAAATTTTCTCATGGTAGATAGGGGGCTATCAGCTCCAAAAGGGGGTTATATCTCCAGAGTCAGAATTCAAATGTGTAGATTTCATGCTCCAACATTTAAGCTAAAAATGATAAATATTATGTGAATGTGATTATTCAGCTACAGAAGTATTCTGTCCTAAGAAATGGTATAAGAATGGGCAATTGATGAGACGAGGGGTAAAAAGTTTCCCAACAGGTTGGACCACATGAGTTTTGGTGTCCCTTAAAACTCTGAAAGCCTGTAAGTCTGAAATCTCAACCACTGCTTAGGATTTCACTCCAAATCCCATGAGACAGACAACTACCTAACATGTGTCTGATATAAAATAAGCTACAGTCTAATTAACTGGAACATGGCCATTAAGAATATTAACTGGAACATGCCCTTTAAGAGGTAATGTTATCAGGGTAGCTAGGTGACACAATGAGTAGCGCACCAGCCCTGGAGCTCAGGAGGACCTGAGTTCAAATCCGGCCTCTGACACTTGACACACTTACTAGCTACGTGACCTTGGTCAAGTCACTTAACCCCAATTGCCCTGCCGAAAACCAAAAAAAAAAAAAAAAAAAAAGAGGCAATGTTATCCATCTTGGGGAGGGAGGGGAACAGGTGGGGAAGAAAGTCTGGAACTCAAAATCATACGGAACTGAGTATTGTAACTAAAAATAAAAAATCTTAATTTAAAAAAAAGAGGCAATGTTATCTTAAGAAGTGGTGGTCTACAGGAATCCCAGAAAAAAAAGCCAAAAAATAAGAAATTGTTGGCATGTCCCAACACTGCCCAAGGAAGAGAGTGTTGTGATTCCAAATCACTGATTCCAACCTCTTAAATAGAAATACTACTAGAATGACAAAGTATAATTCATCTGGAGAGCAAAGCTTGATAGAAATATCCTTTAATAGCATCCACTTCTCTCTGGCCTCATTCTTTACTCACCAACCTTCTGATTCCATGATTTGGTCTCACAAGTGAACTAACATACGAGGAGGGAAGGAATGTCCTGAGTAGACTTGTGCAATCTTAATTAATCGACTGGCATTCTGTTGAAGAAATCATTCTTATGAGTTGCCCCAAGTGGCTCTCCAAGACTGTAAGCCGCAGATCAGTTACCAATCTGTATTGGTAAGACAGAGTTTTCTCAACGAGAGCTCTCTTCACCAAGAAACCTCAAGTTGTACCAAAAAACTGGTCTGATACATGTGAATTAATTACCTAGGGCTTGGACATCCCAAGTGAATAAAAATAACTAAATTTATGAATGTGCAAAGCCAAGAACCATACCCTGGCCCTTCAGTGACCCCAACCATGAAGCCCTGGACAGATTTCTCCCTCTCTCTATCCTTGAGTGTACCATCTGCCACTCAGTAATCCTCATCACCTGTCCCATAGCCTACTTTCTTAGCTTTATTTCCCTCTACTCCTCCTAAGCTATTGACAAATTAGACTGCTCAAAATCTTATCAGCATATCTGCTTCGCTTTCCCTTCTTTACCCTTTTGCTTACGCTATTCCTTCTACCTGGAATGCCATTTCCCTACTAAAGTTCCACCTATGTTTCAAAGCCCAGCTCAAATACTACCCCACCTGTGAGGCCTTCCCTTGTCTCTGCTCTCCCCACCTCCCCAATTCCTTTCACTCAGGCAGAAAAGCTCCCTACAACTTCTGAATCCCTATAACCCTAGACCCTGAGAGCCTGTTGCCTGAACCATTCATATTGTACTCACCACATTCTATGCTGCACTAAGAAACAGTGTGGTGGAGTGAAAAGATTGCTGAACTTGGTATCAGGGACCTGGGTGCAAATGCCCAGTCTGGTACTGAACTTGGGCAAATCTGTGTGACCTTGGATGAACTGGTTAACTTCTCTGGACTATAAGGAGGTTCCTCATCTGTAAAATGGAGTTGGAACAGATGAGGTGCCTTCCAGCTATACATCTATGATCATATCATACTTCTTTTGTATATGAATCTCCCCCCACTGGATGGCAAACTCCTTAAGGGCCAAGATGTGTCTTGTTCATCTTTGTACACAAGCAGTCAACATAGTGACTTATACTTTGGAGGGGCTCAATAAATGTTGACTGAATGAATGAATAGACTCTATTCCATACAGTATTCTCATCCATACCTAGGAAAGTGTGATATATGAATGAATAGCCAAGTTGTATCCAAAAGGTAATTATAATTGGTTTGGAGTAAATTTGGGTGGAAGTATTGCTTTACCCCACAATAGAGTAGCCTGTTACATAAACTGTTGATGATTCAGATGAAGCAAGTTACATTATCATTGTATTAGGGCCAGGCAGCCTAAGGCGCTGGCTGAGGACTGCAGAGCCTCAGGTCAATAGTCTGGGTCATTAGGGTTAAGTATGAAGGGCTGAGCCAGGCTTGTGGTAAAGCAAAGTTAGTCATAAGAAAACCAGGTAGTACAGAGGCTACGTATGGATTCAGAAGTCAGGGGATGGGTTTACAACAAAGTCTAACAAAGTGTATCCATCAGCTACAAGGCCTAAGGTTAAAAAATAAAAACTGAAGCCCAAGGTAGCAAGAGCCAGGAGGGGTCCCATGAAGAATGGCTCTTGATCCAAGAGAAATTGTGAGCTTCTATCAGCTTTTAAGCAGATACAGCTCAGGAGCCAAATTCTCCAGACTGAAAGGAAACTTGCTAGCTCCCAACCAGGTTTCTTGCTGTCAGTTTCCTCATGTGAAGATATCGTCTCCAACTGAAGTAAGGAGGCAGCCTCCATGGAAAGGCAATGTTCTCAAGCTGCACCCCTGTCACTGCTGATTTCTATCAAGACCCAGGGAGGGTCACTGTCTTTAGAGACCCTGATACACTCGTCAAAACTACATATATCAAATTAGGCCAGATTGCTAATTCTTACAAAAAGAAAAAGAGAAGAATATTCAAAATTCAAAATTACCTATATAATTTTCCAAATAAAGCATGAAATTTGAAGGTAGCAATTACAGTATTTACATACATAAATATGTAATTACATATTTAAAATATATAAAGTTGCACAGAATGGGAAAAGGCTGATTCAGTATAAATGTAAAAGAAAAAGACCAAAGAGTTGACTCTAAGTTTAAATATAAATTAGAAATTTAGTGCTACTCTGTGCATTGAAGGAATAGATGAGGAGAGGGAACCCACATGATCTGGAATGTAGTAAATGGATTTTTACATGGAAAGGCCAGAAAATAACTTTCCTCAACTCTCTCCATCTATTGATAGATCTTCATTAGAGTATTTAATTATTAGTACCTATATAATCAGTACCTATATAATATAGTATATAATAGTAATTAGTACCTAATTATTACCTTTATTAGAGTACTATTCAGCTTGGGACAGTGCATTATTAAAAGATGTAGAAAAACTACAGAGACCATAAAGAATAAGAGGGCACCATGGCTACCTCTAACTTGGTCTTCCTTAGGACTAAGCCCCTTATGAGGTCATAACCAGCACTTGTTCCTATTGTAGCACTCTTCCCATTCTCTGGACTCAGAGCATGGCAATCAGAAAACATAAAGGCGATAGATCTGTCCCATTGTAAAAAATCATGCTGTTCACCTTAACAGTTCTCTTATTCATCTTTCCACAATAGCTGTTCCAAACCTTTTCTTAAATTCTCTGTAAGACCTCAATCTCTATACCACCCATCCTTCTTCCTCTCTAAGACTAATCCCTGCACCTCAGACATCATCCCTTCTTGACACCAAGATTTCATGCTTACACTTATTTCTTTCCACGATAATCCTCCATTTCTTTCTCTTCAGACTAGCTGTACACTTTCTAACTTCAAATATGCACAGGTCTTGCCTATCATGGAAAAAAAATTCTCTCCTTTTCTGTTCCAATCTTCCCATGGTCTACATCTTCTACCTTTTTCATCTTTCTATCTAGTCTATTCTTCAAACTCAGCTCACAGCCCATCTCCTGTACAAAACTTCCATCTCAGCCCAAATTACTTTTCCTCAGAGTGAACTCATTAATTAGTAATTATTACTGGTGCTACCTACTTGGCACTTATCATAAGGTGCCTTTATGCATGAGGTCAATAACTAAGATAAATTTAAGCATATCTTCAAAATATTTTGTTAAAAAATCATGAACAAAAGTTTTGCTAGCTTTATTTTGCAGAAATTAGGAAACCACAATGGTTCAATATTAACTAGCAGGATGTAGGTCTCCAGGAGAATTCACCAGGCATCAGCGCTTGGTCCTGTGCTATTTAACATTTCGATCAATGATGGCATGCCAATCAAATTGCACATGACAATGCTAACCCACTGGATGAAAGAATCAAGATTCATATAGAATCAAGATTCAGATCGGCTAGAACACTGGTATGAATCCACTTGTTGAATGAATTAATGAATCCAAATAAATATTAAGTCTTACATTTGGCTTAAGAAAATCAACTTTACAATCACAAGAAAAGGCAGCATGGTTGGACAACAGTTTATCTGCAAAATACCTAGAGTTTTTAGTGACTACCAAGCATAGTAAGAATAAATAGTGTGACGTGGTAGCTAAAAAGGAGTTTTTTTTTTGGTTTAGTTCTTGGCAATACAATTTAGAAAGGACATTGATAAGGTAGTAAGTATCCACAGGAGAGCATTCAGAATAGGCAAAGGCCTTGAGTCTATGCCATATAATGAGCAGCTGAAAGAACTAAGAATATTAAGCCTAAAGAAGAAAAGAACTCAGGGGAAATACAGTAATTAAGCATTTGGAGAGCAAGATATGGAGGTGGGATTACACTTTTTCAGCTTGGGCCCAGAAAAGGCCCAACAATTAATTCTAACAATGAGAGCTGCACATAATTGAAATGCACTGCGTTTGCCTTTGGAGGTGTAGGGTTCTCCTCTCTCTAAGTCTTCAAGCAGAGGCTAGGTGACAACTTGATGAGTGTGTTATAGTGGGGTTCTCTTTTTCAGGTTGGAGTTGCACTTGATGGGCAATAAAGTTCCTTCCAGCTCCAAAACTCTGAGATGCTGTGAAGAGAGCTACACAGAACATTCAGACATAGTAATGAAAGCAATGTAATATCTATGAAAAAATGAAAATGCATGTTTTTATTGTAGTGGTGGTGGCAGTTGGAGAGTAAAAGCTGTTCCTTATTCAACTTTGTACCCCACCACACACACCTTAGCACAATGCTTTATACACAAATGAGTTTCAGCAAACATTTGTTAAATAAATGGTCTGTCTCCTACAATCTCTCTCTCTCTCTCTCAATCTCTCTCTCTCTCTCCCTCTACACAAAGAGTCCATTAGTGCCTTCACACAAAGCTTACTGCCTTCATTGTACAGAGTAAACAGTCAATAACTGTTAGTTGATTAATTGATCTCACCACCTATTCCTTCATCAATCCTCTATCTTGTTTTATATCCAAGCAAATCCAACAAGGATTTCCTAGCTGCTTATCATGTGCTAGGCAAAGAGGAAACAAAGAAAAAATGAGAAAATATTCCCTGTTCTCAAGGGCTATAACATACAAACAGACAAATAAATACATGTTAATCCAAGAAATGGAGAGAAAACCTGATACCTAGAGCAAGAAAGGCATCCCTAGAGAAGGCAGCACATGATCTGAACCTTGAGAGAAAAGATGGACTCTGAGAGGCAGAGGTGAGGTGGGAATGCCTTGCAGGCATAGGAGACAGCCTAAAAAACAACATCAAGTCAGGGGATGACATGCCAAATTCAGTGTTTACATTAATCAAAATTATATCAGGGATTGTTGACACGAATTAAAAAGGCACATTTATTATGTAGCCGCAAATAGCAATCCAGCAGATGTGCCCAGGAAAGGAAAGAAACTGTGTGTCCAGCTCAGAGTCATGCATTGTCTGCTGTGCTCACGCTATCATAGAGTATAGAGTTAAGGAACTGAACATTCTTTTCACTTGTAGCTACTAATACAGAAATGTATGTATGCATTTGCTCCCCCCTCCTCAAGAGAAATTTGACTTTGCATTAAAAAAAATCTCTATCTTTAACCTGAAGTGCACACTGGCCCTAAATAAGAAAGAATTCCAGGGCTTCTACTATATTAAATTTAACCACAGACAGCCAAGCTCTCCCAAGAAAAGCAGAAGCAGCTGGCTGTCATCTTATTGGGATGGGATCATCATTATCTTCATCTGCTTAGAAAGCTCATCTGTCTAACCCACTTCACAAACTAAGCTCTCTTACAACTGAGAGCAGGCCCAGGGTTACAAGCTCTTGAGCCTTTCTCAGTTAAAAATCTCCACAAAGCTACATGCTACAGAATGGGCACGAGGAAAATCACAATAAAACACAATGATCTCATCCAGTTTCTTCTCAGGCACCACCAATTCACATCAATTTGCCCCCAAGAAACCAATAAAGAATTGCCATGTGGTTTCACAATGGAGGTCTAGTTCTAACAATCTGCAAGTCAGAGAACAGGTGTGCATAATAAACCTGTTCCATGAGTCCGCACTAGACAATAGAAGAGGGAGGAGAGACACTGTTGGCCCTAGCAGGATCTGTATGAGCTATGGCATGCCCACGCTGGTTCCTACACTGCATCCATGCTGTGGAATGTTCCCTGAGCACTCTGGGGGAACAGAGCAACAGTTTCTAAAACCACATCCTGCCCCCTTCCCTGCTTCCACTCTCCCTGAGAGAGACAGACTATGCCTGCCCTCTGTGTTCTGCTCAATGTGGACAATAAAGGCTTAGGGGAACCAAGGAAGGTTTCAGAAATAAGGAGGTTGTCTCTCTTCCACAGGCCTTGCAGGAGGTCTAGGGCCTTATTGAGGTAGGGAAACAAGTAGTATAATTATGATTTGGTTAACAAAAATCCTTTAGGAGGGCAAAACAACAAAAGGACAAAACTAATACCTTTAAATAATGAAAAATTAGAAGACTTACCACTGTGAAAACACTACCAGAATTTTCAGGAGGATGACAGAATCAGTGTTACTATACTGTCAATGTATCAGAGGGCTCAGTGGGTTGATCATATATAATGAGGTTTATCATGCTTTGAGAGTATTCAGCAGGAGCAGCTAGGTACATAGAGTAGTTGGCCTGGGGTCAGGAAGACTCATCTTCCTGAATTCAAATCTAGCCTCAGACACTTCCTAACTGTATGACCTTGGGCAAGTTCCCTGTTGGCCTCAGTTTCCTCAACTCTAAAATAAACTAGAGAAAGAAATGGCAAACCCCTCCAGTATCTCACAAAGAGTCAGGCGTGACTGAAAATGACTGAACAAGAAAACCGAAACCTGCTGTCCACGAGTTAATTTATAATTCAATTGCTTATAACTCACAAGGCACAGAAATATCATCAATAATGATTAAGCTCCCAGCCTAGTCCACAAAATCTTATTTAACAAATCAAATAACAACCCTTTAATTTGGAGCTACCAGGCACAAATCA
The DNA here is from genome assembly GCA_028646595.1 of Phalanger gymnotis. Taxonomy (NCBI): domain Eukaryota; kingdom Metazoa; phylum Chordata; class Mammalia; order Diprotodontia; family Phalangeridae; genus Phalanger; species Phalanger gymnotis. The sequence continues at coordinate 296,095,573 of CM053622.1, read as the reverse complement.
CTATGTTCTCTGCCCAAAGGACCTGACAATCTAGTGGGGCAGAGAAAACTTGTACATGAATAACCACAATAAAAACACAACACAGTTACTGTACATATGAGAGATCCAAATTGCTAGCAGGATTCAAGAAAAGAGAGATTTCTTCCAGTTTGGGAAAGGGGAGAAGGGTGTCAAGGAAACCATTGTAGAAAAACCAGCATTTGAGCTGGGCCTTAAAAGTGGGACACCTTTCCTCTTGGCAGCTCTCAAGGACTATGACTCAAAGACAAAGTAGGTTTTCCAATCTGTATTGGAAGAGGGAATTTCCTTCCATGTTGCTGTTGTTCAGTCACTAAGAAAGTGTCCGAGGCCAGATTTGAACTCAGGAAGATGAGTCTTCCTGACTCTAGGCTTAGCTCAGCAGTCTATCCACTGTGCCACCTAGCTGCCCTCTATGCACCATGACGCCACCTACCTGCCCACTCCTCCCCTGAGAGTTCCCTAAACTAATAAAATCATACATCCAGTCTCTATCTCTGAAACAATTCAAGAGAGCTATAAAAAATAAGTCAGGAAAGATTGACGGGTAACAAATTATGGAGGGTCCTGAAAGCTAGGCTAAGGAATTTGGACTTTAACTCACAATGTAGCTTCAATCTAGGCATTAAACAGTTCTCAGCCTGTCCCCTAAAATAGAGTTGAGCAAGTATAGAGTAGCCATTAACATACATTGAATCTCTCACTGGGCTCATCCTTTTGCACCTAACTGTGGGTGCCCCCCAAAGCTCTCTCCTAGCCACTCTTTTCTTTCTATACCATCTCATTTGTTAAGCTCCTCAGTTACCATGGGTTTAATTATTGATTTAATTATTAATATTAATTATATGATGATTCTCAGATCTATATTTTTATCTCTAGTCTCTCTTTTAAACTTCAATAGCATCATTAGTTGCCAAATAGAAACTTCAAACTGAATATCCTGGAGATATTTTAAAATCAACATATCCAAAACTAGACTGTCTTCCCCCACTCACCACCACCATCAAATTCATCCCTCACCCCTTCCAAATTACTTTACTATTACCGTCATTGTACCACTATTCCAGTCACCCAGCTTCTCAAATTTGGCATCACCCTCAACTCTTCATTCTCAGCCACCCCATAAATCCAACCAGTTGCCAAATCTCATTTCTATCTTTACATCTCTCCTATTTATCCCTTTGTCTCCACTCAGGCAACCACCACACTAGTTCAGGCCCTCATCACTTCTCTCTTGGACTATTACAATAGCCTTTGAGTTGACTTTCCTGCCTCAAATCACTCCCCAATATAATCCATCCTCCACTTAGCTGCCAAGTTCATTTTCCTAAAGTATGGGTCTGACTATGTCATGCCCTCCTCCATCCCCCAACCCAACCTCTGAACAATAAATTCTAAGGGCTCCCTATTATTTCCAAGATTGACTTTTAAATTTTTCATCACCTGGTCCCCTCCTATATGTCCAGTCTCCTCACACTTTCCTCCTTTCCATACACTCTATGATCCAGCCACACTCACCCACTTGCTATCTATTGCCCAGGGCACACTGTCTTCAGTCTTTTTCCCTCTGTAGTGTCTGTCCCCCATGCCTGGAATGCTCTCCCTCATCTCCACCCCTTAGGACCTGGAGTCCTTCAAGACTCAGCTCAAGCACTGCACTATCTGCAGGAAACTCTTCTCAGTTTTCCCACGCACTGAGCCTTCCTCTCTAAGGATGCCTTCCTTCTACTTTACGTCTTTCTGTCTATATCTATTTATTTACATGTTGTATCCCCAGTTATTATGTGAGCTCCTTGAAAGCAGGGACTCTTTTTACCTTTCTCTTTTTCTTGAATGCCTGGCACATAATAATCACTTATTAAGTTCTTGTTGATTGATTGATAAATGTGACTAATTGTGTATTAGTAAGCTAGGACTGCCTATACCTGCATAATACATCTTTTTACCCACCTTATTTAGTTTTGTTCATTATTTTTGCACATGGTTAAATGGGAAGGCCATCATATTTGTGGTCAGAGGACCTGGATTTCGATCCCAGCTCTGACTCTTACTTTATGACCCTGGACAAATCATTTAACTCCTTAGGACAACAGTTTACTCATCTGTAAAAATGAGATGATAGGACTAAAAAATCCTTTATGAACTCATGACTTCATTCTCCTGTAATGTCATTCTTTTCTTGGTTTTTTGCCTAAATCCAAACAAAGGAAAGCAACATCATATGTCAGGATTTTGTCATATGTTTGCTTAGGCAATTCCAGTAAGGAATGTTTTTTTTAATTTATTTTATTTTCAATTCAGGGAACAAAACAAGCATTTTCATAACAGTACAATAAAAAAGATGATTGCACATGAAACTGCAACTCTGTTATATACAAGTTGCTGTTTTCTCCAAATATACAATAAAGTTATTGTGTGAATTTCTTTTTTTTCCTTTTATTCTTCCCTCCCCCATCCCCACCCTAGAGATGGCTACCATTAGACACTGGAATGTTTTAAAGCTCCCTTTTTAAAAGTCTCTAATGGCATAGTGATTATCTTTACAGATTTTAAGTGTGCATGTGTGTGTTTGTGAAGTCCCATGATCACTATCACTTAGAATTATACACTGGAAAAGGATCTTAACAGTCATCTCCTCCAATCTCCTATACAAAAAAGAAATCATCTCCATCCTTATACTATATACATCTAAGCTTTACTTGAATACTTTTTAGTGATGAGAAAGTCATTACCTTTTCTGGTAATCTTTATAACAATTGAAGTTGAATACTAATTTTAAATAAGCTGAAGCAAATGAAAGCTAGATCTGTGTTTACTTTTCTAAATTCTTGGGGGGGGGGGCAGCCAGGAAACACTACCTGCCCCATCATCGTTAGTAACACAGGTAAAATTCTTTGACACTCCAAAAAGTCTCTGTGTCTTTCTTTGTGCTCAAGCATGAACCACACTCCAAAATTTCCTGCCCTTTTCTGCAAATATCTAAGATTTTCTGTACTTGTAAATGTCCATGCCCCATGCTTAGGGAGGAGGGAGAGAGGTTCCTTATGATCCAATCCTTGCCATCTCCCTTCCTGTAACATCATATGTGGACAATTAGTCAGATGGCTGAGAACCTAAATATCCCTTTCCTTTAAAAGTCATGGCCCTGCTATCATAGTTCTGTGGAAGGAGAATAAGATTTGGTATCTCAGAGAACTATGGGTCAATCAATTACCTCTCTCTGGACATCAGATTCCTCATTTGTAAAATGGAGAGACCAAACTAGATGACTTCTAGGGTCTCTTCCAATTCTAAGTCTTTTGTGAAATACTTCCGGAGTCCCCAAACTATTCCAACAGACTGGAACAATTCCTACTGCCATGCTGTTATGAGGATTCAATGAGATATTATCTATAAAGTCCTTAGCACAGTGCCAGGCAGACAGTAGTGCTTAATAAATATGTATTTTCTTCTGTCCTTAAGGAATGCTAGCAGCAGCAGCAATAGTAGTAGTAGTCATAGTTATATAGTTATATCTTATTAAGCATCAGCATGGTATTGTTTCTGGAAGAGTTATGAAATCTGGTTTCAGTCCTGCCTCCAGATACTTATTCTTAATCAGAGCCTCAGTTTCCTAATCTAAAAAATGGGAATAATAATACTTGGAAAACCACACACACACACAGTGTTGTTGTGGAGAGTGCTTTTCAAATATGAAAGTAATTTTTTCAAATGGAAGTTATTAAGGTTGTTATCATTACATATTTTTGGTGATATCTATGATTTCCATTACATAACTGATACCAAGCCAATATCTATAGTACGTACATCAAGGGGACTGTTGTGAGGATCAAATGAGATGTTCTTATACAAATGAGCTATGATATGCCTTGTAAAACTGAAATCAGTATATAAACGTCAGTGGTTAGTATCACTTTCCCCCAGTACAATGTAAACACTTTGGAGGCTAGGGTTGTTTCCTTTTTTTGTCTATGTATCTCCAGCAACTATCAGTGTTCCTATATAATGCAGGTGTAATTGAGATCCAATAGAGAGAAGAGGAAGGGCCACCTATGTTGTTTAAAAAAAAACTTTAATAATCAACTTTGAAAGATTAAGTAACCCATCAACACAGTGATCAAACACAATTCCAGAGCACTCATGATAAAACACGCTATCTACTTTCAGATAGAAAACTGATGAACTCAGAGTAATTTTTTCTCTTTGTTTCTTTTTTCCTTTCTTTGTTTTGACATGGTTATTGCAGAAATTTCTTTTGTATGACTATGTGTGTTCATGTATTTATACTTAGGTGTGTGTGTGTGTGTGTGTGTTGGTGTAGTTGTAATGGCTTTGCTTTTCTTGCCTTCTCAATGGGTGGGGGAAGGGAAACTATACCATACTGATGCTTAACAAGATATAACTATATACTACTACTACTACTACTACTACTACTACTACTACTACTACTACTACTACTCACCCTTATATAAAGCCAATAGAATAAAATTGATTTTTATTTAAAAAAAGAACCTTCACATAAGGCAATCAAAATAAAGATGTAGTCTCAGAAAATTTACCAAAAGGAACACAAGAATAATATCTATCCATTATAATATACAGCTATAACATACCATTCCCTAATCTATTAAAACCAAATTAACAGGAGCTATAAAATCCACCACCAAGAGTAAACGTCATCTAAGAGCTACATACTCCTTTGTGACTGCAGAACTCTACCTAATATAACCTAGGTCTTCGAAAGCACAATGCTAATTGAGATACTAATTATTGGGGTAATTATCTGCATAAGAACAATATTACAAATGTAGTAAGTGGGCTATCAATTGAACTATTCATGTTATAGTAAGGTCTAATGATTCTGCCATGGTATTTCATTAAAGTTTCTTAGTGATATCATTGTGGCAATATTATAAAGGTAAGGCATGAAGGTCTATCACTCTTTGTAGGGCATTTGGGAACTGTACATCTGTACAGCAAAGTCCTATTTTACGTAATATAATTTTAATAGAAATGCTATTTTAAATAGCATGAAAGAAATGTTGCTGGTTCAAATCTGGTTGATATCAGTGCAGCAGCAGTTATCAATAACTTTCTTTCATTTATAAGGTGTTTTCCTCATACAAACTTCTGCCATGCATCTGCATCTGCTGCTTTCCTAAATTACTAAGTTCTTGTTAGAGGGAAATGAGCACTTTATTTGGAGTTAGGGGACCCTATGCTCAAATCAACTCTGCTCCTCACTCCCACTATGATCTTTGGCAAATCATTTAAGGCAATTCACTGAGGCCTCAGTTTCCACATCCATAAAATTAAAGGATTGGATTTCAGATCATCTCTAAGGTTCCTTCCAGCTTTAGGACTGTTATCCTATGAGCCTTATGAAGACAAGACCCTTATTTTGATAAATATTATTATAACTTTCAATTTTCTATTAAGAGTCTATTTGCAAATTCTGGGTCATGTGACCAACAAGCTGGTTATCTAGACATTTTCTTCCATCCCATAACCTTTCAAGCCTCTCCAAAATAGGAATTATTTGAAAAACCTAAAACAAGTTCATCTGTCTCCACAGTCAAAGATACTAAGGGCCCAAATGAGATAATTCAATGAATTAAAAGCAGAGAAGATGACTTCCTAGCACTCACTCAGCACTCATTCCCTCACCACCCCTCATGCTCGGGCAGCAGTAGGGCTGGACAAGTTGACCCACAAGCCTGAAGTAGAACTCAACCCTACTGTTCCTTCCTCCTGGTGCCAGAGAAATACAAAATGCAGAAGTTTGCAGAGCACAGGTGAGAGCCCTGAGGAAAACAGGGAACTGGGGCAGTACACATGTGTGTGACTGTGTAGCATTCAACTAAGACTCAAGGAAAGAGCCCAGCATCCATCTGGAGCCAGTTTTATCTCCACAGAAGTGATTTGGGGCAGTGATTGAGGCTGGTTAAGCATAAATTTCCCAGCAGAGGCAGAAGCTAAGACAGCTTTTGAGGTCCAGCCCCCAAGGAAACCATCAGTAAAGGAAAGGGCATCAGAAGGTGAGCAATCAGGGACTATCAGAGGGGAAAATGATTGAAATTACCCTTAGGAGGAAAAAAACTCAGTTAAAGACCTTAAACATCAGCAGATAAACCAAGGGCGGGGGGAAGATATTAAAAATAGAAGATAATATGGCCTCTAGATCAGGCAAAAGAATCCAGGAATCTATGAATAAATATTGTTAAGACAAAGGAAACTGAATCAATATCTAATGAGGCAGGAAACCCTGTGGATTCTCAAGACAGCACAGAACCACAGCAGGATATTCCTGAATAGTTTAAAAGAAAAGTAATAATTATGAAAGAAGAATTTTTGGCCTGCACAGCAAAAATAATTGGCAGAATATAAAGGTTTGATTATGCAGTGACATGAAGGAGGAGGAGGAGGAGGAGGAGGAGGAGAAAAGAAGGAGAATGATTGGGAATGCAAATACATAGAACATTTATTTTAAAAGAGGCTTTTAAAGATGTTCTTCAAGCTAAAGGGAGGTATTAAATGATGCTTTTTTCAAATCAAGTCAATTCTGTGCTCCAAGAATGGCTCCCAGGCTCCGAGTTACATAGAAAACTTGAATTGCTTTGGGAAATACCATAGAACCAATTTGAATTTAGGTATAGCAATTAGAGACAATATGATTAAATGGATAAAATGCCAGATTTGGAGTCAAGAAGCTCTTAATTGAAATTCCACTGCCGATGTTTACCACCTAAATAACCAAAGATAAGTCACTCAAGCTCTCCGAGCACAGTTTCTTCATCTGTAAGATAAAGGTGTTAATACCTGTAGCTCCTGTCTCCCAGAGCTATAAAAATCAAAAAAAGATAATGTATATGAACAGTATATAATCAGTGTCACCACTTCCTCTCCTCTTCTAAACTTTCTGCAGTTTGGCTTCTTCTAACTTTATCCTTTAATGGAAACTGTTCCCTCCAAAGTTAAAAATGATCTCTAAACTGCCAAATCGAAAGGTCTTTTCTCAATCTGAATCCTTCTTGGCCTTTCTAAGCCTTTTGACACTGTTGATCAACCTCTTCTGCAACCCTATCCTCTCCAGGATTTTGTGACATTGCTCTCTTTTGTCTCTTCTCTTCCCTATCTAACCCGTCCTCTTCCTCAGTCTCTTTTACTGGACCCTCATCCAGCAATGACTGTGACCACTTTCTGTGAGTGTTCTCTAAGAGTCCATCTTGGGCCCTCTTCTTCCCTCAATACTATCTTGATTGGTGATGTCATCAGCTCCTATGGGTTCAATTATCATCTCTACACAGATGATTCTCATATCTATTTATCCAGCCCTAACCCCCAATCTTTATCACCAACTGCCTACTGAACATTTCAAAATGGACATCCTGTACACATTGCAAACTCAACAAGTCTAAAGCGGAATTTATTATCTTTCCTCAAAGACTCTTTCAAGATCTTCCCAGTTTCCTTATTACTATCAAAGGAACTACCATCCTCCCAGTGACACAGGCTTACAACCTAGATGTCATCCTCAACTCCTCATCTGCACTCACCCCATACATCCTTTGAAGTAGTATTTTATTTTTTTCCAATTACATGTAAATACAATATTAACATTCATTTCTTAAATTAAATTTTGAGTTCCAAATTTTCTCTCTCTCTTCTCCTCTGTTCCCTCCTCCCTAAGATGGCAAGCAATTTGATATAGATTATATATGTGCAATCTCTAAAACATATTTCCATATTAGTCGTGTTGTAAAAAATCACCCCATACATGCAATCTATTGCTAAGTCTCCTCATTTCTACTTTCACAGTATCTCTCTTAGATATCCCCTTCTCTACATTCATACAGCTACCACCCTGGGGCAGGTCCTCAACATTTCATGCCTTGTTGGTGTCCCTGCCTCAAGTCTCTCCCCATTTTAATCCATTCTGCACTCAACTGCCAAAGTGATCTTCCTAAAGCCTCAGTCCGACATGTCACTCTCCTAGTCAACAAATTCAGGTTCCTCCAAGATCAGATACAAAATACTGCCTCTTAAAGCCATTCTTAACTTGAACTCGTCCTATATTTCTGGTCTTCCTGAACTTTATTCCTCTATGGACTTTATGATCCAGAGACACTGGTCTTGTTGCTGTTCCTTTCACATGACATTCCGTCTCTCCGCTGCACCTATTCAGGGGCTACCCCATTCCTACAATTCTCTGATTCCTTCAAGATTCAGCTCAAAGTCCAACTTTTTATGAGTCTTTCTAGATTCACCCCACCACTAGTGTATTCCCTCTGAAATTATCTTCTATCTACTCTATATTTATCTTGTTTGTATATAACTTTGCTTGTTTTCTCCTCCACTAAGATGTGAGACCTCTGAAAGCAGGGACTATGTTTTTGCCTTTCTTTGTAATTCCAGAGCTTAGCACAGTGTCTGGCACACAGTACACACTTAATACATGCTTGTTGTCTGACTGTCTCTAGAAACTTTAAATGACTATATAAATATCAATTATTATTATTTATTCTATCACATTAACTGCTCTACAACTTGAGTTCTACAGACCAAAAGACAGAAAGTACTCCTCAGTTTTTTTAAATAGATATTCCTGCCCTTAACATCTCCCCATTCTAGCAACAAACATCATCCTGAAAACTTTAATTTCCTATATTTCCCCAATAAAGCCAAGGCTAATAAACCTGTTCAGGTTTCCCTCTCTTAGTGATGTTTCTTTATCTGCTGCTTTATCTGTTTCTCTGTCTTCTTTATCTTTATCTGCTGTTTCCTCTTCTCTGCCCTATAAGAGACAAGTGGTATTTTTCCCTTTCAATTCAGAATTTCTTGCACAGTAGCAACAAAATATTCTCTTATTCTCTTCCCATGTCTAGAATGAATCAGGGTGAATTAACAGATTGCTGACATTTGTTTTCAGAAAAAAAGAGATCGTCCATTTTTATAAACTAAATGAATGATCTTTGAGCTAATTCACTTTCCTACAAAAGGGATTTTGCTATGTATGTTTAATGAACATTCAGTCCATTTATTCAACTTCAAAAAATAGTCTCCTTGTGACCATAAAGGATTAACGGGGCCACCCAAATTATAGTGTCTTAATTTACTACCATCAAATAACTCCAGCAATTCAAACCAATAAAAAATGCATTAAGTGCCTATTGTAAGCAAAGCACAGGTGATAGAAACCACAGGTGAAATAAGACACTCAGTGAAGTATGTGTTATTATTAACAATTAGCCTTATTCTCCCTTTCAGGCAAAGACTGTGATGCATAAGTTTCTATGCTCCAGATACTTGCCCTGTCCCTCCAAGGGGACATACCTTGTGTACCGAGGAAATCATGGAGAGTCTAGAAATAATCACAGAGGTGATGCCTGAGAAAAATGATGGACTCTTTTCCATCCTAAATTTAACTAAGAATCCCATCATAGACTTTATCGAGGCATTCATGCTGTCAGTTCATCTGAAGTCCTTTGGAATAAGATATGAAATTGGGACAATGAGATCGGGCAGAGGCAAATAAGTCTACACACACACACACACACACACACACACGCCTTTCACTGAGTATGTAATCATCACAAAATTCCAGCATTACCATTAGCCCCAACACTAAGCCCTCAGCTTAGAGCCGCAGTAAATCCCTGGATACACAGTGCCTTGAAGCCAGATCTGGCAGCCAGGTTGTTTCAAAATGTGAAGAAAGGAAAGAAAAAACTTCACTGTATCTTTCTATGATGTAATCTTGGTCCATTTTTTAAACATTAGTTTGCAAATATTAGGGCAAGCTAATAGCTCCTCCACTGTAAAGAGATCAAGTACCAGCTGCTCCAGAGAGGTAATGCCCTGCTCTCTTCCTCACGTGAACAGTTTTTCAAAGAAACAAGGAATAGATTAGGCTCTCCCTTATTAAAAAGTCACTAAAAGAATATGGCTATGCCTGTAGAGAGATTGTAGCAAAGACTAAGACAGATTCACCCTAGCTAGGATTCCTCAGGACAAAAAGGCCAGTAAAGTCCTCTCCTCCTCCTGCTTGGCTTCTAGTTCTTCTGATCTTTTAAAGCTTCTGTAAAGACTTCTGGAAAATAGGTACTTCATCTCAGTTTTTTAGCTCCTTCTGAATGCTAAAAGCCATGTTTTCATCTATTGTGCATGTCCACTTCTGACTGCAACACAAGCTACAGCTGGCAGTAAAGTCTGCCCACCTTTGAATCAATTTCCTAGGCTTCTAAAGTCCAGTGCCTACATCCTTGAAGCTAAGTTCAAATGACAGAGAAATCATTGTGACCCCTGACTGCAAACCTAGATTTCCCCTGAGAACCACAGTCCATGAAAACCTCTGCAGTAGAGGCAGCTCTCTTGCTCAATCTGGCTATACTTGACAATTCTATGAGGTCAGTCTACATACTCCTTGCTCCCCAATGACACTTCTTCCCTTATTGTTCAACAGTCTCTCTTCTATTGAAGATTAATGCTTTCCTTTTATCCATTTTTTTGTAATTTGCTCACCTCCAATACTCTATTTCACCTTCCTCAATGATTTTAGTTCCTGGCTCATACTTTTCTACATCATTTACTGCCGACATTGTGGAAGTTTCAATACATATGGGGTTGACGTAGCACCCTCACTTCACGTTCTTTTTGTCTTTTTAACCTCAAGCTCCATCTCCACTCCACTTTAATGAATCATATGCAAGCCATACCTTAAAAATCAACAACCAGAGCTAAATACACCATTAGTATCTTTAGTACCACCACCACCACCACCACCACCACCATCATCACAGCTAGCACTTATATGCTGCTTTAAGGCAAATATCTCATTTTATCCTCATGAGAACCCTGGGAGGCAGGTGCTATTATATCCCCATTTTACAGATAAGAGAAACTGAGGCATAGAATAAGTAATCTGCCAAGACTCACAAAGCTAGTAAGCATGTGAGGCCAGAATTGAACTCGGGTCTTTCAGACTCCAAGTCCAATGCACTATCTACTGCACCACCCAGCTACCACCTTCAAGCAATTGAATTCTGAAATTCCACTTTCTAACCACAACTATCTGTCCTTCTGGCTCTTTTGTTCTCTCATTTCTACATACAGCTGCCGTATTGGTCTTCTTAATCCATCCATTTGGTCAGGCCACTCCATTAGTCAGAAACTCACAATGGATGAAGCATGCTTATCATTTAGGCTCTGCTATTTAGTTGAATGGTCAACCTACAGACATATGTATACGTGAGTTTACGCATATATGTGTGCGCATATATACGTATATATTGTGTATATACGTATTATATGTGTGTATGTGTATATATATGTATAAGTATACACGTCCTTCTTAGTCAGATACAACAAATGGACACTGAGTTAGGCTCAAAATTGGACAAAAGAAAGAGTGGACTATATTGACTTTGAAAAACTGAAAAGCTCTTTTAATGACCCTAGATTTTGCACTAAAAAAAAGGCTCATCTTTTTGGTACCAATATTCTAATAGTGGTGTTGCACGGTGGTGAGTCATGGAACACTGCATTCTCTGAAGAACTGGAATTGGGGATCATTCAAAGGGCATGAGTATCACTCAAAGGGTAACAGAGAGACATCTGGTGAACAGAAGCAGACTGCAACACATCACAAATAAGGAATTGCAAGGGAAAAAGTGAAGGAAGGGATAGACAGTCTATTTTTTTGGTCCAGTCCTGTGATTTGATCAATGTAGCATGATCCCTTGTGGGGTAATTCCCTATGCTGATGCACACCAGCAAGCACTCTGAAACCGATAGTCACAGAAAAGTCCCGGGGCACTGAGAAGTCCAGTGACTTGCCCAGGGTAGAGGAACCTGCAGCCTTGAGGCCACACATGGCCCTCTAGGTCCTCTGAAAAGGTAAAAAAGCCACACTTGAGGATCTAGAGGACCACATGTGGCCTCGAGGCCACAGGTTCCCCACCCTAGATTTGTCTGTGGTCACAAAGCCAGCAGCTGTCAGAAACAGAACTTGAGCCTAATTCTTCCTGACTCTCAGGCCAGCCTTTTAGTCATTAAGCCATTCTGGACGATAGCTGACATTTACATAATATTTTAAATATGGATGTAATTTGATTTCACAATTATCCTGGGAGGAAAGTATCATACACAGGTATTTTTGTGTGTCACTATTTATCCATATGAGTCTAACCAATTCAAATAGATTTTTTCCAAGATGTAGGATTATAGTAAAACAAAGCAAAAACCCTTTAACCTAACCAGTCCTAAGTGCTAGCAGGCTTTCAAACTAGAAACCTACATAGAAGCAAGGCACTCAGTTTACCAAACAATCAAGAATGGAGATTATTCCCCCACTAACATTATTGAAGAACACTGCATTTATATAGGCTAAACTCTTTCCCTCATCCCCCATATGCCTAATTCAAAATAGCAAGCACATAATATGTCTTTTTAGTTACATATCTCCACATATTCCATAATCAGATTCCCTTAACCTTCTGGTCTTGGGTTCAATTACAGAAAGTAATTTTACTTTGCTGAGCCAGTCTCTGTGATAGCCCCCTCTCTACCCCAAGCCTACCTCAGAGAAAAAGATGGGAGCGGGGAGAGGGAAGAAGCTTAGTAGAGGGGAATAAGTAGTATCCCACTCAGATAAGAGAAAGCAAAGAAGTAAAGAGAAGTAATGATGAGTATAGCTGCCTACAGAAAACATTGTACTAGCTTTCAGATACAACACAGTCTACTTTCCAAGGAGAGAAAAAAAGATTAGTTAGCATTCCTTCTTTGTCTCTTCATTTTTTTTCTTTCTTTCCAATTTATATTCCCTCTTCCCATAAGTACTTATAACGTTATCTACTATGTGCAATGGACTGTGCTGACATTGTAGATACTTCCAAGGTCAGTGTCCAATCACAGACCTCTATTTACAAAGAAGTTGGCCTCTCAGTTCTAAATTTTCCTCATTATTTTTGGGCAGCTTGGATCTTGGTCCTTGAAGAGGGTAATGATTTCAATAGGCAGAGGGACAGAGGACTAATCCCCAGGAAGGTACATCTCTACAAATGCCTGAAATCAGAATAAGACTATAGGTTTTATAGGACTGAAGGCATAAAAGAAAGCCAAGATGAGATACGCAGGGAATCTGGACTAAAGAAAGGGAAATGTAAAACCATTAGTAAAAGCAGGCAGTTTCTTTATTAAAATGGAATCAGTTGGTTTTATTTTTACGCTGACTTATTGTCCTAAGGCAGTTTGTGAACCATACCAAAACTTAGCCAAAACATTTGTGCTTTGAAGCCCAGTTAAAGTTTACTTAAATATGGGTAAAAATTTTCAAGTGTGATTTTCTTTAAATGTTTCTGGCAGCCCTCCTCTGGTATTTTATCCCAGAAGGGTTGCATCAGATCTTCCCACTCACATCTTGAAAAGAGAAGAAGGCTAAAAAGATGCTTCGAAGAGAATGCTGGTATCTAGAGTTCTAATTCTGGCTCTGCTGCATGACCTTGGGCAAAACAATCCCTGAACTAGGTTCTTAGTTTCTTCATCTATAAAGTGATACTAATAATGCAAGTCCCACACTCACCCACGGGGCAACTGTGAGGGCCATATTATCCAACTCATGTGAAACTGTTTTGAAAGCTAAACTATGCTATATAAGTACAAGGTGTTAATACTGATCTTTCACTAACATCTCACTATTGATAAGAAAGTTCAATATTAACTGCTAAAATGGAAAAAAGAATAAAATAATCTGAAATCTAAGTCTTGGGGGGGGGATGGTCTTAAAACAACACTGAAACCTTACATCTGCATAGGTTGTTGCTGTTTCAAAGCACTTTCAAATACATTATCTTATTTGAGAGCAATGAACTTCACCTAAACTGAACTCACAAAGCAACATGAAGTAGTGGATAGAGGGCTGGCCTCAGCATCAGGAAGAAACGAGTTCAAATCTCACCTGTGACACATATTGGCCCTGTGACCCCAGGCAAATCATTTAATTTCTCAGTGAACCTCTAAGCTGTATTACAATTACTGACCTGCGTCATAAGAGAGAGCTTCTTCACCTGGAGTTCTTTATGCCAATGAAATGATGTGTGTAGCAAAAAAAAAAAGCCCAAGTGAATCTAAACCAGAACAAGAGACAATCAATAAGCAAATACTTATTAATATACTAAGGGCCTAGCATGGTACTAGCACCAATAAAAATATAACAATAGCTGACATTTTCAATAGGCTTTAAGGTTTACAGAGCCATTATTTTATATACATTATCTCTTTTAAGCTTCACAATAACCCCGAGAGGGCAATGTCACAGGTATCATTATCCTTATTTTACAAACAAGGAAACTGAGGCTGGAAGAGGTTAAGTCAATTGCCCATAGTCACAAGAAAGGCAGCACTGGGCTCAAGAGATAGCTGATTGCACACAGAGAGAGCACTAGGCCTGGAGTCGGGAAGATCTGAGCTAAAATCTAGCCTTGGACATTTGCTAGCTCTGTGTGACCTACACAAGGTACGTAGCCTCAGTTTCCTTAAATATAAAACAGAGATAACAATAGCACCTACTTCTCAAGGTTATTGTGAGGATCAAATGAGATAATATTTATAGAAAGCTCTTAGCACAATGCCTGGAAATACAAATGGTCATTCCCTTTGCCTATTCACAGGACCCTAAAAATTGAGTTATAGGAATCTACTAAATTACAATTCAATCAATGTCACCTTTCTAGCTAATTATGATTAAAATATTTTCACTTTTCTCCCCAATTATGCTGAAAAGTCACTTAACAAAGGATGTTGAATTGTCCCTTGTTACTCTGTTGCTATCAATAAGCTATATAAAAGTCTGAAACCACAGAACTTTTGACAAATCCTCAAGGCACCTTTTTGTTGTTTAAATTAAATCTGAATTAGTTGCACGTTTTGTTGAACTCCTAACTTTGTCCACATGGTTTTTTTCTTTCAAGCTGAAAATGTTTTCTATTAGATATTTCTAACACAATAGAAATCTGTAAAATGCCCATCAAAGAACTCAGACAAATACTTTTCTCCAAGTCCTTCATTTGGAGCCATAAATCACATTTACAAAAACCTAATCCTTAAAGAACTTTTTTGAACCAGAGGGGAGGGAGGGAAGTAGATTATAAGATTTCCTATATTTTTGTTTTTCCTCCATTCCTAATAAAGAGACTAAAGATATTCGCTTTCTAATATATTCTTTGATTATGTCCTGACAAACAAAATTTCTAAAATGAAAACCTACAGGAGATTATTTCTAGAAGTTGCCAGAATTCTTGTGAACCAGCAATATACATTGTTCCACTAGGTAGACCAGACAGACACACCAGGGAAAGATAATTTGGGAGAAACTCCATCCAGTCCTTACCAACTCCTCTTTAAGAAATGTGGTTTATATTAGCAGGGTTTTATTTTCTTGGCATAACTAAAGTTTCCTTGTAAATATCTTTAATGAATTAACTTTTTCAATGGATAGCAACTCTGTGATTCTATTAGCCAAAGTATGATTCAAACACATCCTGCAATCCCAGCTATGGGGAACAAACTCACAGTCCCCATGAGGGTCACTGAATCATCATCAAATGTGCTGCTGCACTTCAGATGCACTATTAAGCAATAATGATACATACTTTAGGACACTGCAAAGTAAAGACATGTAGTGAATAGGTCAAGAAATACCCTAATTTCATTATTCAACAATCACTGTGAAGTTACTTTATAGATATCAGGAAATAAAGCCATGAAGTAGTAACCACAGGTATTCAAGCAAATGGATGATATAGGGACTATTGTAGATCACTTCCAGGGTACCTCTAACCTTGAGATGAAAGAAAGAAAGAAAGAAAGAAAGAAAGAAAGAAAGAAAGAAAGAAAGAAAGAAAGAAAGAAAGAAAGAAAGAAAGAAAGAAAGAAAGAAAGAAAGAAAGAAAGAAAGAAAGAAAGAAAGAAAGAAGACTGAGAGAGAGGAGTGAGAGGCAGAGACAGAAAGACAGAGAAAGGAGGAGTAGAAGGGAAGTGAGGATGAGGAAGGAGAAGAAGAGAGAGAGACAAGAGGAGGAGGAAGAGAAGGAGAGGAAGAAAGGGAGAGAAGGAGAGGAGAGGAGGAGAGAGAGCTCTTTGAAAACAGAGATTGTTTCATTCACTGTATTTATATCCCCAGCACAGCACAGTACCTGACACAGTGCTGACACATTAACAAATTCTTGTTTATTGGCGGATAGACACACACACACACACACACACACACACACAAACACACACACATTTATAAAACCTGTAATTACATTAGTGTAGGGAGGTCCTCATAAGAAACTTCCTCTACCAATGCAGGTAGACACCTTTTCTGTAATTTACAGTCTTAGAGAGAGCTAACTGGAGAAATTAAGGGGTTAAGTGACTTGACCAGGGTCATATAACCAGTATGTGAAAGAGGACTTGAACTCATCTTCCTGACCCCAAGGCCAGGTCTCTATCCACTATGTCACTGTGATTTTTAAAGAGCATTTTAAATATAATAGGATATCAGAGCTGGAAAGTACTTCAGAGGTAATCAAGACCAACCAATACCTTCATATATGCCACCCAAGTCTTCTTTTACAGGTTAAACATCCCCAGTTCCTTCAACTGATTTTTGTTTGGCATTGTCTCCAGTCCCCTCACCCTCCTACCTTCCTCTGGATGTATTCTGGATTGTCAATATCCTTTCTACAATGTGGCACCCAGAACTGAACTCAGTCCTCCAGATGTGGTATGATTAAGGGAACATCTCATTCTTTTTTTCTTTCTTTTGCTATGGATTTGTTTTTGTTTTTTGTTTTTGAGACTAGGTCTCTATCTCCCTTTTTTGTTGTTGTTGACTAGGTAAAAGAAGCCATTCCTTGCCTCATTTCTTACCTAGCCCTAATCACTCTTGCCTCAGTCAAACTGAGTCCTGGGAAAGATCTTAGCTTAAAAAGGCCAAGGTCTCCCACTACATCCAGTGCCATCTCCAGTCATTCCGATCTATATCTTGCTACTGGACCCAGATGACTCTAGAGGAGAAAGTGACTTTGCACAGTCCTCCCTCCTTTTCCAATTCACTTGCAAGCCAAGGCATCACCTTCTTGATGTCATGGTCCTCTTTGAGAATGAAAAACAAACAAGAACTCTAAATCACTCAGGCTGGAAGTGCAGAAGCCATCCACAGTCCAAATCCCAGTACTGATTGGCATGGAGGCCCTGATTTGCACTGGACTAGGTCTTTCCTCCTTAGTCAGCCTGGTGGCCTTCCACTCCAGGGGCCTCAGCATATTGGTGCCAGACTCAGTAATGACATCCAAATGGCTTTTAACCCTATGGCAGCTCAAAACTCCTAAACTTGAGAAATTCATAAGCCTCAGCCTCCTTAGTATAAAAGGCTGCTGGTATGCTCTACTAAGCCCAGTAGCACTATTTACTTCCTACCAACACAATCAGGTTCTTTTTAGCTGCAATGTCACATAATTGACTCATGTTTAGTCGTTTGGCCATAACTCTTCCTCGTATACTTTATCGCTTGAGTTTTTAATGTAAATCTGCTACTTTAAATCAATCACTATTAAATTTCAAGGTCCAACTGGATAAATTGCATCCTCTTAGATCCAACCTATTATTCTCACTTGGACTGAAATTCAAGGTCAGTGCATTGGCTATCCCTTCAACCTCTGTGTCACTTTCACATGTGAAAAACATGCTAATGATACTTCAATCCAAATCACTAATAGAAGTGTGAAATGAGAAAAAGCCATGAAAAGATCTTTGGGAAACTCAATTAGAAACTTCTCCTTAATTAACATCGATTCATCAATCATTGCTCTTGAGATTCAGTCATTTAATCAGTTTCAAACCTACCTAAAAGTTCTATCATTTGGCCCACATCTCTCCACTTTGACCCCAGGGATACTATGAACGATTGTTCCAAATGCTTTGCTAAAGTCCATATATACTGCTTGTGGCCCTCCTCTTGACTGCCAGTCTAAATAACCTTTAGTAATCCTTTTTACTAACCCTTAAAAAGTAAAAGGAAATGAAGCCACTGTAGCATGGCCTTTTCTTTATTTTGCATCACTATCTAGGTATCTACATATCTATCTATGTATGTTTCTATGTATCTAACTATGTATGTTTCTATGTATCTACTACCTATGTATGTTTCTATGTATCTATGTATGTTTCTATGTATCTATGTATGTTTCTATGTATCTATCCATGTATGTTTCTATGTACCTACCTATGTATGTTTCTATGCATCTATGTATGTTTCTATGTATCTATCTATGTATGTTTCTATGTTTCTATGTATCTATCCATGTATGTTTCTATGTACCTATCTATGTATGTTTCTATGTATCTATGTATGTTTCTATGTACCTATCTATGTATGTTTCTATGTATCTATCCATGTATGTTTCTATGTACCTATCTATGTATGTTTCTATGTATCTATGTATGTTTCTATGTACCTATCTATGTACGTTTCTATGTATCTACCTATGTATCGAAGTGTCTATCTATGTATCTATATTTTATGATGACTCTTAATGATCTTCATTTCCCCTGTCCTGCTTGATTCTAATAGAGAGAACTAAGAACAGTGAGTAGAAGTCATAAAGATGAAAATTCAGGCTTGAAGAAGTAAAAACTCCCTAACAGTTGGACCTCTTCCAAAGTGGAATGGGCCACAAAGTGGGCATCCCTTTCTCACTACAGGCCTTCACACTGCATGACCACTATCGGGTATATTGTATAAGGGATTCTTGTTCACAGGGATGGCCTGTCAGTACTCTTCTAGCTCTGAGATTCTTTACTTCTGTGACATCTAGGGTCCAATGCTCTCCTAGCTATAGCCCATTTGAAGTCTAGTAACTTGGCTCTTCTGCCAAAATTGTATGCAATAGCCTCAGGGTAATGGTGAACTGTGGAGACCCAGCTCTTTGAAGGAAGACTTCAAACCTTGAAGTTATTGGCTATAGGCTAGGGAGATTTCCAATATATCAACAGACCCTATCCTCAAAGGCTGCAAAGCAACTGTGGCCGGGGCGGGGGGGGGGGGGGGGC
Organism: Phalanger gymnotis; assembly: GCA_028646595.1. Classification (NCBI taxonomy): domain Eukaryota; kingdom Metazoa; phylum Chordata; class Mammalia; order Diprotodontia; family Phalangeridae; genus Phalanger; species Phalanger gymnotis. Next base: position 296,076,463 of record CM053622.1, on the reverse strand, counting down.
AGGAAGTAGTTTTGAAAGCTTGGTTCACTTTACAAAGGAGAAAAGGGACAGACCCCCACCTCCTTCCTCCTTGCCAACCCTACAGACCTTTCCCATGACACAGCAATCTCCAGGAAGTGAAGAGTTATCCAGTGGTTGGGGGAAGGGGGAATGGGGAGGTGTACCTAATGGGAACACCTAATTTACGTCTTCTTAACAACCTTTTTATGTACCTAAGAGCAGCTAATCTGTAATAATTTTAATGAGAGTATCAAGCTCATTATTACAAACTAGTATACGCAGGAAGATCAGATAGAGATGTCTATTGTTCTTTTAGGCACAAAGAAAAGCCAAAAGGTAATGGCTTAATAATAATTCAGATTTATTTAACCTTCTAGTGTTTTTCTTCCTCCCAACAATCCTGTGAGGTAAATAATACATGTGTTATGTGTAATTCACATTTTATAGACAAAAAATACTAAGGGTAAGAAGGAAAATGTAAGTAAATTACCCAAGGTGACCATGATATTAAGCACTGAAACTGAATTTTGAACTCAGGTGTTATGAATGCAAGATCAGAGCTCTTACAATCTTTCCACAGGATTCTGTTGCTTCTGAGCAGCCTACTTTTCACCTTGGCCTGACTCAAACTGTCCAACCCCTGAAGTGACCTCACCTAGGTCCTGGCAACACCTCAAGGATGAAGAACATCTCTAAACTCATCTCCCTTAACTGGGAACAGAAATTTACTCATTTTCTTGACAAACAAGCCAACCTATGGCCAACCACTTTTCTCTAAACTAACCTGTAAAATAGATTCCCCTGGGATAATATCTATTTTCATGACAGCAGCATTTGCTTACTTAGGGATATGTTATCCATTAAACTACCCCTCCCTTTGCCATGCAAGATGTTGGGCCCATCCCTGAAAAGTATCCCCTAGGTCTCTAAAGAACAGACATTTATTTTTATAAATGATTTTTTACAAACTTAATGCTTGCTTTCTAACAACTCACATTTCATAGCCCTTTATAAAAATAACACCTTTTCAGTCACCATATCCATTAGAATCATTTTTCCATTCTCATTCATTTTTCTTTTGTGTTCATTCTGCTCTGCCTCTGACTTTTCCCTCACTATGTTGCATAGAGGTCTTCCCATATTTCTTTATATTCCTCATACTTGTCAAATTTAATTGTATAGCAGTATTCCTTTATGTCAATGCATCATAATTTAATTAAGCTTTTTGTTAACTACCAATTTAGCAATATTGTTAGACATTTAGGTGACTTCCAGGTTGTTATTGTTTTGCAATTACAAAGTATGTTGTGATGAAAATCTTTTAACAAATAACTTGTTTTGTTTTGTTTTCTAACACCTTTGAATAACTGTCTAATGTGAAATTATTGGGTCAAAAGATGAATATCTTTTAAATTTTTACTAGGTACTGCAAGATGTTCTCCAAAAAAAATCATTGCACCAGAAAATGAGTGTACCTACTTCTCCATAACCCTGCCAATAATGAGTTTCATTGCTTTTAATTATTTTTGACAATCTGGTAAATATAAGATGGCACCTCATAGGTGTTTAAATTTACATATCCCTGATCACAGGTGAAGCATTTTAAGTGATTGTTAACAATTTGTGTTTCTTTTTTTGAAAACTATCTATATCATTAGGCCATAAATATTTGACAACTTTCCCTTTATAAATATTTTAATGGTGTCCTATGTATTCTAGATGTCAAGTTTTTTGTCTAATATATGCCATAAACATTTCCCCAATTTTTTTCCTTTAATTATACTTTTGCATGGAGACATTTTTCTTCATGTTATCAAACACACTCATCTTGTATTTAACAATTCCTTCTCTTGTTGAATACAAAAAGAATCATCTCCCCTCCACAACTGAGATAATGACATTATTCTACTTCATTTCATCTTTTTATTTTTAAGTCTATGATGTATTTTAATAGCACCCTTAATTAAGCATGTTACTATCATGAATATGCCTACCACCTATTAGTCTACTACCATAAAGGTATCTTTCTTGCCCTTTGGATCATGTTTAATTTTTATTATTAACATAGTCTGGAGTACACTTAGCCTAACTTAATCTTTTCTTAATGACTCATTCCTCATTTATGATTAATTTTTGCAATATGCATTAGATGTGGATGGGTTTGAACACTGGAAAGACTAAGTATTGACCTCAGGATACAACCCAAAACTTGTTTTCCTTAAACAAATTATTATTATCTACTTGCATCTTTGTTATTTCCATCTTTCTCACAAAATCAGAGTACAGAATGTGCAGCTGCATGACCTGGGCAGTGTAACATGGCCTTTGTTCAAAATTAATTTTCGAATCAAAGTCTGAAGTCTAGCCTTTTCCTAAGTCGTCTTCTTGCTATCGATGACAGCATTCTTGTCACTACCTCTAAGAGTTCCCATCAACTTTAGCAGCATTAAAATATCTTCCTAATGCAACCCCAATGACTGCTTCATCCTCCTGCTCAGCTCCAAACTTCTCCTTTGTTCCTTGGCTTTAGCTGCACAAAGTAATATGACAGTGTGACCTTTTAGAATAATGTTGATGAAAACCATTTAGGCCAGATTATGGGGGTTTTTTCCACTACCACTTTCTTCTGCTATTTGTTTGCTTCTTGGTTCCCCACAGTTCCAGACATTTGGAAGTAAGAGTGTGAATGCCAGACAATGGACCTTTTTGTTCTATTTATTTCATTGATGGAAGGGACTGGTTTGCTTGATTTGATTAAATTCAACAAAATTTATTAGACACCTGTGTGCAAGACATAGCACACCAGATACAAGGACCGAATCCAAACAATTCATGCTCTCAAGGTGATAACATTCTACTTGGAGAAGAACATGTGCACATACAAACACAAAGATTTAAAGAGGGAAAAAAAGCTAACAAGTGGGGGGAGAGGTTCTGATTAGGAAAGTCTTCATGTATGAGATGTCCTGAACTGTACTTTGAAAGAAACCAGGGATTCCATGAGAATTCCAAAGGACAGGGACCGCTTGGGCAAAGGCACCAAGATGAGAGATGAAATGTCATGGGAAAGGAGCCAGCAGGCCAGTTTGAATGGAATGAAAAATGTGAGAAGAGGAGGAATATGAAATAAGAATATATATATATACATATATATAGGTATATATATACCTATATATATGTATATATATATGTGTGTATATATATATATATATATATATATATATATATATATATATAGGTGGGAGCTAGACTGTAGAGAGTTTTAAATGCCAGGCTAAAGAGTTTTATATTTTGTTCTAGAAGCAATAGGGAACTAATGAAGATTTTTTTTGACAAAGGGAGAAACAACTCCAGATCACTGTTTTAGGCCACTGTGTGAAGGATGGATTAGAAAGGCAACCAAACTGGAGGCAGACACTAATGAGGAGGTTATTATAATAGTCTATGGACTCAGTGCATACAGTGTCAGACCTGAGGTCAGGAGGACTCATCTTCCTGAGTTCAAATCTGGCCTCATACACTTACTAGCTGTGTGATCTTGAACAAGTCACTTAACCCTGTTTGACTCAGTTTCCTCATCTGTAAAATGAGCTGGTGAAGGAAATGGCAAACCACTCCAGTATCTTTGCCAAGAAAACCCCAAATGGGGTCACTGTCAGCCACAACTAAAAACAACTGAATGACAACAACCAAAGATTTTTTATTTTTTACATTTTTTTTCTTATTTTTAGTTTACTACACTCAGTTCCACAAGTTTTTGGGCTCCAGATATTCTCCCCTTCCCTCTCCTCCCAACCAAAGATTTTATAACAAATCTACAATGCCCAATGAAACCAACCACTTTCTTCTTTTAAAAATAATTTCATTTGACATTTAATAATCCCAATAAACACAAAATAAAAACAAAAACAAAAAAACCTATATAATTGGGCCAACTTACATTTTTTGGAAAAAGCTATATACTTTAATAACATAATAACAACTTATTTATTCTGTATTCCTTTTGGATAGCTTTCCTATCTGTGTAAATATAAAGCAAATAAAGACTACTGTTTTGTTAGAAATTTTCAGCTTTACTATACAACCTATGGACCAAATGAAAAATGAAGTGAACATCCTCTAAGCCTAACTCATTCTTCAGCCCCCCCCCCACATATACACACACCCCAAGAGCTACTTGATAATTGCTCTATCCTTCAACTATGACTATTACACACTGAAGCAACGACAGATAGACCTGTGTAACACCCCAAAGAATGACTTAGAAGGTGACTAAGAAACCCTCTGGAATAATATGCAGTATACCCTTGTACCTCTGTCCTCCCTACAAGAAGAACACTTATTCACAACTGAAGTGCATTGTTAAACATCCAGCCCCTAGAAGCCATCAGGCTGCTAACTGTACAACTAACATGGTCTCTGACATGGCCCTAGCTGAACCAGTCACTACAACTAAAGGTTAGAAGAAAATCCTTCATGTGTCTAAACATAGCAAAAGTACAGAGCCGGTATAAAAGAGTCAGAATCATTCGTCTACTCTGGTCTAAATTTAAATTTAAATTTAAACTAAACTGGAAGAACGTGGAGAATTCCAAGATATAAGGATGCTCCCTCCAAATCCTCATTCAAGCAATTTGTGAGTCTATTCCTGATTTAAGAACAAGAGCTGCTTCTACTTACAACGCATAAAAGCAACATCATTCAGGAAAAATACCCTGTAGGTACCACACGAACTGTAATTGCGACCATTCTGTTCTCTTACCTTTAAAATACCATAACACGATCTCTAAAACCAGGGATAAACAAGCTCATAGATTAATAGGAGATCCAAGGCTACATCCGCACAGCATCACTGTTTCTAAAAGCATAGTTTTACCCTAACTGCCTACTTGCTAGACAAACATACAACAGCGAGTGAATAGTCCTGCTCACATACATGGTGGCCTGGGTGATTCATGCTGCTTAAATCACTGAGTAAGTAAATGGTCAGACTTTTTATAAGCTATGAATGAATTCATCTGATTGAAAACTCCCTCGTAAACACTCTCATCTGCCTCCCTATCACAGTATTCACTTTGTACTTGAGAATCCCCATTCGCTACAATTCACAAGTTAGGATCCACAACTATCTTTGCTGCTATTGATCTCGCGTAGAAGGATGAACTTCTGTCTTATTTGAAAGCACTTAGAAAGGCCACTTAGAAAAAAATGCAGGAAGATCATGGGGCTTAGTGTCCCATAAAGGACACATTTTGTACCCAGACAGAAATGCATAATGGCACTCTTTGCTCACTATGGCTCTGTGACTTGAAGAAGAAACTCATTCCCTCCCTTACAGTTGAGGTCATAGATCCTTGGATCCATGGGTCAACTCCACCAGTGAAGCATATGCCAATATAAGAGAGTATCTGTCTTACTCTGCTTCCAAAAAGCAGCTTCAGTAACTTAGCTGTCTCTTTTAACCTAAGCTACATAAGCTAAGCAGATAGAGAAGATAGCATAGCCAAAGTGGACCTTTGACATCCTCCCTGTAAGTCTGTAACAATGAAAGACAAAGTTACCATAAGCTTAGTAAAAATGGGCACATAGAAATGACAAAAACTGTTTTATTTCACTCTCAAAAATGCTGGTTTCCAATGGCGCATTTCAACAGCCACTGTGGAGACAAATTCCCCTTCCTTTGCAAAAGAACATGAAGTTTGGTACTTACCAATGCAGGCATGGACTCTCACTGACAGCTGGGTCCTTAGGATTATACTATGCTTCTTACCCCTCCTAAAGAAAGTGAAAACACACTATGAGCATCAGAGAAAAACTCTGAGAGAGTATGTTCCTGGCAATACACAGGAACTCACAAACACAAAACTAGTTCTTTCATTAATAATAATAATAGCCAACATTAATATAGCACTTACCATGTGTCAGGCACTGTGTAAAGGCTTTACAATTATTATTTCATTTGATCCTCACAATAACCCTAGGAGGTAGATACCATTATTATCCCCATTTTACAGATGAGGAAACAGAGGCAAACAGAAGTTGATTTGCCCAGAATCCCACAGTTAGTGTTTGAACTCAGGTCTTCCTGACTCCAGGTCCAGCACTTTAAACCTGGTACCGCTGAGGTGCATTAAGAATACTACATCCTAGGGGCAGCTAGGTGGCACAGGGACTAGAGCACAGGCCCTGGAGTCAGGAGGACCTGAGTTCAAATCCGGCCTCAGACACTTGACACACTTACTAGCTGTGTGACCTTAGGCAAGTCACTTAAACCCAATTGCCCTACCTTCCCCCCTCAAAAAAAAAAAGAATACTGCATCTCATAGGAACTCAGATTCAGTGCACGCTTTAATAATAATAATAATATGTCTGATAGCTATCCACTAATTATAAGCAGTAAGTGGTTTCAGTGACCTTTTTAATTTTTTCTCCTTTAAAATTATCAAATCTTGAGAATTCAAGAAAACGTTAAACCTAATGTTCTTTCCCAATTTCTTTGTTTTTAAAAGAATTCAAGATAATTGAAAGATGAATTGTATCAAGATATCAAGATAATGTTTCATGAGTGGTATAGGGAAAGAAATATTTAATCTAGATTGACATTTATATCTGATTGCCAAACCCTGAAAAATTATTTAATCCTCAAGGCTTGTGTGCACTCATTGGTTTACTATTTGGGGAAATATTAAAATTCTATTTCCAAAATATAAAATCCCTGAATTGTTCCAAAACAAATCATATGTACAACTATTTTTACATTTCTAGAAAATAAAATTTAAGAGAAAATGCATGTTAGTGCAATTAGAAAATAATGGTTTTAGTTCAATCTCTTCTGTAATCAATACAGGAAAATGCAGCTTGCACAAAGAAAAACTTTGAGACTCAAAGTAAGAAGAACCAAGTATAGGCTTCCACTTTGTATCATTGGTTACTTCTTGCTTCATTTCTAATCAAGAATAAACAAAGAAAGTCTAAGAGTCTCTTCTCATGCTGAGCTTTCTGCCACTCCTCCTCAGGGTATCTCTTGTCACTTTGTTCTTGAAAAGCACAGAATTTTCATTTACTTCATGGAGCCAAGAGCAAGCCACAAAACAGAAGAGAGTAAGGTGACCAAACGTGTTCCTGGATACCAGAAGACACCAAGAAAGAAAGTCCTGGCTTTGGGTGTTAATTCTTAGTAGAAGTAGCCCAGTTTATCACTCCTTTCCTAAAGAACTTCTAGAAAAAGAAGCAAGGTGTTAAAGATAAAGGACCATGAAACCAGCTAGGAAACAGAGTTTTGCTCTGTGGCACACAGCACATACAAATTTACCTTTCAAGTTTAAGATTATCTCCTTAACTGTACCTATCTTAATAGATGAGCCCTCCCCACACTCCCTCCACTGGCAGCTCTGGCCATACCCTAGCATCAGCCCAAAAATAACAAGGAAATCTTCCTATGATTCCCACTTATACCAAACAAAGCCTGATATTATTTACCCTAAAAGGAAGGCAGGGCAAGTTGCTTCTCTATAGAGTTCACTGTTAATTTATGGGGAAAGTTACATGCCATTTTTCTACAACCGGAAAAATATGGATAGAGCTCCCAAGCTTTCAAGTGACTTTTTTTTTGATGTAGACATGTGATTTCATTGATATAGAAAGCTCCAAGTAAGGCAATTCCCTATACAAATGCAAATTAGCAACTGTTGTTCTGTAGTTTTTAATCTTAGAGAGTGAGGTCACACAGCCAGTTTATTTCAGAAATGGGACTTGAACCCAGGACACTGTAACTCCAGGTTGACTCTCCAAGTATGACTCTTCAGGTGAATAACTGAAAATAATTTGCTTTCTCTTTTCTGTAGACAATAAAATAATTTTCTTATTGCATTAGATTCAACATTTGGTTATTAAGTACCTACACTATACATAAAATACTGTTTTAGGTGCTAGAAAGATAAAAATGAGCAATGACATAGACCTGGCCATCAAGGAGCTCATGATATGAGATGAACCCCATATACAAGTAACTATAGCAAAGGTTAGAAAAGTATCTAGTGCATGGGAGAAATCAAACAGAGTAGCTTGAGAGATTTAAGAGGGGAAGAAACCATTGATAGCTGGTGGAATCAGAGGAAGTATCATAGAGTAGATGCCACATAAGCTGAGTCTTGAAAGAGGAAAAATGGAGTATAGTATGTCCAAAGGTACAAATGTAGGGAAGGACAAGACAAGATCAGACAAGACTTCAACTCTTGAATGTCTCTATGATCTGATCCATGTGGGTATTCCCTTCAATGTATACACACCTGTGAGTATTGTCATTCAAAAAATGTATAATCAATAAAGGAAGTATACCGAGAGTGAGTGATAACAAATGGGCATATTGGGTGCTATCTTTATGCCCATTAAATGTTAAAAGACCTAGCAAAAAAGCTTCCAGCAGGCTGAGTAAATCCTCTCTAAAGAAATTATAGGCAGGCATGGACATACATCACACAAGATTAGAAGGTATGGGTGGGCTGTAATCTGTACTGTTTAAGAGTAATCACCAATCCACTGAGGCATTTATGTTTTGTAAAGCACTTTTCTCACAAGATTCCTCTGGGGTAAGGCATTATCATTATTCTCCACTTTACAGAAGGAGAATCAGGCTTAAGAAGGTTAAATTACTCACCTAGGGTGACAGAAATAATAAATAGGTACCTGGAGCTAGAATTTGAACCCAAGGCCTTTGCCTCCACAACAAAAGCTAGCTAAAATCTGCAGTAGAAGGATACACAACAGCAATATTTTCAGCAAAAATTAGTCTAATGTAGAAGAGTTAACAGAGCCCCTCAGAGGCTGATTTCCCATCAGTATAACAAGGATAAATACTACTACCTATTTCACTGCATGTTGGAAATCTTCTATCACAATAAAAGTATGAGTTATCATTATTCCTCTATTAACCAATAAAGGAGACAAAAGGGGACCAGGCAGATAGAAAGCAAGCAAGCATAGTATGGCATCAAGAAAATCAAAGAAGAAATGAGTTTCAAGAAATTTTATGCCTAAATTATTATTGGACTCTTCTAATTAGTCTCCCCTTCATTTCCCAACTTCCTGTCCCAATCTATTCCCCTACCACCTAACATCCATTCTATGCACTACTGACTCAATTAAACTTCCTAAAATGCTACTGTCAATGGGTCACTACACAGTTTCAAAATGTTTTATGGCTCTTCATTAAATACAGAATAAATTCCACCATAAATTTGTGTCATTTAATATTAACAACTTAGTCTTCACTTCTGCTGGGGAAATTTAGCTTCATGTCTTATCAACTTTCTACTGCATTCCCCACAGAAATTTTTCAAGACTTTTCCACTCACATTAGGCCAGAATTCTACTCCACTCCAGGCCCCTAGCATTTCGGTTTACGATCTTCTCTACTATTTTCCTAAGAAGACTGGGGCCCTCTTCGGTTATTTCTCTTTAATTCTCCTTTTTCATATTTCAAACCTCTTGATCTTCCATTTCCTGTTTCAGGAAAGTGTCCTTTCTTCCCTATCATGACTAACCTCCTCCATATTTATCTCTGATTCTATCTTTTCCCACCTCCTACAAAGCCCAGATCTATCATCCCTTCTTATTCATGCATCTTCAATCTTGCTTTCTACTGGCTACTCCTCTTCCTAAAAAACATGCTCAGATTTCCTAAAAATAAAATAACAAAAATCTTCCCTCGATTCAATAAACCCTCAAACAATGATCTTTTCTCCTCTATTAACTTTCAATTATAAAGAAGCCTAATCTATACTCAATCCCTCAGCATCCTAGTATCCAATCATTCCTCTACCAGGCTGACCTCTACCCCAAAATTCTACTGAAACTACTCACTGAAAGGTCATATCAATGGGTGAATTTTCATGTCCAAACTCATCTCCCCACTAAAACCCGTTCCTTCTCCTAACCATTCTATTTCAATTAATGACATCATTCTTTCATTCACCCAAGACGCTACTATCACAATATCTTTTTTATCTTTGTATCTTCTTCAAGACCCAGCTTGAGGCCTGGAACATGGTAAATACCCAATAAATGTCTTCTTGAGTGAAAGAATGAAAGAAGGAAGAGATGGTTATCAGTAACAGGAAGGAGAAACATGACATTTCCCTTTGCTTCTTTCTCTGATTCTTTGTTCACCCTCCTCCATCTTGATTTGGCTAGTCCAAAAAATAATCACTGAGATAGATATAATTGCCCATTCCTGCCACCAAAGAAAAAAATCACATGACCCAGAACTAATTCCTTATAGTTACTGTGTCTCCGGAGTCTGATCTCTACATTTTAAGCCCTATTTGCATTAAAATATAAAAAGAGATCTCAAATACATCAGTGATGATTTTGGAGACAGAAAACCCAATTAATTCCTATTTTTCTTCTACTTTTTTTTAATTAAACTTGAAAGAGTAGAACAATCATGGTTGAAATTATATGGAAGTATAAGATTAGTAAAAGAACATGTAATTGTTTTAAGGGAGTTCGAGAACTCAAACCAATTATATCCCAGGACACGAAAAGAACTTACAGATGTGATGATCACAAAACTGCTGTCAATAAAATACAAGAAGTCATGAGAATGGGGGATGTGCTGTTGTGGGGATGAATGATGATAGAGCAGACCTAGAAGTCAGGAAGACACAGGTTCAAACCTTGTCCTAAATATTAGTTGTATGAATTTGGGTCACTTCTTAGCCTTTTTGTGCTTCAGTTTCCTCATCTATGAAGTGAATGGCTTATATTTGATGGCTTATAAGGTCCCTTCAAGCTCTAAATCTATAATCCTATGAATAAATGTCCTGATTTTAAAAAAGAAAAGAAAAAATGAGGATTCTTGAAACTGAAAAATGATTAGCATGATATAAAGTCCCAGCAAAATTCTAAAATAGATTATTAAATAAATAGTTTGTAAGCACTTAGGTTCACTAAGAATAAATATCAAAGTAACTTCACTTCCTTTGTTGATAGATTTCTAGACTGCTGAATTAAGGGAATGATCGATATATGTCATAACTAGGCACACAGACTTGCAGACAAGATGGAGAAACATGGGCTGTGTCCGGTTAGCTTGATTCAGAGTTGAATGACAGTAACCAAAGAGTGTTTACTGATGGATGGAACCTAAAGAGAATTCTAATGGTTTATCACAGGACTTTTTACCTGTCTTGTTCTGTTCCATTTCATAGGAGGTTTATGGGCAAAGGTTCCAGATGAAACTGAATTAAGTGGCTTCTAGGGTCCTTTCCAAATCTTGACTCTATAAATATTTTTTCCAGAAAGTTATTATTGTCAACATTAATTCTATGAAAGGTAAAATATATAAAAATAGACTAAAGATGAAAACCAATATGGGCTGAAATTACTAGGATAATGCCAAGTCCAGACAGGTTTTTAAAATATGCTAATTTCATTTCTGCTTCTAAAGTGTCAAGAAGCAGCATCTTTTTCAAAAGGCTGAAAATTACACATTACTTATTTACTGTGATGTATTCAAGTGACCAAGAAAAACTTTCTCTTTTTACTTTGGGACAGACTATGCAATTTCATCTGAAGAGTTAGAATAAATTATGCAAACTCCCTTTCCAACTTAACTTCAGTTCTCAGTCTTGGCTGCACACTTGAGAACTCTGGGTTAATTATTCTCCCTTTCCCTCCCTTTTAATTCTATTCATTATGATGTATCATTTCGTTAGCAACAGTAGCCATAGTGGAAAGAATCACTAGACTCAGGGGACCTAGTCTTTATTATACCACTAACTAGCTATGTGACCCTGAATAGGTCCCTTAACCTCTTCAGGCCTCAATTTCATCATCAAATGAGGGGATTAGACTAAATGATCTCTAGGGTCCCTTCCAGGTCTAAAATGCTATGATAGCTAACAACTAAAACCACCTACCGCATTACTTTATACATTGCCAGAAGTTCATAGATACACATAATATATTTTGTCTAAAATTAAGGGGTTCTTGGCTATAATTTAGGCCCCAAAACCTTAATTATGAAAATCAGTTTTAAAGTAAGGTCTGTATAGCTGCCATGAAACCCACTGAAACCAATCTCCCAACTTGTGGGTTACAGAGTCCCAGTCAGAAGGAGAGAACATAGACACTATTTTCAAGCAGAGAAATTCTCTACAAATTTTATTCTCTGCCTCCCATCCCCCACTCAAAAAACAATGTCCCTCAATGTATTTTTATCTATGTATGTATTTTCTAAAATAAGGTGACAAAAATTTTCATTGTTTTTAATAACTGAATGGAAAGCCCTGAAATAGTTTGAGATACTCTTGAGTGTAGCAAAACCAAAGTTTGGAACCACAGTCCTGAGAACTGGCTGTGTAACTTGCTAGGATGACCAGGGAAGTGTTAAAAGCAAAAGTAGATACAGCAATTGTTTGTTCAAATCTGACAAAGAATTGATGCATCAAAGCAGCAAATCACAAAAAAAAAACTAGAAAAGATTTTTAGAAATCAGCTTTTCTAACACCATCATCGAGCAGATGAGCAGACAGAGGTAACACTCTTGGATGGTGACATAGTTGGGATTAGAACCCAGGACTCTTGACTCCCAGTCCTTTTCATTTATAGAGAGAACTTGTGAAACTTTCTAGAACTAGAAAAGGAAAATCAATCCCATAATCATTGTCCAATGATGATAAGTGCATAGACTTATTCATTAAGTAATAGTTACATGTAGTTTGGCTCATGTAAATACATGTAGTATTTATCTTAAATAATTAGAGGGAGGCAGCCTCAGAGTTAGAGGGACCTAGTTTTAAGTTCTGCCTTCAATTAATATTGACTGTGTGACCTTTGGTAAGTCATTGAACCTCCTGGTACCTCCTGGAAATTTTCTAGGACTAGAAATTGCTGAATAGCTATTGATCTTCATTAGTAGAGAGCTTCTTAACCAGGTATTTCTTACACCAGTGAAATCATAGATTCAGATCGCCTTTCTCCAAAACAAAAAAAAGAATTAACTTCAATAGTCTTAGTGATGCTAAATGCCTGAGAATCATGCAGAACACCAATCTCTGCAGAATCACAAGTGCTGGTGGTTCAATGAGCAATGAAAAGAGGCACAGCAAATGTAAGCAGGCTGCAGCATAGTGCCAACAATATCTTACATAAAAGACATATATGGGGCAGCTAGGTGGCACAGTGAGTACAGCACCAGTCCTCGCGTTAGCAGGACCTGAGTTCAAATTCGACATCAGACACTTTACACACTAGCTGTGTGACCTTGGACAAGTCACTTAACCCCAATTTCCCTGCCTACCCCCCAAAAAAGAAAAACAAATAAAAGATACATATGCCACATATAACTTGGCATAAAAGGGAACATTAAGGATATGCATGACCAGAAAAGGGGGTAGAATGAGTCACAGCATCATAGAGTCAAGATTCTTACTATGGCAAGAATGAAGGATAACATGGGAGCAGCCCATGTGTTCAACTGATAACCAAAAAATATTAGAAGTTCTCTATCGGAGGCCCATGGAATCTGAAAAGTCCCTGAATAGATTTGAGGGTTTCCATGAACTTGGATTGAAAAAAATACATCTTTATTTCAATATAATTGGTTTCCTTTGTAATCTATATGTTTTATGTTATGTGTTCAAGAAAGGGTTCAAAGGCTTCACCAAAATGGCAAAGAAAAAAAAGGTTAAAAGCTTCTTATTCAGATTTTCAGCATATCTGGATACCACAGAAAGAGAATTTACAAAAAGACAAAAAAATTCTTACAGGATAAGAAGGCATGGGAGTGGGTATCCTCAGGGATCAATAGATTTTTATTATTTACTATGTGCTGTGCACAGCACTAAGCACTCATGATACAAAGACAAAAAGGAAATACTTCTTGACCTTAATGAATTTACATTGTAATGGTTGAGATCATTGATCTATCCAATTAAGTAAAGTAGCCCTATGCTTTTTTAAAAAATTCCTTATAATGATAAAACAGAATTTGAAATCTTTTTATCTTCTCTCCTTCACTAAGTACTCTTCTGATAAAATTTTAATTGTTTTAGAGCAGTAGCACAGATTAGAAGGGTTTCAAAATTCAAAATGCTGGTAAGATTTTTCTCAAGGTTAAAAAAACACAATTTCAAAAGAGAGGGAAAATCAAGAATACTAAGATTTCCATAATAAACAATCCCAACACAATCTTCCTTTTTTATCATATAAGCTCCTTATTCTTATGGTTAAACATGCCCAAACCAATAATATTTGTTCTTTTATAGTAGCCAGTTAGAGTTTCTGAATACTCAGGACAGACTGCCTAAATCTAATGAAACCTTTTGACTTAGGGCACAGTCATTTCAGATGCGAGGTAAATTCTCTTCTAACTTGGACAAAACAAGTGAGCTTCACATGTGTATTCCTCTTTAACCAAAGGACCCCCTCCCACCACCACCACCACCACATCCTTCTTTGAAATATTCTCTCCCTTACCTTCCAGTTCCCTTTTTTCATGTCTTGTGGCCTCAGGAATTTTGAAACAATTTCCTGCTTATGCTATAGGAGATTAGTCACGTGTGTTGTTTGGGCTACATAGCCTTGATCAGTAATTCAGTTTCCTTGGAATATTATCAGAAAAATTGATCCTGTCCGATTATATCTAGGACCAATTTTCTAGTATCTTATTTAGCTTTCTCCATCCATAGAGTTAAAAGTTTCCACCAAGAGTATCAAAGAATATTGAAGAGTATTAAAAATTATGCCACAGATTATTTGGGTTATGAATTTAATGTTTTATGTGGCCTTTAAAAAATGGTCCGAATATACTCCAGATCTTCTAACCCAGTATTTCCCAGTTGGTCTATGGCAAATATTTATTGGCCCACAAACTATTCACTACCCAAGATCTTCTCTTCTTTAAATCTATAAACTTAAAATACTAACCCTTCCTCCCATCACCCCAGCTCCCTCCTTCTCCTTGGCTCCTGATCCTTGTCTACTGAGCCACTGAGTATCTCTAGAGGGATTTTGATAGAGAATTTAGATATTTTACAAGGCTACAATATAATTTGGCCTGGGAAACATTGTTTTAATGCCTCTCTTAAATCTCTTCCTCCCCACTCTCCAGTGTTCCAGGTTATTTTTATGTACCTTAGGCAGCTTAGTCTTAATTAAATTAGATAGGTGTTTCATGTAATCATCCTCCCACTTCTGGGATACCGGCTCAAATGTAGAAAAGAAGGAGCAGTGATTATCTCCTGGGAAGACTCCTGTGAAGCTTTTGTGGAAGCCTCAAGTGACCCTTACTGATTCTACTGCAGAACCTTTGTTCCATCTTGGGTTTACATTGATTGACTTCATGTTGGTATTGCTTAACTGTGTGCCTTCCCTCTAAGATTGCCTTCCATCTACTTTGTGTATATCTTATATGTACAGAATTATTTACATCTTGCCTTTCCCACTGGAATTTGAGCTCCTTGAGGCAAAGAACCAGGTTTTTTTTTTACTTTCTTTATAGCCCTAGGGTTTAACATAGCTTCTGGAAAATAAGTGCTTGAAGAACAAGAAATAAATTCTTGTTGACTGACTGACTGACTCTGCTAGAACTAAAGCCCTGACTCAGTTGTTCTACATTAAACTTGTACTTCTCCAATCAGACAGTAATTAAGCAATTATTAAGTGCCTAGTATATGCCTGGCATTATGAAGAAAGGCAAAAATTAGTCACTTCTCTCAAAAGAGCTTACAGTATAAAGAGAGATTTAAATTCTCTTTAATTCAGAGGCCTATCCAAAGCAGAGAGAGCATTGAGTCTATCAATAACTATCTGATGAGTACCTAACATGTAGACACTGCTAGAACTATTAGACATACAAAGACATATAAGAAGCACAGATCGTGCTCAAGCGTATTACCATCTCAGTAAAGGAATGATAGATAGATAGATAGACAGATAGATAGATAGATAGATAGATAGATAGATAGATAGATAGATAGATAGATAGATATAGATGTTAATATAAATATAGATAGATATATAAATATAAATAGATATAGATAGATGATAGACAGATAGATGATATACATATATGAAATATATATGAAAAATTAAATTATAATACAAGAGAATAGTTCAATACACCTATATCAAGTGAGATATTTCTCCAGGTAGACTAGGATTCATTGTCAAATGAATTGAACAGTTAAAAAAAATGATACAGTCACTCAAAGAGGACTCTCTTACTATGGGCTGAGGGAGCTGAAGGAAGAAGAGGAGGATTCTAAGCTCTCCCTTGAAGAAGAGGCAGGATAAATACCAGAAAGGCATCCTCAAGAGGGCAGAAAACACAAGATGTGGTAGAAGAGCAGTGCACAAGTTAGCAAGCGTAGATGGTTCAGAGAGCTGAATAATGGAAGATACAACTGGAAAGGTAGTTTGGGGCTAAACTGGGAAAAGGAGCCAGAACTTGATCCTGTAGGAAACAGGAAATTCTTAAATGTTATATTTTGTTTTGTTTAAAGCAGGAGAATAGCATAATAAAAAAAACAGTGAGAAAGGATGAACTGGAGGTAAAAATAGAATTTCAGAATATAAGAGTCTAAAAACCTAGGCTTATACAGGCATTCCTTCTACAACCAGATTGACAGGTGATCATCCAACCTCTACTTGAAGACCTTCAAGGCATACCAGCAAGACCTAAGGCATACCAGTTCCACTTTGGGGCTGTTAATAACAATAGCTCACATTTATATGGTACTTTGAAGTTTGCAAAGCACTTTACATTATGTTAGGGCAACTATGTAGTACAGTAGGTAGAGTGCCAGGCCTGGAGTGAGGAAGACTCATTTTCTTGAGTTCAAATCTGTCCTCAGACACTTACTAGCTGTGTGACCCTGGGAAATTCACTTAACCCTTTTTTGCCTCTGTTTCTTCATCTGTAAAATGAGTTGGAGAAGGAAACAGCAAACCACTCCAGTATCTTTGCCAAGAAAACCCCAAATTGGGTCACAAAGAGTCAGACACAACTAAAAAAGATGGAACAACAATAATTACATTATTTATCTTACCTGATTCTCACAAGAACCCAATACTCTGGATTCTATTATCATACCCACTTTATAGATGAAAAACTGAGGCACAGAAGTTAAGTGGATTGTCCAAGGTAACATGGCTAATATCTAAGATGGGATTTGAGCATAAGTCTCTCAGCTCCAAATCCAATACTCTATCCTAGAGCTGAATGTATGGACTTAGCAATCATCTGCTTCTGATTTAAAATCTGCCACTCAGAAACTTCCACCCACTGCTGGGGACAAGGAGAACTAGTTTAATTCATATTCTATTTAATAGTCCTTCAAATGCTTGAAATAGCTAGCCAAAGTATTCTGTCCTCCAGGCCAAACATCACCAGTCTCCTTTTCTGGTTTTTCATCTATGTCCCATCCCCAGATGTGTCCGGAGTCCAAGACTCGGTCCTGCTCTCATTTCTTTCTATACCCTCTTGCAGAGTGGCTCTCATCCACTCTGATGGGCTCTGTTATGATCTCTATGCAGATGACTGCTAAATCCATATATTCAGCTCTAGTCTAGTCCTTGAGCACCAGACCCATATCATGTCCTTAGACATTTCAAATGTGATTCCTCATATGCTTCCCAAACTCAACACATACAAAACAGGAATCGTTATCTTTCCCCCTAAATCCACTCTTGTTTTTGCAGGGGAGACTGGGTCTCCCTACCACTTCTAGCCACTCATCAGCCCAATTTTACTATTAATCAGCATGGAAGCTTTGGCTTGCTCCACTTCCAACCTGGGCCTATTTAGCCCTCCTTAGGCAGCCTGGTGGCCTCCCACTCCAGGGAGTTTGCTATATCTATGCTAAATTTATAGAAAAAACATGATATGCATCACACTGCATCTCACAACTCCCAAGCCAAGCGATCCACCAGTCTTAGCCTTCCCAATAGCCTGGATTACAGGTGTGTGCCACCATGCACACTTTCCCATCTTCCTTCTCATCACCCAAATTCACAACCTCAGGATCATCCTTAAATCTTCATTTTCATTCACTCCACATGATGACCATGTTACATAAGCTTTGTCATTTCTATCTCCATATCTCTCACATATGTCCCATTCTCTATACTCATGCTGCCACCACCCTAGCCCAGGCCCTGACCACTTATCACCTTTATTACCCAGTAACCTTCTCATTGGTTTCCCTGTCTCAAAACTTCAAACTATCCACTCCAAACCATCCTAAACACTGCTTCCAAAATGATCTTCCTAAAGCTCAGGTAGGATCATGTCACTTGACATGTAACTTGGCATTTATGCCTATTAAATTTAACATTGTTACACTGTTAAAGTCTGATCTAGCCAGATATTTTAAAATAAGAACTGTGTGATTTAATATTAGCTATTATTCCTATGGTCATGTCATCTACATGGTCATCTAGAGAAACAAACTTTCCCCTGGTACTTAATTCAAAGAGAAATTTATTGTAGGGAGTTTCCTCTAAGGGGCACTGGATAACAGGAGATAATGCATTTAAATACAATTATTCAAAACAAACTGAAAACGTTATCAAATGGACACTATTTTCTATCAACCTTCTAATGTTGAGTGAAACATCTAGAATCCTATGACTTTAAGATGATGGGAACTAACATAATGTGATCCAGGCACATTTCTTTCAAATGATTTAACTTAGTAAAGGATTATGGTGTAACAAAATTAGAGAAATGGACTGTTAACCCAACCAAAATGTGCATTCTCTCAAACAGCAGACATCTCAAGTGAGCCTTTGGCAAGTGCCAGATCCCAGTCAATTAATAGCTGAAATATCTGATGAGCGCCCCAATTGTGGATAGTTTTGTTCTGAATCAAAAGGATTCATATGCTTTATATATCAGACTGCAGAAGCTAGGTGATAACCCACTCTGAACATTCAGGGCCTGATCTGCATTTTTGTTCAGATTGAGGGCCATTCCACTTTCTTCCAGAGATGGGTTAAAGAGGGGGCTATAAAGCAAGGCCAAACCTGTATCTAAAAGTGCTTTTACACTTAGAAAAACTCTTAGTTGAATCTGCAAAGTTCCATGCACCACAAAGCATGGAAGTTACAATTTAGGTATGGAAAACTTTACAGGCAGGTGTTACCAACTGACCACCTCAGCCATAAAAGAATCTTATTATTATGGTCCCTGACAGATGTTAAGTAGGACTATATATATTAATAGTTCGGTCATAACAAATAAGCGGCAAAATGCACCCTGCCAAATAACTGAATGAATTAGCCAGTTTGGTATTTAAATGTTAGGAAATGCCTGACATACAGAATGCTTTTAGATTTTTAGCATAATTGAAACTAATCTTCCTTCTCTGACAATAATTAGTGAATAGATTTGCTAAAAATTTATTCTTACTTCCAGAAAACAAAGCAGTGTTCTCAGCAGAGAGGAAAATACTTTTTTTCCCCTTTGCTATATGGCTGGAGAGCAGGAATCCAACTCATTTAATAATGCTACCAAGTTTTTTAAGTCTAAGTTACAAACAGGAGAGGGGTAGGAAACAGCTCCCTTCCATGTCATTTAGTATTAGAATTTCATCCATGAAGAGACTAGCCTTTCCAACATTGATGGTGACAATACTATCATGATAAAGTCTTTCAAAAAGCAATAATAGACTGGAATTTATCCAGAAATCAGCCATCAATATCACCACAGCTTCCTGGTTACATTGATCCAGTTCCATTTCATTTACTCCTGCTGCTCTATTCCTTAACTGTCCGTTACATAGAACTAAAGCATACTTCAATTGTTTACTAATTGTTGTAAAGAGCTTTATGTTTTCTATAATGGATTTTCATTAAAAAAAATTGAATGAGTATGAATGAAATATTTTATATCTCATTTATTCAAAAGAAAATGCTCAAATAAAAAATTTTCATCTTCAAGTTTTACTTCTTATTCCTCTCCACCTCTTTCTTATATTCCTCATCTTCTTATTTCAAGATTCCCTGAAAGCTATAACTAAAGAAATAACCCTGTACAGTGACCCTCTGATCATAAACAAGTAAGTCATTAGAGAGATAGGTATAGATATAGATACAGATATAGCCATCTAAACTGTTCACCACGATGGTGGAGATCCATCACAGAGTCCAAGTTGAAAGGAGACTTCTTGTGGATGGTGATATTCTCTACATGTTCTTGTTCTTGAATGACACTACAATTTGAATAATACTCTGATAGTTTCCTCAAAACCTACAACACTATAGAACCTTCTAGAAGAGACATATAACCATTCAAAAGAGTTTGGCTTTACAATCTACTCAGAAAAGACCAAATGGATGAAAATAATCTATTGCTAGACTATAATATGCATTTGGATGGGCAATGTACAGAATATGTCCATCAGTATGCCTATCTAAGACAGAGAATATAAAGAGATAATGAGCTGAGTCTAGAATTAAACAGGCTGGACTGCTTTCAGGAAATAGTAAGTGTCCTTTAATGACCACAAGCTCTAGAATATTTTCCAACATACTGATGATGTTACTTTATGCCTATTAAGACACGGAGCACAACAGATGCCAAAAAATCAAACATGAATTTCACACAAACAGCAATGGAGATGTATATGATGGCTATTAATAAGTTGCAACATGTAACCAATGAGGAAGATAAGAAGGAGTAACAGATATTGGCAAAGAACTGTATAATATGAAGAGAAGGAGAACTGTATAACTTACATACATATACATATATATACACACACATGTAAAGGGCAAATGATTACAAATAGAAAGCCTGATTACTTCACTGGTATCCTCACAGTGTCAAGAGAAATAAACAAAGGTATCCATCATGTTGGGTGGTCTTCTTTTGGTCAATCTGGGAGAGGGGGTCATAATCAAGAGTCATATAGGATAAGCAACCATATACCATTTGCAATCCATGTCACTGGAGCAAACAGCTAAATCAACTAACCATGCATCTATTCAATTATTTGAGTCCCTTAAATTATTTTCCCCCGTGTATCAGTAGTCCTCAAGAAAAGAAAAGAAGAAAAAGGTTGTTCATCCCTGCTATAGAAACTGTAGTTCCGACTTCCAGTTAAGACGGTGGAATGATTGGGAGAACAGCCCAGGTCCTTTACAACTACTCCCCCACAGAAAAAAGGGTGGGGACAGGGTTCCTAATAAAGTAAAGAACAAGAAACTCAAGGAGAAACTACAGAAAGTATATTTCAAAGAAAGAACCAGAATCCTGAAGGTACGAGGGAATGGGTCAAGCTAGAAAAGCCCATTCTGTGGATCCATCATACAGAAGCAGTCTGTGTGTGTGTGTGTGTCGGGGAAATCCAGAGAAAACTGGAACCTCCAATCACATGCCTGTCGTGAATAGCAAGATGTGCCTGTGTATCAGGGGGAGGTAGAGAAATCTGGAGCCTACAACTGTGTCACTTTGACAGGAGCCAGGAGGCTTCAAAGCTTAGACTTCAAGAACAATCAGTCCTATTCAGTACACTTCCCTTAGAGTAGTTAAAGTTTGCAGTCTGCTAGCCTTTGCCCCTGAGGTCCTTGAAAACAAAAAGTTCAGTACTCTAAGGAAGCAGTGACAGGACCCCAGATAACAGAGATCGGAACCAAACAAGGCCACATCCAACCTTCTAGAAGTATACAGGGCCTAGTCCTAACACAAAGGCCCAATTGAGGAAGTAGGGCTGAAAAAATGAGTAAAGAGAAGACACCAATGATAACAAAAAAAGGACTATGGATCTGGGGACACCCAAGACACAAACTGAGAAAAAAAGAAAAACTCCACACCATCTACAAACAAGGGCTCAAACAAGAACAAAGCTTTGCCACAACATTTCTATAAGAAATGAAGTTTTTAAATGATATTATAAATGAAATGAGAGGGCTAAAGAAAATAATTGGAAGTGAAATGAGAGCTCTAGATATGAGAAAATTCTAAGGAGAATAAATAGCTTAGGAGATGCAAAATCTTACCTGAGTACCAAATTTCCAAAAAATTAGGATGGATTAAGCAGAAATCAATGGCTCCACAAGAGCACAAGAAATAGCAGAACAAAATCAAAAGACAAAAAAACTTATAAGAAAATGTAAGTCATCTCCTATAAAAACTAACCTGGAAAACAAGTCATGAAGAATTGATCTAAGACTCACTGGACTACTAAAAACCATGACCACAAAAGACATTTGAATATCATATTTTTAAAAATCATAAATGAAAACTTTTCAGACACATTACAAGCAAGGGACAAAATGAAAGAACAAAGAATCTATAGTCACTACCTGAAAAAAAAAGAAAATTCTCAGGAATATTATAGCCAAAATTCAGCACTTTCTAGTCAAAGAAAAATACTGCAAGCAGCCATAGCGTTCATGTATCAAGAAGCCACAACTATAGTCATCATCATCATCATCATCATGGATAATACTGATACCATGCTTACTGTGTGCCAGGCACTGCTCTAAGCACTTTCCATTTATCATCTCTTTTGATCTTCCCAACAATCCTTAGAGGTAGGTGCTATTATTAACATCATTTTACAAATGATGAACCTGAGGCAACTAGATGTTCATTGACTTGCCCAGGGTCACAGAGGTATTAAAGGAAACCAGAGAAGCCAAGAGGTAGAGAAGTAGGGAAGGAAAGTGTTCCAGGAAATCAAGGACAGCCATGGAAAAGGGACAGTGTCAGGAGATGGAGTGTGGTGTATGAGGAACAACAGATCAGGTGTTCTTGGATCATAAAATATGTAGAAGGAAAAAATGTAAGAAGTCTGGAAAGAAAAGAAAGGGCAAGATTGTTAATAGCTTTAAATTCTAAAAGGAGCATTTTATATTTGATCCTGAAGGTAATAGGTAATATATTATCATCTTTTTCTTTTCTCTTGTTCTTTGTATATGGAAATACTTGTTTTTTGTTTTTTTAAGTGCTGGATAATTTTTTAAATAGAAAATATAATTTAATAACTCTTGCTTAGATTTGCTTTTTTTAAAGAAGAAATTACAGTTTGGAGCTTAAAGGAAAACATGGATTCAGATTCTAAATCAGGGTTTCTTAATATTACCATATTAGACTGGTAAAACTGATCAACCCCTCCTCGGAATGTTTTTAAATGTATAAAATAAAATATGTAGGGGATTACAAAGGAAATCAGCTGTATTCTAAAATAATAAATTCATGGACTTCAGGTTAGGAACTCCTTTTATTCTGATAGACAAATAATTCAAAGGAAAGTTCAGGTCTATATTATCATCGCTACCTCTTTAAAACTGATCACTCTAATAAATGCTTCCTCATGTTTCTAATCAAGCTTTTTTAACAACCCATTTTATAGACTTCTTGAACTTTTTACTTTTTACCTTTGGGCAGTTTAGAGGATAGATTTTTTTTCTTTTTCCACTTTGCTAAAGTCATCAGACACAACTCTCTTTTTATATTTTCATAGGGCTTCTTTCAAATTATGTGAATGGTAAAGTTAATAGACTGGCTACTAGAATGAAGATTTGCAGTTGATAAAGTCCATATATTTCTGAAAATAAATAACTGAGAATGCAACTAGTGCCTAACATGAAAGAGGCAGGTAAAACACAGGGCCTTGCTCCCTATCGGAAGGATTCTGGTAGTTTTGTTACATAAATGAGTTTCCCTTCAGTGAACTAGAAAATTCAGTAAACCAGAGAATACATCATACTTTGACCCTGCCCATTAACCAAGCTACACTAATAGTATGTGCCTTCTGGCACATCTTGGAAAATCCATACAACAACTTAAAAAATAAAAGTGTCATACAGCATCTCAGATGTATATTCTTTATTTTTCAAGGTCACCATTCCCCCAAAAGAGAGACAGAAAGAGACGGACACAGACACAGAGAGACAGAGACAGACAGACAGACAGACACAAAGACAGATACGGAGAGGGATAGAAACAGAAATAAAGAAACAAAGACACAGATACAGAAGGACAGACACTGAGAGACAGGGAAGAGAAGGAAAGAGATGGAGGGAGGGAAAGACGAGAAGGTGAGAAAGAGACAGGGAGTTAAGAAGGAGAGGTGCATGGGAGAGGAAGAGGGAAGAAGACAACAAAAGAAAAAGAAAGAAAAGGAGAAGGGAAAAAAGAGAGAGTCCAAAGCTAATTTGAGTGTAGAGCTTTAGAAAATTACTGTTTACAGGCAATGGATAGAAACTCATACTGGAAAGGAGCTCTAAATGAGCTGCTTCTCTCCAAATGATATCCATGAACACTTTGAGCTCAACAAAGAACCATCATCCCTAGAAACTCTTGGCCCACTTATGATTCACATTTTAACTGTTGTTATCAAGGGGTCATATTCTGCTCTTAATCAGGCAAAGGTTTCTGCAGAAACTAAATAAGAAAACTAGGCTCACAATGGCAATGTTCATTTCAGCAGTTTTGAGCTAACAAGCACACAGTGAACCATAACTTCCATTAGCTTAAACTACTCATCATCAGAGATTTGTTAGCAAGAGGCAGTGTGGGCTCAGGAAAGGACTGGGATCTGGGGAATTCTAACCTTGGCTGGGTCACACTGACTTACAAGGTTAGGTTCCAAAAGTCACATAGTGTTTTTATACTTCTCCAAAGTAGACGTAAACAATCACCATCATCACCATCACAACCATAAAGCTAAATTAACGATTACAAGCGAGTTTAATGGACTTTATAAACTTTTTTTTAAAAAATGGCACTGCTAAAGTTGTAACCACACTGCGGAATTTGAAGACATTATTCCATTTGGAGATGATGGGCTCCTAGCTATAAGCTTCCCTCAATCCCCCAAAAAGATACTTACATTTGAAATAAATCCTGTGACTATTTCTGGGCCACATAAGGACAAAATTCCTGAATGCTGCCTGTACCAAGAAGCAATTCTGCAGATGTGGTTGCTGTCAGTGGGTCTTTTTTGCTTAACTCTTTTTCTGTGTTATGAGCAAGGATTCAATTCCGCGGTAGCAGTTGGGAAAGGGAGGGAAATCACCAAATTGTAAAAGCAAAAGGCCTCAATAAAACTTATTTTAAAAGAAGTAACGCTGAGGTGAAGAAGCTGATGAGAATCAGATTAGCTGCTATCATAATAGTGATGGTGATGATTATAAGGGACATTTAGACAGAACTTACTAGTTTGCAAAGCACTTTAACACTCATTAATCTTATTTAAATTTTACAATAACCCAGTGAAGAAGGAGTAAAAAGATTATCCCAATCTCTGAGATGAGGAAACTGAGACTCAGAGAAATTAAACAAATGGTCCATAATCTAATACTCCAAGTTCCTCACTCTATCCCCTCTACCATGCAGCTACAATTTAGGATAATTAAGTATAGCCCCTTCGTGTCAAATGGAGAGCATGAAAGAATTAATTTGCAAGAATGAATGAGTCTCTGTGTGTGTGTGTGTGTGTGTGTGTGTGTGTGTGTGGTTGTTGTTCAGTCATTTCATTTGTGTCCAACTCTTCACGACTCTATTTGGGGTTTTCTTGGCAAAGATAATACAGTAGTTTGCCATTTCCTTCTCCACTTCATTTTACAGATGAAGAAACTGAGGCAAACACAGTTAAGTGACTTTCCCAGGGTCACACAGCTAGTAAATGTCTGGGGCCTGATTTGGACTCAAGAAGCTAAGTCTTCCTAACTTCAGGCCTGGCATCCTATTCATTGTGCCACCCAGCTGCCCTCTGCCATCCTATATGTGACAGCGAAGTATATGATTATCCATTGCTCTCACTTTATAACTGCTCCATCTTCCTTTCTGGTCATACATTTCACTGATGACCTGCTTTGAACCATATCTCCCATGCAATTCTTCATTAGTAATATGTCTCAGTCTACTCATTGCAACTATGGGCCTTACTACTGCCCTTTGGAGGACTGGCAACTTTAACTCTCCTAAAATTATCATACACTATGACTTGTAGCCACATGGAATCATTGGGAAAATAACGAATTTTTTGTTTTTTAAATCAGCTTTTCTTTCAAGGAAAAGCTTGGAGTCAATAAAAACATCATGCGATTTCCAAAAGCAATGTAATCTACATTCCTCCTTCTGTTCAATCCTAGATCCGTTTTACTGTGCATTTCCAGTATCTGACCAAGACAGAGTAGGCACTGATTGATCATGTCTATGGTGTCCATCCAACCACCTAGCATAGCCTGGACAATTAGGCATTCTTTGTTATTTCCCATGTATCAGGTGAATTAGGTGAATTAGAATTAGAATTAGGTGAAACTCTTGAGTGGTTATGAGTCTCATTTAGAAGACTCTACAATTTTCTAGGACACAGATAATGAGCACACGCAAGAATGCCTAGAGTATCCCATCGTCTCTCACGATTTGGACTCCGTGCTAGACTTCCTTCATGACAGTGGCAAACAAGTGGGTGAGCATATGTCTTGTACTTTCACCTCATCTGATATTAATAATATGAGACAGGATAGGAGATCTAGCTAGAGAGCCAGTCCTAGAGTCAAAAAGACCAGGGTTCAAGTCATGTTTCTAACACATAATTGCCTTGTGACCCTGGCAATACATTTAACCTCTCAGTGTCTCCTAAGAGTATATATCACAGAGGATCCATAGGTGGAGAGAATTTCTAAACTGAAAACTCCCCATCACAATGAAATCGCAGGTCCAGACTTTACTCCACCCAAAATCAAAGGGTTGTTTCTTCTCTTCTATCTTTCATGAATTGTAGACAATTTTTACATATGCACAAGAGGCTCCTTATTGATAGAAATCCTTTAAGGTGGCATTTTGCTCTACTATCCCAATATATTTTCAGAGTAAAGAGGCAATAAAAAATAAGATCTTGTATTCTCTATCCTTTCATTTAGTTGTGTCATTGTAAAAAAAATGTGTATAATATCATTTGCAAAAGCTTTCCAGATGTCTTCTCATACATTCATCAAAGATGTCCTGAACCAATGGTGTCATTTTCTCATAATAACTTTACATAGATGTAATGTGGGTATAAAGATTAATAGTTATTGACATTCTCTCAGTTCTCTTTTTTTGTAATAAGTTCTGAGACTTTTTCCCATGCCTCTGTTACCTTTGCCACTTCATTCCTAGGTAGCTTGAGAACTGATCCCTAAATGACCTCAAAATTGTGTCACTATTAGCATAGACATGTCCTGTAAAAATATATAGTTGAGCCTCTTCTCTTATCTTGGTTTTGTTCAGTGTTATTTACACTTCATTATACAACACATCCCAGACTGTGCTGGTGGAGTTCAAATGGGGTGGTTCTACTCTATGTATCAATTAAAAAGCATTTGTTATAAAAATCTCCACACATCTTTGCCATTCTTGATCCCTTCTCTGTTCTCCTTTCAGAGTCATCCCCAAGTGCCATGGGGATATATCCACTGGCTTAGTTAGGTCTCTTGTCAAGCTTACTATCAATTTGGTTTTTTTACACTGCTTCTTATGATTTCATAAGGTGACACAGTTCATGCCTACTTTTGTACTTACTTTTGTAAAATTTTACAAATGACTTTATACTCTAAACCAGTGTTGTTCATGTCTGCCATATCTTTTCACTTGTCAAGGAAATCAAATATCTGCAGGCCTACGCTATTTCTAGGCTCTTCCATTGTGGCCATTGTCACTTTGGTTAAATTTCCTTAGGAAATGATTATAATATCTGCCAATGTCAATTCCTCCATTCTTCTCCCTATATTTTTGTGTTAAGAGTTTAAGTATGGGGCAGCTAGGTGGCACAGAGAGTAGAGCAGCAGCCCTGGAGTCAGGAGGACCTGAGTTCAAATCCAGCCTCAGACACTTGACACATTTACTAGCTGTGTGCAAGTCACTTAACCCCAATCGCCCTGCCCCCCAAAAAAAACCTAAAAAAAGAGTTTAAGTTAAGGCCAGACTACAGCTACCTCAATTGTATATCACATCTTTTGGGTTGTTGTGGTGGTGGTAGTTGTTGTTGGACTTGGGAACTTCCAGTGAGAAACTTCTCCAAGCAGCTGCTGCTCTACAGCTTATACCCTCAGAAAGCTGCCAGGGGCACTGACTACTTGTGACTTACCCAAGGTCAAACAGCCGGTACACGTCAAGGTTATCACTTAAGCCCGGATCATCCCAATTGAAACCAGTTTTCTAAGCACTATTCTATATGGCCTCTCCAAATCTTCTTCTTGATTTTTTTCTTTCTCCTAATTTGAAATTGATTTTAATTTGTGCTATAACAAAGTAATGCCACAATGGTCCAGAGATGAGCTAATCTGGAAATGACTCCCATGTCAGTTACCAGTTATTTCCTATTAAGGTATAATCAATTTCCATTTCTGTGGCATTATTTATGGCTTGTCATGTCAAGTACCTTCTATGTCTATTCTCAAAGAAAAGAGTAAAGCTATATAGGCATGTGTACTCCATATAAACATATGGAATATAAATATATGCTGTATAGGAATGTGTGTTCCCCAAACTCCTGGCCTCTCTCATTTCTCTTTTAAGTACATTTCCCAACACATTTCACTATCTCCTATGCCCTCCTTTCTCACTGAGCATTAACGTATATACTTATTTAGAGCATCTTATCAAGTTCTTGCGCAGCTAGGTGGCACAGTAGATGGAGTGCCAGGCCTGAAGGAAGATTCATCTTCATGGGTTCAAATTCTCAGAAACTTACTGCTTGTGTGATTCTGAGCAAGTCACTTAACTCTGCTTGCCTCACTTTCCTCATCTGTGAAATGATCTGGAGAAGGAAATGGCAAAGCACTCCAATATATCTGCCAAAAAACCCCAAATGGGATCACAAAGTCAAACACTGCTGAAAAATCACCAAACAACAATAAAGTTCTTAATAAAACTTCTCTATCTCCTCATCCTCTGCAATAGATTTCCATGCAGAAATTTTAGTTGTTTCATGGTGGTAGCTTTGTAGATTCTTATTGTGAGTACTACGGTATGAAATAACCAAACGTCCCATGAACAATGTTTCTTCTCACTTTTGACTACATAATTAAATCTTACTTTTCTCTTCAAGGAGACCTATGAGCCATCCTTTCATTTCATTTCAACTTCTTTTTAATCTTCTGGTTTCATTTCTAAAATGCTGAGATTAATAGGACTGCACTTCTACAAAATTAAGTCCATTCATTGGTCACTGGAAAAGGATGATACCTTTCAAATTGGCAGAAATCTTAAAGATCATTTAGTCTAACCTCACCTGAGGTTCAGAGAAGTTAAACGACTTATCCCAGGTCATATACTTGGTGGCAGAAATAAGATTTGAACTCTGGCTTTTCTAACTAGAAGCTGTACCCTCCATCCATTATTTTATGCTGCCTCATTCATTTAGAGCACATGGTTATTGATAAGTGGTTCAAAAAATTATGTGAGTCTTAGCACCCTCAGCTTCTTTTTCTACCATTTGGCTATTGACGCTGTGGAAGCTGGAAAAGGCTACACAAGACAGGGCAGGCCACTTTGTGTTTTTCTCTGTCTTGTGAACTGCCATAGACAAAGGATTCATCACTAAGTGATAAGAGACTCAGAAATAATGGTGATAAAAAATGCATCAGTAAAGCGTATTATTTAAGAGAGAGAGAGAAAGAGAGAATACATAAGTAACTATGCAGATGCACCGCTAGAAAAAAAATATGAATTTGCCAAACTGTTCACATCTTTTTGCTTAAAACATCAAACCAATTAAGAGTCAGGTGACCTAATCAATGTTAAAAAGAAAACCAAGTTAGCTCCTTTTGAAAACAGACTTTCAACAAAATTTCACTATAAAGTATTTTAAGAACTGTATTCTTCTCACACTGTTATTATTGTGATTTATTTTTTAGGCTCAATATCTACTTCTCTCTGGGAGTCCCATTTGCAGTGTGGAGGGAGCGCAATGTATCAGGTAACAAAAGTGGATCATCCAGATATCAGCTTAGCATGACCTGAACCTCCCTTGAGAATATCAGCTTCTATTTCTATCACACTGCACCACTACTGCCAGGGGAAACTTGGTTGGTTTCTGACTCAAATTATCTTCTTGAATCAGTAGCATCAGCCTGGACTGCCCATACATGATGCCAATGCATGACACAACTGTGCCATTACAGGATGACTATCTAAAACAGACACTAAATTCAGGGAAAATTTAATGCAAAGCACATGTGCCGAGTACGTGATTGCATTGTTAAAGGAACCTTTCAAGACACTCAGATTTCTCAGCATAGACAGCCATATCCTATAATAATTTTTATGGTCTTGGGTGGAATGAGTTTAGCCAAGTAGTATTTGCTGGAAAATCATGTGTACCAGTTCTAGTCCCTCTCTCCCAAGGGAACTTTTTTAATAAGAAATGGCACAGGAAGCCCTTTTGCAATCGAATCACAAAATAAAATCACAAAGCACATGCCACACATTTTTTCATTAAGCAATATATGGAGTCCAACATAATTTTTATTTCTAAAAACCCTGTCATCCAATGATAAAAAGGATGCTACTCATTTATTTTTTAAAAGGTATGAATTTTGTCTCTTAGTAAAATACTCAGGGGCGTGAAAGCTTCACCATAAAGGTTATATCTGATACTTGGCTTGATTTCATCTATCCCAGGCAGACAACATTGCTCTGGCCACCATAGCTTTAGCCAAAAGAATAATTTCCCCCTGGGGGTCACGTCTTGCTGTGGTTATTAGTTTCAAAGCAGAACGTTTAAAGATTAAAGGGGGAAAAGGCAGGTGGACACTGTGAACAGTAGCTAACCATTATATCAAAGAGCAACATTAACTTATTCCAAAGCCTAAAATTCAAATGTTTTAAAGTTCTTATAATTAGCTCAGAAGCTAATATGAATACTTCTCTCTTTCTCTATATCCCACCCCCTTTTTTGCTATATTTCTATTGGCTTTCTATTTTTCTGTCTTTGTATGTAAGGTGCCATTGAAGCCTGAAAAAGGTTGAGGCATGACACATGTACATATTAAAAGCAGAAAACTAAAATAAAGGATCGAAAGGCTATATCTCCAAACAGTTCTACATCTTAGACTTCTCCCTTTATCCCTTCTATTCATTTGCATGGAAGAGCAAAAGAATACAGGGATTAAGAAAAACCAGGAGACCTCAAGTCCAAATAATCTTTGATGATCTTTTGAAAAGGCGGCCTCTAAATTGATGCTGAAAAGGTACAGGTTGACAAGCAGATATTAAGCAAGGAGTTGCAGAGGCCTTCTAACTCTAAGTCAAATAAGATAGAGACATTGTTGCCCTCAATGATCAAGAAGTGATACTTGAAGTCCACAGGCATTATCTTGCTGGTGGCCCAGGCTGTGTTCTATAGCTTGGCACCTGGAACCAAGAATCTCCTTTTGGAGAGGAAATGCCTAATATTGGCAAGGTGGTAAGGGCACAGACTCACCTAAAAGAGGGAAAAAGGATTTTTTAGGGTTTTTGTTTTGTTTTCCTATTCTGAAGACTAGGTGTACGATATCCCTACCTTTGAAAAAAGTGATGAAAGGCAGACAGAAGAACCCTCTCCCCGCCTCCCTTCACTCTTAAGGGTAAGAAAGAATGCCTAGCTGAAGGTTATAGCTGAAGACACTTAGAAGTAGAGAGAAACTTCACATCTTACTGTCCAATGAATCTATACCTGATAATGAGCGATAGGAACCAAAGAACCAATAAAACACCATAAAGCAATGTCTACAAGAGATAGGGAATGAGCAATACCTGGGTGAGGACTACAAGCCATGTGCCCAGACAGAATGATGTTTCCTAGTAAAGACTGAATACCAGGAAAGAAAATATAAGAGCAAGCCCAATGAGAGCAATGTAACAACACCAGAAGACATAAGTGGTTCTGCTGCCTCTGAGATAGGAGATACTTCTCCACAAATGTACACTCAAGTGTTCCTTCTGTGGGTCTACTCTTCCCACTGGTAATGTATGATTTGTGGTCAAATATGCCCTAGGTTTATGAAGAAAAGGTTCTATTGCTACTTTTCTTGACTGTACAATTTCATTAAATGATTTTGCTTTGAATTAACTGTATCCTCTGGCTGACTGATAATAGTAAATACATCATCAGGAGTTTGTGAGCTATGTTTTTTTTTAAATCAATTTGTAGCCACAGAGGATTTCAAACTTATGATAGTTTCTCCAGCTCAACCTACATGCAAATTAGAAGGCACCTCCAGGTGCTATACATACATATGTAAGTATATACATATATATATATATATGTATACACATATATGTGTGTGTATATATGTGTATATATTATGTGTGTATATGTATAAGTGTGTGCATATGTGTGTATGTCTGTATGTATGTATATGAATGTTTTCTCTCCAATTCTGCATGTGCCTATTTCCTGATTTTTCCTCTCTACATCTCTGTCTCTCCTTTTCTGACTTTTCTCATATTCCTTTTTCCTCTTCTTACCATCCCCACACCTCTCCCTTTACTGGGGCAGCTAGGTGACACAGTAAATAAAGCAACAGGCCTGGAGTCAGGAAGACTTGAGTTCAAATTGAGATTCAGAGACCCCAGTCAAGTCACTTAAAGCTCTGTTTGTCTCAGTTTCTTCATCTATAAAATGGAGATGATAAAACACCAACTTCCCAGGGCTGTTGTAAGGATTAAATAAAATAATAATTGTAAAGTGTATTACATAGTACTTGGAACATATTAAATGCTATATAAATGTTAACTATTATTAATTATTATTTATTGGCCAGTAAGAGCTGAAGTATTTTTTTAGTATCTGACATTTATTGAATAAAATCTTCAGTTCCCTGTTCTTGATTTTAAAAGCAGGTGGGTTAACCATTTTTATGTTTTTCTAGGAAGGGAAAGAAATACCTAAATTAAGTTGCTTTTTACTCATGCATGTGGTCCTTTATTACTTTTTTCCTATGGTTTGTGGCCTTCAATAGAAGGCTCCTCATCCATACTTCAAATGAAATATACAGTTGAGCCCCAATTTATATGAGGAATACATTCCTGAAAAAAAAGAACTGTGTAATATGAAACCATATGACTGGAGGCATTAAGCCTATGGACTTAATTGGTCACGGGCTACCACAAACAGATGCAACTTAAAAGGAACACTGTTGCTGAGTGCCTAAGGTACAGGGAGGGGGGCCAGGAGGTGAGTACGGTATTATAGAAGGGGAGAGAGAATGGAACCTGTGGCTAGCCTTGATGCCTTCTTGTATAGCAAAGGGTAGAAACACAGAAGTTACTTCCTTTTTCCCACAAAATCCTCTCCCATATTCTATCAATTCCTTTCATTTATAAGCTCCATTTACCATAGGTGAAATAAAAATAATAGACAGTGTACATACGGTTAAAACATTTTGCAAATATCTTCTATTTAGTTAATAATAAATTAGTTATTTTGATTAGCTAAACCCAAGGCCTGAAATCTGAATTCTAATAAGGACAAAACTGACACTAGTTTTAAATCATTTTACATGCATTTCTCTCTTTTGATCTCCATAAATGAGGCTTCAAATATGGAAACTGAAAATAAGGAGACAATGAGGTGAGGAAAAGGAAAAAAAGAGGAGGCAGAGGTAACTTTGGCGTATAAAGCCCTTTTCACAGGGAAGTCAATGGGGCCAGGAGATTTAACTAAGTAAAGCGCTATGGTCATCCAAAGGACATTATGAAAGACCTGAGCTCCTTTGAGGAGAGGATGGAGAAAACAAAAAATGAGAAAGAAAAGAAAAACATAAATTTACTTTACTATTCAATATTGCAAAATGGGACTTAAAAAAGAAAGCATAATTCAACTAGATAACTTAAAAGAGATGATTAGGCATATTCCTTAAACAAAATCTATCTGTTCTGAATCTCTCCTGAGAACTCAATCCATCAGCAAGTATTTATTAATGAGGAATACTCTGCTCCATGCAGGAATACTCCACACCATGCACTGTGTTAAGTGCCAGGGATACCAAGACAAAAATTAAATAACCCTTGCCTTCAAGAAGCCTACATTCTAGCAGAGGAGTGAACATGTACATAAAGGACAATATACAGAATGAAATACAAGATAGTGAAGGAGGACACTAATCACTGGGAGCATTGGGAAAAGCTTCAGGCAGATGGAAATTCTTATCCTTTTATGTGTCCAGGTGCTCTTACCAGAATAATATTTTTAAATAATTGGAGGAAATTCTCAATTTTTGTTAGAGGTTAATGAAAATAAGATGTAATTTTTTTCTTCCCAAATTTATGGACCCATTGAAATCCATCTACAGATCCAGTGGGGGTCCATGGACCCCAGGTTAAGAAACTCTGGTGTAGAAAGTGGTGCCTAAACTGCATCTTGAAGGAATTTATGTGGCAGCAGTACATTCCAGACATGGGAGACAGCTAGTACAAAGGCAGAGAAAGAGGATGGAGTGCCATGTGTGAAGAGCAGAGACAGCCACTATGGCTATTACCATCGAATATAGGAAAGGCAATAATACATGTTGCATCTAGAAAGACAGGTTGGACCCAAGTCGTAAAGGGCTTTAAAAGCCAAAAGAATTAAGACTTATCCCAGAGGCAATAGAGAACAAATAGAATTTAATGTAATCCAATTCATTAATGTAATCACTGAAGGTTCATAATCCTCCATCAGATCAATCAAAAATATACACTAGGAGGGATTAAGTCCTTAAACAATTGGAGATAATCACAAAGTTTTGATCATTAGGTAAAAGGCAAAAGGTAAAAGATACTATACAGGAAACATGACCGGTTAAGAAAATCGGTCACACCTCTTGGGCTAGGTGTAAAAACATCAAGGCAGTTCAAAGGGTGATAGTCAAGTGGTGAACCTCTCTAGTGGTAGAAGATTTCCAGTTGGGAGGTTCAAGAGTCAGAGCCAAACCTCTGAGAGGAGAAAGCTCTCTATTTGTCCAGTAGCAGACAGTAGTTCCAGCGGGGATCGGAGAAACAATAGATCCATCCAGAAGTGATAATCACCTGCAAAAGACTCGGGGAGCATGCATGACCCCTCCTATTGACTCTACAAAGGCCTTCTTAGCCCATAAGAGCATTATTACTAAAGGAAATTTCATCAGGACCCTACGAAGGAGATAAGAGGTGGGCAGTGGCCGGGGAGGGGGGTGGAGAAAGAGCTCAAAAGTAACCAGGAGCTGAGAATTACATACTGTCATAGGCGTTTTCTACTTTACTATATTTGTATTTTAAAATTTGTGCCCATTATCCCCATGGATCCCTTATATATTTGTTGAAGAATGCAACCTATACTTTTAGGGAGAATTTTTTAATTTAATTAACTTATTTAGTTTAATTAATTTAATTTAGTTTTTGACACTCATTTCCATAAGCTTTTGAGTTTTAAATTTTCTCTGCCTCCTTCCCCTCCCCAAGACAGCATGCAATCTGATATAGGCTCTACATATACATTCTTATTAAACATATTTTCACATTAGTCATATTGTACAGAAGAATTAGAATGAAGGGGAAGAACCACAAAAAAGAAAAACAAAACAAAAAGAGAGAGCAAACAGTATGCTTTGATCTACATTCAGACTCCATAGTTCTTTCTCTGGATGTGGATGGCATTTTCCATCATGAGTCTTTTGGAGTTGTCTTAGGTCCTTGCATTGCTGAGAAGAGCTAAGTCTATCAAAGTCAGTCATTGCACAATGTGGCTGTTACTGTGTACAGTGTTCTCCTGGTTCTGCTCACTTCACTCAGCATCAGTTCATATAAGTCTTTCCAGGTTTTTCTGAAGTCCACCTGCTCATCATTTCTTATAGCACAATAGTGCTATTACATTCACATACTACAACTTGTTCAGGTATTCCCCAATTGATAGGCATCCTGAGGAGAATGTTTTTATAACTTCTGTTCTTGTTATACTGTCTTAGTTATCATCAGCTTTACCCATGGTAAAAAGTTAATCAAGACTGGCTGATTATTAGTGGGAAACACAACGCTGGGGGCTGATGAAATACATTGCCTGAAATCTATCTCCTCTGGGCTAACCAGAGAACTCTGGAAGTAGTAGTCAAATGCCCTGGGGACCTGGTCCATCACTTCCAGTGACAGTAGGAGAAGTAGCCTTGGAGAGAAGTTGTACTTGTGCTTAAGAAAAATAATTTTGGTAGCTGTGTGGAGAATGAGTTGGAAGGGGGGAAAACTTGAGGAACAAGGATCAATTAGGAGATAGCTGAGGCAAGAGGTAATGCATGTATTAATAATGTGTATTGGGAGAGGGGGTGAAGTATGGCACATTTAACTATTAAAAGTTGCTGTGGAAAAAATAAAATTGAATTGGTGAAAGAACAGCAAGGAAAATAAAAAGAAGAAAGAATAGTAGAGATGGAGAAAAAGCAGAAAAGTTCAAGGGAAAAAAGGAATGAGTTATTACGCAAGGTAAAAGCAATCATATGGTGTAAAATAACACAAAAGGAAAAATGAACTTGAATTTAGAAATGAAAAGCCCATGAGCACTGAAGTCGTTTCAAGGAAGGAAAAAAATAGCCTAAATGAGAAATAAAGGGAACACTATATTTTGCACCTAAAAAAAAAGTTGCTGTGTGAAGGATGAAAAGGAATAGGTTTACATGGCAGCATAAAGGATTTAGATTAGAAATGGTCTCTTGAAAGTGAGGCATGCTGGACCTTGAATGATCAAGAGAGATTATGGAACCTCTTTTTAGCAGGAAGACATTATCTTCTTGGGACAAGTTTTCAGCTTAATCTTGCTAGAAAACAGGTCTCTCTTAAATGTGAGAATGATTTCTTATAGCTAGAACTTCCATCTCTGTAATTTGTGATGTTGCTTGACAGCAGTGAAGGATGCTTGACTTTTTCAGCACACACTTTGTGTTTTCTACACCTTCATGGCTAGTGTTACGATCTCTCTATATACACTGCTCAGTGTTCTGGCTCTCTTGGTCTAATGTCGGCCACCCAACAGCACCAAGATGTTGACTCTTCTTGAAAACTGAGGTTTTCAAGTTCTAACCATCATTAAAGAGTTCATCTGATAAAATCCCTTCAGATGGGGAAGAGAAAAAAGTGTAATGTGGGAAGAGAGTCAGAGAAAAGATGGCAGTGGGGAAAAGGGAGAGAAACAGAAAGAGAAAGGTAGTGAGGGAGAGAAGGAAGGAAGGAAGGAAGGAAGGAAGGAAGGAAGGAAGGAAGGAAGGAAGGAAGGAAGGAAGGAAGGAAGGAAGGAAGGAAGGAAGGAAGCGAGGGAGAAAGGGAGAGAGGGAGGGAGGGAGATGAGAGGCAAGTGGAGGGAGGAAGGAAAGAGAGAGGGCAGAGGCAGGGAGAGGGAGGGTGTTTCCTGCCTTCAAGGTGATTACATTCTATTGGGGAAAGGGTTAGATACAATATGCACATAGCTAAGTAAACATAAAATAATCTCAGAGTAGGTGGAAGAAAACCCTAAACTACTGAGATATACAGACTTATGATGAAGGAAAACCTCTAGGCTTGTTTTAATACCTACACTTCTCCCTATTAAATAGGATCCCCCATTTTATCGGTAAATCTTCACCTATTAAGTCCAGTAAGCAATTGGTCTATACCATATTCTAATCATAAACCCAGAATGAGGCTCAAAAAATGTGCAATTGATTTAAATCAACCTTTCTAAACAGGAACAACAACAAAAAAAACTCCTTCTGTTCTAGTTGACAAAGAACCTTTCCAGACAAAAGGTGAATGTGTTAATAAGTTGAAAACAAATGAAAATGCTTCTGCAGCTGTGACAGCAACACCTGCATTTCACTACCATTTGGGACAGATTTTTGCCATTCCAGCTACCACTAACTGGTTGTGTGACTTTGGGCCATATCAGGATTTAGTTTCCTAATCTATTAAGTGAGGGGATTGAACTGAATGACCTCTGAGGGTCCTTCCAGCCCAGTGCAGGACAGCAGACTAGTAGTAAGCAGTCTGTAGTTGTTCAGTCATATCCAACTCTCCATGACCCCATTTGGGGTTTTCTTGGCAAAGATATTGGAGTGATTTTGCCATTTCCTTCTCCAGCTCATTTTACAGGTGAGGAAACTGAGGCAAACAGGGTTAAATGACTTGCCCAGGGTCACAGTGTTAGTAAGTGTCTGAGGATTTGATCTCATGAAGACAAGTCCTCCTGATTCTAAGCCCACCTAGGCGCCTGAGTAAGAACTAAAAACAAGAAGACGTGAATTCATATTCCACCTTTGACACTTGGTAGCTGAGCATTTCACTTTGCCTTTTACAGTGTCTGTTTATCTATAAAAGAGGAATAATAATAAATAGGAGTTGTAATTAGGAGGTAATTAACCCTCGTGGCCTTTCTTCAATTGAAGGCTTTAACTGACAACCTTAATTGCAGCAAGCCCTGTGTGCTTGCTGGTAGCCAGATCTCTACATGTAACAATCTGGTCATTCTTTGCCACTTTGAACAAATGGGAAATTAGTTTTATATTCCATGACACTTGGTTAAAGTCTTAAAAAAAAAAAGGATTACAGGCCTATCATGCCATTAGCATGACTCTCCAGCAATGATCTTTTCCCAACCATAAAGGATGCCTCCCACAGATACTGGCTGCCCCATGTTAACAGACTGGTAACCCAAATTCACATATAATTGGTCTACTTACCAGTACTGCATATAGGCATCTAACTTTTTCCATACCTGCTTCTAATATTTAAAGGCGCTATGAGTCCTAAGACATACACCATAGAATACATTCACACAGGACAAATGTATGAAGTAATTTCTTCATGCCCACTAGCTTTGCCATCTGCTGTCATGTATCAAATACTGCATGATTTTAATGAAGCTTGACCCCACCAAATTTAATATTCTCATCTAATGCTTTACTGCCACTTGAAGCTAATGAAGTTATTTTAAACAGGCGTAAGACATTACCTCATCCATTTCATGAACAAAGGGTTAATGCTCTTTAAAGCTCCTGAACATAATTGTTTTCTGCCTAAAGATGCAGAATAAAAATCAACGAAAGGGAAAGATAGTCAATGTGCCATAAAAGAAAGAGGTGGGATTCCAGAGGACCCTCAGACCAGTCACTACACCTCATGGGCCTCAGTGTTCTCACTGCTATGAAGGCATGGGTCTATATTATTTCTCAGGGCCCTCGCTGATCTCAATCAATTATTTTAATGTGTGTCCCATAATTAATGATCATCCCCAAAGTCAGCCTAGTAAGACCTCTACCAGAAGGCTCTTTAGCTGAGGTTACCACTCTTTGGCTAATTTTCTGGTACTCCCAATGGAACTAACTCCCGGAAGAAAAAAATCCCTCTACCAAAGCAGGTTAGCATCATCTCTGAAATTTGTCTTAGAGAGTTGTTGCAGACAACTGACTCTCTTCCCACATTACCCTTTTTTCTCTTCCCCATCTGAAGGGATTTTATCAGATGAACTCTTTAAGAACCAAGAGGTTATAGTTTGCCCAGGGTCACATAGCCAATGGGTCAAAGATGAAACTTGAACTCATGTCTTACTGGTTCCAAGGCCAGGTTTATCCACTATACACAGCTACCTCTCACTATTATAATCTGTAGGGAAATAATCATCCTACTTCTCAGCAGGAGGCAGGAGATCGTAAGGGTAGAGTGTTAAATACACTGTCAGATGCAGGAATCACGATGTCAATTGATTTTACTGAACTATTTGTCTTGATTAGAAGAAAAGATTAAAATAAGGAGTGGGAGAATAGGAACCATGGAGGAAGCATCAGACTTGGAGTCAAAAGATGTAGTTTCAAATCCTAAGTCAGGCTCTTACTACCTATGTGACCCTGGGCAAGTCACCTAACCCTTCTATCCCTCGGCTTCCTCAAATTAAAACGAAGAGAGTTTCCATCCAGTTCTAAATCTATGATCCTATAATATCAGATGACTATAATTCAGGGTGTTTCAAAAGTATTGGTGCAGATTTAAATTACTAAACCTCACACTAAGACTTTTGGAACATCTTACACAACAATGAAAGATATCAATAAAATTTTTTTTAATTTATCTAACCATCTAATCAATCACTCATTTATAGCCATTTGATATCGATCATACAATGTGAGTCTCCCTTGCAGGGAATAATACATAGCTGTGGGCCCCTAACACTCATAGTCTCAAAGATGTTAGAAATGATCACACAGAATACACAATAAATAGTTCTATAAAAGATCTGGAAGTTTTTAGTGAAATACAAGCTAAAAATGAGTCAACAGCATGACACAGCAGCCAAAAAGACACTAATGTGATCTTAGCATATATTAAGAGCATATGAGCGCCCAGAATGAGAGAGGGAAGAGTTTCGTTGTAGTCTCTCCTTGTCAGAGCTCTGTGTTCAACTCTGAGCACCACATTTTAGAAAGAACAATGGTAGGCTGGAGATAGGCTGAATAAAGGAGGCAACCAGAATGGTCAGTCAGTCAATAAGCATTTATTAAATGCTTTCTATGGGCAAGGCACTGTGCTAAGTACTGCGCATATGAAGAAAGAGAGGGAAATAGTACCTGCCTTTAGAGAGATCACATTCTAATGGGGGAAAGACAACATGTAAATAACTGAGTGCAGAAAAAAGATACATACAAACAAGATGGGAGACAATCTGAGAAGGGAAGGCACTAGCAGCCACGGGGTACCAGAACAGGCCTCCTGCAGCAGGTGGGATTTGAGTTGAGTCTTGAAGGAGGTAGGGTGATAGGGTAAGGCATTCCAGGCATGGGTGTCGGTCAGTGCAAAGCCAAAGTGAGAGGAAACAGAGTGTTGTGTTTGAAAACTACAATTAGGCTAGTGTTGTGGACCACGAAGTGCATGTGGTCTGTAAAGCAGAAAACAAGAAAGGCAGGAATGGGTCAAGGTATGAAGAGCTTAAAATGCTAGAGGGCGGTAGAAGGGGTCAAGATCATTCCAAACAAGGATCAGTAGAAGAAAATGGTGGTGTTTGTCTTAGAAAAGAAAGGATCTAGAGGGAACTCAAGAGTTGTCTTCAGTAGTTGAAGGAGGTCATGTGGAAAGGGCTTAGATTGTCCAGCATGGCTCTAAAGAGCAGAACTAGAAACAATGGGGGAAAGGTGCAAGAAGACAGAGTTAGTCTTAATGTTAAACAAAAATTAGAACTACCCAAAATCTTTGCTAAATGTCTGTGCAAAAGTCAAGTAACCATTTGTTAAGGATACTGCAAAGAGGATTCTTGTTCAAGTGTGGGCTAGATTAGAATGGCCTCTGAGGGCCCCTCCAGGCTCATATACTATGTTACCAGAAGGCTGACAAACTGTAAAGAGAGTTGATAGACTTGTATTACTCCCAAATTTAAAAATAAGGAACTATTTCCACAATAAACTAGACTGCAACCAAAAAATGTATCAGTAAAACTAGCTGCATTCTATATCATTAAAATTTGGGAAGGAGTTGTATAAACCCAAAAGTCAAGAGAACTTTGTGATAAAATGGCATCAACTGCAAAGGAGTCTGTAGTATGAAAAGCCCCAGGTGTGGAATTAAAAGACCTGGGTTTGAGTCCATAACTCAAAGTGGCAGGAGCCATTAGCTAACTCTGTGAGTCACCAAGCCAATTAACTTTTTTGCACCTCACTCTAACCACCAGATTCACAAGATTGCTGTGGGGACCAGAAGAAACAATAAAGCTACTCTGCAACCAAAATGCAATATATAAAAATGAGCTCTTACTAGTATTAAAGTCAAAAGAGGAAAGAGAGCTGCCTGATGCCCACCTAAAGTAACTAAGCCAAGAATATAGAAAGGAAGCAAAACTACATCAAATTTGTTATTGGAATAAAGCATGTTTGATGAGACTGAAGGTTTTGCTATGCTGATTTAGGACATAATGATTAAATTTTTTTCACGAGTTTATGAAAAAGGGAAAATCCATTGAAGATAAATGCAAATGATCTAAAATAGCTATTAAAATGAATCCATGGATTGTGGATATACTTGACTAACAGCTATAGACCTTAACAACAGACCAAAGATGTCACTAAAAATTAGATAAAGCCACTAGGTCTCAAATATATTTTTAAAAGACTAATTGTGGACTTAAGAATACTCTAGAAAATAAGCTGTATGATAAACTGGAATAGATTTAGAATGACAGTCAATCATAGCAAAGATTAGAAATTCTGCTTTATCATAAAACTATAATACAATTAAACTTAGTGATAGATCTGTCACACTTGGGACATATTGCCAAAAAATAAGCAAAAAATCATGGAACATTGGCAAAGGAACAAAAACAAATGTGGAAACCAAGAAATATCAAAGTAAAGCCAGTTATTTTGGTTACTGGAATGGTTTCACGCACATTTGTTGGCCATATCACAGACATGAGGATCTCACATATTTTGGTGGAGTGAGGGATATTTGGAGATCTCCTTAATAGAAGATGCATGCTAAACATTTTAAGGCAATGATTCATTTTAATGTTTTTTTTGGATTAATTTTGTTCCATACAGAATCATAGTCCTATTTTCAAACAAATTTTGTTTAACAATGTTTCTAAAAATGCATAGGTGAAGAAAGTTGGAAACTTTTAGAAGTCTCTGGCTACAAGTTTCAAAGGCCAGGTTGTAAAATGGTGATGACATTTTGCACAAATGTATCTAAAGGGTTATCTGTGAGTGAAGTTTAGTTACTGCTGGCCATTTGATGGAGAGTATGCTGGGCTTTGAGTAAAAACTCTGCAGGCCCTGAAATGCCTTTGTTCGAGCAAAGAGCTGTGTATGAATACTGAAGGCAATCCTCTAAGTGGGAGCAAATAAAAGGTTTTCCCCAAAGGATAAAAGAAAGTTAAAGCTAACCAATGCTGGATTTTAACCGCCACTCTATTTGAAGAAAGGAAAAAGAGATTTCTGTAGGTAACAAAATACTGGGCTAGATGGAAAACAGTAGATCCTTCAGCGTATGTTCTTATAGCAGTCGAGTTTACTGACAAGAAAACTTACGTGTGTTTCCTTTTTCTTTTTATTCAGTTCTAATTAGTGTGTCATATGTATCATGTCCCACTTAATGTACAAATTAGAAATTAATCAATACATGAATGGCATTATTTTGAAACTTTTTTCTAGAAAAAAAGGAATAATTCGATAGTTTGTTATAGAAATCATTCTCTCCATTATCCATATCTAATAGAAAAGCCTAGCCATGGGCTTAAAAAGCCAGAAACAAGCAACAACCTTTACCTGGTAACAGCTTCCCAAAGTGCCTAACCTGACTCTGTGATGAAGTGTCACAATTTACACTTTGGGGAACCATGCACAGCTAAGAACTTAGCACTGTGGTGTGCACACAGCAAGCACTCAATAAATGCAAAGCCTATTAGTCATCTCAGAACAACAGAAAGGGAAAAAAGAAGTTCATCTGACAGCCTTTTTTTCTTAAAAAAAAAAAAACCTCAAACCTTGTGGTATAATCTATAAAGTGATGAGGCTGCTTTTTATTATAGCTTGAGAAAATCAGTCTTAAACTGACAGTCTCTGACAGACCTGGAAAAGACCCTAGAGATCGTCTACTACAATTTCCTTATCTTACAGGTACATGGTGTCTTGAGAATCCAGGACAACATAGATTTTTAGTGGCAGACCTGAACAAAGGTCAGAACTGTTTTCTTAACATACATATGTGTGTACATAGACATATATGCATAACATATGTGCATATATATACACAACAGATATATGTATACACACTTAAAACTATGATTAGATTGAGGTGGACCACCCCCTTACAATTGTATTGTCCCTATATATGTATACATGTTGTTGTTGTTCAGTGGTTTCAAGCAGTATCCAACTCTTCATGACACCATGGGTGGTTTCTTTGGCAGAGATACTGGAGTGGTTTGCCATTTCCTTCTCCAGTTCATTTGACAGATGAGGGAAGTGAGGCCAACAGGGTTAAAAGTGACTTGCCCAAGGTCACACAGCTAGTTAAGTGTCTAAGGCCAGATTTGAACTTGGGTCTTCCTGACTCCAGGCCTGGCACTCTGTCCACTGTGCCACCTAGCTGCCCATGTATATATATACATGTACATATGCATATACACATACATATAGGCGTATGTATATACACAGGGACAATCTAATTGTAAGGGTGTGCTCCATCCGGATCTAATCACAGTTTAAGTGATTTAAGTTTGTATCCAGTCTCTCCACGGACCCTGTTAGGGAAGAGGGAGCATCAGACTTTGTAGGGCAAGGATGTTCCTTGTTTGAATTCTTCTTACTATACTATGTCAGGAAATGCCCTTTCATCTCAATAAATGCCCCCTTTTTAAAAGTTAATTGTTTGTACAACTGAAAATTAATGAGAAGGATACTGGATGGGAGCTCCTGAATTACAGC
The DNA here is from genome assembly GCA_028646595.1 of Phalanger gymnotis. Lineage (NCBI taxonomy): Eukaryota > Metazoa > Chordata > Mammalia > Diprotodontia > Phalangeridae > Phalanger > Phalanger gymnotis. The sequence goes on along the minus strand of CM053622.1, from coordinate 296,032,093 downwards.
ACTAGAAACTCCAACACTTCAGGGTATCCCTGGAACCATAAGAAGAGGAGGAGTCAGCCACCCTCCCAGGACTCACCCTGATAACCCTAATGAGATTTGAGGAAGGAGCCCCAGAGTGGATGTTATTTCCTTACTTTACATGTGGTCATCTCACATCATACATTCAACTCACAGACTCACCACTCTCACAACAGAGCAGGATGGGGTTGCTCCTCCTTTAGACTGTTTTTTTTTTCACTTGTTTCCTTTTTGACCTTCATGTTATGTCAGGGTTGAAAATAAATAAGAGGCTCAAATCTGAAAGATTCCTCTTATCTAAACTTTAACAACTTAAGTCTTAAGTGAAATTTTCAAATATTCACAAATTTTAAGTATGTTCCCAATTATGACATCAATGAAAATATTCTGAATATGTGAGTCTCCTACAGTCAAATCAGGAGGAAAAAAATAGACACGAGTTCAAATGTACTTGGACAACCTTTTAAAAGAGACTTTGAATAGTCCATCTAAATCATCCTCCTAAAACTAACTTTGAGTTTTCAGAAGGGGAGCAAGTTTTTCTAAGTTGGGTGCATAATCATGATTCATTATAGCTAACATTTGGTTTTAGAAATGTAAAATTTATAATATATAATAAAATTACATTTTTATGCTCTGATATATGTATGTTTCATAATAAATTAAGTCCCACCATACAATCATAGAATTTAGAATCCTGTAATTTTAAAACTAGAAGAAAACTTAGAAAATAATATCTGACATTTATCTATTATCATTTTACAAATAAGGAAACAGCCCCAGAACATCACTGGATTTCAAGTTTACTGCTGGAGGGATGCTTAGAAATCGTCTAATTCAACTTCACCATCTTACAGCTAGGGAAACCAAGGCATGAGGAGGCTTAAGTGCCTTGCGAAAGATCTACCCTGCAGAAGGTAGAAGTGGAAGAGGCAGATTGGACTCCAGGGCCTCTGAATCTAAAGCTAGTTACTCTCCAGTGAAACTGGCCATTAATGGCAGAGCCCAGGCTTCTTCCTTCTTCAAATCTTTTTGTTCCACACTTTCCCGATGTTGCTAATTTCTGCAACCTTAGGGATAAATTTGCATATTTTGTTCTACTTTAACTAATATAAATAATTACTTTGTCCTTCACGTTTGAAAGTCTTTTCCCTCTACCCTTCATTAGTCAAATAGATGTGGCTTGAATGATCATTCAAAACATTGAGTGAGTTAATTTTTACCCTCTGCATTATAGTCATAACTAGGTTGAAGACAAGAAACAAGGAAACAAAATCCCTTACTACGCAAAATCCACATAAAATATTGCATGGAAAATATTACCACTTTTATATGGCCTGTTGTACTTAATTATTTTGTATTTAAAATGTTCGCTGTCATTTTGTTACATAAAAAAAATATCTACAAAAAACTTAATAGGTTAGGAGTTGTAGGCCAGTAAATATGACTTGCCTCATGAGGACTATTTCTAATTAAGAAGAAATTGTTCTTTAACTCAATGAGTTCTTGAGTAGTATTGACCTTCCTAACAACAAATAACTAAAAGAGGTGATGGGAGAGCCCCCCAGGGCCACTGTCCCTGGGAACGTAACAATTCAATTTCACAAGAACAAGGCATTGTGCTGGCCTAGTACAGGCAGACAATAAGCATTTATAAACATATAGATACAAAGAAAATCCCTGTGTTCAGGCAGCATACTTACTTTGCTGGGTGCATGAAGAATACATGTATAACCATTAACATCACACACATACATAAAATAATTTCTAGAAGGAGAAATTAATAAGGTGAGGAAGGATACATCCTGAAAGGACAGCAGTTGGCACTTGAGCCATGAATTAAAGGATGTTAGGGATTGGGACAGCCAGGTGGAGCAGTAGATAGAGCGCTGGGCCTAGAGTCAGGAAGACTCATCATCCTGAGTTCAAATCTGGCCTCAGACACTTCCTAGCTGTGTGACCCTGGGCAAGTCACTTAACCCAGTGACACCAGCCTCCTTGCCCAAGCCACTCCATCTCCTGATTCTCTGGCTATTTTCCCTGGCTCTCCCTCCTATTTGGAATGTCCTTCCTCCTCTGCCTCCTGACTTCCCTGCTAAGTCCCAGCTAAAGAATCAAATCTTCTACAAGAAGCCTTTCCCAATCTTCTGTCATTCTAGTGCCTTCCTCTGTTGATTATTTTCAATTATCCTGTAGATAACCTATTTATACATAAATGTTTGCATATATCCCCCCAATCGACTGTGAATTCCTTGAGAGTTGTTGGCTAAACTATTCCAGGATAGAGCTCAATCATAGGATTCAACTACTTCAATCGACCCCACCCTCATTTTACAGATAAGGATACTGAGGATCAGAGAGGTTAATTGACTGACTCAAATTCACAGTTATAAAATAATCATTGCAGGGATTCAAGTCCAGATATCCAACCAAATCTACTATACAAGGGTTCTTTGCCAGTCTGGTGAATCCTACAGATTACTTCTCAGAATAAAGTTTTGAAATGTGCAAAATAAAACATAGAAGATCGCAAAGGTAACCAATTACATTGAAATAAATTTATCAAAATATATTTTTAAAAGTCAAGTTCACACACCTCCCAGTTAAGAATCCCTCCCTACATCAATGTGTCTCCCAAACAAAAATCAAACCTTTCAGCATGAACTGTGAGCATACTTTCCACAAAGGTTCCTGCATTGCTAGACATGAAATATATCTTACCACCACGTTTCTAACAGTGCAGACACAGATGAAGATAAACAGTGCTGGCCCTTGTCAAGATTGTGAAATCAGTAAAGCTTATCTCCAACCTCCATTTCTCCCTTTCCCCTTCTCCCATCTTCAAACTCCAAGCAGAGGTGTTTTATAATCCCCTTCCCTTTATTAAAACCGGAAAGGATCTGATAACCATCAAATACACTTTAAATAAAACATTTCACATCAATGTCTGTAGATCCCCTAAGGATTTGTATTTTAAAACCTTTTATCTCTAAGGCCTGCAAGCCTTTGTCTACAGTTAAAAGAATTTCAAGCTACAGTGAGGGAGATAACTTTAGAGAGAAGGGAACAGGGAAAACTTCCACTTTGCCCAGAAATCATACTAATCCCAAAGTGCCTACCCTGAAGATAAATCTGATCTATTCTTTTGGGAAGGGTGAGTCAAAAGAAATCGTAAGATGCATGGGCCAACCCTCTCCCTTTCCCATCTGTTTACTATAAGATGAAAGGAATATAGTCTGTTTTCATTGTGTCCTCTCTCCTTTTCTAGACCACTATGCTAATTTCCCTGACCTAGGTCCTGGGTTTCCTCACTCTTCTACCTACAGCAAGGCATCTGAAACTCAAAAAATCCAGCCCTGGAACAGAGAACATAGATTATAATAGTGGTGATGATAGTGGTGATGATAAAACATTCTGTGGCATTACATAAAGTGGTTACAGGGCTGGCATTAAACCCCCGTTAAAAAACAAACAGACCTTTCATTGTGTGGAAGACAGATTGGAGTAGGGAGAGGTTTGAGGTAGGCAGACCAAATAAAGAACTATTATTATAGAGGTGATGAGGGCCTCAACTAATGTGAGGGGAGCACAGAGGATACAGACGATAAATATGAAGGCAGAGATGACAAGATCTGGTGATTGGTTAGATAAGTGAGGTGAACTGGTGTGGTAGCTGTGTGGAAAGGGGAAAGGGGACCTATGAGAAAGATGTTGAGACGGAAACAATGATGCCTGGCAACTACTAGGGTATGTTGGGTGAGTGACAATGAGAAGCTGAGGATGACATCATGATTTTGAACTTGGGTAACAAGAAGGATGATGGTACCCTCAACAGTCAGAGGAAAGTTTGGAAGAGGAACGGGTTTGGAAGAAAATATAGTAAGTTCTGTTTTAGAACTGTTGAGTTGACTATTGAAATATTAAATTCTGTTTTAGAAATGTCAATGTCTATAGGACATCCAACCTGAAATGCCCAATAAACAGTTGATGATAAGAGACTAGAGTTCAGTACAGAAACTAGAGCTCATTATATAGATCTGGGAGTCATCTACATGGAAATACTTGAACTCATGAAAGCTAATGAGGTCACCAATTATAAGAGGGTAGTAAGAAAAAAGGAGAGGGCCCAGGACATGGCCTTAGGTTTTACCAACAGTTAGGGGACATGTCGCAGGGGAAAGTCTACCAAAGAAGTCTGAGGAGTGGTTAGATAGGTAGGAGAACCAAGAGAGAAGAATCTAGTCAATCAGTAAAAGTCTATTAAGTACCCACTACGTGCCACACAAGTGTGCTAACTGCTGGGGATACAAAGAGAGGTAAAAGACTATCCCCATTCTCAAGGAGCTCATGATCAAAAGAAGGCAACAACATGCAAACAACTAATGTACAAACAAGCTACAGACAGGATAAACTGGAGATAATGAATAGAGGGAAAACACCAGGAGTAAGGGAGATCAGGAAAGGCTTCCTGTAGGAGGTGGGATTTTAGCTGGGGTTAGAAGGAAGCCAGGATACAGAGACAAGAAAGGCAAGCATTCCAGGCATGAGCGACTATCAGTGAAAATCCCTGGAGTCAGGAGATTCTTTAATGAATGGCAAGAAGGCTGGTATCTCTGGAACCCAGAGTATATGGGGGAGCATAAGGTTTAGTAAAGACTAGAAAGTCAGCAGTGACTGTTATGAATATATTTGTTGCCCCTCCCAGTTTTTTTTTCCTCTGTAAATCTAACAAACATGTTTCTATATATTTGGTTATATCACTGATAAAAAGTCTTCAAATGGATAAAATTATATACAGAGCACTATGGCATGGCACTAGAAAATTTCCTCATTAACAAATTTGCCTTAATCAAACCTTTTCGGTAGGGTTATTCAACTACCTATTAATTCAATTTTATACCATCATCCCAGACACATCTCTCCATCTTGTGCTCAAGAAAATAAAATTCCAAATGCTTGATTACATCTTCAATAAATCTCTGAACTCACTGATATGGTGGGAACATTGTCATCATCATCACCATCACCATCATAGTTAGCATCTGTATAGCATCTACTGTGTTCTAAGCACTCTGCTAAGGTTGTTACAAATATTTTCTCATTTAATCCATACAACAAATCTGGGAGTAGTTGTTATTACTCTCCCCATTTTACGGTGGAGGAAACCAAGGTAAGCAGAGGTTAAGTCACTTACCCAAAGCATATAGCTAGTAAGTGTCTGAGGCTGGATTTGAACTCCACTATGGAGCAAGACGGCACCATCTAGCTGTACTGTGCCATGTAGTTGGATTTCTTCCAACTTCCAAGTCTTAGTTATTGAATGGGCATGGCCTCAGACAAACTGAGACCTGGGAAAGACCTTAATTTAGAAAGGCCAACGTCACCCACTATATCCTGGACCATTGCCAATAGTCTTGACTCTTGTCTTGCCACTGGACTCCAATAACTCTGGAGGAAAGAGTATCTCTGATGACTCTGCACAGCTCTGCCTCATTTAAATCCAATTCACAGGCAAGATAAGACATCACCCCCATGATGTCATTGGTCCTCCTTTTCCAGAATGAAGGAATAGCAACAACAATACACAGTGCACTCCATCAAGACCTTCTCATCCATGCAACTCTTGTTCATAGGCTGCCATAAATCTCTGAATAAGACCCAATCACCCAACACCTGGAGGCCTGTTTCTAAGTGTTTTAACAATAATAATTATAGATAGGCAATATGGCATAGTGGATATAGTGCTTGACTTGGAGTCAAGTAGATTTGGGTTCAAATTGTACCCCTAGCACTTACCAGCTGTGTGACCACGGTCAAGTCGCACACTGTGCCTCAGTCAACTAACTACCAGTGACTTATATAAAGAGTCAGAGAAAAGCCTTAATCTTCAGTAGGAGTTCCCACACTGGTGGGAAATTACAAATCCTTTTCATATTCTTGTATTTTTTAAAAAAGAATAGTATCTGGCATTTAAATAACACCTTATTATTACAAAACATCTTAAATTCACTTTAAGCCTTGTAAGAGAAAGATTTGGGGCTAGACTTGTGGTTTCAGTGCTATGGGAACTCTCAACAAGGAAACTAGCTCAATTAATAGAGTCATCACTTGCTCTGTGATTTATAGTCTTAGAGTTTCCTGTGTGATAAGTTTAAGATCAAAAGCTAGTATGTGTCAGAGAAAGGACTTCAATCTAGGTCTTACTAACTCTAAGGCAGCTTCGTTATCCATCCACCAGAATAAGGAAAATAGAAATGAGACTGTTATTTCCATTTAATATATAAAAGAAACAGAAACTTGGACAAGTTAAGTTTAAGCATTATATTGTAATCTCCTAGAGGGCAGAGACTATCTTTTACCTTTCTTTGTATCTCCAATGCTTGGTACAGTGCCTGGCTCATAGTAGATGCTTAATAAATGTCTATAGACTGATTCACTGAAATGGCCGGTTTAGGAAATGAACCCATGTCTTTTAACTCAAAATGCAACGTTCTTTCCAAAACACTGCCCACCTGAAATCAAAATATGTCTCTGGTATGGCCCTGATCTAGTGACTGTATCAAAAGGAAATCAGATTAATTTAGTATGGCTTATTAGGATTAGTTATCCTAACATCCAAAAGACTTTCAAAAAAAGTACAATTATAAAGTGATTTCATTTGATCTCCACAGCAGTTCTGTAAAGTAGGAAAAGCAAATATGAATCAGAATTTCAGAGTTAGAAATGAGATCACTGAGGTAGTTTCCTGCCCCCATTTCTGGATTGTCCCCTCGGCTCTCAGGGACCAATCTACAACAGAGCTGTGTGATGGCTACTCACAGGAGCAGGCAATTGAGGACACCCTGGCTAAGGCGGGAAGGGTAGCAGCAGAGACTCAGTGGAGACCCAAGAGAAGACAGAGCTCTCAATGTCATGGAGAAAATGAGGAAATGAGAAAAGAGTACTAGGCTTGATTATTAGGGAATCATTAGTGACCCCTCTCCCGAAAGTGCTAGTCATAACAGACTTGGCCTATTGAGAGTTTCTCCTCTCACCTTCTTTCATTATAATGTCATCATATGTGTATATGTAAATGTATATGTACACAAACATACACACATATATACATATATATAAATCTTTTATATATAAAATGTCATATTTTATCCTATCTGCCAGAGAAGCGAATTTTGCGCTACAATATTTGCATCACAGTCTATATATTTTTACCTTTACTGCTTTCTTTGTTTGAAAACAATTAGACATTTAGATAGCTGATTTTTTAAAAATAACAGCCCACATTTAAGTTGTGCTTTAAGATTTTCACAGTGCTATCAAATCACTTCTAATCTCAACATCGTTCAAGTAACTCAAGCCTCTACCGACACCATCTCCCTCAGCTACCTCTTCTGTCTGATTGGATGGAGGGTAGAGTACCAAACTCCTCCCAATGCCTTCCTTTCAGAAGGCAGAAACTGGACTTTCTGGCTCACTCCGCTCTACATCTGTTGTTCCACCTTGTCTCAACTTCATGGAACAAGATGCCCCCTCGCTGATTATCCCATGGTCTTCCTCTCCCTTTTCTCTCACTTTCCTGCCTCCTTTTGGGCGTCTCCCTCTATTAGACTGTAAACTCCTTGAGGGCAGAGACCTGTTTTATTATTGTGAACCCAGCACTTAGCACAGTAACTGGCACTTAGTAGGTACTTAATAAATGTTCATTGGAATGGATTGGATTAAATTGGTACCTAGGACATGGGCCCAAGAGGAAGCATAAAGACTCACAATACCAGGAAGGAGAGGTTCTCCTCAATGTAACAAACCTCAACAAACCACCACTTCTTGCCATGCACCAGAAAGCGAAACTGATCCCAAAACCACCATCAACTAAGCCATGGAGGATGCTCATCTTTTATGTTTACTCTTCTCTTCAGTAATTATGAGAGATGAAACAAATAAAACCAGTGCCTCTGAAGTTTCTCTTCACCATTTCAATGCATTACATTTAAAATCCATTTTCACAAATGTAATCCACATTCCCTGATAACATGATATTTTATCAAATCTAGAGAACCATGCTTACCCAGCATCCTCCTGGAAGCCTTCCAGTTCATCTCTTTGCTCGGCTAAAGTTGATTCCAAATCCAAATATGTGCCATTGTGAGAGAGCTGAAGTGTGCAGTCATCAAGCTAGAAAAGAAAACCACAAAGGAGACTTATGGATTGATGCAATCTGCTATGGAAAAGAAGAAAAAAACCCAACAACTTTGTCTTTTTAGAAATTTCGTTATGTTCCATTTAAATACTTTCAAAGTTATATTATAGTGCATACACTTGGATTAAAACCAAAACCTCTACTGATAAAACATGTTGAGTAAAAAATGTTCTAGAATAATAATATTGGACATTATATAATAAGGTTTGCAAAGTATGCTACAAACACTATCTCATTGAATTTAGAAGGACAAATGAGGGGTTTGGTTTGTTTGTTTTTTTTTCATTTATAAATTGTAAGCAAGCCATTAGCATTCACTTGAAATGAAGCTATTGCTTACAGAAAAAAAGTTTGTAAAGGCTTTTGATACTGAGCTGCCCTGAATCTACAAAACACTTGACCTAAAGCAACAGCAATAAGTTAAAAACGCTTTTTACTTCATGCATAAAGATTGAATGTGATTAGTAAGTGTCTTATTTAAAGCTGAGCAAGTAAACAGTCAATCTAGAACTCAAATCCATGGATTTATCTTCTGACTAATAAAATGTCTACGTATGAGACACTATGAACGATGAGATATAAAACAGTCCTTGCCCTTAAGAAATTTATAATCTGAGAAAGCTGATGTATCCATTAAAAATGGCAATAAACCACAAGGACCAAATGAATTAATACAGACAATCAAAATATACACAAAACAAAACTGCCATATCCACACTTCCATTATTAAACAAATAACATTTTAGAATAATGGAAAAGGAGTTTTAGTTACAGTCTCTGATTCTATTTTTCACTACCTTTCTCAATAGAGCTTGATTTGAGGAGCCTGTTCTTGAGTAGTTTCTTTGTACTCTGTGTACAGTTTTAGCATAATTGTGGAAACAACAATTATTTCTGAAAAATGGAAATTGATAAGACTTGGTCAAAAAAGAACAGGACAGACAACGGATAGTCAGGAGAGCGAGTTAGTGTTTCCTGTATGAACCCTTTCCTGAGTCTCCCCATCCAACTGCCAATGCTTTCTCTTACCAGAAAATACTTTGTATTATTTATCTATCTATGTGCTATATGCCCTGGACACTAAGTAGAATATAGACTTGTTGACAGCAGAGACTTGCATTTCTGTCAGCACCTACCACGGTTCTTTCATATCTTGACTGCATCTAATAAATGTGTGCCAAATTGTTGCATTTTTGTTGAGGAAGTGATCATGGCAATATGCAATAATAAACTGAATGTTAGACAACATGTAGGCAGCATAATGGAGCTCTAGAAATCTGAAGAGGTGGTGTTCCAACCTGTGTGGGCAGCACCATGTCAGAGAAGTCTGGCTTCATGCAATTATCTAAAGGCTTAGGTAGGAAGACTATGTCAGAAGACTTGGCAAAGATATTCAGGAAGAGTAGGGGGAGGGAAAGAGGAATTTAGCCTCATACAAGCTGGAATAGTAGGCAAGGACTCTAGTCAGAGACTAAAACAAAGACCAGTTATTAGAACTGGGATAGAAAGAAATAACTTGGTCACAAAGAACAAAGCCAGGGAATAAGCTACTGGAACTAGATACAAAGGCAAAGAAAAACCATCAACAAGCTAGGCAATCATGAGCCACCAAGTTATAAGACGAAGGGTCTTTCTGTCTTCCTTGCCTTGGGGCAGAGTTGATAGTGCTAACCCTACAATCAAGGATTAAGTGACCCGAACAGTGGTGATGGGAAGGATTCAATGATAGTAAACCAGTCAGTACAAGTCCCAACCCTAAAATAATCATCAGTCTTCTGAAGTTATGATAAATCATTGCACTGATCAACGTTCTTAAATCTTTCAAAGTTATTTAATTTTATAGTATTTTAATTGTTATGTAAATTGTCCTACCAGCACTGTTCACTTCGCTCTGTATCAATTTATGTAAATCTTCCCAGATTTCTCTAAATATGCTTTCATCAATTTTTTTATGACACAATTCTATTCCATTAGGCTCACATACCATAATTTGTTCAGGCATTTCCTGGTTGATAACAACTCTCTTTGGTTCTAGATTGTTATGATTTTTAGCATCCTCCACCATTAAAAAACAATAAACCTAATTTAGTAGCCATTCTAATTTTAAATTGTTTCCAGAAGTACCATTTTAGGAATTATTAACTATTAAATAATCCGATCTCAGTACTTCAAGCAACTGTTCATGAGATAGGCAATGTGCTACAGGAGAAAAAACACACAAGGGGCAGCTAAATGCCACAATGGATAGAGCACCAGCCTTAGAGTCAGGAGGACGTGAGTTCAAATTCAGCCTCAGACACTTGACACTTACTAGCTTTATGTGACCCTGGGCAAGACACTTAACCCCAACAGCCTGGTCAAAAAAAAAGGAACACATATGTTTTAGAGTTGCAGATATGGGTTCTAATCTTGGTTCTGCCACTTAACACCAACGTGACCTCAGACAGTAGAGGCAGCACCTTTCAACTGATTGTTCAATCTTTAATTCTAGAAAGAGCCTTGGTCCAAGCCCCACTTTGATGCCTACTTAATACTTGTGTTTCATTAGGTAAATCATTCAACCTTCTTGGGTCTCAGTTTTCTCATCTGTAAAATGAAGGAGTTAGATTAGATGAACTTTGAAGTTCCTTTGGGCTCTATGTCTGTAATCCTTTAAGTTCCATGTTCTTTGGGGAAAAGGGCTTGGCATCAAAAGAAAAAAACTACATAAAAACACCAATCTCAAAAAAAGTCAGAAAGGTCATTAAAATAATTATAGCTATCCCAGAAAAAGCTACCAGAACTAGATGGATTCAGAAATAAATTCTTATAAATCTTCAAAGTGTAAGTAATCCCTCTACTATTAAATAGATTTTCTATATACTGAAAAACATTGAGGCAAGTGTAATTTTCTAAGCAAAACCAGGAAAAAAATAAGACTGAAAAAAAGCATGGATCAATATCACTAATGAATATTTAAAATAATTTAAATGTTATTAAAAATAATATAGTAACAAAAATACCATGATTAAATAGGATTTATATATAGAATGCAAAACTAATTTATATTAAAATATAATAAAAATCATACAAAAATATATTTTAAATTATATGGTTATGCTGATAGATAAGTAAAAGGTATTTAATAAACTATAGCACCTATTTATGTTAAAAATCATTTTTAAAGTCAAATCAAGTCAACAAACATTTACTAAGCAACTACTATGTGCCAGAAATGGTGCTAAGCCCTGGGAAAAGAAAGGAAGGAAGGAAAGAAGGAAAGAAGAAAGGAAGGAAGGAAGGCGAAAAGGAGGAAAGGAGGAAAGGAGGAAAGGAGGAAAGGAGGAAAGGAAGAAAGGAAGAAAGGAAGAAAGGAAGAAAGAAAGAAAAGAAAGAAAGAAAGAAAGAAAGAAAGAAAGAAAGAAAGAAAGAAAGAAAGAAAGAAAGAAAGAAAGAAAGAAAGAAAGAAAGAAAGAAAGAAAGAAAGAAAGGAAGGAAGGAA
>CM053622.1:296009076-296019900 GCA_028646595.1 Phalanger gymnotis | reverse complement strand
TCACAACATGAGTATTGTGGAAGGGTTTTACACAATGATACACATGTGGCCTATGTTGAATTGCTTGCCTTCTTAGGGAGGGTGGGTGGAGAGGGAAGAGGGGAGAGAATTTGGAACTCAAAGTTTTAAAAACAGACATTCAAAAACAAAAAAAAAGTTTTTGCACACAACTAGGAAATAAGATACACAGGTAATGGGGTGTAGAAATTTATCCTGCTCTACAAGAGGAGAAGGGAAAGGGGGATGGGAGGGGAAGTGGGGTTACAGAAGGGAGGGCTGACAGGGGAATGGGGCAACCAGAATATACGCCATCTTGGAGTGGGCAGGAGGGTAGAAATGGGGAGAAAATTCGTAATTCAAACTCTTGTGAAAATCGATGCTGAAAACTAAATATATTAAATAAATTTTTTTAAAAATTTGAGTATTATACTCATTGCCTCATTTTCCCCACAAGATCTGTGATTTTTATTCCATAATTTTGCCTAGTGTGGTTGGGAACACATATGTCATATTACAACAGAACTGACTGCACTTGATACTGAAGGTAATAGAGAGTCACAAGAGTTTATTGAATGGGGGATGGAGAGAAAAGGAGAGGTTACATAGTCAGACCTGTGCTTTGGGAAAGATTAATTTGAGAGCTGAATGGCCTGGAAAGGTGAAAGACTTGAGCCAGAGAAACCAACCAGCAGGCTATTCCAGCAGTCGAAGCTTGAAGTGATAAGGGCCTTGACCACTGTGGTAGCAATGACATAGAAGAAAAGTGGCCATATGCAAGAGATGCAAAGTATAAGAATAAAAGGATTTGGCCTTAACATGATTAAGAAATCTGTTTGAAAACAAAGTGCCTTGTTAATATAAAATTAAAGGCACTTCCATTCAAAACAAACAGCTATGCAAAGACATGCATGAATTCTATTTATTGTAGTTTTGGAAATGTTGGCTGCAATGATAAATAATGAAAAAAATTAATGAAATGAATAAGCTTTGGCAGCTTAGAAATTAAAATATCTCCATCTGCAGAAGGCAAGATCACACATCTAGAAAATCAAAAAGATATAAAAATTGAGGTAATAAATTCAGATAATGAAGTATAACATAAACTCACAAAATAATCTGCATTTAATTATATCTCAACAAAAATTAGAAAAAACTGATGAGAATAACATTTACAATAATGCAAAATTTCAGATATTTTACATTAACAATACACACAAGAGACCTATAAAAAGAAAACTCAAAATTTCATAGGAAATAAGGAATAATTGAACAACTGAAGAGATATCCCCTGCAAATGCTTAGGTGAAACTAATTTATTAAAAATGTGAATTCTTTCCCAGTTATACTATATATGTATTATAAAACCTATAAAAATAAGAATGAGATACATGATAAAATTCATGAGGGAAAATGGATGGACTATCAAGAGAAATTATAGACTGGGGGGATTGTGGAAGTGGCAATTATCCTGCAAGATTTCAAAATACATAACAAAATAATCTTTAAAATTCTATCTGGTATTAGATAAAACATATGAGGAAAGGGCTCACTGTAACATAGCACTAGAATCCACTACATACTAAATGAAGGTTTGATAGAGATCCAAGATTTACTTCAAGGTTTAAAAAATATTAGAGAAAGGAATCATTCAATAAAAATTACTGGCTAGGAGTTCACAACCTTCAGGTCAACTCTGATTTATCACTCTTCTCAAACCCCAAGTCCAATCAGTTGCCAAGTCTTGTTAATTCTGTCTTCATGACATCTTTCCTATACGTCACCTTATTTTTACTTATATGGACTATTTCTCACCCTTACTGAAATAGTCTTGTTCTTGGTCTTTCTGCTTCCAGTCTTTCTCCTGTCCAATTCATCTTTTACAACATCTCCAAACCGATCTTCCTAAAAGAAAGGTCTGACCACATTACTCCTCTACTCAAAAATCCACAATGACTCTCCATAAATACAAAGGACAAAATACAAAGACTCCAGTCTGGAATTTAAGATCCTCCACAATCCGAATCCCACCTACATTTTAAGTCTTATTTACACGCTCTCTTCCACATGTTCTCCATTCTAATCCAGCTGGAATACTAGCCATTACCCAGGGATGTCTTTTCTTACATGATGTTGCAGAGGTTGTTCTTGTCTGAAATGTACTCCTTCCTCTCTTGGACGTCACAGAATCAATCCCTGGCTTTCATCAAAGTACAACTGAGGAACCATCTCCTACACAGAGTTTTTTCTAAGCCCCTGGCCCCCTTGTTGTTAATACCCATCCCCTCTTGAAATTACTTTGTATATACTTGTATATGTATAGAACAGCTCTGGCAACAGACTGCTTGCTTTCCAGTGACAGATCTAAGAACAGAAAAGTTTATCACCAGTGAAATGTGGCCATGAAATATGCCCTCACAGAACTATGAGGACTCCATCTACTTCTATAGCAGCAATGGCAAAGGATGGGAAAAGATGTCAGAGAATGCTAAGTACCATAAAAACCTGGAATAAAGTGAATGTACATCTATTGATAAATGGCTGAACCATCCATGATAAATAAACGTAAAAGAAAATAATTGTATCATTAAAAACTGACGAAAGCATAGATTCAGAGAAACCTGGGAAGATTTATATGAACTGATAAGGCAGAGGTAGAAGAATAATTTATATAACTACAATAATGTAAAATTTAAAACTCTGAAATTTAACCTAGATCAATGCAATAACTAATAATGACTTCATTAGACTGATAAAACATATTTCCCATCACTTGGCAAAAAGGTGGTACAAAATGAAAAAAATTTTCAGACATGTATATGGACCTATTTTGCTTAATGATGTTTATTTGTTATAAGAAAGGGTTTCTATCTGTAGAAGATGTGATTGTGGGAGGAAGGAACAAGTGGTGGGCAGAAATAATGATTTAAAAAAAGAATATCAATGAAATATCTAAAACAGAAGAGAGCAGAAGGAAGTTCAGAAAGGGATACAGACAAATAGGCCGGTTTTCTGACTAATATGTTAAATTTAACAAATATACTTTTTAAATTATGCAATGGAAGTTCAGAGTTTTAGATATAAACTTCTCTTTCTCTTCTTTGTATGTTAAAATGTCCATAATTGTTGGTGTTTGTTCTGTTCATAATAAAAATAAAAATGAAAATTATTTTAAATTTAAATCACCATATTATGAGAAATGTCCCAGATGTTTTCTTTCTGGCCTAGAGAATGTAAACAAAAGGTAAAAATAAACATGTCCTTTAAAGAGTGAAATCCCAATAGAAAAATGCACTAAGAATTATGTTGATATCAGTCTTTGTCACTTTTATTTTTTTGGAGGGGGGAAGGCAGGGCAATTGGGGTTAAGTGACTTACCCAAGGTCACACAGCCAGTAAGTGTGCCAAGTGTCTGAGGCCAGATTTGAACTCAGGTCCTCCCGACTCCAAGGCTGGTGCTCTACTCACCGCCACCTAGCTGCCCCCAGTCTTTGTCATTTTAATAACCATTCTCAGATGCAGAAATCAAAACTATCTATAGTCAATATGAAAAAATGCTCTAAATCATTATTGATTAGAAAAATGTAAATTAAAATAACTCTGATGTACCACCTCACAGCTATCATATTGGCAAATGTGACGGAAAAGGAAAATGACAAATGCTGGAGGGGATATGGAAAAAAATTTGCACAGTAATACACTGTTGGCAGAGTTGTAAACTGATCCAACAATTCCGGAGAGCAATTTGGAACTATACCCAAAGGGTTATAAAACTGTACATGACCTAGGCAACGCTGTTTCCGGGAGATGGCTGCCCCCTATTTGTGTCTTATTTCCTTTTTAACAGGGCTTTGTGAGATCTCAAAAGGTTGATAGATCCCCTAGAGGTCCAGCAGCAAGCCCAGAAAGGAACCAATCCTGAAGAGTGACCTGCTTGATCCAGCAAAGCACAGAATTTAGCCAGCCATACCCTACAGGCAAGGGCATCATCCAACACACCTAAGAGCTATGCCACACCTGAAGGTGAACTTGACCAAACTAAGGGTCAGTAGGATATCTGGGGAAGGATGTTTTTGTTCTTTTATTCTTGCTACGTCTTTTCAGGTAATATCCCTTGACACTGGATGTTAATTGGCTATAGCTGATACTGAAGAGCTATCAACTGGTTAAATTGATAGTGGGATACTAATCCCAGGTTTCTATGCTATTGAATGTATATTAAGTGGCTATAGGAATGGAAGGTCAAGCCAATAGCATTAGAAGAACCCACAGTCCCTCTGGTATACCTCTATGATCCTGAGGGGAGTTGTAGCCCCTGAACCCTGAAGATCCAATCTGGTAGTGCATATATAGGTTGGGAGTGGAAGTTCAGAGTCTATTACTACTCAACTATGACCTAGAAAGCAGATGTGGGAATGAAGACTGTCGTTGGTCCAATCCCATGCCTCATGTCTTGACACTCTATGACAGGCTCTAATGTCAAGCTTTCCCATAAATGATTCTTTAGGCAACAGGGATCTTGTTCTCCACCATGCACTTCAAGAGTTCTACCGCTGACATTGTAGTGAATACAATTCTGACGTACCTGGGCAATGCATTGGCTAGAATTCCTTTTCTTTGTTCAGGGCTTCAGTAGTCATGACACTCTCAGGGCACTCCAGGACAGAAAACAAAGTTGTAGGGCTATGACAGAGGCTCAAATTGCAGCACTATGATAACAGTGGGCTGGTGGGAAGGACTTAGAGACAGTGAAAATAGTGGCCTAAGAGGATTTGAGATCAAGTTACAGAGTGACTTAAGAAGTTTAGCACTACAAAATCTGTAGCCTGGATTTTAGGAGGTAAAGATAGTAGGGACTGATAAAGGAATCAATGATAGAATGACAGAATGAGAAAACTCCTATTAAGGAGTTACATTAAAAAAATATTTATCGCTGATTCCTAGTTGTAATTGCATGGCCATTCTCTGTGAAGGGATTAAGGTGGATCATTAAGCAGCCTAATTTTCTCTGTGGAAGTAGACAGCTTCTTTACAGAAAGGGGACACAAGGTCACTCTGGGATTCTTTTTACACGCCTTGTGATAGACAGTCCATTTAAAAAGACATGACAGAAGCAGACTTAATAAATAACACGAGAAAGGATAATATCTCAACTCCTAGATAATTTGTACTCTTCTCTTTGTGCTTTAATTCAGTGAGGTGGAGGGTTACTGGGGACTATTTAATGACTACTATGGTTGGGGCTGCAGGTCCCATGTAAGATAAAGCGATCCTTTGTGTCTTCAATTAACTATATGAATAACCCTGGACTTCTTCTGTATGAAAGGAGTTGAGACAAATACAAATACATACCACTGTTACTCTTAAAATCAGATTTAGTAACATTATTTTTAATACTGCTATTTGGAAGTACAAAAGAAAAAAAGACCTGACAATTCAAAATATACTATAGAATTAGGCCAATGCTCCTTACTTTTGCTATATACAGAACTGATTCTGAAGACAATTCTCTATCAGAATCACATTTCAAGACAGAGTCCTTCCTTGTTGACTTCTGAGTGGCCTGACTCTCCCTTCCCTCTAGGCCAGGGACACTGTACACTTAGTAACATGCAGGCTGCATATCTGAGGTACAAATCACCCCCTCTCCTCCCAGATGAACAATCTGTACAGACTGATAGCACAGCCTTCCCCCTTAGCCTGGACAAGGCTCTGCTCCCCTTCTGGACCACTGCATTCTTCTGCTAAGCCACCATAGCCACTGATAGCAATATCTAGTTCAAAAAGGCTGATTTTGTTAAAAGATTACTTGTACTCAAAAGATTTGTTCATCAAAGTATGTGTGTGTGTGCATGCCTGCGTGTGTGTGTACACACACATATGCATAAACGTGCACTGGTATGTACTGTCATCTCCATCTCTTAAGACAAAAAGAAACCACTCGTCGTGCTGATCCTTAATTCTGTGCGTGAATAGAATTGACTGATTTCACAACAGAAATAACAGTAAGAGTTTGCTTTTATATACCAATGTACAGTCACAAAACACTCTGTATATATTATCTTATCTGGTCCTTTATTACTTGTAATTATTTATTTATTTTATTTTTATAACTATTTAATGGTTATTTATTATTATTCCCATTTTACAGAAAAGGAAATTGAAGTACAGACTATGATACTCAAGGTGACAAGTTGTAGAGCAACGGTTCAAAATGAGGTTTTCTAACTCTAAATCTAATACGCACTGCCTCCAAGTCAGCAGAATATTTTTCTTTGATTTATAAAAAAAAAAAAGCTAGTACCCAAACACCTACATAAAGGAAAAGGAAAAACCCAGGTTTTTTCCTAGTTCTTTTAAAACTTGAAAGGGAAAGTTATGTCCTTGATTAGGCAGCTAGGTGGCTCCATAGTGCACAGAGCACCGGGCTCCTGAGGTCAAATCCTGGCCTCAGACACTGACTAGCTATGTGACCCTGGGCAAGTCACTTAACCCTGTTTGCTTTAGTTTCCTCATCTATAAAATGAACTGAAGAAGGAAACAGCAAACCACTCCAGTATCTTTGCCAAGAAAATCTCAAATGGGGTCAGGAAGAATCAGACACAGCTGAAATACGACTAAACAACAACTCTCCTTGATAAAAAGAAATTAAATCTTTTTGAAATTGATCTTCCCAAAGAGTTCCTTATAGCTATAGCTAACAGAAATTCCAGAAATTGTAATACTTGTGTATTGCCAATCATCAGCCTAGCCCCAGGACTGACCAGGTTGTTGTTGTTATGTTTGTCTTTCGTTCTCCAAGAGGACCGTGACATCAGGGAAATGATGACATGACTTGCAGTTGACTTTGACTGAGGGAGGGCTGTGCAAAGTCACCAGCCTCACTTTCTCCTCCAGAGCCATCTGGGTCCAGTGGTCTAATATTCACCAGCACTACCAGAGACAACCCAGGATGCATTGGGAGACCCTGGCCCTAGGCTAAGGCCTTTTCGGGTGCTCATTGTGAGTGAAGTAACACCCATTCAATGAAGAGGCCTCTTTAAGAAGTTAATCCCCAGGACTGACCAATATATCCGTGAATCCAGCTAAAGTTACTAGTCTGGGCTCAGCAGGAACTTTAACCAATATCAGTGGACTGAGCCAGAGCTCTGATTTCCTACAGTCAAGCCAAATTTAAAAAGCCAACTCTGAGGCAATAATGATAGGACTTTGTTAAGTACAAAAGGGCCTTGAAAGGAACCACCAAGAGCTCTTTCCACTAAAATAACGACTTTCAGTAGAACTTCTCCCTCTGGCTCCAAAATGATGGAGCCTTAGCAGTTTTAACAGGACCACGAAGATGGTCTGGATTTTTTCAGTTAATCAGTGCTAAAAAAGCTCAGGCTCCATTTTTGCTTAAATGGCGCATCTGTTGCTATGCAACTGTGACTCCTTCGGCTTTCTGAAACATTGTGGTTCCTTCTAAATACACAGTGGGGAAAAAAATCAGATTCAAGGGGACCAGCAGAGCAAGCAAAGAAAACTCTCTTAAGCATATCTACCTAAAAACAAGACCAAGCATCCCTTTTGCATTTCTTACCAAATAGGACAACTAGCTATTTTAGTTCTTATTATCTTCAGTCTTTAAAAATCTAGTGGGGGGGGCAGGGAGAGAAGCAACCCTTAACAGAGCAAAAACAAAAAAAAAAGAGCAGACAGAAACATTGCTGTTCCTTCTACTCATCACAGATTAAACACATGCATTATCCTAAATATACGCATGTCCCTAACTTACAAACATTTGGTTTACAAGGGTCTCAAATGTATAAACAGATGGCTGTAATAATTGGCCATAGTCCTTGACTCCTTAGAGGCAACTGCCCTTCAGTCCTTAATTCACAACATCTGGGTGGTAATGAACTAGAGTATAAACTCTCAGACGACGTTGTTATCTGCTCCCTTTTTGCCTCAATCTCTACCACGCAGGCTGTTGAGGAGATGTGTTCTCAAAATCCCACGCTGAAAACTGGAATCTACTTTCCCACAAAAAAAAATATTAATAATAAACTCTTGGTAGAAAATAAATAAATAAAATGGCAAGAGAAGGAATGGTTGTGACAGACAGGTGGTCAGCCAATGTGCTTCATCAGCACCCTTTAGATGCTAGAAAAAAGCAAAGAAAGCCCCTAGAGCTGGAAGGACCTTGTAGCTAATCTTTTGGAAAAACATGGGCAAAGTCACAGATGGGCAGAGATGGCTGGTTTGCTATCTATATCACTGCAGGGAATTCCCAAAGTTAAGAAATCATAGATCCATATGAGCAATGACGACCATTAGAGATCTCTGTCTTTCATGGACTGACAGATAACAAATGTGCATTCTGGAAAATTCAACCAATTAATTGTACATGAACTCTAGACCATTATCACGAATGTAAATGGTGCTCATAATTGTCTGCAAACAACACCGATCTTTAATAAAAAAAAAAATTCAATAGGTGTTGATTTACAAAATCCTCGTAATCTCCAAGCTACATGGAACAATTAAGCACGTGTCATCCCTGTTGAATTGTCTACCACTCAGATAGTAACTGAAAATTATTTTAATGAGCTTAGAGAATATGAGCTTTCATTCTAACACTTATTCAACAAAAAAGCAGATAAGTGACTTCATTAGGGTCAAACTAGTATCATCCTGGGTGCCATCTCCAGTTGTCCTGACATATGTTGCCACTGGACCCAGACCTCTCCAGAGCAGAGAGTGAGGCTGGTGACTTTGCACAGCCCTGCATCACTTAAATCCTATTCCCTTGTAAGTCATGACATCACCTTCCTCATGTCATGGTCCTCTTCAAGAACGAAGGACAAACAATAACAACTAGTATCATCCCAGCTAGGGAAAGAATCTTGAACTACTGATAACCAATCCATTCCTCTTTCCAATACACCACAGCTGCCTCACTACACTACCTACAATGCTCTTCCAAATTTAACAACCTCTGAGAAAAACTATTTGCAGTTAAGATAGCTGGTAATAGTCTGACATCAGTAATTTATAAGGAAATGTTGCATATCTATTAAAAATAATACTCAGTACACAGAGAGGAATCCAAGGACAGGAATGAGCAATTTCTGAAGAATGAAATACAAATTCTTAATAATGACAAGAAAGGTTGTTCAAATTCTCTAATCAGAGAAATCAAATCAATATATTCTTCAGATACCACTTATACCCATCCAATTGGAAAAAATGATAAAATTCAGTGTTAATAGAGTAATGGGAAATCAGGTGTATTCAATATTTACCGCGGATTGTATCCAAATCTTGAATTACAGTTTGGCAATAAACTTTGCAAGCACATAGATAGATGAAGATGAAGATAACTAAGCAAATGTGTTGTTGTTGTCCTTATTTTGTTCAGAGAAATTATACATTTCAATCAAAATACACACTTTTAAATTTTTATTTGGAAATTAACTCCATATTTGGTTTATTAGTATTTGCTGGAAGTTTTGATTAACATTTTTGATGAAAAGCCAAAAATGAATTTATGTAGCTTCCCTATTTTCTATATCCCAGAGGAATAAGTCTGCAGTAACACATGATGTTGGTCTACTTTGGTCAGAAAATGAGATTTAAATACAGAAATTAGAGCTCAGGGCTCACATATACATGGTTCTTTAAGGTCTATAAAACACTTTGTTCAGAGGACATCTTTCTCCTCTACAAAACTACTCATGACTACATTCATGAAAAAGTTTATTTTTAAAATGGTAGTTTCGGCCATTTAAATATGAAAAGTATTTTAACAAATACTAGAAAATCATGTTTTCCAGAATTTTTCTTTCTTCCCTAAATGCTTTCATTTTAGTCTCCCATTCTCCTCCCCACCCTGATGAAGATACTAACAACCACTGGACTTGAAGGAATATGTCTTGATCAGAATGTCCAAAATTCTAAAGTTTATTTTGCGCAGAGATAAGATGTGTGTGTGTGTGTGTGTGTGTGTGTGTGTGTGTGTGTGTGTGTGTATCAGAGTTTCCTTAGGATAGTTAAGTAGTTTTTCTTTATTTACTTTAATTATTTATTTATTTATGTTGCCTGATTTCATTTGTGTGTGTGTGTGTGTATCAGAGTTTCCTTAGGATAGTTAAGTAGTTTTTCTTTATTTACTTTAATTATTTATTTATTTATATTGCCTGATTCCATTTATAGGAAAAATGTCAACATGATGTGGTTCATGTTTTATTTATTTAAGATTTACATCCCACTTACTTCTGTAAAGAGTTAAGTCAGATGAAAAGTACAGTTCAAGGAAAGACATTTAAGGATAAAAATAATAAAAACAGTTGATCTGAAGGAGTAGAGTAGAAGCAGCACAGATAAATAGATTACCACTACATGGCAGCTAAGGCAAAAGTGGGAGAGAAATATTGAGATAGATTCATTTTCTGATAAAATAGAATATTCAAATTCTGAGATAGAATTTTTTCCTGAAACTAAACTAAGAATTTAATCATGAATGCTTATACAAAGAATACTGAAGATATATCATATGCTATCATAAAACCAAGTTTTATAAAAGAAAGTATTTTCAGTTGGAGAGTTCTTGTAACCAGTCCCTAGAAACAACCTAAAACACCAATGATGCCCTTTGATTTTTACTTTCATTTTACAGATTAGACAACCCAGGCTCAGAAATAGAAAGAACCCATGTTTATGGAGGCAACTACTGGCAAAAATGGAACTAGAGGCATATTTCTAACTCCTAGGGCAGTATTGATGCCATTATAGTAACCATTTTCTTTTTAAACACTGGGCATATGAATTTGATTCAAAAGAAATGTA
>CM053622.1:295985282-296008976 GCA_028646595.1 Phalanger gymnotis | reverse complement strand
GGAGGTAAGTGCTAAGTATTATTTCCTCAACAATAAGCAGGTGAGGAAACTGAGGTTCAGTGACTTACCTACAGCTAGTAAGTACTTAAGGCTGAATGTGAACTCAGGTCTTCCTGACTCCAGACCCAGAGCTCTCTCTATTATATCACCAAGCTGCCTGGCTTGCCTAACGCACCTTGAATCACAAGCCATTTGAAGACATTTCTTCAAAAGTTTGAAACAGTATAGAGTCTAGACCCTTTGTTTTCTGATGGTCTAACTTAACACAAGAATAGATCTTGGCAAATCTAGATCAATGCATAGTTCCCCAATTAGTGAATGTTCTCAATGAACTTTGAAAAGATTTTGGACCTTATTCAACTAATGAACAAATCTTCTGACAAGTAGCTGAAGTGACACTTACTATCTGAGTTCCTAGTTTCTTCATTTGTAAAACGAGGGCACTGGACAAAGAATAGGGCCTCTAATATCCCCTCCAGGTCCACAGACCAGGTCCCAGGTCTATGATTCTGTGATCCTAAGATATTCTATAATGCTGCTTTAAGTGGAAGCCATACCATACCTGAAGGATGGAAATCCCATTCTGCTATGGACAAGTTATCCCTGTATTTTTGTGGTCAGGCAGGAGACCAACCCACCTCAGTGTGTGTATAAGTACCAGAAGGTCCGAACAGGAAGTCAATTCTTTTTTTTTCTCTTTCAAAATGGAGTTCTGGATCTTCTCATGCTGTAAGGCAGGGTACATTGTAATTTTTGTGTCATAGATACCTTTAATGATGCAGTGAAAACTACAGACCCCTTCTTGGGATAATAAAGGAAATGCTAAATTTCAGTTTGAAATTAATTAAAATAAAGATACAATTTTTCCCATCCAAGTTAATGGACCCCCTGAAATCTATCCATGGACAACATATGCGGTCTGTGGACTCCAGGTTAAGAATCTATGACCTATGTGTGATTCTACTGATTCACTGAGATTTCCAAGTACTAGCCAAAAAACAGATAGGGATGATCCGGAAATTTACTTATTACTAGTTGTGTTAATGTATATACATACATTACTAGTATGTATATATATATGATTTGTATACATATATATGTAAGCATTCGTGCCTACATATGCTTAGAAATAGCACTTGAAATAATTTAAAGGATCTAGGACACTGGAAAAGGTACAATCTGGAGTCAAAAAAAACTGGGTTTAAAACCTGTCTCTGAGGCTTACGATCTGGGTGACTTGCAAAAATCATCTGTAGAAGGAAAGGGTTGATCTAGAAGATATCTTAGGTTCCTTCTAGCACTAGATCTTTGAAATGTAATACTAAGAGGACAACTACAGCTGAACTATAAATACAGCTGGGCCACAGTCATCTATAAAATGAGAGGGTTGGGCTAAATGATTGGTAAGATCACTTCCATTTCTAAAATCCTATGATACTATGATCCCATAAAAGTGACACAAACTAGGAGATGGTTTGGGACATAGAAACCTATGAAATAGGACTTGGAAATATAGAACCACAATCAAAAGGAGGCATGGATATGAAAGTGGTACTACAATTCTTGTTCAGGAACTGAACCAACAAGCCAAAGATATAAAGCTATATTGAGCCTAAGTATGATTTTTTCTTATTTTTAAATATTTTTTAATTTATAGAACAAAACAAGTATTTCCATAACAGTGCGATAAAAAGATGATTGTACCTGAAACTTCACATCCACATTGTACAACTTGGTATTTCTTTCCAATACAACAAAATTATCCTGTAAATTTCTTTTTTTAATTTTTTATCTTCAAAAAACTAACACTGTAACTGGTTGGTCAGCTATCCCAGAGGAAAAAGAAGCAGATTTTTGTGCACAGTAGATTCCCTTCCACCCAACAGACTATAAGGACTGGTCCATTTCAGAATAGATATATGAATCAACACATTGGCATCACGAGTGGGAACTGGAAAGAAGCCAAAGAAAACGGGAAGAGATAAGTGACATCCTTTTCAAAACTCATCACGCAAGTTAGAATGCTTCATCATATGCACAAAACTATCTCAGCGGTTTAGATTAATCAGCAAATAGTAATGTAAGAATGGAGGAGAGATATTAATTTACAAATGCCTCAGGCGGAAGATTCTTCTCAAGGAGAGAGATTTGGACATTATAAATAAAAAGCATTGATCTATCATCCCCCATACACTAGAAAGGATTCACAATTCATAATATATAGAAGGAATCCATCCCTGGGAAAAAGGTATATCACAGTGACTGATGCCTCTTTAATAAAAAGATATAAAGGAAGCTGTGAACAAACTCGGCATATAAATCTGAAGATGTGCTATCCTGATGGAAGTAATGATTGGGAGGCATAGGAAGTAAAGAATCCCAAGTCTGACGTTGCCAACATACACATAAATTCACAGGGAATGGGTATTTGGGAGGGAAAGATGCATCCAAGAATGTCAAACTACAAGGAAAGCTATATTTTGTTGGGGAAGTAATTTGGTGTAGTATATAGAATAATGAAATGGAAGTCAGAAGATTTATATTTTGGTCCTGGCTCTTCTACAAACTAGCTCTGTGACCTGGAATAAATCACTTCATTCCTCTGAGTCTCCTTTTCTTCATCTGGAAGATGAGGAGGTTGTATTAGCTCTTAACCCACGGTCTCTGACCTTGTTTTTTGTTTTTGTAATATTTGTATTTCAATATAATTAGTTTCCCTTGTAATATTATGTATTCTATTTAAATCCATTTAAAATCATAGTCTATAGGCTTCACCAAAGTGCCAAATAAGTCCACAACACAAAAAAGGTATGATTTCTATGGCCCCTTCCAGCCCTAGTATTCTATCTAGCACATATCCCAAGATTCAAGAAAGAGACTACAAGACTCATCAAACTCACTGGTCTCCACTTACTTTTGCTGATTTATATAGAAACAAATTACACAGTTAGAACAACTGTGGGAAAAGTCTCTACAGACTAAAGTTTGAAGGAGGAAAGTGAAAAGCTTGGGGGCCCAGATGGTGTTTTGTTTGTTTTGTTTTTTTAATCCCTTCTGCCTTTTGATGGTCCAAACCAGGGAAGAGAAAGGAGGTTGTGGGAAATGAACATCTATGTAGGAAGATAGTACTGATTAGATAGATTTGTTTTCTGTGACCATTGCAACTGTTCCTAGAAAAGAATAGTACCCCTCAGAGACTAAAAGGGAAGAATTTGACAGACTTGCCCATCTGATCAAGAGGGCTTAACATTAAATTTTAAGTGGGGATAAGAAAACAAAAGGCATAGATAAAACTACAAAACTGGCTATTATAAAGGATATCATGTGATCACTACAGTAGAAAGGAACAATCCTCATCAGAGCAGTACCCAGAAACTCCCTCAAAAGAAGAGGAAGAAAGGAAATACAGGTTTGCTCTCCGAAGGCTTCAATTCAAATCCTACAGTGGACATTTGTGGTTGTTGTTTGTTGTTTGTTGTTGTTCAGTTGTTTTCAACCCATTTGGGGTTTTATTCTCCTGCCCCCAATTTATTTATTTTTAGTTTTCAACATCCACTTTCATAAGATTTTGAGTTCTACATTTTCTCTCCCTCTCTCTACTCCCCCCTTCCCAAGACAGAGTGCAACCTGATATAGGTACTACATATACATTCATATTAAGCATATTTTCATATTAGTCACGTTGTTAAGATGAATTAGAACCAATGGGAGAAATTATCTGGGGTTTTCTTGACAAAGATACTGGAATGTTTTACCATTTCCTCCCCCAACTAATTTTACAGATGAGAAAACTGAGGCAACCAGGGTTAAGTGTCTTGCCTAAGGTCACACAGCTAGTAAGCACTTGAGGTAATATTTAAACTCAGGAAGATGAGTCTTCCGGACACCAGGCCCACGCTTCATCCACTGTGCCACCTAGCTGTCCAGAGCAGCTATTTACTACCCGCATAATCTTGGGCAAGTGACTTGAGGCCCCAGTTTCCTCATCTATAAAATGAAAGAGTCGAACTAGATAATCTCTGAAATGCTTTCCAGCCCTAAATCTATGATCTTTTGACCCCATAATATAATAGGGTGTTTGTTAATAAGGGGTAGAACTTATAGCCTCAGATTTTTTTTCATCCATACATGTGATGAAGTCAAAGATCACAAAGTATAATATTGAGGTAACAAGTAGCACAATATTCTGAAAACTAAGGGAGGAGAGTTTCAGAAAGGGGGTGGGGGAGGAAAGACTATTGGAAGCTGCTTAGAGATCAATGAAAATAAGGTATTAAAAAAAGGCCACTGTCTTTGACAATTAGGAAGTCACAGGTCACCCAAGGGAAAGAAATTTCATTAATAAGGGTGGAAAACTGATGGCAAAGGACACAAGAAGTGCTGGAGAATAGGCAAAGGCAATAGAATTTTGGCATTAAAGGGAAAGAAACATGCAGAACCTCAGAGATGACGGCATCTCAGGACCTTATAGTCCAGCATGAAATGGACTCATGATCTTAAATGTGAGATACTGGAATGAAGGCTAGACTTGGGGTCCAAATACCTGAGTTTGAAACCCAGTGTGGATGTTTACAGGTACATGATCACAGATAAGTCATTTAAACAATCAGCACCTCAGTTTCTTCATTGGTAAAAGAGAGACAATGATACCTACATTAATTATGTTACCTTCATCATTGTGATGAAAACGCTTTCCAGCCCCTTAAGACACTATAAGAACTTGAATTATCATTATTCGCCATCCTGTTGCCTTTCTATGGACCACTCCAGCTTATCAATGTCCTGCCTAAAATATGCTGAGAATAGAATAAAATAATCTAGATACAGTATGGCCAGGCCAGAATACACCAGAACTACCACTTCCTTTATTCTGGACACTAAGCCTCATTTAATGAAGCCTAAAGCTAATGCAGCATTAACTCTTTTGGCCCTCACGTCATGACGTTGACCCACACTGGGCTTGCTTTCCACTGGCTCTGAAGTCTTTTTCAAGAGAATCTAGCCCCACCTCTCCTGTCTTGTACTGGTGGAGCTGATATTTTTTAAATAAGGAACAACACTTAATATTTATCTAGATTAAATTTCATAGTGTTAGATCTCACCAAAATTTTAGCTTGTGAAGATATTTTTGTTTCCTTTTCCTATAAATGCAAAAAGTCAACTATACCTCTCAGTTTTGTGTCATCTGCAAATTGGATTAAATATATCATCAAACCATTTACCTAAATCATTATTAACAATGTTTAATAGCACAGATCTACTCCCTAAGGTAATCCATTAATGACTGATATTTAGGTCCGCAATTCAACCAGTTGTGATTCCACCTAATGATACTCTTGGTTAACCCATATCCCTCTATCTCATCTATGGCAGAGCAGAGGAGATTTTTAATAAGGCCTTGGCTGAAAATTCAGTGGTAGTTAGAGGATCAGCATTGTCAAATTACAGGATTAGTTAGTTGTCTGTTTTTTCCCTATATAGGAAGAAAGCAGAGGAAAAGGAGCATGTTTAAAGTCAGATGGAAAGGAGCCAATAAAGGGAGTTATTGGAATGACATGCCCACCCAAGACCACACTGACCCAGAGAGACAGGGCTGTCTCCTAGGTCAGACTTCGCAAGTTCCAAGGGTAGAAAATGATGAAGAAATATACATATAACCCCATATCATTGTAAGGTTGGAAGGGATTACCTCCCCTACTCCAAGTTAAGAGTGCCCAAGAAACCTTGAGCCACCACATTAAAAAGAAATACTTGACAGCAAACTTGTACCAGTGCCTAGAATGCACCAAGCTGTCCATTTCAATTCCAATAACATTCCTTAAGTAGCCTGCCGTAGCTGTCCAGTTTGGCCAGGGCAGAAAATAAATGAAAGGGAGCAGTGTGAAGTGAGACTGGAAAGGTAGAATGGAGCCAGATGCTGGAGGAGTTTCAGTGCTAGGCTAAGAGGTTTGCATTTTATTCCATTTCAGTCACATGGCCAGTCCAAGGCAGTGCTGGACATGGCAGTTGAGAAGGGTAATTGAGAGGCAGAGACTGGACGGTGTACGTAGTGGTAGTGGCCATCGGAGGGCTTCAGTGCACGTGGGAATCAGATACCTGTAGATGAAATCCTGGAGGACTTGGGAGGAGGGATACAGAATCTACGCTGAGAGGAAGGAGAGGGAGCTCCTTAATACAGATTATTAGGAATTAATGAGAAACGAGTAAGGGAATAGCCAGCCACATTGCTGGTCTGATAATTATCATGCCAGGATGCTTTCTTATTAATTTTTATAACAGCCCAAAGCTCTCCAAAGTGGGTGAGTTATACCCAGTCTCTGTGAGAAGCACTGGACATTTGCTAGCGGGCCTACTCCGGTATGAGTGATTTGAGTGTGGCTTTACAGGCAATTTCAGACTCTATTAGAACAACATTTTTTAATTTATCGATCAAAAAGCATTTATCCAAAGCCTACTCTGCTAATTGCAGGGTATTCAAAGGTAAAACAGAAACAGTTCCTTCCCCTAAAGAGTTTACAGGCTAGCCAGGGGAGACAATTGAATTGTGGCAAATCTTGGGCAGGGAGTGAACCATGTGGACAGCAGAGGTATTAACTCCTAGTCTCTACATCATTGCCACCCCTCCCCCCATAGTCTGATTCCCCAAGGAAATGTCTGAGGTGGAAACATAGAGTGCTAACAATAAACACAGCTCCCTCCCCTGACAAACATTCAGGTGTTGCTTTTATCTTGGCTTCATCATCTTCTTGGATGATTTGGTCCTACTTTGATCTGTCAAACACCATGCCACTATCTACCCAAACTTGGCTAGGACCCACTTACCCCTGCACCCAGTCCCCACCCCTGCCTATGTCCATCCTTCATGAGGAACTCTTCCCTCCATTCTCATCTGAGCCACAAGGCCAATACAGCCATTGCAATTTTACCACTTCAGCTCCCTACTTCACCTGGCCAGGTGGTTGTCCAGTCCCATAAGCAAAATCACCTTCTCAGTACCTATTCACTGGCTGAACTGACATTCTTACTCCCTAACAATATCCATTCACAAAACCATATTGCCCAACCCCATCCAGCTAGGGAGAGCCCTTAGGATAGAGATCAGTATAATTCCCTCAAAGATGACCATAGGATCAAAACTAGAAGACACTTGGGGGATCCCAGGTCCAACTGCATCATTTTATAGATGAAGAAACTGAGGCCAGAGAAATGACATAATCTGACCAAAACTCAAACAGTGTCAAAGGAAGTAGTAGTTGAATCCTGGTGTTGTGTTGTCAAATCCACACTATCTGAATTCACATCTTGCACCCCCAATAGAGTTGGTGATCCAATGACACTGGCCTCCTTTCTGTTCCTCAGATAAAACATTCCATCTCCTGATGTCAGTCATTTTCACTGGCTGTCCCCCAAGTCACCCTCCTCATCTCAGCCCCCTGGCTTACCTAGCTCCTTAAAATCTAAAAGCTAAAATCCCACCTTATACAGCCAAGGAAAGTCTGTGGACTCCTCAGAATGATGCTTTTAAATTCATAAAAATAACAATAATAATCATTTATAATGCATTCTAAGGCTTGCAAAGTGCTTTACATGTTATCTCTTTTAACTCTCACAACAGCCCTGTGAGGCAAATGTAATTATCATCCCATTTTACAGATTAGGAAACTAAGGCTAAGAGGTTAAGGGACTTGCCCAGAGTCACATTAAAGTAAACACATATATTTAATAAATATCTAAGTTATCTAAATGTTAAAAAATAAAAGTTCCCAAATCCCTAAGAACCTCTACGTTAGGGACTAACCTCCTCAAAAGCATATGTTAAATCTTTATATCTCTCAAACCCTTGCCATGGGACATACACAGAATAAGCATTCAGTAAATATTTATAATAAATACTCCTCACTTCATCTTTCATACCATATATACCTACAGAACTAGCACTATGACATAGTTATAGGCTAGTCTCCCATTTTATGGATGAAAAAGAGGGATTTGACAGGTAAGTAATTTGCCCAGGACCCCACAGATAGTAAGTGGCAGAGCCTACCCTTGAACAATGGTCTTCAAATCTCAAGTCCAGAGCTCTTTCTACTATCTATACCCCATTAACCAAAAATAGACTCTCATCTGCTTTTTTACTGAATTCCAAGTGAACTCTCTTCTTTGATGGTATCATTTTTCTGTTAGATGGATTTCCTATGAGAGCAGGTTTAAAATAACTAACTCCAATAACTAGACCAAGTGAATTATAACTACAGGAAATTAGACAGAGTTACAGCAGACTGACCTCAAACAAGGTACAGCAGACTGAACTCTGACTTCTTTGAAAAGAAAATGGAGAAAGTACCAATTGGGTCACCAAAAAAATGCCCTATAAGTAATCTAATCCTATTTCACAGTTATACAGGTAGCTTTAAATGTATGCTGATAATGAAATACTGGTGTAATTGGTTCTATGTATTAAACATTTGAATGCCTAATATTTGCCAGACACTATGCTAGGCCCAAGGGGAGAAACCTGTAGCCTCAAGGCCACATGTGGTTCCCCACCCATGTGCTAGGCAATGAATAGACAGCAAGAAAAATGCAAGAATTCCTGCCTTCAAGGAGCTCACATTCAATCAGAAGGAAAGCAAATAGAAGCCTATACAAAGTTCATAAAAGGGAATTTGGGGGAGGCACTAGCAATATCAACATCCATTTCCAATCAGGACTAAATTATCATTATAGTTTATTGAGATTTCTTAGCAATGGTAGATTAATACTTTCAATTTTTTAGCAATTCACTTAATGTTTCAAGCCCCAGGGGTCCCAGAGAACCTCATCAAAGTCCCTTACACCAGTCACTCCAGGCTGATCATTGTAGCAAGTCTGGCTTTGTTTGCATCAGCCCAGAAAAGCTGCCCTTCTAGTTTTAGATAAATAACCACAAATGGGTGGAGGCTAAAAATGGGGAAATTCTTCAGCAGTTTTCTTTTATAATGTAAGTAGTATACAATTTACCAATGAATTGTACTCCAACCGTTTTATAAGTCAGCTCAGGACTCAGGAAAAAATAAGTTTCCCATGGAAGTAATGTTATAAATGGGAATTAGATTGCCAGGCTTGTCCACAACTGTCTATTTAACTCATGATTTACCATAACTACTGAGATAGTGCCAGCTTCAGTTCTGAGTGCTTAGAGTAATAAATCCATGTTAATATAGAAGCAATGACAAGATGGAGTCTATTCTCCCTTTCCTGGTCAGGGGGTCACCCTTAGGCAACGTTATTTATTCTTTTGCTACCCCCTCTGCATTTCTTTCAAAATCCTCCCATGTCCTAAAATTCATTCGGCCTTTAATCTACAGTCCTGTGGTCCCCGTGTTCCTCTCCCTTACAAGCATCCACCCACAGAGGCCTGCTCTACCACCACCTCCCCAGAGTATTCCCTATTACAAAAGTACTTATGGCCTCTTCCTCTCAATCAAGGCACCAAACTGTGCTTCTCTCTCACTGCCTAGTACAATGCCCTCTGTTTGTCTTATAAAGCCCTCATAACCTGGATCCTTCATACCTTTCCAGTTTTCTTACACAATCCTCCTTCCCATACGCTCTTTGATCCAGCGGCACTGGCCTTCCTGTTCCTTGAACAAGACACTAATTTCCTGACTCCTAGAGTTTTCACTGGTTGCCCCACACTTGGAACATTCTCCCTCTTCATTTCTTCCACCTTTCACACTTCCCTGGTTTCCTCCACCTCCAGCTAAGGTCCCTCCTTCTAAAAGAAGTCTTTCCCCCTTCCAAAAAAAGCCTTTCTGGACTCCCCTTAATGCTAATGCCTTCCTCTGCTTATCCTCTCCAATTTATCCTGTATAAATTCCTTTATGTACATAGTTATTTGTATGTTGTCCACTACCCCCACATTCAACTATGAAGTCTTTGAGAGCATGGACTGTCTTTTGCCAGTCTTTCTATTGATCCCCTGCACCTAGCACATAGTAGGTGCTTAGTAAATATTTGCTGACTGATGGTCCTGCACATGGATCTTCTTAATAAATATTTGTTGAATGGGTGAATATTCCCATTATCTCAGATTATCTACCTAAGGTTTTAGAAGAAAAGCAACTAACTGATCTATTTCATGTTAATGTGTGAGAAATTAATGGCCTCGATCCTTCCAGAGCACAGATACTTAACCTGGGGTCAGTAAACTTTTTTTTTAATTTTTGATAACTGTTTCAATATAACTGATTTCCTTCATAATCTTATTTATTTTCTTTTATGCTTTTAAAACCATTATTTTGAGAATGACTCCACAGGCTTCAACAGACTTCCAAAGGGGTCCAGGACACAAAAATGGTTAAGGTTCTCTGTTTTAGAGTAATCTCCTTGCTGGATATTGCCAACCTTGCAGGGCTATTGTGAGGAAAACCCACAAATACTATAGAAATGTGAGCTATCATTATTAGTGTTTGAAAGAGGGTGTCTTTTCATCCAAATGTAGCTTTAATTGGTGGGATTAAGGCAATGAGGGAAAAATTCAGATGGTATTCAGGAAGATTGTTGAAGGGAGAGATATAGAGGCAAGCCAGCCCTTCCTGGGAACATACTCTTGAGGTTGCTTCACCCATGGTATCCCTGCATCATTTCTTTATCTACTCAATCCACAAATTCTCTAAAAACTCTTAAGCAGTTTTTTTCACAATATTTCCCTTGATGATTCAATGGATGGGGGGTGGGGAGCAAAAAGGCAGCCTTCTATAGGTATGGCTCATTCATAAGTAAGAGACTACTTATCTCCTATAAATAGTATTCCCTAAAAGGAAAATTAAATGTCTATTGCTACTATCATTTTTTACAACATTCATAAAGCAGTGTTTGGGGGGGAAAGTCCTCTGAACATCTCTTCAAAATTATTCATGTACTACTCAGATGACACAAGGGCATACCAACTCAAAACTAGGAGTAGAAATCCTGTAACCATGGCAACTAGGTGCTTTAGCATGCTTCTCAGAATGCCGCATTTGTGCTTCAGCAGCAAAAAGAAAAGACTCCAATGCTCATTCTATCACTTGGGGAATGCCAGGAGTTGTAAAGGATGAAAATCTAACCTTCATTGTGAGAAAATATTAATATGAGATTTTTTTTTAGAATTTCACAAATTTACTGATAGATAGAAATGCACTATGAAATTCTGGCCTATATTGATTATTAGTAAGATCCAGGCAAGTCATCAGAATTCATTTCATCTACTTCATTAATCCAGCTTTCCAAAAAGGCAGCTGAAAAACATGCTTAAATTTCGTCTTTTAAAGGATGAGATTCAAATCTTTTTAAGGAGTTTCAGGAGTAGTAAAAAAAAAAACCACAACACATTTCAGCTGCACAGAGTAATGTGTCCTCGGGAAGATTTATACTATCCCTTGTGAGTTTGCCACCTGATAAAAGAGGATTACTCAATGTTCTTCTGAAAATGTCTATTTGTGTGTGTGTATTTTTTATACCTATACTCAGTTTAAAGGAGACCCTAACATTAACAAAATTGGCCATTTATTTTTGAAATCTGTATAAATGCAAGTTTCTTGTGGCTTTCAGTGGTTTTAGACAGAGGACTAAACATTTCCAGCTGTTTTAATAGGAATGCTTTGCCCTACCAGATGTCTCTAGTGTATGAATATCCTTCAAAGTTGCCATGGGCATTGAGATTATTCTTCCAACAAGATGCCCATAAAGTCACATGCCACAAATGCAAGTCGGTATGTATGAAACCTTGATCTGGAGAAAAGACTGCATAACAGAGTAAATAATCATTAGCTCTTTATTATCAGCATCTATTTTCCGGAGCATTCCATTCACCTACACAGACTGTCTATAGATATGATCACTTAAATATAAAATGTAAATTTGAATTTCATCCACTTTAAGGTGGTATGGGGTTTGCAAAGCTGGATGCAAAAGTTGTTGATAGAAGCATCTACAGGGATAAATTTGTCACTTCCTCATGGCGTCTGTCTCTGTATCTTGTGTATGGGTAATTAAGGTGGGACTTTTTTACTGTTTTTTTTTTTCTTAATCAAGTGCCCTTGATGAATCTGGCCTTTGTTTCTTTGATTAAATCAGGAGTCTTTGATGACCTGTTTACCTCAAGGGAAAGCCTAATTTACATGGGTTTGAGTCGCATGTTTGTGATGCCCTTTGACGTTGAAGAGAGAATATAAACTCAGAGGTTGGCATTTTGCCTTTGGGGCTCACTCATGAAAGGAGTGTTGAGACTCTGGGCAAGCCCCTCTAACTGCCCCCCAGCTTTGCTAACCCAGACCCATTGGCTCTTCTCTGGTAACTACTGTGATTTGGTTAGACAGACAAGAGGCCTGTCTGTTGATTCATGTTTATTTGCTCTGTTTATAAAATGTATGTTTGTAAATTGTTTGCATTTGCTCTGAAGTTGGCTTTTTCCCCTGAACTAAGTGAATGATATATGTACATTTGATTAAAGTGAGACTGTTAACCCCTTAAAGTTACTTTCCTTAGTAAAGCAGATCAAAGAACTTGTGCTGGCAGCTCTTGTTGCTAGTCTTGTTGGATCTTACACCTCGACAGTTGCTAACCACGTTGTTGTTGTTACATCTTGTGATTCAAATCAACCAATATTAAGCACTTCACTGTGTGCCCAGAACTGTGTCAGGCAAACTAGAGAGCTAAAGAAGCTACTTTACAAAGTTTCTATCAAGGAGTTCATCTGAATAGGGAGGCCATTAGGCATTCAGACCCTACAGCTAATCCTTGGTTGCCCAGCGTGACCAACATTAAAACAGTAGAGATTGGAGGGTAGAGTAGAAGGTTCTTGGTCCATGACTGATTTAATGAGTCATTTGAACAACTGCCCAGGGTCCATCCAGCTAAATACTTCAAACATCTAACAGTCAACAAGAATAAGGCTGTCAGGGCAAACCTTCTGATCATCATGGATTACACCAGAAGAACAGAGTCAGAATACCAGAATACGATACCACAGGGTTATGGACTTAGGTGGAACCAGGAGTTATGGAGTCACTTTCTCTGGCTACCAGAGGAGGGATAGGAACTGGATCTCTTATTTCATTGGTATAAAAAAATCTTAATAAACAAACTCCTTTATCAATGCAAACCAGCACCTTCTCTGCAACTTATACTCTTGGAGAGCTGGAAAGAAGGAAGGAAGGAAGGAAGGAAGGAAGGAAAGAAAGAAAGAAAGAAAGAAAGAAAGAAAGAAAGAAAGAAAGAAAGAAAGAAAGAAAGAAAGAAAGAAAGAAGAAAGGGAGGGAGGGAGGAAAGAAGGTAGGGAGGGAGGGAGAGAGGGAAGGAAGAAGGGAGGGACGAAACACACATTTATTAAGGACCTACTATGTGCTGGCCACTGTCCTAAGCACTTTACAGATACTATCTCATTTGATCCTCATAATCCCCCGGGAGGTAAGTAAAATTTCCATCTTACCGTTGAGAAACTACAGCAAACAGAGACTAAGTGACCTGTCTGGAGTTACACAACTAGTACCTATGGCTGAATTTGAACTCGGGTCTTCCTGACTTCCGACCCAATGCTCTATCCATTACACCACCTGGCTGCCTGGAGCACTGAGTGGTTTAGTGATTAACCCAAGGTCATGCAACCAGTATGTATGAGAGGCAGGATCTGAATCCAGGTCCTCCTATGATTAGCTCTCTAACCACTAGACACATTGACCATTCATTCTTCTTTGCCAGGGTCTTTGCCACAGCAGTGAAAATTATGCAATTCACATGCTATATGCTGCCTTCTCTCACTCTACACCCAACATTTTTATGCAACTAAATACAGGCTGAAAAAATATCAATGGAATCAATTTTTCATTGTTATAATTTATAATTATATATGCTATATAATTGTAAATTTTATAATAGATATGTATAATATTTCACTGTTATAAAATTAACTTCCAGGTACAAAGTACTTCGAGCTAAGTTGGCTTCTCAAGAGCTACCCTTTCACAGGGCCTGCTCTCCCTTGGATAAGCTGATCATTGAGGTCCTAATCTTGGAGAACTAAAGAGCCAGCCCTCAACCTTTAAGGTTCAGCATTCCATAAGGCCCAGAATGAAGGAGCCAGAGAACCTAAGCCCTTCAGTACAAAACTGGTGAATTCAAAATCAGGCCTAATGAAGACAACATGCCATGAGACAGCTAAGAATTCTGAAATCAATTATCCATTTACCACCGATCTGTGGTACTGCAGAAAGATTGCTATATTTGGAGTCAGAGATACAGATTTTAATCCCAATTCTGCTATTTACTAAGCGTGTGATGTTAAGGGGGTCACTTAACCCTTAGGGACTCAGTTTCTTCATCTATAAAACGAGGAGGTTGGACCATATGATCCTTTCCCCTCTAAAATTTATGATCTATGTGCAAAACTCTCTAAATCAGGGCTGTCTACCTCATATAGAAACAGGGGCTACAAAACCATACATATGAATCCCTGTGGGCGCATTCTGACTTAGAAAACCATGTCTTAATATTTTTGTTGTTCAGTCATTTCAGTTGTGTCTGACTCCTCATGACCCCATTTGGGGTTTTCTTGGCAAAGATACTGGAATGGATTTCCATTTCCTTCTCCAGTTCATTTTACAGGTAAGGAAACTGAGTCAAACAGGGTTAAATGACTTATCCAGGGTCACATAGCTAGTAAGTGTCTGAGGTCAAATTTAAACCTAGGTCTTCCTGACTCCAACTCAGGTGCTCTACCCATTATGCCCTAGCTGCCCCTATCTTAATATTATCTGTGTTCTATTATATTTTTATTTCTTTTGTTAAATGTTTCCCAATTATATTTTAATCTGGTTCAATCCACACTCAGGAATGTTGTGAGCCACATGCAGGCCCTGTTTTTGACATGTCTGCTCTAAATGATGCAAAGATCAACAAAATGCAATTTTTGGCCATGAGAAGCCTATAATCTAGCAGGGGAGATAAGGCACGTATGAGAGGCAGAATTACATAGTGGATCTCCAAGTCAAGGAGACCTGGGGTTTAAGCCCTGCCTTTGAAACACACTGACCCTGTGACCTTAAGCAAGCCACTGCTTTTAGAAGAGCTCTGTATCTTGTCAGAGATTCTTTTCAAAATGTGCATAAATTTATTGATGAATTTTGTTTTTAATGACAGCCACTTCAGATTATCCCCTCCATCAACCCTATCCCCCAAAATGAATTCTCCCATAACAAAGAATATTTAAGCAAAACCAACTAAAACAGTAACCATGTTTGACCATGTATGCAACATTCTGCACTCATAGTCCCCCACCTCTCTGCCAAAAAGAAGGAGATGTTTCCTGTTCTCTCTAGGGCCAAGATTTATCATATAAATTACTGAGTTTTTGGCTTATATTTTAAAGTTATTTTTGTTTATATTACTATAGTCCTTGTGTATATTTTTCTCTTGATTCCTCTCACTGTATTCTGAATCAGCTCATACAAGTCACCCAATGTTTCTCTGAATTTCTCATATCCATCATATCTCCCAGTATAATATTCCATTACATTCATATCAGACAACTTGGTCAACTATTTTCTAATCAATGGACAATCACTTTTTTTCCATTTTTCTTTTGCTACTGCAAGTCTTATTATTACTATTTTGATATATATGGGGCTTTTCTGTCGCTGGCTTCCTTGGCATCCATCCTCAGAAGTGAATATCTGGGTCAAAGAGCACAGTGTATGAATAGTTTAGTGATTTCTCTTGAATAACTCCAAATTGTTTTCCAGAATGGTTGGACCAATTCACAGCTCCACCAACAGTATATCAGTGTGCCCTGACAGGTTTTATTAAATCTCTGCTGATGACTTTGCCTTAGCCCAGACAAACAGAGGAAGAGATAAGGAGCACTGTAGATGGATTTGGCACTCCCCTCACCTTGGCCAGAAATAGTGCCCAGAATTTTGGAAGACGCTCAAATGCAAAAATTATTTTAAAAACACCAAAATGAATTTTGCCACCCTCAGAAAGGAGACAGGAAGTTGTGATGTGAAATCACCGGGAAAAAGGGCAACTATAGGGGACCATTTAAATGCTAGAGAATCACTGTTAAGGCAAGAAAAACTTAACCCTCGTGGGGGGCATATGGTGGAAAAAATGAAAGAGGTGATCCAAAAAGCCTGGAAAGCAAGAAAAAGACAGAGAAAGTATACAGGACAGATACTAAAGGATCTCAGTTTAAAATACAGACCCGTCAGGGAGTCAGGGAAAGACAGTGAGAAAATTGCCGCACAGGACTAACCCTTAAGACATTGGTGGGCTTACAAAATCACAGAAGGGAAGAGAGGAGATGAGACTACAAGAGATTAAAGGCTTGAATTCACTGACTTGCCTCTAGTCAGTGTAGGATAACTGGCCCACATGGCAGAATGAAGACCTTGTCATTTTCCAAGGTCCACAACATATGCTGAAACTAGAGATCAGGAATCTCTGGTGAATGGATAGGTTCTAATGAAAACATTTGTATTTTTCAAGCATGCAACAGGGGTCCTGATGGCACTGTGCAGGAAGTCTTAATTCTGGGGAATTAACCCCTCCTGAATAAAATTTTGAATGTCATCATTAATCTAAATGTGTGAGAGAAATCTTTAATCAATCTTTAACTCAATCTTTAATTTTTCAGGTAATGGACCCCAGCCAGCTGGCACAGATATACTCAAACCTGGCAAAATCCGCACAAAGACTTCTATGCTTTCTCTAAAATACTTGACCTGGAAGGTTTGAGAAATCAACTGGCCTCTACATCTCTACCACCACACTACACACAACATTCATCAATCCCTGGTGAGTCTAAAACAGAAATACTTCTTTCAGGAAATTCGTAAATTACCACAGTTGAGTACTGGAACAGGGTGTGAAGAATGGGAAAACTGCAATCAACATCAAACAGTTGATGGAGTGAGTAGGCCTTGAAATATTTTTATCACGTGCTGTCCTTGAAGAGTTTCTCTCTAATAATTCTATCAGGATCAGAATATCTTTAAATGGTGCCACAATTACCAATGACCATGAAACACTACAGATAAAATTAACATTGCAAAATATGGGGAGATATTGATTGGTTGGTGGAAAGGGTCTGATCAAAGTAGCTCTAGGGAACAAAAACTGAGGGTAGCTAGGTGGAGCAGTGGATAGAGTACTGGGTCTGGAGTCAGGAAGATTCAATTTCTTAAGTTCAAATCTGGCCTCAGACACTTACTAGCTGTGTGACCCTGGGCAAGTCACTTAACACTGTTTGCTTCAGATATT
Source organism: Phalanger gymnotis (assembly GCA_028646595.1). NCBI lineage: Eukaryota > Metazoa > Chordata > Mammalia > Diprotodontia > Phalangeridae > Phalanger > Phalanger gymnotis. The sequence continues at coordinate 295,991,696 of CM053622.1, read as the reverse complement.
CATCTGTCAAATGAGCTGGAAAAGAAAATGGAAAACCACTCTAGTATCTCTGCCAAGAAAACCCCAAAAGGGGTCATGAAGAATCAGACATGACTGACACAACTGAACAATAATGAAACACAAACTAAAGCTTCAGCACTGAGACATGACCTGCATGAGAATTATTCTGTTCTGAAGTCTTCTCTCCTAACCTAACAGTGATGCCTAGAAAAAAAAAAGCATCATCATGCATAAACATCTAATTTATTATTAGGAATTTGGCAAGGAAGGGAGCAACCTAAGATTCAATTCAACAACTCAATTCAATAAGCAAATAAGCATTATGTGTTAGGCATTATGGATATCAAGTCAAAAATGAAAATTCCTGTCCTCAAGGTACTTACATTCTACTGGGGAGGGAAAGGAAAGGAGGGGAGAGAATAAGTATTTATATAGAGTCTACTATACGCCAGCCATTGTGTTAAGTGCTTTACAAATATTATCTCATTTGAATCCTCACAACAACCCTGAGAGGTAGGTGCTATTATTATCTACATTTTACAGTTGAGGAAGCTGAGGCAGTCAGGGTTAAGTGAATTGTCAAGGGTCACATAGCTAGGAAGTATCTGAAATTGGATTTGAACACAGGTCTTCCTAACTCCAGGTCTGAACCACCTAGCTGCCTCAGAAAATGTGAAAACAAATACGTAAATATGTATAAAATAAATACAAAGTTATTTAGAGGACGCCAATTACTTGAGAATCACAAAAGGTCACTTGTAGGAAGGAAGTGGAATAGAAAATATGATGCCAGGTTGTCGTCACCTTGGGAATAACTAAATAAACTGTGGTATGTGAATCAAATGTAATATTATTTTATGGTAAGAAACAAGGATGAAGATAGGTAGTCTGGCATGGAGGACAGAGGGATAAAGTGATACACAGTACACATATAAAATTTGCAGATGACACAGATAGGAGGAATAGCAACAGTAGCAGATGACAGAGTCAGAATCCAAAAGGATGCTGGCAAGTTAATGCATTAGGCTGAATATTAATAGTATGAATTCAAAAGGGATAAATGAAAAATCTTGCACCTGAGTATAAGAAATCAATGTCACAAGTATACAATGGAGAGGCACTGTTAGACAATAGATTTTCTGAAAAATATCTGGGGGTCTTAAAGAATTACAAGCTCTATATGAGTCAACAGTGAGATGTAGCAGCCAAAATAGCTATTGTTATCTTGCATTTGGAGGGGCACAACTTCCAGGAGTAGGGAGGCAATAGTCCCATTACACTCTGCCTTTATCAGAGCTTATCTGGAGTATGTTCAGTCTGGATACCATGGTTCTAGAAGGATACTGACAAACTGGAAAGTGTCAAGAGAAGGGCAACAAGATAAGGTTCTTGCCATGTCATATGAGGATAGATTGAAGGAAACAGGCATGTTTAGCCAGGAGAGAAAAGAAGACTTGGGGGAGTGGTACATGATAGTTTTCCTAAAGTATCTGAAGGGCTACCATATGGTAGAAGGATCATACTTGTTCCATGTGTCCCCAGAGAGCAGAAGTATGAACAATGGTTGGAAGTTGCAACAAGGCTCATTTAGAATTGATTACAGGATAAGCTCCCTAACAATTAAAGCTGTCCAAAAGTGAAATGGGCTACCACCTTGAGAGGCTTCCTTGGAAGCCTTCGAATGAACTGTCAGGTATACTGCAGTGGGGATTCTTTTACATAAGGACTGGGCTGAATGGATGCTGAAGTCCCAACTCTGATTTTGTGAAAACAAAGACTGTCTCTGCAAGTGCTCCCTGGATAGGTTCCAAAGGGTCCAAGAACTTGGATAGGAAAAAAAAAATTACATCCTTATTTTCACTAACCTCTAAGTGAAATTTAGCATTTCTTTCAATTATTTAAAAGTAGTATTCAGATAAAGCGTTCATTAACTTCACCAGACTACCAGAAAGGTCCATGATACGTTAACGAAAAAAAGGTTAATAATCCACGATTCTACAAGATCTAGACAAGTACCAGGCCCACCTAGCTAACCTACACAAACTGTCCCCTTCTCTCAAAACATGCCCAGGCCAGCCTATGGGACTGTTCAGCTATTCCTAGTAGGTACTTTCTTCTAATTTCATATTCATTCAATTAATAAATATTTATGGAGCATTTATTTATATATGACATTGCACAGCGTCAGCTTAGTCTGAGAGACATAAATATACAAGACACAGTTTCTGTCCTCATCAAGTAAATTTTTCATCTTGATTTTGAATGCCAAGTAGGATTCCCTACTGGGAAGAGGATGAGCTGACGACCTACACACACTTCAGTATGTCAAGAAGTTATATTTACTATAAATCATTTAATTGGTTTTTTGCTTCAAAGCAGTCCAGTGGCTGGATAGTGGATAAGGCAAGGGTAGAGTGAGAATTTTTTTTTAAGTTGATCACCCCTGAATAAGTTGAAAACTTTAGACCTACAGAGCTGGAGAAACTTATACAAGTTAAAAACAAACAGCAGTCACCCAGAGGTCCTTCTTAACCATTAGTCTGATATCTACTAAATAATAACAATACCACTTCACAAAGGTTTGCAAAGCACTTCACAAATATCACCTTATTTTGTACTCACAACAACCTTGAGGTATATTCTGTTCTTATCCCCATTTCAGAGATGAGGAAATGAGACAGACAGATGTTACATAGGGCCACACAGCTAAGTGTCTGAGGCCAAATTTGAACTCAGATCTTCCTGACTCCAGAGCTTCTCCTAAGTTTCTAGGAGTAGAGAGTTAACTGCAGGAAGGAAAAATAGAAAACAAAGTGTATGCAATCACTTACAGCATTATAGCTAAGCTACAAATAAAGTCTACTACCACTTTCAATATTTCTCCTAAGTTTAAACTTACTATCCTATGAAGCACACATGAGTTCATCAATGCAGGCGTTCTCATCAGAAGTCACAACCTATCCAAGCCTCAGAGACAGCCAGATACAACGAAAAAACACTGGAAGTGAATTCCAAGGACCTGAATTTAAGTCCCAGCTCATCTACCCACTCACCAGTGGGATCATGAACAATTTACTAATGTCCAGGCTTTAATTTCTTCATATATAAAATCTAATGGGATTAGATGACCTCTGAGGTTCCTTCCAGTTCTACACCCATGAGGTTTCTTGTCCTATGTGTTTTCCCATAAATGGCTTAAGTACTTCTGTTTAACCCTGGGATGACAGAAAAGAAGGGATCACTCCAAACTTCTCCTAACCTGAAAACTTAACTATTATTTCATTTCCTTTGAGGAGACACATACAAACAAAACCTGCACTGGATTTGGAGTCAGAAAGATCTATGTGAAAAACCCAATTCAGTTCCTAACAGTGTTACCCTGGGCAACTCACTTAACGTATCTGTGCCTCAGTTTTCTCATCTGTAAAATAGAGAGATTGTACTTGATGGCCTCTAAGGTACCCCCACCCCAAGCTCTAAATCTATAATCTTATAAGCTTATACAAAAATAAAACATACAGTTTTTCCTTCATTTCCAAAAGAATTACAGGTCAAGTTAATGAACCACCTCAAACGCAACAGAAATCTAGAACACACAGTATGACCTCCCTATCAGCCCTATGAAAGTCTCCCAACATGCCTAAGATGAGCTGCATCTCCTAAAGCAGGACTGCATGTAATATCCTTCTACTAATAAAATTAGTTACAGGGAACATAAAAATGAAGTAACTAGGATGGAGACACGTCTAACTGGGACCCAGGCATTTCCAAATGGAGCAATGAATACAATTATGGTCCCCAATGTAGTGATGACTCTACCTCAGACTCAATAGGTAATACACATGTGAAATGCTTATACCTGGATAGTATGAGACTCCTAAGAGTGTCCCACAATAATCCTCTACGGATCTTGTATCATGTGCTGTGCCAACCCTCTCAAAGTCAGGCGGGGTCTCTCTGGTGCTGACATCAGGGCATCTTTGGGGCAATACATATTTTATCACCGTAGAATTATAACACGGCTGGAAGTGATCTTGGCAACCATCTAGCTGAGCTTCCCATCTTCAACCCCCTCATTTTACAGATTGAGGAAATTTGAGGCTCCAGAGATTTGATGGCTAACGAAGTGATCCAGAAGAGCCAGAGGTAGGACTCAGGTCTCCCTTGAACATTGCTTTTCCTGTGAAATAAATGACAGGCAGGTGGCACAGAGGGTAGAGCACTGGGCTTGGAAGCAAAAAGACTCATCTTCTTGAGCTCAAATGTGGCCTCAGACACTAGCTATGTGACCCTGGGCAAGTCACTTAATCCTATTTGCTTCAGTTCCTCATCTGTAAAATGAGGAGAAGGGAATGGCAAACCACTCCAGTATTTCTGCCAAGAAAACCCCAAATAGGATCACGAAGAGTCGGATACAACTGAAGCAACTGAATTACAGCAAATGTTACAGATGGCTATAGAACGGTTGTGACCCTTCAAAGAAGCAGGAGGGACAGAACTAGGCGGTGAACAGGGAAATGACCCACCTTCACCTTACTGATTGTTCACTTTTGTTTTTCTATTAATACTGTCCAATTCAAAAACTTTCTACTCCAACTAGTCAACAATTGTCTTTGTTAGAGACTGGCTCACTGCCAGTCAGGACTGCCTGCTAAGACAGAGATATCACCAGCCCAGAAACTCCTCAGGGGATCAGAGTTATTTCTAACCTTTGCCATAACATTAATGAACCTCAACTTAAGAAAACTGCCAAGTATAAAAAAAAATCCCTTCACAATCATGAGTAAGGAGTTAATATTTTTGCTGATTCCACTGCAGAAAGACAAAAAATTAATTTTTCCATCAAGCAATTTTATTTTGTGGTTATAGTTGTTTTAAATCAATAAGCAATAACACTAAAATATTATAGAGCATTAAACTGTTAAATTAAATATATTTTAGCCTCTACTTCAACCTTCAGCTTGGAGTTTTGAGAAATAGATGGTGTTTCTCCCATTTGTTTCAAAGGTAAATATTTGGGGATAACCTTTTATAGAAGAATTAATTCTATTCTGACAGATGCCTTTGAATTAACTTGTGCCAAGGGAATTATCAGATAAGATGAGACAAAATAACATCTTACCTAAGTACTGCATGAGGAAGCTAGTTGGAGTTTGAGACATCAATCACTGACTCGGGGCAGAACGCCTCAACAGCTGTCTGTGTCATCGCACCCCAAAGACCAGAGGTGTCAAGAGGGTGACCCATAATCCTCACTAGTGCCACCCAAACCAGATTAAAATGTGACAGAAAGTATTTAACAAAATAAATACAATAAAATAAAAATAATATTACATTTTAAAATTAAGCCAATCTGTGGCCCACAGGGATTCTTATGTATGGATTAGTGCCCCCATTTCTACTTGAGTTTGATACCACTAATGTAGACAACTGTCTGCCTATAAGGCCAGCCCTGAAGACTGGGGAAAACTTTAAGCCATGGTGTCATTGTCCTATATTAGACCTTCACTAAGATGGAATTCTGTTTTCAGATTCCAATAAGCCTAGTATACAAACGATGTAGACTTTACAGAAGTTTTGATATTTCATGCACTTTAGTAGTATAGTAGTAGTGGTAGTAGTAGTATAGTAGTAGTTACAGTAGTATAATAGTAGTAGTAACTGATATTTATATAGTATATTAAGGTTTACAAAAGCTCATTTGAGCCTTGTAACATCCCTGAAAGATGGATGTTGCAGTCACTATCTCCATTTTACAGATAAAATTAGGGCTCTAGAAGGTTAAGTGACAGACCCATGAACACAACTAATTAAATGCTACAGGCAGAATTCAAACCCATGTCTTCCTGATTCCAAGGCCAGTCCTCTACAGTAGAAAAAGTCTCAAATATAGGAGTAAAGGACTTGGCTTCCAACCCAGCTTTGCCACTTACCCATATGTGACTTGGATATTTTACCTTAGCTCTCAAGCCCCTTCCTCAACTATAAAATGAGCATTATTGTACTTTTACTACCTACTGAAAATAAAGTGTTTTGTAAACAAACCTTAAAGTGATATTTTAAAAGGTGAGCTATTATTCAGATATAGTCTTAAATTTTGTGGCCTCAAGCAAGTTGCCCAACTTCACCTAGGGATGGGGAACCTGTGGCCTCAAGTCCTCATATGGCCCTCTAGGTCCTCAAGTGCAACCCTTTGACTGAATCCAAACTTCACAGAACAAATGAAAAGGCCAAACTTGAAGACCTAGAGGATCACATGTAAGCTCAAAGTTGCAGATTCCCCAGCCCTGTATGACCTAAACCCTCATCTCTAAAATGAGGAGGTTGGACTAGGTGACGAGGTCCTTTCTAGATCTACCACTAGATGATTCTGTGAATAAGTTATAAAGCCAGGAATGGAGTCCAAATACAATT
>CM053622.1:295949306-295985182 GCA_028646595.1 Phalanger gymnotis | reverse complement strand
TCTCCCCTCCTCCCTCCCACATAACAAAATAGCTTTGAAATGCTTCATCTTCTAGACACGGTAGCCCACAGCCTATTGGTATAATGGAAATGGATGGCTTTTCTACTAGACTAGTAAACCTTACTACCAAATACTCCTTGCATTCATTTTTCTTTTCCCTTTAGTTAATATGCATGCTTTTTATCTGATTAAAGTAACCATGTAAGAGCACCCCATTCAGCATTACTTGCTAAAATGTCATTAATGGCAAAACTTCAATCTCAAAATAATGATGTAATCACCACCTTTTTTAACAACCACGCATTTTTTAAAATGGGAAGGCACTATGGGATCTATTTTCTGGGCAGAGGTAGAGCTGAAGAGGCAAGTAAAAAGAATGACTAGCATCGAAGGAGTTCTATGTTGTTGTTCAGCTGTGTCTGACTCTTTGTGACCTCATTTGGGGTTTTCTTGGCAATGGTACTAGAGTGATTTGCCATTTCCTTCTTCAGCTCATTTTACAGATGAGGAACTGAGGCCAACAGGGTTAAGTGACTTGTCCAGGGTCACACAGCTAGCAAGTATCTGAGGCTGGATATGAACTCAGGTCCTCCTGACTCTAGGACCAGTGTTATATCCACTGTGCCCTGCCATCTGCATGCCTGACCTTAATCCATGCTACTCCATCTGAATTTCATCCAGAGTAACAATTCTTTCCTTCCCTATCTCTCTCTTCTCCCTCCCAGCATTCACCTCTATGCATAGATAAGACCAGTTCACATTAGGAGCAGATGAGTTCACTGTTCCCAGAGTTCAATCTTCCCCCTACAGCCTTTATTTGGCTATGAAAAGCAATTGCCAAGTAGAGCACATTTTGCTACTAAAAACATTTTGAGTTGTTACTTGGGTCCTTCAACAGGCTGAATAAACAGTCACTCTCTGAGAATTTAAACCCCATCTGCTGTACAAAATACAGCCAAAAAAACAAAAGTGGAGGGGGCAGGCTCACACCATGGTTTTAATGTTGCTGGGTAAGAGGGTGGGGGGAATATTTTGATTCTGTGTCTTGGGTTGTCAGGAAAAAAAAGTGAGTGCCAAAGGATGGAGAACAACATAGATGCCAGCTGAAGATAAAGTCAACGTCACTGGGCCAGCTCATTTCCCAAATTAGCCAAGAAAATATCCCAATACAAACCAGGGACAGTCAGTGGAGATACCATTAAATGTAATTGATTGTCATGCCTATTTTGGGCTTGCTGCTGAGAGCTCTGCTCCCTGCCTTCCAGGGGCCCACCTCTTGAATCACTTGATAAAAATTGCCATTGAAGTCAGGGCTGAGAAACTACAGGGTCCAGGACAGCTGAACTTGGCTCAGAATCTGCTCCCAACTAAGTTCCTGGTTCCTAAGCCAATAAAATTATTGACTTTCTTCACTGTTGTCTTTGCTCTCCTCATAGACTCCTTGGTAAATGAGGGTATAACTACAAAGTCGGGAACTGGTGCTCCATAATTAAGATGGAGCTAGGAACTCTGTACTAATTTCTCTAGAGAGTTTATGGCCTGGTCTATTTTATTATGAAAAACAAAGCAAAAAAGAAATGATGTTTAAGCATGTTCTCCATTGGATTTGTGAATGGACCAAGCTTTAACACAACCTTGATTCATTAAAAGTTGAAGTAAGCAAAACTTGTCAGTAAATTCTCTACCTAGTCTGTAGTTCTTTCAGAGAGAGGTTTTCATATATTAAACTAAAATAGCAAGGTGAATTGTGTGGAGACAGGGGCTTAAACCCCAATCTAATTATTCAAATGTGGCTTACACTGGGCCCATAAATCAGAAAGACGTTCCTCCCTTCCTGCTTTCTATTCTCACAGCTCCAGAGTGATACAAAGAGGAAACATGCTATGCCTAGTGATTGAAATGGGGCTGCTCTTACCCCATGAGACAATGGGCATACTCAAACTGGGTGGGATTGAGGTTACTCAACTTCCTAGCTATGCCGGCTAATACAACGATATATATGAATTCAGAGAGCAAATTAATCATCAATACTATCAGCCAAAAAAATTTATTTGGAAAATACTTTGTTGAGTACAGAATCTAATAATGACGTTAATGTTCCTTTTCCCCTTTTTCAAATTGATTTCAGAAATTGAAAATGAAAGATGATATGGCCAGAATGGAGAGAGTGCTGGCCTTAGAGTCAGGAAGACCTGGGCTTAAGTCCCACCTTAGACACATCCTGACCTTGCACTAGTCTCTTAACCTGTCAATGTCTCAAGCAGTTTTCTAGGCTTGAAGAACAGGCGCTACTATAGATCAGTAAAGAAAAGTTTCTCACTGGAAGTTCCCTATGCCAAAAAAATTAAGCAAAAACAAAGCTACTTTAGTCTCCATTTCAAAATATTTTCTCATTTAGAGATCTTCTGAGCTAAACTGTAAGTTTCTTGCAGAGGACAGGACAAAAGCAGGGTAGAGAACAGTCTTCTCTTTCTTTCATATTGTTTCTAGAGTTCTGCACAATCAGTTACCATTTAATTTCAATGGAGTGCCTCCCATAGATCTGACTGGGGTAAATAGGGAACATGTACTCTCATCTGCTCCACAGCCCAGCTCCACAGAAGGCACCCCAGTTCCAGCAGATCAAGGGGGCTCTCCTTATTTCCCATTATTATACTAAGGACTGCCCAAACCAGACAATCACTAAAAAAGAAGAAAACTCTGTGTACTGTCACCTAACAACCTTGCCTCCAACTGAGGGGAACTCCAGTTCAGATGGGGAGTGAAAGAGAAGAGAAGAATCAACCCTGAATCTGTCTCTTTCTCGCTTGGCATTTAGGCTATAGAGATTTCTAGGATAAAAAGGCAATTCACATTACTTACAGATAGTGTCCTGGTCCCTCAACAAATTCAGGCTTAGGAATACAGGCCTATATATTGGATCAGGGCTATGATCAACCCATATCATTAACTAGTTCAAGTACAGGGACAGAAACATCAGCAGTTAACAGACAACCATGTCTTTTTAACAAGTAAAGATTCTGGAGAAATTGCTACATATGTAATCAGACAATAGGAATGTTTATCCATGTGATATGAGTCTTCTTTACAGCTGCATATATTCACTGATGCACATATTAATTAGTGCTGTTGCAGTAATTACTGCACATAGTTATTACTACTGTTTTCGGTACGCTCCTGTTTCATTATCTTACTTTTATTTGCTTGTTAGTTTTATATATGCACTGTAGTTTTATATATATATTATTGTTTGTTAGTTATAAATGGTTTTTCCATATGCACTAATTTTGTTATTCACTCATTTCAGTTGTATCTGACTCTGTGACCCCACTTGAGGGGCAAAGATGCTGGAGTGGTTTCCCATTTCTCCAGCTCATTTTACTGATGAGGAAACTGAGGCCAACAGGGTAAACTGACTTGCCTACAGTCACATAACGAGTAAGTGTCTGAGGTGGGATTTAAACTCATCAAAATGAGTCTACAGTAGATATCAAACCAGATTACTACCTTGGGCCATCAACCAACAAGCATTTACTAAGTGCCTATTATGTGCCAGATACTTTTTTTTGAAGGGGGAAGGCTGGGCAATTGGGGTTAAGTGACTTGCCTAAGGTCACACAGCTAGTAAGTGTGTCAGTGTCTGAGGGCACATTTGAACTCAGGTCCTTCTGACTCCAGGACCAGTGCTCTACTCATTGCGCCACCTAGCTGCCCCTGCCAGACACTTTTCAAAAATAGCAAGGACAAGTCTATTCTGTGTTTCAGTTTCTGCATCAGTAACGTGAACTAGGTGTCTGAGGTCCCTACCAACTCTCAATCTATGATCTTATGAGTATGTGAGTATGAGTGTATGTGTTTTAATGAGTGAACATCTACTACTATGCTAGGGTATAAAGGATTTGGGGGGGGGGAAAGCATTTTTTTTACTATGATTGTGGTACTGAATCTAGCTTTTCTGCATACTTTTGTTTTTCAAGCCAAGATTAGAGACTGCTAAGGCAGAATGTTGCATCCATTGTCCAAGGTGTTTTTGTTGAGCTACTTTTCTTTGTTATAAGGAAAGGTTCAATTCTGAGACCCTGAAAGGTAGGGGGACATAGGGGTGGGGGGAATTATACTCAGAAATGACTTGAACATTTAAAAAAGCACCCATAAATTTTATTTAAACAATTAACAATAAATCACACTTTTCTAAAATCAAGTTCATTCAAATGGCAAAACCTGCAGCTTCCCCTCTCCCTTTTCATGAAAACTAAAAACTCTTTGTTGTACTAATGGTGAAAATGCTTAGAGCTCGAGCACCTCCATTTCACTTGGCTTTTCATTCGAGATTTGTGAGGTATCCTGGATTACTCCTGAGACATAAGGAAAACCAGCCTATGCTATAATAATAAATCAGCCTTCCCCAGGAGGAGCTAGATGGCTAGGTGAATCCAAGGGCTTTTATTCCATCTTGATCTTTTTCCTCACTAAAATACATTGACAGCACATTGTCCAAGAAATGTCTAATGCATTGTGGCTGGTTGCCTGTCTTTCTTATACAATTGTGGATATACTTAGGATGCAAAGAAGAAAGGAAAAAGTAAGGGATTGGTTTTGTTTATCATTTTTTATTATGACCTAATAACTGTTAAAAACAAATAATCAAACAAATATACAAAATGAGGATAATCTTACACGAAATCCTTAGTGTTTAATAAGAACCAAATGAATTGACTAACAAGCAAAAAAATGCTTTTGTTCTGTGTCCCCTTCCATGACTTTCCAAAGTTCTATTATATCAAGCTTTGTTTTTCTTTTTTGTTTTAATTTATAATTGTAGTCAGTGTGCTCACAGTTCTGGCTCTGTTCATTTTACTTTCCAGATTTTATTCTATGTTTCATATTTATTGGTTTTCATAGCACCATAATGTTCTATTACAATAATATACTATAATTTGTTCAATCATTTTCTAATTTTTGGACTTAGAGTTAATCCCAATGTTTTTTTTTTCCTATTGCAAATCAAACAGCTGTACTTTTTTGTACAAATGGACCTTTTTTCATTTTTATAATATTTTCAGAATAGCAATGGAATCACAGTTTTATGACTCATTGCATATTGCCAGTTTGGTTTCTGGTCCAGAAATGTAATTTTATCATAGGGCAACTTCACAGGACATTTTCTAACATAGAAACTCCCTCCTCTGAGTCAGAGCAAAGATCAGTAATACATTGGGATCACAGACCTAGAGCTGGAAGAGACCTTGCAGACCATTCAATCCAATCTCTTCCTTTAGCAGACAAAATAACTGAGGCTCACAGAACTTAAGTGTCACACAGGCAACATTGTCAGAGGCAGGATTGCAACTCAGGTCCTCTGATTCCTAAACCAGAAATCTTTCTATTGCACCAAGTTTCTTCCTTATTGATCTGTTTTTCTAACAGACTGCCAACATTGTATATCCTAAAGCTGACTTAATTTGCATTCTGTAACTATTAGGTGATTTGGGTATCTTCTCTTGTGATTATTAATAGTCTCTATTTCTTCCTTCATAAGTTGTCAGTTGTTTATATCTTCTAACCTACTCCATTTGAGAGTATGTATTATTAGGCTTATTCACCTGCATTGGTTCCTTATGGAGTCTAGTTATTTGACTTTGATATATTTACTATAATTACTTTCCCAATATACTTATTTCCTTTAATTAGAGATACTTCTTTTTTGTTGCATAATCTTTTTATCATTTTATAATCAAGGAAATCAATTTTATCACCAATAATTTCTTTTTTGTGTTTTAGTGATAAAAAAGCTGTTTTCCTTTATGTCTAAGACAAATAAAATATTCATTATTCTTTCAAGTTTTTTCAAATAAATTATACTACATTTTTTGTATTTGTATAGCCTAAATTTCTCTCTATATCCCCTACCTTGCCCATAGTCATCCAATATAACAAACAATTTTTTAAGAAAAAAAGGAAAAGAAAAAATCAGCAAAACCAATCAATATATCAAAAATCTGATAATATATGCACTCTTCCACACCTGTCTCTATCTCTAAAATCTCTATCTCTATCTCTATCTCTGTCTCTAAAAAAAGCAAAGGGAAGTCCACTCACATCTCTTCTGTAAGGTAAGTTTCTTCTTTGTAATTTCACAACATTCAATTTCAATGATTTTGGAGTGATTGTTCTTTCCATTCACATTATTATAGTCATTGTGTATCTTGTTTTCTTGGTTCTGTTTATTTCACTTTGGATCAGGTCATAAAAGTCTTTCCATGCTTCTTGTATTCATCATAGTTATCATTTCGTATAGTCCAACAATATTCCGCTTCATTCTTTAACCACAACTTTTTTTAGCCATCCCCCAACTGAAAAGCATCTCAATTGTTTCTAATTCTTTGCTACCACATAAAAGCTGCTATATATTGGTGTAGATGGGGCTTTTCTTTTTTCAGTTGGGGTATATACCTAGCAGTGGAATCTCTGGATAAAAAGGATATGTACATTTTAGCCATTTTATTTTTGTAATTCCAAACTGCTTTCCAAAGTGATTTTACCCATTCACAGCTCCACAAAGTATTAACCGTCCTTCCACAACCCAGTCAACATTGACCGTTCCCATCTTTTGTCATCTTTGCCAATTTGCTGGTCATGAGAGGAAGGCTCAGAGTTGTTTTGCTTTGCATTTCTCATACTGGTGATGTGGAACATTCTTTCATATGGTTGTTAATGGAATTCAATAATCTAGTGTTCCATAAACTTGAAAACATAAATTACTTAGGAAAGAACTCCCTCTTTGGTAAGAAGTACTGGAAAACATGGAGAGAAATTTGGAAGAAATTAGCCTTAGATAAACACCTCACTCACTTCATATTCCATAATAAAATTAAAATAGATAAGTTAACTGAATGTTAAAGATTATACCATAAAAAAACTAGAAATTAAGTAGATTAAACACCTCTCATTGCTATAGGTAGAAGATGTATTCTTAACCAAACAAGGGAGAAAGGTCATTATAAAAGATAAAATGGAGAATTTCGATTACATGAAATTGAAAAGCCATTACAAAAACAAAATTAATGCATCTCAGATAAGAAGGTAAGTGGTTCAAATAGGAATAATCTTTGCATCAAATTTCTCAGATAAGGATTTGATATACAGGATATATAGACACCTAATAGAAATATATAAAACAAAAAGTTATTCCCCAAAAGACAAGTGATCAGAGGATATGAATAAATGGTTCTCAGTGGGGGAAAGTTGCAAATTATTAACAACCTTTAAAAAAATTTTAATTTGCTAATCTAATGATTCAAGATACAAGTATCTTTCCCAGCCCCAGGAAGACTCAGTGGGAGATGCTAACTGAATGGGAGAAAATACAACCCAGATTCTGGACAATGGAACAAATGAATGTGACCAATTCACCATTAATTGGCCAGGAGGAAAAAATGTGTATGTTTTATTGAGCAGGATGAATAGAAAGTTCCCACAACTGCCTAAGGAGAGCTATGATGCTAATTACACATTCTCTATAATTCCTCCACAGTCCATCTGCTCAAGAGCTGGTATCTTTTCCTGAGGTAGAAAGGCAATGCTATTGGATGCTGGAAAATTATGCCAAATGAGGGCAGTTGTTAGGAAAACACTTTTTTTGAGAACAGAGGACAGCCACCTTGGTCAGAAATGGATGCCGGAAATGGATGATCTCAGCAGAAGAAAGTCGGAGCTTGGCTTAGATGAAAAAGGAAGAGCAGTGTGGCAAGGAGATGGAGTAGTGTAGCAAATGACACCAGAGCAAACAAAGGAAGAGAACCCTCAGGCCCAGAAGCAATGAGCCACAGGCTCTGATAAGGAGGAGGAAACCTGGACTTCCTTAATCTTGGTGCCTTCCCTCTGAGACCACCCTCAATTTATCATATAGATAGCTTGAGAGAATGAGAGATAGGTTAGAAAGATATGGATATATATACACATATGTATACAAATATATGTGTGTGTATATATACATGTGTGTATACATACATATGTGTGGGGAGAGAGAGAAAGCTTGTTTGTACACAGAAGTTTGCATATCGTCTCCCCCATTAGACTGTGAGATACTACAAATAATATTTTTTACTTTTCTTTGTATTGCCAGTGTTCAACACAACGCTGGGTACACAGGAGACACTTAATAAATGCTGACTGTGACTATGCTATTGGCTCTTGTAAAAGACCCATCCAGGACAATACTGTAAGCCATGAAGACTGCATAGATTCCTAGGAAAAATTGGTCCAACCAAAAGAGAAGGCTTCTTGACTCCCTAGAAAATTCCAAGCTCTTTCCCTTTGTATTTGGGAATAGGTACCCAGTTTAATCTTCTAAATCTGGAGGGTTCTATAGGGAAGGCGAAGTTTCACCAGAGAGTTTGTTTATGGGCTCAGATGTGAATCTTTTCTGTGTTCTTTACAATGTACATAAAACCTGTTTTATGTTTGATGCCTTGTTAGTCTGAGTGCTTATATGGTACCTAAAAAGTCTAACAACCTAGGTTTGTATTAGAACAGCTAGGTGGCTAAATGAATAGATCACTGGACCTGAAGTCCGGGAAACCTGACTTAGAATCTGGCCTCAAACACTTACTAGCTGTATGACACTGGGCAAGTCACTTAACCTCTGTTTGTCTCAATTTTCTCAACTATAAAATGGAGACCATAACAACCAAAGTGCTTAGCACAACGCTAGACCCAGAGTAGGTGCTTGATCAATGTTTGTTCCCTTCCTCCCTCCCTGTAAAATGGGGATAAGTTGTTTTGAGGATCAAATAAGATAATATTTGTAAAGTGCTTAGCACAGTGCCTGGCACAGAGTGAGAGCATAATAAATATTTGTCTTCTTCCTTCTTTATGGCTACTCTGTAGGGAAGTGCCATATGGTAAAGTTCCCAGGAGCCACTGAGGTAGAGAAAGATAAGCCTAGTTTGTGAGACAGTGAGTTGGTTGCCGTCTCTTGAGGAGTATCAGACATTATCATTCTCTGTTTTCATGTAAGTTTGGGCAGATGAGAAAGAGAAATGAGAGGTGTCCCTTCCCCTCAAAGTACGTGCAGACTCTTTATGTTAGAAAATAGCCTCTGATACAAAGTTTACAAAAGCTTCAACACCGGAGGGAAAAAGAGGGGGGGAAATGGAGAGCTCCAGGTAAATGGGGCTACAGCACATGAACATTCAAAAAAGCAAGCAAACATGTCATAGCAGCGTTCTGGCAGGCACTAAATGCCTGAGCAGGGAAAAGATGCTATTGTGGCTGCTGCTGATTATCCAGGTGTGGGGAGAGTCAGGTAGGTGTCTTTCTCCCCACAGCTGAATTTGGGCCCATAATATTCCACAGCTTCTGCCCCCAAAAGCCATTTCAGACACTGCTGCAAGATGGGTGAACAAACCCAATCATAAAATCACAGAGAATTCCAAGCAGAAGAATAAACTTTGAGAGCCTCCCATCCAAGCCTGCCTTTAGGGGGGTAATTGATAAGACCACCTAAGACAAGTGGAAAGGATGTTCCAACTAGATCAAGTGCCTTTGTGAAATACTATAGCTCAGGACTAGGAATTATGCTCATGTTACTAGGCTCCATTGCCCAAAAGGCTGTGTGAGTTGGCAACAGGAGCAGAATTAGATGGTAATGAAACCTCTAAAACATAATCATCAGAAATAGCCACACTTCCAAGGCTGGGCACATAACTGTGTGGTTTGTATAGCCAGGGCAGGGCCAGAAGACCTCCCCTGAGCAGAGTTCACATTGTTCAAGATGCTGAGAGTGTGACAAAAGCAGAAGCAGGGATTCTAATAATGGATGGGTTTCAAATGTTCTATTTCACTCATAAAAGCTAAATGCCCTGCTGAGCAAAGGGAAGGTCCTAAGACATTCGTGGCATATGGGTTTTAGAGCACTGACGAGCCACTGTCCTGACACTGTACTTTGCTCCTGCAATCCTTAACCTTCATATATGATGGTGAGATTCCCCAGGGCTCTGTCCTAGGTCCTATTCTAGTCTCGCTATACTCTCTCATTTGATGATATTAGCTCCTATGAATTCATTAACATCTCTATAGAGATGATTCCCAAATCTATATATCCAGCCTCTCCTCTCTCTCCTGAGCTCCAGTCCTGCATCCCCAATTGTTTATTGTACATCTGAAACTGGATGGTCCTTAGACATCTCAGGAGCCTTGGAGGTCACTGAATGGGAGAGTGATCAAGGAGAGCAAGGTATAGTTTCTTTTTAGTAGGCAGCTAGAAAAATGAACAAGAGGAAGAGGCAGGATTAGAGAAGCACAATGGAGAGTGCTGGACTTGAATCTGGGGAAAGTCTGGGTTCAAAAACCACCTCTGACATTTACTAGCCATACAAACATAGCCAAGTCACAACGTCTCTGAGGCTTTGCTTTCTCATTTAAAATGGGGACAATAATACCTAAAGTACCTACCTCTCATTGTGAAAATCACATGAGATCATCCATGTATATGAAGCACTTTTCAAACCTGAGAGTCTATACAAATGTCCCCTATTTCTGTGAATTCTACTAGCCCTTGCAGCCCAAACTTTCCTCCTTACCAGTGTAGCAGCTGCTTATATCAAGAGACTTTTCCGCTTCTTAGTTCTAAAGTGGGCTATTCAAGCAGGTACCCAAGTGCAAGCTTACATGGTTGTCCTCTAGTCTAAATATCACATCACTGTTGTGCCCTTTCCCTCAAAAAAAAAACTGATGGATACAAATTTGGATTGAAATTAAAATCTCTGAATAATAAAGCTATTGGAAACATGAGCATCAGATGTTTAACATTCCCAAGGAAGCCATGCTGATGCCAGGGATCATTTACTTGTCACTCCTAGGATACAAAGAGATGCTGACAACGCTGGTTATGTGAAGTCCTTTAAGGAAAATATGCCAATCTGCAAGGGATTGCCCTTGAGGCCCACAGAAAAATGGCAGAGTCAGAATTGAGAGCAAAGAAAGGGAGGATCAGAACTTCTGTGCACTTTGAAAATAAAATTCCATTTGCTATTTACTGTTCACATACATACACACCACACACACAAACACACACACACACACACACACACACACACACACACACACACATACACACCAGCACTATTCTACAATCCTAATGGGAAGAAATAGACAATCAGGGTAAATGAGGTAGCTGTGCTGCCCAAAGTGCATGCTCCTTTTCAGTTCTTCCCTTCCACAGTGGCTCCTCTTCTCCATATCTTGTAGATTCTCAAAAAGTTCATATTAATGAACTGGGAAGAGGGAAATTAAAAGGTCTAGCACAACCCATTATGGTCCAGGGATCAGCCAACTGAGATTCTGAATATCTCTTCCTACACATTTAGGAATTAATCCATTAATTCTTCTGCCAAGGATATGCCAAAACTCTTTCTTTACCCTTCATGTGTGAATTGGATAAAACCTACCTCACCTCCTAACTGATAACAGTGATGAAAGTTTTCACACCGCATTTCAAGTTCAGTCAACATTAGTGTTCAATATGTACCACGTACCATTGTATTTGTCATTTTGTTAATCCTAAGAATCTCTACGCACCTGTGCCCTGACTGTTTGTATTTTGAACCCTTAATGACTCATGTAGAAAAAGGAACTATTGCTTCTTAATGATAATTTAAACTTAGCCAAATCGTCCTTGAAACTTTGCAATTCTAACTTAATCTCACTTCTTGAAGGGAAGGTTGAAGCTTTGGGGAGAGGGGTGTGAGGCTTTGGTGGAGGGAAGGAGCTTGCTATTTCCTAGAGTTTCTCCTGCAAAGACAAGCACTAATTATCCAAAGAAAACTTTACAGAGTAGTCCAATTCAAGTGGTCTAAACTTTACAGAGCTGTGTGCATTAGTTTAATGTTTCACATTAGCAGGAAAAGTCCATTGATGAACATAGTTTATAACTACAGTAGTGGCTCAATAAAAATGTTAGGTAACAAGCCTGAAGAAAACAGAGTGCTCAGAAACACAAAGAAAAACTTCAACTTCAGGAGACTGTGGTCACCTTCTTTCCCTTCCCTATCTCTCATTAACCTAGGACCACCTTTTCCAGGTCATCATGAACAGCAGAGCAAAAGTAAAGCCAACTAACCAATACCCCTCCTAAAGTCCTTCTTGCCCATTTACTAATGGCACAGAGGTGACCTGAGGTTCTTGAAGTCTATTCTATTGAGGCTGAATCTCTGGATTCCTGCCAAGCTGGAAAAACTGAGTGTGAGCCAAGCGACATACTATATACCTGTTGTCTTAGGAACAGCCTAATAAGGTTCAGAGGCTCATCATCAAATTGGTCACTGAGTGATAAATTTTTCAACTAGAGCAATTTTCTTGACTCTCCTGGATGGAGGCCTCTCCCAAGTTGAAGTAAATTGTCTCTCCTTACTCCACATATAAATAACCTCTCTCACCAATTTCACGTATACAAATGACTATAAATTTTGACATTACCATAATGATGTGGGGGCAGGGGGCACATCCGTGATGTCATCAGTGTAGAGAATGCCATTTCCACACTGATGGTAAAGATTGGCAATGTGTCCATAATTTATAGTATTAGAGAGTTGCCAGGGGCCCATGAGCAAGGTAAAATGACTTTTCCATGGTCACCCAGCTAATATGTGTCAAAGGAAAGGACTTGAACCCAGATCTTCTTGATTCCAAGGCCAACCTTCCCTCCATCATTCCAGACAGCCTTACAACCATGCTCACATTCTTCTGAATAATATACCTCTCGAAGGTACATTGTTAACAGAAAAAAATATGTAAGAACACTACATTAAAAAGGAAAGATTGTTAGTTCAACGGGAGCCAAGGCACAGAAAAGGAGAAGGCTGAGGAAGGCCAGATGAAGACCAAAAGATGATTGTAATTAGAAAGAGAACAGCATCCAGATATCACAGGGAGCCTGGAAATGGGATTCTTGGCGGATAACTAACGGCTCTTGGGTGTCTGTTCAGAGTTATATGAAAAGATCTCAAGAAAACTAATTTTGAGCCAATGTCATAAAAATATCAAAACTCCCCAAATTAATTTATAAAATTAATGCTATACTAAACTATCAATAATCTATTTCATAGAATTAAGAGAAAATAATCAGTTAAAAAACCTATCTACTTTATGTAACATTAAGTCCTATCTGTAAACAGTCTTTAGTGTTCAGTATAATTAAATAAATGATGAGGCCAAAAGAAACCCACAGGAATTCTGGATTAAATCAAAAAAATTTTAACCCATGTTTTGTTTTTGGCACCTAAAATATCATTGTAGCTCCACTCATCTCCTCGTTTTCTCCTCCAATTTCAACAAAAAGGTGTCTTCTATTTTCAAAGCTCATTCCTCGATCTCTGTTCCCAATACTGTCCACGCCAGCCTCCTCACAGACTCAAATAACAAAATTAGCCACTCGCCCAAGAATCTTTAGCCTCTCCTCCACTGGTTCCTTCATCTGTACCTACAAGCGTTCTCAGGTTTCTCCTATCTTAAAAACAAATAAAACACTGGACTTTGCTGTGCACTGTAGCTACTGCCCTACTTATCTCCTTCTTTTCTCTGCTAAATGTCCTAAGTGACAAATCTATACCAACTGCCTCTATTTCCTGACTACCCATTCACTCCTTAACCTCTTTTAATCTGACTTTCATTTCTGCCACTCTGTGGAAAAGTCAGTCATTGCCTAATGGGCAAATTCAGAGGCCTTTTCTCAGTATATTCTTTTCCTTTTCATAGTATTTGGGGTGGTTGACTAACCTCTCCTTCCTAAAACTCTTTCCTCATTTGGTGTTGTTGGTTTTTTTTTTTTTTGCAAGATGACAAAGTGCTGGTTCTACTACATTCCAACTCTAAATGTTGATGTATGCCACAAGGGGGTAGCTAGGTGGCATAGTGGATAGAGTGCCAGGCCTGGAAGTCAGGAAGACTCATTTTCCTGAGTTCAAATCTGGCCTCAGACGCTTACTAGCTATGTGACCCTGGGCAAGTCACTTAACCCTATTTGCCTCAGTTTCCTCATCTGTAAAATGACCTAGAGAAGGAAATGGCAAATCATTCCAGTATCTCTGACAAGAAAAACCCCAAATGAGATCATGAAGAGTTGGACTCTCTTAGAGATGTCATTTGTTCTCAAACTTTCAACTATCACCTTTATGACGGTGAAACCCAAATCTCCCCTAGTTTCAGTCCTGTCTCTCCTACTGGATACTGTCTCATCAAATGCAATGTGTTAAAAGTCAAATCTATCATATTTACTGCCAAACCAGCTCCCCCTCCAGATTCGGCCCATTCTCTAAATTGTACATTATTTTCCCACTCAGTTACCTAAGTCTCTAATCTTTAACCCTATCCTTTTCCCTCTACTTAGAATTGCTAAGTTCTTTATTATCTATCTTATCTATTTTTTCCTTCCTAATTTCACCATTACCAAAACAGCCTAAGACTTCAACTCTTAATGTCTAAACTGGCATTTCCCATGTTACTTTATGCAAGTCCTCATGTTCTGCTCAATGTGAATAAGGATTATGTAAGAAAAATTTCAGTGCTACTGATATTTCCCCTCTAATAAGAAACTGTGTCCAAAATAGTCATGCAGAACAATCTTTTAGTATTACAAATAGGCTTGATTTTCTTTGTGTTGGTCTGTACCTGTATCCCTCTAGGTCAAGGGTATTCTGTGGCCCCAGACCCTTGAACTAAAATTTATGGGTTCTAATGACATAATTCAAACTCCAAAGTCTTGTGAACAAATTAGTTTAGGAAATAGTAGCCTGGGGACAGCTAGGTGGCACAGTGAGTAGAGCACCAGCCCTGGAGTCAGGAGGACCTGAGTTCAAATCCTGCCTCAGACACTTGACACACTTCCTAGATGTGTGACCTTGGGCAAGTCACTTAACCCTAACTGCCCTGCCTTCCTCCCTCTAAAAAGAAAACACATACACACACACACTCACACGCGCGCGCGTGCACACACACACACACACACACACACACACACACACACACACACAGAAATAATAGCCCAGACTATCTATGGTGCAAGCCTCCTAACTGGTCTCCATGCTTTTAGTCTCCCCATCCCAAACTTTTCAACATGCTTTTACCAGGTTTGTATTCCTAAAATACCCGCTCCATACATACCACACCCCACTAAAAAATCTCTGACACTTCCCTACTGCCTACAGTATAAAGTTCTCATTACTTTGTTAGACACTCAAGCTCCTCCCTCTACAGTCTGTCTCCAATGCAATCTGTCTTACCTCCCAATATTATACTTATTATTGAACCAACTTATCAGCTTCTTTCTAGAACAAAGTGTTCCCTTGCACCTTTGTTCTTCCTATTCTCCCCACCGGAAGTGCATTATGCTCTCCTCCACTCTTATTAAAATCATCCCCTGTCTTACCTGACCATGCCAACTTTCAATGATTACTCCCTCCTCCAAATGCCTACTTTGGCATTTATCTGTACCAAGATTCATTTGGTACCCAATATATGTTACCTTCCACAATAAAGTCCTGGCTAGCAACAAAATAAAAATACAAATTACGCAAAGCAAAAAGGTATCCTAGAGGAACATAGGAACAAATGGAGTGTTATTGGTTCATATTTTATTAAAATTTAAAAGATATTCTTTGTAACAAACTATAAACAATTTGGAGCTTATGGTTTAACTTATAATCATTTTCATTCTGTTTAATGATCATTAAAATTTAGAAAAAATTGTGAAAAAATATTGACTACATGGAATCCAGACTTTTGGACCTTTCAAGCTTCCAGGACTATGCCAAACCCAGAATTAACAAGAAATAAAAGTCCTTTTGGTTGCAAAGTTGCCATCTCTAAAAATCTAGCAAAAATATTAACATAAGCAGGAAGGGCTGAAGATTATAAACTCAACACACTGTGATTAGTTGGCTTGTCAAAGAAAAGGGACACTGTGATTGGACTAGCAATAAATGTCTATAAAATCTCAGCTTACTCTCATTAAAGTTGAAAAGTGAAGAAGTGACAAGAGACAGAAAAGGCTCAAATTAATAAAAAATCAGAGGAAACCACCATATGGGCTCTGCCATTTCAATAAAGCCTGCAGGCTTCAGTCAGGGTGGGATCCAAACTACAATAGTTCAGCATATGGGCTGAAGGCCGGGGAAGGAGGTGGTTCGCTCTACACAGACACAAGTGTTGCCCCTGTACTTCTATGCTCATAATGATGACCCTAAGTCATCAATTTCCTCATCTATAAAATAAGGATAAGAATACTTATACTATATCCTTCAAAGGATTGTTATGAAGAAAGAACTTTGTAGATCTTAAAGCTCTAAACAAACCTCAGTTATTCTCAAGAAAAGTTTAAATTCTGTTCAGCCTACTATGTTTAAGAAATCAAAGAAGTATATAGTACTTTTTAAAAAGATATCCAAGAAAAAAAATTCTGGAAATAAACAAGTGTCAGCATTTAAAGGGTTAATCACCAACAATGTGAGTAAGCTTCCCAAAGAGGTCCAGATTGGTCAATTTCTAGTCAGTCATTCAAGGAGTATTTTTAAGGACCTACTAAGTACCAGGCACTGTGCTATGTACTAGGGATGCCAACAAAAACAACAATAAAACCTCTCTTCTAAGAGCTTACATTTATGTATTTTTATGTGTATAAACTACTTAACAATTGGTTTGTAAATGCCCTCAAGGGCTGGCTCAGTTTCTAAAGCCTCTTTGTATCCAAAGTGCATGGCACAGTTCCACATAGAGAGAATGCATCCCATATATTGTTATTTTTGATGATGATGATAATTTTGATGGTGATAACTATGAGTTATAATTCATGGTTTTTTTTAATATGTGGAATTTCTGAAAAGAAGCTTCAGTTTCACAGACTGACTTTTTCATCACCCCTGGCAACATGAAACATTTTTTTAACTTCCTTCATATGGGTGATCACGGAAATAATTTATCCCCATTGGCTCAGTATAAGGTAAAGCTTGGTATTCTGGCAATAAAAAGAGACTCCAACTCTCCTGACATCTATAAGAAGTCCAATTTTGCTGAAAGTAGAATATCTGATAAATTACTAAGTGCCTTGAGGACAATTTAATCTCTCAAAAGGTAGTGAAAGCAACAAGGAGAACTTTGCAAAATCTAGAATAACAAGAAGGGATTGTTTGTTGAACTGTAAGTTACTGGAACTTCAGGAGAAAGGGATTAAGTCATCTTGGGTTCATAATAATGAAGAACCAGACACTTGGCATAGTTAATTACACATGCATCCTAGATTTCAAGAAGCCAAATTTCAAAAAGTTCAGATGAAAGACAGGTACAATTTCATGGTCAGAGACATTAAAAGACAGTTCAGGTGAAGAGGAATGGTAAGTTCTAAGAACAGATATTAAATAATGCAAATAATATCCAATATTTATTTAGAGCTTTAAGATTCGCGAAGCACTTTACGCTTAGTATCTCCTTTGTTCCTCACAACAACCCCGTGAGATGAATAGAGATATTACTATTCCCACTTTGTAGATGAGGAAACTGAGGGCGAGTGACCTGAATTCTGGTCTACCTGACTCCAAGTTCAACTCTCTAACCACCGTGACACCTAGTAGTCTCTAAAAGAATTTAATGACAATATTTTATCATATTAAAAATAATTGTTTCAATAACGATGAAAAAGGGAAGGAAATCAATATGGCAGCAAGTGCAAGTCTCTCATCAGACTGTTTTTTAAATACATACACACATAATTGATGCTTTTTGATCTTCTAGTAATTTGGGGTAGGAAGAACTGAGGCACATTTTTTATAGTTTGAGAGACATTCACTTTTGTACTGAGCAGATGAGATTTCCACATTACTATTTCCTGTAATCCCTCTATTATGTGTTAATCTGTTATTATCCCTATAAGCAAATACTGTTTCAAATTTAAACTGACTCAGGTCTGAAGAGAAGGAGAAAAGGAGGTATAAAAATAAGAAGCTTTGGAAGGGTTGGCAGCCACTGTCAGAACTGGCTGAAGGATGCTATTGGACTGGAAAAACCTCTGCCTCGTGGGAATAAAAGGAAATGAGGTAGCAAAGGAAGCAGCAGAATGAGCATGGAGCTTGATGAGAGGGGCCACCTACAAACACAGTTTTTTGAAACAAGGGCTCTATTTATAGACAAATACACCCTCTCTTTTTCTGAATACTTCATTGACGCATTCTGCATCAATACCAATCCTAATAATATCAATCCACTGGAGAACCCTAATGAAAAACAGTTCAGTAAAATCAACAGATACACCTACCTTACTAACAACAAAACCAGTAATCTTCCAAAACCAGAGAAGTGTGTTTCATAATAAATTTTCTTAACAAGATTGGTCATTGGATTTAATCTGATTTCTGGTATCTTTTAATGTTGCTTTCATTTACAGAACTACAGTAATTGTGTCCATTGTTCTCTTGGTTTACTTTCTTTACTCAGCATCAGTTCCTATAATTCTATGAGTTTTTCCTGAATTACTCCAATGTAATGAACAAAATCCCATTAAATTCACAACCCACAGTTTGTTTCCAGGTTTTTAATACCATATAAAGAGCTGCTATAAGAAATTAATCATATAGGGAAATTTTCTTTCTTTCTGACCTTCTTAGTATATTTCCCCATAGAGAAGTTACTGAGTCAAAAGACTACTAAACTGGAGGAGCTGGGTGGTACAGTGAGTAGAGCACCGGCCCTGGAGTCAGAAGGACCTGAGTTCAAATCCGATCTCAGACATCTGACATACTTATTAGCTGTGTGACCTTGGGAAAGTCATTTAACTTCAATTGCCCTCCCTGCCCCCCCCTAAAAAAAGAAAGAAAAAAAAGAAAAGATTACTAAATTTAGTAATTTTTCTCAAATATTTTCAAACTATTTTTCAGGAAAATTGGTTCAATTCACAGCTCCACCAACAGTATGCTAGTGTGTCTGACCTCCCACGGCCCTTCCAACATTGACTAATGTTTTTTTTTCATCCTTGCCAATTTGATAAGTATAAACTATCAATTTGATAAGTGTATTTTAATTTGCATCTCTCTTATTTTTCATATTTTAAGTATTTTTCACATAGTTGTTGATAATTTGCATTTTTTTCTTTAGAAAACTTCTAATCTTTTAGCCATTTATCTATGTGACAGTTGGTTAAATATTTGTAGCAATTCCTTACACATTATAGATACCAGTCTTTATCAAATATTTAATACATATATTTTTCCCACTTGGTATCTTCCCTTTTAATTCCAATGCCATGGATTTTATTTCTGCAAAAAAATTTAATGTTATAATTTTATAACATCAAAATTGTTTATTCTTTTTTTTAATCTTACAGATCCATTGCTTGGTTATTAATTCTCTCCCTAAACAAAACTGTGAAAAACACAAAGGAATAAATCCAATTCTATGAATATTTGTTAAATGGCTACTGTGTTAGGGATAACAAAAGCAAAAAGCTAGTCCTCCACTCAAGGATTCTACTGGGAGATGAAATGTATAGATTAAGCTTTTTTAAAAACCCTAAAGAGAAATCTAGAGATCTAGATTTAAATTTAGAATTCAAAGAGGGATCTAGAGGGATCAAGAAAAAATTCCCATAACAGATATCACCTTAGCTGATACTTGAAGTAAAACAAAGAAGGATAAGATGAAGAGGTGAGGAGGGAATTTATTATAGGTACATAAAGGACAGTCCATACAAAGACATGGGATTCTGAGTGCAATAAACAGTAATGACTGGAATGACACATTCATGGAGGGGAGTAAAGTGAGACAAGGCTGACTTGGGGTTTCTGTAAGTATTTTTTAGTAGGAAGCAGGCTTATGTGTTGCTACAGTGGACAAAAATAATACCAATGGATGAAAGTTACATGGCAACCACTAGGCTCCAATTGCCCCAGGGAATGGAATGGCCTTCAGTCCAGCCATCTTCCACCATGGCATCACTGCTCCTGCTCCTCCCTCTGGAGGGAGTTCTAGAGACAATGGCCAAGATGATGATCCTCTGAGCCACTGACCTCTGAACTCTTGCAATGAGGCTATGTTTCTTCACCTCAAAAGGAATATGAATCTACTGTCCTATTATTCCACTCACCATCCCTGTAAGTTCCCAGACCTAAAGACCTTTCCCTGGCCACCACTCCCCTCTATGTGTTGCCTACCCTTATCAGAATATAAGTTCCCTGAAGGAAGAGACTATTTAAGTTTAAGGTATATTTGTGTACCTTTATGCATGTATACATGCATACAAATGCATGTATATGTATGTATATCTTAAGCATTTGATACAGTGATTGTATCTTTTTTCTTCATTCATTTACTGATCCTTAGTCTACCTATGATGAAGATAGATGGGTGAGAGATGTTTATTTTCTCAGTTGTACAGTTGTAGAAATTTTAACTCTCTTGGAATGATTATGATTATTGTTAAAAATGCTATGAGCCTTAGCTATAATGTCTGTGACCACTATTAATAATCTGACATTACTAATAATCAAATAATTATATGGAATATTTCACTGTCAAAGTTCCTTAACATGCTTATTCATTCCAACTGAATTATGTAGGCAAGGAAAATATTAACCTAACTTACCACAGTCCTAGCTTAGTTTACATTAGTAGTGCCATAGAATCTGGTTCCCCACTTGTAGTTCTGGGCAACAGTACAATAAAATATTAGGCCTTGGGGCTTCCCCAAGCCCTGGCAATCACAAATGCAAAGAATTCTTTAGTCATGGGATCCCTATCCCCTCCCATCTAGAGATGCCAGATGACAGCAAAGCAGGGACCTGGAATGTTACACAACATTCTGGGTTTGGCCCGGTCTAGAATCAATGTATATACCATTGTTTTCTTTGAAGTACTGTAACATTAAACTAATCACCCATTATCTTTTATAAGGATAAAGAAAACTGACTGACCAGCTAACTAGTATGGAAAAACACTCTCCAGAGGTAAATGCATTTCAGGGGTCAGTGATTCAGCACTGAATAGGGTATATTAGTAATATACTGACACACATAGAGAACTTCTAAAGTTAATACAGTCATGGAAAACATTCTAAGTTCTTCTACATGAAATGTTAGATAACTATGTTGTATTTTCA
The DNA here is from genome assembly GCA_028646595.1 of Phalanger gymnotis. Lineage (NCBI taxonomy): Eukaryota > Metazoa > Chordata > Mammalia > Diprotodontia > Phalangeridae > Phalanger > Phalanger gymnotis. The sequence continues at coordinate 295,964,046 of CM053622.1, read as the reverse complement.
AATATCCAGTGGGATTTTCAACATTAGAATTCAGCTACCTCGAAAACATTATTGAGAAGTGAATGTTTTTCTGTCAAGACCCCTGGTCTATGGGGGAAAAACTGATGAAGAGCCACAAACATTAAAAAAAATTAATTTAATTAAGGCTGCTACAAAGACTGGTGTTATTAGGCATTTTTCCATGCTGTTTTGAGAAAAAGATGAGCATACATAATATTAAATTTATCTGCTTTTTACATTAAGTGGTGACAAAGTTTTAATCATTCTATAGTGATCAATATACATTTCTTGAACATGAGTTTCATTTTGAGATCATTCAAGAAATACTGTATATCATGTATATAGATAACACTGAGGAATATGAGAGAAACATTAAGATATTTTCCCTAGTTAAATAGACGAGACACAGGCAGAACTAGGTAAAAAACTACATATGTGAAATAATTAAATGACAACATTCAAGGGCCAAAAGAAGCCACAGGGCCTCTCTCAAGACAGCTCTCTCCTTTCCTATCACTCCACTCCTATGGTCTGATAGCTGCCTTCTGATGTATTTTCATAAATGAACATTCAGGCTTCCAAACTTTCCCCATTATAAGTTAGTGCTGCAGAGTTTAGAGCAGAGGTACATCCAGGTGTATTATTCTGGCCAGTGGAGGCCAAGCAGGGAAGAAAGAAGAGAGCCTGGACATTCTACAGGGGAAGGAATGTACAAGGTATCAGAGGACCAGAGGAGGCAGTGTAGAGTGGTGGAAAGAAGACAGGATATAACATCAGAACATGTGAATCCTGACTCTGCAACCTCTGTGTGGCCCACAGTTTCCAAGGGATTGAGACTAGATGATTTCTAAGGTCATACAGGGTTTGGTGGTGGCTAATTGGTGCAGTGGCTAGAGCACCAAGCCTGAAGTCAGAAAGGCTCATCTTTGTGATTTCAAATCCAGCCTCAGACACTAGCTGTGTGACCCTGGGCAAGTCACTTAACCCTGTTGGTCTCAGTTTCCTCATCTGTAAAATGAGCTGAAGAAGGAAGTGGCAAACTACTTTAGTATCTTTGCCAAAAAAAACCCAAACTGGGTCACAAAGAGTTGGCCACAACTGAAAAGACTCAACAACAAAACATAAGGTTTAGAAACTGAAGGGACCTTAAGAGATATTCTAGTCCAACCTCTTAAATAGGGTGAAACTGAGACCCACAGAGGTGAAGTAACCTGCCAGCAGTCACAAAGGCAGGTAGTTAACAGGACTGACATTCAAACCCAGGTCATTGGACTTTAAATGCATTTTTTCTTTCTACCACCCACAGTTCAAAACTGATCTGTCCCTTAGAAAAAGAAGCAGCACCCTGAAAACGACCCTCGAATCTCATATAAAGCTTGAAAACTGTAAGGTGCTTTGTCTGGAATCCCAAGCGGGCACAACAGAATGAGCTAAAGAGAGACTAATAAGACATAAATTATGACCCAACTAAATAGGAGTTAGTAGAAACGACATGGAGAAGTTGCCCATGTTGGATGCGTTAATTCCCCTCTCTGGTAGTCTGTCTTCTTTCAATCTAATAATTTGCTACCTAGGCCCTCTCTCTTGTTCAATGGCAGAGGCCAAATCAGGCTGTTCTCACCCTTAAGATGTCATGCTGGTCATGCCCAACAGGACCTAGATGGGGTATTCATTTATAATCTAACTCCATCCTCTTTGCAAGATGCTTTTATGGCTATACCATGAAGGTTACTTGTTTAAAGAAATTATCCTCACCCTATTTAAGTCATTTTGCTAGATCTGCATGTTTGTAGTAGGCCAGAAATTTCCCAAAAAAATCCAATTAGCCTCTTCCATCTGTAGACCTATGAACTTGGGCAAATCATTTAACCTTTCCCTACCTTGTATTCTCTTCTGTAAAATGGGCATAATGATACCTGCTCCACCTACCCCTCACAGTTTTTATGAATATCAAATGAGAAACCAAACATGAAAGCATCTTGAAAAGGATAAAAAAAACTCTATAGGCACTGCTATGGAGCTTGAGCAGAACCTCAGAGGGTGGGGAAAATCTAGATAGACAAAGAGAAGGGGCACCTCAGAGAACAGAAACCAAACAAAGGGCTGAAGTAGGGAACAAGGTTAGGGGAAGATAAGGAGACTATGAGCATAGAGTTCCAATTGACAGGGTCCAACTTATGGACAGCTTCAGTCAGGCTGAGGTAGAATGGTAGGTTCCTCTATAGTAACAGGAAAATCAGGAAGAATGTAGAGTTTAGGGGAAAAGAAAATGAGTTCAGTTTTGGACATATTTAATTCAAGATGTCTAGAAGACATCTAGTTTGAGATATTCAAAAGGCAATTGGAAATGTGAGACTGGAGGGCAGCAGAGAGGTTATGCTAGATAAATAGATCTGGGAATCATCAAGACAGAGATAATAACTGAATCTATGGGAGTTGAAGTCACTAATCAAAAGAGCTTAAGAGAACAATATAGGAAAAGAGAAAGGGAGCCTCAGGATAGAGCCTTGGGAGAAAACCCATGATTAGTGGATGTGACCCGGATGAAGATCCAACAAAGACAATAAGGAAACATAACCCAAATAGGAGGAGAACCAGGAAGAAACAGTGCCATAGAAACCTAGAGAGAAGGGAGCGCCAAGGAGAAAAAGAGTGATGATAGACAATGGCAAAGGCTACATAGTGGTAAAGAAGGATAAGAACTGAGAAAAGCCATTCAATTTGGCAATTCAGAGATCATTGGTTTAAGCAGGGGAAAGATCATCAATCTTAGCAGTCTCAGAGCAGTTTTTAGCTGTATGAAGAGGTTAAAAGCCAGACTTCAGAGAGTTAATGAAAGCGTAAGAGTAAAGGAAGAGGAGACATCCATTGCAGATGGCTTTCTCAGAAAGTTTAGCCATAAAAGAGAAGAGAGATATCAGAGATGAATAGATGAAGAGAAAGTATTTTGAAGATGGGGAAGACATGGCAATACTTTTAGGTAGCAAGGAAGCAACCAGTAGACAAGACAAGATTGAAGTTAGCGAAAGAGTAGGGATGATAAAGGAGCAACCTTTGGGAGTGGATGGGATGAAATGTGATCATTTGTGCATGCAGAAATGTGTGCTTGCCCAGGAGAAGGCCAACCTCTTCATGTGAGAGAGAGATAAAGGAGGAGATAGTGGGAAGGAAAGGAGAAGAGAAAGAAAAGGAGAAGGGAAAGGGAAGGAGAAAGGGAGAGGAGAGAATAAGTCCACATAAAGGGAAAGAGCTATAGAAATATAAAGATAGGGAAAAATTAAAAATAGTGTGAGGAATATAAAGGGAAAAGGGATAGAGATAATAGAGCTGGCCCCAGACAATTAGCAAAGTAAGCTGTAAACAGCAGAATTTCCCTCCCTCCAGCTAGCTCTGTCTCTCAGAGATCTGATGTCCTGTTCTCAATTCTTAGTTGCTCCTGAGCTAAGTCTCCCAAAGACTGTCAAATGATTATTAAGATGTTAGGAGATGACTGCTTAGGATACTACCCTTTCCCTGAGGCATCAGTATTTTTAAAAGCAGACCCTAGTAGTCAGAAGAGCTTGGGAGACCAAAAGAAATAACAGGCAATTGAGTTAACATTCTTAGTCAAGGGGCTCTGCCCCTACCCCTTTGAATCATAGCACAAACTAGGCTCCTACTACCAATGCTACTCTTAGGAGGGAAATAGCTTTGGGTAAAGTACCCTTGTGAACCCTCTCCTGTTCACTAGGTCTGAGGACTTCAGGGAGCTACTCTTGGCAATGAGAATTGACTAGTTATCGAGGAACAGTGGTTAATCAACTTTATCTTTAATCCTTCAGAGGCTTCTCTAGCATCTCTCTTCAGGGAAGAAAGTATATGTGCAAAATACCTATAAGCAACTAAAGCCACAGCAGCCAGTGGGCTCTAGGGAGGAACTATATTAACTTGTGTTCTCGGTGGCCTGGATGAAATCAAGCCAAAGACTGGATCTTCCCCGTAGCCTAATGGCCACCCACACCCTTGTTCTATGTTCCAATATATACTCAGCACCCTTCAATTATATTTAATTCAACAAAACTTATTTTGCATCTACTGTTAGAAATGATAGGACCAAGGCTTAACAGTCTGCCTTCATGAGTACTCCTTAAAATCAATTTGACTTGGAATGCATTTTTCCACCCTTCACTGAGTACAAAAAACCAGAAATTCCAAAGACCAATTAGGAAAGTATCACAAATAAATCAAGCAGTCCCAGAAAAATAATGTTTCTAAGTAGCCAAAGTTCCATTAAGAATACTTGTTAGATAACTGGTAACAACTCATCAAGTACTGTAGTAAAAATATTTGTCTTTTTGTTTCAAATGTCTGTCAGGTAACAATGTAGACCTAAAACTAAAGAAATGAGCACAGAGGTGGTAAAGGTATCTCTAAACCATCAGGGAAATTTAGAGGCGAATATGTGACAACAACCAGTTTTCTGGAGGAGTTTGTTTTTGTTTTTTAACTTTGTATTCCCTAATAAAAAGCTTGAAGCTTCTCTGGTCTGTATCTGTTGTGCATTCCATATGTGCTCAGCTGAATAGAATTCTCAGCATGGGCACAAGAACGCAAAGTCACCAAGCCTGGCCTCTGGACCCACTCACAGGTCTAAAGGCCTAACCTAGGATGACGACAAGAACATGTATTGTTCTAATACGGGCAGGAAGGAAGAAGAAGAGGAGGTACTCACAGTAGAAGGCAAAGTTATATGCAAGAAAAATGTGGGATAAGATCTAAAAAAAAGCTGAGAAATGAGGCCCAGAATAGGATGAGAAAATAAGTCCAAGAATACACTCCCTTCAACTCATCGTACTCTTTAGAGCTTAGTTCTCTCCAAGGATCAATACAAGTCCCAACTTCTACAGCAAGCTCTCTGTGATTCCCCCTCTTCCCACTGTTGGTGTCCTCTCCCCAAAATTGTATTGTATTGGTTTCGTATTTACTGATTGCCTATTTGTTGCTTCCCCTATAGAACGTAAGCTACATTTTGTCTTTGTATCCCCAGCAACTAGCACAGTGCTTGGCCAAAAAAACCTATGTGCTTAATAAATGCTTGTTAAATGAAGTTGGGCATGATGGTGCACACACCTGTAATCCATGCTGATAGGGTGCATGAGACTGGTGGAATTCTGAGCTTAGTACGACTAAAGCTCATGTCTGCACTAAGGCCTGTAACAATATGGTGGAGGGTTTAGGGGAAGGGGGCTGGCCTAATTAGATTGCCCAAGGAGGAGTTAAGTGGCCCATCAGAACTGGAAATCATCCTGCACTGATTATTGGTGGAATCAGGCAGTGAATGGCCATTATACTTCAAGCATGGGCAAGACAGGAAGATCTAGTCAATAGATAGAAGAAAGAGAGGAAGGAAGGAAGGAAGGAAGGAAGGAAGGAAGGAAGGAAGGAAGGAAGGAAGGAAGGAAGGAAGGAAGGAAGGAAGGGATAATAGATATAGATAATAGAAAAACAGACACAAATATAAAGAAAGAAGAATAGAGGAAGTTGGGAAAGACAGATAACACACAAATAGAGATATTGGGATAGAGAGAGATAGACTAATAGATGATAGAAAAGCAAAGAGAGATAGAGGGATAGAGAAAGATGATAGATATAAATGACAGGTGATAGAAAAAAACAGAGACATAAAGACTGAGGGACAGAGAGATACTAGGAAAACAGAGAGATGGAGACAGAGAAAGATAGATAGACAGACAGAAGACAGACATAAATGCATGTTTAATGATGGTTTAATGAAAGTTGATTCCATTCAAGTACCTATTATTTCAAAGCACAGTGCTGGGCAGTGGGGATACAAAATGAAAAAAAGAACTCCTGCCCTCGAGGAGTGAAATTTCTATGAGGGAAATGGAGGAAAGCCACCCAACTCTTGCAGATTCTTGAAACATCTCCATGCTTAACTAGGTGCTGCCATACAAGATTATCAGACTAAAAATTATGGAAGAAAAAAGTTTATAATTTTGATTATATTGAAGTCACTATTTCACTTTACACAATTCAAAGGAATAAGCAACCAAGCAGAAACTGATCATTTTACATATCTTTGAGAGACTACTGTCTCTTATGAGAAATATGCCATTAATCTATATCTCTATTACCAAAGTACTATTCAATCACACAACTAAAGCATTAGGCCACAATACAAAATGTAGGTAAAGAGAAGCTCATTAGGCTTAGCGAAACACAGAATAAACTAAGGAGATTCCATTCTAGTTATTATGGGGGGGGGGAAGGAAAACATAAAAGGTTCTCTTACCACACTGTATAAAAAAGGGATTAAGTATACTAAAGAGATATATAAGAGTGTATAATGGAAATGGAGCTGGATTGGTATTCAGAACACCCAAGTTCAAAGCCTGGCATAGGCTAGTTACTGTCCACATGACCTTAAGCAAGTCTTTTAAGTCAGGTAGTCAATAAACTTTAATTAAGCACCTATTACATGCCAGGCACTGTGCTAAATGCTGGGATTAGAAAAAAACGTTCTGTACCTCACTTTCCTTATCTGTAAACAGAGAGAGTTCAACTATTTTGTCATTTCTGTTTGCACAGCTTCTCTCCTATGCATTCTCTTCTCTCCATTGACATAGCCACCATCCCAGTTCAAGACCTTCTCACCTCCTGCCTTGATGACTGCAATGACCTTCTATTTGATCTCCCTGTCTCAGCTCTCTCCCCGTTCTAATCTGTCCTCCACTTAGTGGTCAAACTGATTTTCCTAAAGCCTGGCTCTGACCATGTCACACCACCACCAGTATCCTACCCCACCCCACCATCCTGTGCCCAGTAAATCCAACACTCCTCCATTGCTTCAAGTATCCTAAAGCTCTTCACGGCCTAGGCTCTTCCCATCTTTCCAGTCTTCTTACACATAATTTCCCTCCACATAATCTACAATCCAGCCATATTGTCCTAATTATGGTTCTTCACACATGATGGATGCTATGACCTTCAACTCCTTTCTTTTTTGCTGGCTCTCCTTCATGCCTATAATGTTCTCCTTCCTTACCTCCCATTTCCTAGTTTGTTTCAGGCATAAACTCAAGTACCACTCACTGAAGCAGGACCTTCTCCATCCCCACTGATGCTGGAGCCTTCCTTTCCAAAGTTACCTTGTGTCTGTTTTGTATGCATCTAATATACACCTGCCGTTATTGTTCATTCATTTCAGTCATATCTGACTCTTCATGATCCCATCTGGGGTTTTCTTGGCAAAGATACTAGAGTGGTTTGCTATTACCTTCTGCAGCTCATTTTACAGATGAGGAAACTGAGGCCAACAGGGTTAAGTAACTTGCCCAGGGTCACACACCTAATTTGTCTGAGGCCACATTTGTACTCATGAAGATGAGTCTTCCTGACTCCAGGCCTCCCCCTCTATCTACTTCACCACCTAACTGCCCATACTAATATATACCTATATATGTATACATATGCTCCTTGGGAGGAGAGACTGTTTTCACTTTCTTTTTCTGTTTGGGGGGGGGGGGGGTGGTCCTCAATCACTTAACACAGAACATCATGGCACACAGTAAGCAATTAATAAATGCTTGTTAATTGATTTATTGACCAGATGATCTCTAAGATCCCTTCCCTAAATGCCTGAAGGTCTCTTCCCTAAATCTGTGATTTCATAATCCTAAACAGAGTAAAGATAAATATAATGCTATGGGTGTTTGATGACATTGTGTTACAGTAGAGATTAGAAGAATACAGTAAAACAGGAAGAAAAAGTCATAAAGAATTTGGAAACTTTTCATTAGATGAATGTGAGAAAACACCTTAAAACTTAGATATCACATGCCTGCCTAAACATCCATTCTTCTAAATGACTCCAAGATCAGCCAAATCAAAGGTATCAAGTAACTTGAGATATTTTAAAACTAAAATCTCTATACTACTGGATTTAATTAATTAAAGAATTTGCAGAACACAGCCAAACAATGATCTTTGGAAGTAGTTAATTATAAATCATAAGATCACAGGCACAACTTTCATCTTAGAATATCTAAATTCCAATTAGGTCAAAGGCTTAAAAGGAGGAATTTAGGATAACTTTATGTCCCTTATAAACTAATAAACTCCATCATTCAAAGAGAAAATTAAAAGTACAAAAACACTTTACTTATTCAGAGGTCACTCATCCAGCTACCTCAACTACCAGGAACACAGGCATGAACAAGGAATAAAGAAAGAAGATTTCTAACCAGACAAAATCTTTAAAGTCTATATACATTGTAGCCTAAAGTAAAGACACTACAACTTAAGCACTTTATGCACAGGAGACCATCACATACCTTCACTTACGGCCTATTTACTCTTATCTTAAACACAGTTCTAATAAACATGGTGATACGGTTTCCCAGCCTACAGATTTTAAATATAGTAAATTGAGTTGAAGTGGAAGAAGGTAATTGATGCAATTAACAGCAGGCACACAGACAGCTACAAGGAAGGTAGCTGAAAGCTTGAAACTAAAAGAGAGAATAGAAAAGTTATTTTTTTTGGTCAGACACAAGAATTCGACAATTATAGCAATCTCGGGTCAACTGGTATAGGGGCAAACATCCCTACACACTACAGTAGCTCCTGAGGTCATCACTGTTTTATATCAAGATACACATAACATACAGCCCTCAACTCTCCACTGTGGTAGAGTACTACTCCACCAACTAATAACCAGCTACACAGCTCTCTCTCTCTCTGAACACCCAATGAGCAGTCCAAACAAAGCATGTCCAAAACAGAACTTACTGCTGATCCTCCTTTACCCACCTTTCCTCATAGTTTCCCTGTCTTCCAAGAGTGTCACACTATCTTTCCAGTCGGGAGTCACCCTAGATCCTTCACTCACCCTCACCACACAATATCCAGTCAAGTTGCCAAGATCTATCATTTCTATTTTTTTCTTTTTTTTGAAGGGGGGAAGGTAGGGCAATTGAGGTTAAATGACTTGCCCAAGGTCACACAGCTAGTAAGTGTGTCAAGTGTCTGAGGCCGCATTTGAACTCAGGTCCTCCTGACTCCAGGGCCAGTGCTTTACTCACTGCACCATCTAGCTGCCCCAAGATTTATCATTTCTATTTCCATACTGTATCCAGAATCCATCCACCAGTAGAGTGCTGGGTCAGGAGTCAAGGGACCTGAGTTCCAAGCAAGCCTCAGACACTTACTAGCTGTGTGATCCTAGGCAAGTAAATAACTTTGTCGTCTCCATTTCTTCAACTGTAAAATGGAAATAATTATAATAATACTGTCAACCTTACAGGGTTATTGTTAGAAGCAAGTAAGATAATATTTGCAAAGCACTTAGCACAGCGTGGGGCACACATTGAGAGCTTAACCAAGGGTTTTTCTCTCTCTTTCCCCTTTTCCACTTAAATAGCCACAATCCTAAGGCTTCATCGCCTTCTACCAGCATTGTTGCAATAACTGCTCTTCCATTCTCTCCCCTCTGCTATCCATCCCCCATACAGCTGCCAAATCACCATAGTTCTGGAGGCTCTGGAAGCTTCAATGATTATTGTCTCTGGGATAAAGTTCGAACTCCTTAGCCTGGCATTGAAAGTCCTTCACAAACAGGCTGTTGTCTGTCTGCTCACACTTAATTTCACACACTCTGCTCCAGCAGAACTGCCCTGTTTGGGGATGCCCAGAGATACCATGCCACCTCGTGACTCTGTACAGGCTATGCCCCCACACCTGTAATGCTATCTCTCTTCAATTACTCTTAGAACTCCTACTTCCTTTTAAGACCCAGATCAGGTGCGACCTCCTATCAGAGGTCCTTCTTGATTTCCCCAACTATTAATTTTCTTCCCCTACTCATCCCTCCTGAGATCACTTTGGATTTTCTTACCTATGTTCATGTTGTATCCTCTCAGTAGACTTTAAATTCTTTGTGGGCTGGCGCTATTTAACTTTGTCTTTGTAACCCCCGCTTCCCCTGTGCCTAACACAGCACTCTACACATAGCAACTATTTAATATTCATTTGCTAGTCAAGTTGAACTTAATGAAGAAAAGGCTAAATTATGTTCTACATTCTATATTTAGGGCATCTAAGTGGCTCACTGTATAGAGGGCCAGCCCTGAAGTCAGGAAGACTCATCTTCATGAGTTCAAATGTGGCCTCAGACCTCACTAGCTGCGTGACCCTGAGCAAGTCACTTAATCCTGTTGGCCTCGGTTTCCTCATCTGTAAAATGAGCTGGAGAAGGAAATAGCAAACCACTCCAGTGTCTCTGCCAAGAAAACCCCAAATGGGGTCATGAAGAGTCCACTGAGAACAACTGAACAACAACACTTCTATTTTAAAGAAAGGACCTGTATGAAAATACAGAAAGATTGACATCAAAATGGCAAAATTCAACAAGCATTTATTAAGAGCTTCATGCAAAGACAAGAAGCTGATATTCTATTGGTGGGAAACAACATGAACATAAATAAGTAAATACAAAGTTATGGTGGATGAGAGGAACTGGCCAAAAGAAAAGAAACCAGGAAAAGACTTTTGTAGGAGGTGGCACTTGAAACCTTCTTGTTGCAGGAATACCCTTTCTGAAGACAAGCAAGTCCACTGAGTAGCAAAGAAATCTGCAGCCTCTTTATCCATCCTCTCCTAAAAGAAACTTAGCTCAAGAAAAACCGATAAACTCTTCGCTTTTCCTATCCTTCTGTTGCCTAATGAAAACATGATTCAGATAAAACAGAATACAAGTAGAGGTAAGGCCAGGCATTATCATTTTAAAAGAAACAAAGCATTAAAGTTTAAAGGGAAAACCTTCATTTACCCAAAAAATTCACTTATGAGAAAGAACTCCTTACCCCCACAGTGTCAGGTAAATGAGTTCTCATCACAGTGGCATCCTTCACATTCTCTGTGCATTCCAGCAAACTGTGATCTATTCCCTCTTCTGGATGTACAACGAGCCAACTTGGGATACATGCTTTCTTTGTAACTCTAATTTGATTATTTAAAATAAATGTTACTGATTTTGTTGTTATTTTGTCATCTGTATTTCCCAATAGATCTCTCCCCTTCCAGAAAACCATTCCTTAATTATTCATATTTTACCCATTTTGCTCTTATTATTACTCATATATTTTTAACTCTTCATTTTTCTTATCATCACCATCTCAATGAATGCTCAAGACTGTAGAAAATCCCCTACTCTAAACTTCTCATTTTACTTAGCTATGAGATAGAACGTAACTTCAGCAAGGCATTATCACTAAACACCTAATGAACGTGTATTGTATCTCCACAAATACATAATAAATGTCTTGAGGGTGGGGAATAAGTGACACAAGACAGAATACCATGAGGGCTGGATATGGAACCAGGGAAGACCTGAGTCACTTTACCTCTCTCTGCCTCAGTTCCCTTATCAGTAAAACGGGGATAACAATAGCAACTAATTCCCACAGTTATTGTGAGGATAAAATGAGATATTTGCAAAGCACTTTGCAAACCTTAAAACACTATATAAATGCTAACTATTGTTATTATTTTAATATAATTGTTAATTATATTATGTTACATTATATTTATTTATTATTTGTTCATATTTTTAATATTAATTCAATTGATTGATTATTATATATCATTATTTATTATTAATTAAATTAATAAAATATTAAACATGTTAATATTTATTCTGTTAAATTTTAATATAATTGTTAATTAGTTTAAAGTAGATTTTCAGTAGCAACAAACAAGCATGTGCATAAGGCCTACTATTAATACATCAATTCAATTCAACAAATATTCCTGAGTGCCTACTGTGTGCTGGAGACGGGCCTGAGTGCTGCAGAGGACACAAAAATGTGTAAAACATAATTTTTGCCCTAAAGGTCTTTATAATGTAGTAGAGATTGATGATCTCATTGTTTCAAGCACACAAAAAATAGTTGTAGGTGGACCAAAACATTTGATAGTCCATTACTACATGTCTGGAAGATGCCAACTACTTTAGCAGAAGACAGAGTCAAAGTGTAAACATGCAAATTTAATTTGTAAAACTAAGCCTTTATTGAAATGAGTCCTGCTAGAGTATCCTTTGAATGTATCTCTTCCCGCCATTCCACTCCCATTGCCATTATTTTTATTTAGTCATGCATTTCATCTTACCTGTACTACTACACCGGAGCAGCTAGGAAAATAGCATGACACAGTGCAGCGGTTCTCAAAGGTTTCTGTATCTTGAACCCCTTACAACGAAAACAAATGTGTTCTGAACCTCCAGGGAAATTTAATATGTTATTCATAATTCAAGGATAATGTTTATACAAAAAAAGTTCCAAATAAAAACTCATATTATATAACCATAATATAAAATTTATTCTATCTATAATTATGAAAACCCAAAATATAAAATTACAAAATCATGAATATTTGATATGGAACATTCTGTAAGAATTAAAAGAAGTAATCCAGAAATCTGTCATAAGATTACTATTACCTGTAAGACTTCATATTAAATTTCTTTTATCTCATAAATTTTGTTGACAAAATATATTTTTATGAAATAAATTACAACTTAGAAGATATATAACATAGTAACCACACATAAACAATTTTGATGTTGGACTTTTTAACAGGAGTTTGTAATATTTAGCTCAATACCAGACAAATAATCCTAATCCTGATACTATATTGTGTTTATTTATGTATTTGATTTAAAACAAGTAAAAGGTGAAAATGCTCACTCACAGGGATATGCAGTAAAAATGGTAGAATAATTTTACAAGCTCTCTTGCTTAGAGACAGAAATTCTTTTTAAAAATTTTAGCCACCTGATCAATTGATGAAAATGAATAGCTAATTAAAACATAAAATACTTTGTATAATATATTATATTTATTAATATATAACATATTTATATAATATAAAATATTCACTTTACTACTGGATAATGACAAGCACTTTATTAAATAATAAATGTACTTTAAGTTCAATGTATATACTGCTTCATTTTAAGAATATATATAAACTAAACTTTGTAAAGAAAAAATTTCTTTCTCTGATTTTTCTTTCACAACATGACTAATGTGGAAATATTTTTAATATGATTGCATGTGTACAGCCTATATCAGATTGCTTGTCATCTCGGGGAATGGGGAAGAGGAAAAATTGGAACTCAAAATCTTATAAAAGTGAATGTGGAAAACTATCTTTAAATGGAATTGGAAAAAAATAAAATACTCTTAGGTAGAAAAAAAATTTCTTTAGATATGACTTCTCTTCTTTCAGTGTGCACATACTGGCTCTTCTCTCACAGAAGCTCTATTGAACAACTAACTGATATTGCCAACAAATTCATCTGAAAATCCTCCAGACAGAAGAATAGTACCATAAATAGAGGATAAGTCCAAATTGGAAATCAGCCTTAATACTGCAATCAAAGGCAATATAAGGTTTGTTTCTGCAGAATGTTTATAATCAACCGTGATGATTTCAAAATGTTTTTAATATGCATGCCAGGAAATCATACTTTTCAAAAATCCTGACATTTGTACTGCAAGAATGTTAATGTTTGTAACATCTTGGTCATGTGATTACACAACCGATGAAGTAGAATTACATGGTAACATTGGGGAATGAGGGAGCTACTCTAGTGCAGCATACAGAATGTAAATGAGGGTGTGCATATGTGTATGACCATCTGCTGAGAATCTGTTTGCACTCAAATATTGAAGCCTTGTGCTGGTTTGGAAACAATTTGATGACAGGTTGAAAAACTGCAAAAATATGTTACGCTTAGACATGGTAACAGTTTGAAGTAATTACTGCACAGACACTAAAATTACTGTGTGTATGATCATGAAGATTTTGAATTGGTACAGAAACAAATCTAGAATGCCTCAAATGTACACATGCTTATTGTCACAGAGGAAAAATATATTTGTGATGTAATAGAGTCATTATCTGCTGCTTAAGGTATCATTAAAGAATTTTTAACATGAACCCCTTGGTCCATCACCTACCAAACATCAAACCACTAAGACCCACTGTCATGGTGGACAGAGAGCTGGCCTCAAAGGCAGGAAGACTAGGGTTCAAATCCTGCCTCTGACACATACTGAATGTGTGGCTCTGGGCAAATGATTTAACTTTTCAATCTCTAGGTAACTCTCTAAAACCCTAAATTTCAGAGAAGGTGCCCACCTACATTAGTAGAGGGAGTTTCTTCATCTCAGAGTTCCCTATATTAATGAAGACCTAAGGCTAGTCCCAATCTTTCTACCATTTTACTAGTCTCCTGATTGATTTCACTACCTCTAATACAACTGACATACTGCTACTAGATTAACCTTGCCTATGCACAAATGTGACCACATCACTACTTTGCTCAATAATCTTCAATTGCTTTCCATTGCCTTCAAGATAAAGTCAAAATTCCTGGGGGGCAGAGCCAAGATGGCGGCTGAAAGCAAGGACTAGCATGAGCTCCCCACCAAGTCCCTCCAAAAACCTATAAAAATGGCTCTGAACCAATTCTAAAACTGCAGAACCCACGAAACAGCATAGGGAAGCAGGGCTCTAGCCCAGGACAGCCTGGATGGTCTCTCGGTAAGGTCTATCCCGCACGGAGCTGGGAGCAGAGGGGAGCGGAGCTGAGAGGAGCAGAGCCCAGAGTGGGCAGCGCGGACTGACCACACCAGGAGCCAAGCGGAGTGTGTCCTAGCACCCTGAATTAGTG
>CM053622.1:295933812-295948806 GCA_028646595.1 Phalanger gymnotis | reverse complement strand
TCTTACAAAAGAAAAAGAAACCTCCTTTGTCAGACCACATGTCAATATTTGGGGTTTGTTAATTATGGCCACTCTATGTTCTGGCCAAACTGCACGATTTTACTAAGTTACCAATAATATCCTAACCCTCAGATCCAATGACATTTTTTTCCTTTTCCTCAGCTTCTTTGAGGTCCATCTATGCAATTCTTGATGCTGTTGTCAGCCCCAACTTCCGTGCACTCTTTCCTTCATCTGCTTCAGACACCACACTCTCCTCATTCTCCTGTCTAACCACTCCTTTACTTCCATTAGCTAACTGTCCTCTTCTCAATCCCTTGAGTAGAGAAGAGATTTTTTTAAGTAGCTATGAAGTTGGATTTCTATAGAAGACCTTACATACAGCCTACATACTGTTTGCATTAAGGCTGGACATGAGTGAATTTGTAAATTGTAGCCCAAGCTCCTGAGCTAATTTAATAGCATGAGAAAAGGAAAAAGGCAGCACGGTTGGGGGAAGGAAGAAAGCTTACCACAGGTATAAAAACAAGCAAGCAAATAAAAACCTCCCCATAGTACATAGATCCAATAGGACAGTGATGAGGCAAGATACAAATACAGACTGATGTTTAATCATCAGTGAGAGTAAGGAAAAGAAAGGAAGAGGTAAGAATTAGATGGAAGTTGGATTGCGACAGAAAACTTCAGCAGCCACAAATAAGGGCAGTTACTTTTTGCATTAACATTTGTCAGAACAACTGGCCTAAGCGAACAGTCTCACATAACAGTAGAAAATCAGAAGAGGAAAAACCCTGGAAAATCACTCAGGGAACTCATCCTCCTTTACCTTCTCTCCCTCAGAAAAAAAGTTAGTAAGGGGTCAGCTGTTCTGGGCCTAATTCTCACCAATAAGGATAAATGGCTTGCCAAAATAAAAATGATGGGAAACTTGGAAGAAAGCATCTTTGAATTTGTGATAAATAAGGGGAAAGCTAGGTATCTTTCCAGTCACTCATGTTTGCAACCTCAGCATCATGCTCCAGTCCTTACTCTCCCTCATTCCATATATCCAATCAGTTGCCAGATCTTGTAGATTTTACCTGTATGACCCCCTGATCATCCAATCTCTCCTCTGTACACAAAGACAACAAACCTAGTCCAGGCCCTCATCAGCTCTCACCTGGATTACTGCACTAGCCTTCTAAATTGGTCTCTCAGCCACTTTCTCTTCTCATCCCCTCAACAATCCATTGTCCACACTGTCTCCAAATTGATATTACTAAGTATAGGTCTGACCATCTGCTTTCTCCGCATAACCTTCTTGCCTCTAGGATAAAATACAAACACCTCTATTTGATTTGAAAGTCCTTCACTAGCTGGCTCCAACCTATCTTTCTAGGCTTACTGCACATTACACCCCCTTCATTCACTGTTCAAACCAGACTAGCCTTTTGGCTGTTGGCCCACACATCCTATCTTCCATTTTAATGCCTTTCAACGGGCTGCCCCTGTGCCTGAAATGTTCTCTCATAGAATCCCTGGCTTCCTTGGATGCCACCTCCAGGAAACATATCCTAATCCTCTGCTCCCCACCCCACCAAAAATTATTTTGTTATCTATTTCCTGTTTAATTTTTATGACTTGTACATGGTGTTTCTTCTCAATGCACATTCCTCAGTACCAGTCAGTTTCTTTTTTATCTTTGTATCCCATCCCCTAGCATAGTGCCCAGCATATAATAGGTGCTTAATAAATGCTTATTGAACAAATCAATGAACCATGGATTTTTAAAAAGCAACCAAAGAAAGGATAGGCATAATAGGAAAGGTACAAAATAATAGGTACATTCTATAGGGGAAACTGAAGTAAGAGGAATTTACTTATTCCAGAGCAACCAGAGTAGAATGCTCTTGACAATGAAGCTATGACAATAAAAACAAGTGACTCTGATGAGGAAAAAAAGAGATCTGTCTGAAAGATCAATGTGAATGTGTAGGAAAATCTTTGCTGGCTTTAGATGGAAACAATGGCAGCTAATTGAAGATGAATGCTAAAGTTTGGCACTATTCTCCAAGAATGTCAGAAACATTAAAACCCAGACCAAGTGCTATATTCTGGTCAAGAGATGGAAAAGGAAGCCATAGTAGACATACTCAGGGAAGACAGAGTGACTGATGACAGACAACAGCAAAAGGGCAGAACTACTCAACTCTTACCTTGCTCCTTTTTTCCCCACAAAGGAGACAGATTTTTGGACTGAGAACGATTGAAAAATAAATAATAGAGGGCTGTAACCCAAGATATGTGAGGTGGTATTACGAGAGCCCTCAGCTTTTCCCACTGAATTCAAATCACCAGGTCTGGGCATCCAGGAAAAAAAAATTGAAGATGTGATGCTTGAACTTTAGTCCATAGTCTTTGAAAAATCCTTGAAAAAGAGGTGGACTAGAAATAGATATATGTTCAAGTTTTCAAGAGAAAAGAGAGAAAGTCTTCAAACAATAGGCTGCTGAGCCTAATTTTAATTCCTGGTAAAATTGTTAAACATGTTTTCAGAGGGAATGGTTTGTGCAAACGCACGCGTGCGCGCGCGCACACACACACACGAACACACAAAATGATCACGACTAACAACTCAGTATGACAGGGATACCTGACTAGGAAAACCTAGTATAGTGGACTAAGGGCTGGGCTTGGAATTGGAAAGATCTGTGTTCAAATGAGCCTTTCACAATTACTGGTAGTATGACCCTAGGCAAATCATTCATGCCTCAGGCAACTCTCCAGGACATAGTTACTAAGTCACAGGAGCTGTGGATAGAAGGCTGATCCAAATTCACACATTCCTTCAGCCCTGTCCCCACCTTCTGCCATGGCTATTGGAGTTGCTGCCCAACAGGGCCACCCTGTATCCTGTATCACATCTGCTTTGCCAGCCTAGCCCTATTCTGGGGTGCAAGTCCAGCAGAAGTCCAAGGCTGGGGATGATGCCCCTTTTCATGGGGGTATTTTAGTATTCTTTAACCATTTAACATGTATAAAATCATACTATCATTTTTATTAGGTTCCTATCTTTTTTATTGCATCACTAATGAAGTTTCCAAGTGTCATGTCCCTAATCTCATTTTCCCCATAAGCCCTATTGTTTTTACTGCAAGATTTTACAAAACATAGTGATTTTTAAGTACTCAAATGCTGAGTTATAAGAGAACTAATTCAATGTCTTTATTTTTATTAACTTTTGTTTTCCTTTGTAGTTTTATTATTTTTTATTGTGCATTTAAAAACATTATTCTGAGAAGAAGTTCATTCATAGACTTCATCGGACTTCCCAAAGGGTCTAGGACAGACACAAAAAAGTTACAAAACCCTGCATTTGACATGTAATAAATGTTTGTTGTTAAAAAAAATAAATTTAGTGTTTGTACAGATTTTTAGACAAGTAATCCACAAATTTCAAAAGTATCATCACTAATATATTAAGAAAATACTGGATTACAAAGAAATAATATCAGTGCTTCTCTAAGTCATTTTATTGCCACAAGAAAGACTTTATTAACCACCACTAATTTTCATTTTATGATTTTTCATCCTGACCTCTAAGGATCCTTTCACTGCTAAAATGCTATTAATCTATGGGCTAGGTTCTACCTTACTTTGACCATTTCTACAAAGGAAACATTTGCTAAAAATATTAATAGTGCAAACATGATTTCAGGAAGTGTATTTAACCTTCTTAAAAGAGTCAACAGTTTTTAAAGATTTTAGCAGATTAATTGGTTTATGCAAATGATAATTACAGATGTTATTTATTTATTAAATAACAAGGAAAGTAACAGTCCCACTATATTTTGCCACTTTGGTAATACACTTAAGTACACAGACTATCCGACACTCACTGCTAAAAATATTAAAACTATATTTAAAGACATTCTATAATTCAAAATAATTCAGATGGTTGTCCCCCAACCTAATCCAAATTATAAAGGCATTACTTTATCTTTTGTTATCATTAACATTAATGTTTGTTACAATAAAACCATAATGATGATTAGCTATCACAATATCCTAAGTATTTTTTTTCAAACTTTAATGATATAAATTTACGACTTGTTGCTTCAATGATATAAATTTACGACTTCCTTCCATTGCAATTTTGTCATCAACTGATGGCTAACCAAGTCCTGGCAAGGTTAAGATTAATATAAAAGAGTAGAAAATCCATGGCATAGAGTGACTTCAAAGACCAAGCAGCAAGGGTGGGCCTGGTCAGGACAGGAGGATCTTAGAGCAATAATGAGCCCTCAGAAGACTACCTCCAAAAGACAAAGCCGAAATGAATGTTCTTTGATGCTTCAAATGCAAAACCCAAAGGAGCTAAAGCCCCCCAAAATTAAGCCACCAGCTTTAAAGGAAAACTGCTTGTCCATGATCCAAAAGTGGACCATCCAAGCATGCAGCCAGGGAAATAGGGATATGAGCAAAAATGTTCAAATTGATTTAGTTTTCTTAACTGTTTGTTTAAGAAAACCCATTCAGTCCCACAACCCCTTAGAAAAAAAAGATTGAAATCAAGCAAGAGACCCTATCAGTTAAGATCATCTGCTACATGCCTCTTCCATTGTGGACCCTGTATTCCCCCTCCTCTAAAAATAGGGTTTTTTTGGAAGGGGGAGAAGAGTCTTTATTGAGAAGCTTAAGAGCATCAGTTCTGAAATCCCTCAATCTTATCTCTTCCCTAACCTAAAATATCTGTTTCTACACTCATTCTTCCCAAGTCTCTTTTTCAAGGTTTACTTTTTGTTACTTACCACCTACCTGATCTTGAATCAGTCATTAAATGAGGGAGCAAGACCATCGGTGCTTCTTAAACTGTGGGTCTCGACCCCATATGGGGTCTTGAAAAATTTGGCAACAATAAAAGGTTTCTGAATGTGCAACGATCAAAAATGAATTAAAAATCAAAAGAGTAATGAATCCGAGGTGTGTCTGGAAGGGCTTGCCCATGTTGCATCTTACAACTTCACCGCAGCCTTGGTTCTGAACACAAAGCATGTGCACTTTGCACTGCACATGCCCTTAGGCCATGCAACGCCAACTAACTGCTCAAAAAGTAAAAAGAGGTCTTGAGTCAAAAAAGTTTAAGAAGTCCTGGGCTAGATGGCCTTTATCCTTAGACTAGATGGCCCTTTCATCTCTAAAATCTGTGATCTCCTATGACAATTGCTCTACCTGTGTTCAATTCAACAAACATTTAGCAAGCAAACTTCTACATACAAATACAGATGCTAAGAATACATAGATGAATAATAACACAGTCCCTACTCTAAGGCAGCTTATAATCTACTGGGGAGGGGGTGCCCATGAGAGAGATGAAGCATCAGCATCACACAAATAATTATCATCAAGACAAAAGAATGCTCTTCAGTAGAGCTGCTCCAAGAAAATCTGGGAGAAGAAGAAACACAGAGACAGATAGAAAGAGCAGAGGAGAGGGAAGGAGAGAGATTCCCTTAAACTGGAGAGATGAGATATATAGAAAGTCTTCATGAAGGCTATAGCACCCTAAACTGGGCTCTAGAGTATCTCTCCTCGCTTGCCGAGGGTACTCAATCCCTCATTTCTTTCTCTCTCTATCATATCTAATCCCTCTCTCCACTAACGCTTTCCCATTTGCCTTCGAACATAGACAAGCCTCTCCTATCTTGGTGGAAAAAAACCAACAAACCAACAAACTCACCATTTTGCCCTGCTGCCCCCTTGGCTATCATATAGTGCCTTTCCTTCCTATTTCCTTCCCAGGCATCAAGGTGGCACCACAGACAAACAGGAAGACCTGAAATCAAATCCAGCTGCAAACACCTATGCAACCCTCGGCAAGTAAGTCACTTAACCTCTGTCTGCCTGTTTTCTCACCTGTAAAACAGGAGACATGACAGCATCTACCTCCCAGGGTTGTTGTGAAGATCACAGTGCCTGGTACATAATAGTGGCTTAATTAATGCTTGTTTTCTTCCTTCCTGTCACTACAAAACTTCTCAAATCATTGCTTTGTATCCACTGCTTCTACTTCCTTCCTACTTTATCCTTTTAGCGCCCTGTTACTGATTCTCCCCTCACCCCCCACTGCTCTCCTGAAATTCTACTCTCTAAAGAAACCAATGATCTCTCCTTCCCCAGATCTAAGGGCCTTTTATCTCTCATTTAGCTCTCATTTTCTTGCCCTTTCTTCAGCCATTGACACCACTGACTTCTCAACTTCTTGAAAACTTTCCTCATACTTGGGTGTTTATAATGCTAGAAAATCCTAGCTGTCCTACTTCTGCCTGCTTTTCCTCCTCCTGCTCCCTCAGTGTGGGTATTATTCAGAGTTCTGTCTTCAGTCCTCTATCCTTCCCTGACTACACACTCTTCCTTGGAGATGTCATCACCTTCCACAACTCTATCATCTCAGTATAGATGATTACTACATCGATAGCCTGGGGCAGCTAGATGGCCCAGTGAGTCACCATCCCTGGAGTCAGGAGGACCTGAGTTCAAATTCAACTTCAGACACTTGCCACGCTTACTAGCTGTGTGACCTTGGGCAAGTTACTTAACCCCAATTGCCCTGCCTTCCTGCCTCCAAAAAGAAAAAGAAAAAAATCTATAGCCCAAGTTATCCTCTTTCCCTCAGGATATAAACCCTGCATTTTTAGTGGCTTGCTGGATGTCCCACCCTCACATCAAATTCAACATGAATAAAGCTAATTTCATCTTCTACCCTAGGGTAGGCCATGGCCAGGCCTCTTCACATAACTTTAGAGGAAACAGGTCCTGGGAAGTAGATAGAATTTCAAGGGGTGGGGGGGGCGGCGTTCCTTGGCTATGTTATCTAAAGGAGTTCAAAGGGGAAGTCCCTAGCCTATACAACAGACAGGATTACAACACACTAGAGTTGGAGGATGCTGTTGGATAGTAGCCCCCCTCCCATAGAGGCAGCTAGAACATAATGGTTTCTTTGTTTCAAGCAGAACAGAAGGCTTTGAACTGGTAATATGCTATCTGAGCCCCTTAGACATATAAAACTGTCCAGCAAAGGCAATACAGTTCTCCCACACCATGTGCATCTGTACCAGCCACCAGCTAGAATTGTTAGTACTATCTCTATGGGGGAAAGAAAGACAAGGGAAGGTAATGAACACCAACTGGACTAGAACTGAACCAGAACCAGGACTACCCACATGTATTCTTTTTCTGTATTCTATTAACTGTATTTTTATAAGTTAAGTAAGTCTATTCTTTTATACCCCTTGTTCATGCCAGGTTGACCATTTGTGCCATCCAGATACCTAGGCTTAAGATTTTTTCATAAGCCTCCCATCATACACCCAAAAGAGTTTCCACTCTGACTTTGCTATTGTTAATGATAACAACATTCTACTTGTCAAATCTGGGATTTGCCTTTGTCTTCCCTCTTCCTTGCCTCCCTCATCAAATGATGTAGTAGATTTAGAGCTGGAATAGACCTTGGTGGTCACCTCCTTCAACCCCCTTAATTTGCAGATAAGAAAAATGAGGCCCAGAGTGGTAAAATGATTTGCCCAAGATTATATTGGCATAGAGAGAATCTGAATCCTGGTCCTTTGACCTCAAATCCAGCACTGATTCCACCCCTCAAACCAGCTACCAGTCCCCTTAGAGTAGTATGGAGAAGTTCCCTTTCATAGCATTTCATATTTCTACTTGAACCTTTCCACTCTTAACACTACTCACATATTGCATCATGCTTAGGATACTTACAAATTCTAATTAATAGACTTCCTACTTACAGTCACTCCCTCTTACAATCTACCCTACACACAACTGTCAGATTAAACATCCTAAAATAGCAACTTCATCATGTCACTACTCAACACCCTTTACTGGCTCCCCATAGCCTACAGAATAAAGTCCAAACTCCTTATCCTGGTATCCAATGTCATCCAGAAGCTAATTCCAACCTACCTAGCAGTGTGATGTAGCAACTAAAAAAGTTCATGTGACCTGCGGCTACACCGAGGGACATAGCTTCCAGGAACATAGAGATTTCAGTCCCAGTATACTCCGCCCTTATCAGACCTCATCTGAGCACATTTAAGGACACTGATGACCTGGATAGGGTCCAGAGGAAAGCAACCAGGATGATGAAGATCCTTCAGCCCATATCATAGGAGCATTAATTAAAAGAACTAGGCATATTTAACCTGAAGAAGAGAAGACTCAGGGGAGCCATTATAACTATGTTCCAGTAGTTGAAGGACTGTCATATGGAAGAAAGATTAAGTCGTTCTGTCAAAGTCCCAGAGGACGGATCCAGGAGCAAAGGATGGAAATTGCAAAGAGGCCATATAGACTTAATGTCAAAATAAACTTCTTAACAATTAGAACTATGCAAAAATGGAAGTAACTGACTTGAAAGATGGTGGTGAGCTCCTTCTTCTTGAAGGTCTTCCAATAAAGACTCTTAGGCTAGATGACCACTTAGGGCAGCCATAGTGCATAGTGCTGAGCCTGGAGTTAGGAAGACTCTTCTTCCTAAGTTCGAATCTGGCCTCAGACACTTACTAGCTGTGTGAATCTGGGCAAATCGCTGAACCCTATTTGCTTCAGTTTCCTCATCTGTAAAATGAGCTGAAGAAGGTAATGGCAAGCAACTCCAGTATCTCTGCTAAGAAAACCCGTAAATGGGATCACAAAGAGTCAGACATGAAAGAAAGGAATGAACAGCAAAAATATGACTACTTGTCAGAAATGTCATATCAGAGATTCCTTTCACATATTTTTCAGACTTGATGGCTACTGAGGTCCCTTCCAAGATTTCAAATTCGGTGATTCTATTTTTTGAGATTTCTTCCAACTCCAGCCATTGTGCGCCTCAACAAGTCTTACGTTGTCCTTTGCTCTCTCTGTTCCATACTCACACTATCCCCTTCCTGAAGTGCCTTGTCTACCTCTTTTATATCTTCCCAAATCCTATCCATCTTTTGAGGACCAGTTCAGATCCTGACTCCACTAGGAAGTCTTGTCAGACCATTCTAGTTTATCGTAATTACCTTCTTCTTTCAATGTAGTATTTATGACATTATTTTAAAATTATTCACGTACTGACTTATGACATTTTTGCATTGCTGTCTTGCATTGTGATTTAACTTTTAATATACTTATGCCATGTCTCTCCAATTCAACTGTAGAGGTTGTCAGAAACGTAAATTTTTCACATTTCTTTCAACACATAGCACAGTGTATCTTGCACAGGTCAAGTGTTCAATAAACATTTATTGCATTTATATAAATAATTCATTTATTGCATCTATATAATTACATCCTCGATGCAATTAAGATGAGAGTCATCTTAGAACATGCCTTAGAGTCAATTAGGTTGTGTAGTGGCTAGGGCCTAGAGTCAGGGACGACTTGAGAATCTAGCATCAGACAGTACCTAGTTCTAGACAAATCACTTAACTTTCTGCCTACCTCAATTTTTTCAACTGTAAAATGTAAAAAAAAAACCTCTCACCTTCCATGATTGTTGTGAATATCAAACAAGATAATATTTGTAAAGCACTTAGTGCAGTTCCTGGCAGATACTAGGTATTTAATAAATGCTTGTTCTTTTCCCTTTCCCTTCATTTGAGAAAAATTTGGTATGCACTACAACAAAGTGAAAAACAAATTAAAAAATAAGTTCAAAACTTTAACATCAGTATTTCGAATATACAAAATAAATTGTGCTAAAGGGAGCAAAGTTGTACTGATAATTCTGTGGACTAAGGACTTCACTTAATAAAACCACTTATGTTATAAAATTTGAAGAACTATGTCAATATATTTCTATAATCACTTAAAATAGTTGACTACCGTAGACTCAACCACAAGTCTAATTCAAGGCACATCTTGATATCCTTCAGTGGCATCTACATTTCATTAAAATTATTAAAATCAAAAATATAATGTAACAGACAGAAACACAGTGGCAAATTGAAGTCATTTCACAATTCTGGGCCTCAGTTTCCTCATCGTTTGAATCTGGTAAGACTTTTAAGAGCCCTACCAGCTCTAATATCAAATTAGACCAAGCTACAATTTTCAAAATGTGTTATTTTTACAAAAAGAAGGTCATGAAATTGAGAAATACATTGGAATTCTCCAGGAAGATCCCAATTTCTATGTCTTCTCTTAAGAAAAAACCCTCCATCATAATTCTCATAGTCTCGAGATTCTAGAAACCAACTAAAAAGGTATGCCTTGAATCAATGAAGTATTTCTAGCACAAAAGAAGGTATTTGAAACTCTGCAATTCTATTAATGGCAGTAACCAAACACGAGGGTAGTTTTCCAGTCTCTGTGCAACTTAAGTACAGAAAGTGATGTCGATAGTTATTTGTGCACACTTAAACTTTCTCTCAACTCCCCATATAAATGGAGGGAAGCAGTGACATAAATAACACAGAAGTCATGTATCTAACATTTTGGGATGCATTTGGATAATTCCACGTGAATATCAGTATGTCTGATGGAATTCACAATACTTCAAATGACATAATTCACTTGACTGTGGAATCAATGCCTTATGCAAGAAGAGATGTTGAATGGAAGAGGGATGAGATTTGTTGTTCTTGACCCTAGAAGACAGAACTTGCTTCAATGAATAAAGATTGCAAAGGGGAAAGTGTAGGGTTGATGCAATAGAAAACTTCCTACCCAAAAGTGGAACAAGCTGCCTTGATAACTGAGCCCCTCACTTAAAATCTTCAAGCAATGACTGGAAGATCATTTGTAAAGTAAGATAGAGAGGGGATTCTTACTAAGATAACAGGTTAGATTGCATGGCCTCTGAGGTCTCTTCCAACTCTGAGATTCTTATAACCATGATTTAAAAGGGGTTGTGGCACTGAATAAATGCTTGCTAGTCAGGAGATTTTTTTCTGCTCAAGTTCCCTGGGTTCGGCCACTGATTAGGGGTGAAAAGAAGATTCTTCCCTAAACCTCACCCCTAACCCATCCTTCCTGGCCTTTACCCTACTAGCTTCAGCTTCTCTAGCAGCCAGTAGCACCTTTCTTCTCTTCTGCCACCCCAAAATACATAGGCATAATGTTTAAATTTGCCCAGAATCAAATAATCTGTAAGTGTGTGAGGAGGCATTCAAACTCACAACTTCCCTGCTGATCAGCACACATAGGAAGTTAATGTACATGCACACAGGTTAAATTTATTATAGTTAGAAAACTCATTTTACCACTTATACCAAACATATAAATATTAGAAACATTCCCTAAAGATATAATTTTTAAAAAACTATCTGTGCCAAAATATTTAAAATTGCATTATCTGTAAAAACAAAAAACTGGAAACAACCTCAATATCTAATGACTGGGGACTGTCTAAACCCACTAGCAGACATCATTGTACTGGAATACTATAGTACCATTAAAATGATAAAGTAACTATTAAGAAATATGGAAAAGGGCAGAGCCAAGATGGCAGCTAGAAAGCAAGGACTTGCATGAGATCCTGCCCAGGTCCCTCCAAAAACCTATAAAAAATGGCTCTGAACAAATTCTAGAGCTGCAGAACCCACAAAACAACAGAGGGAAGCAGGGCTCCAGCCCAGGAAAGCCTGGATGGTCTCAGGGAAGGGTCTATCGCCTGGAGCTGGGAGCGGAGCAGAGCCCAGCATGGGCTGCATCAGGACCAACCAGACCAGGAGCCAGGCGGAACAGGTCCTAGCACCCTGAATCAGTGAGCTGTGGCAGTTACCAGACTTCTCAACCCACAAACACCAAAGACAACAGAGAAAGTTAGTGGGAAAAGCTGCGGGGATAGAACAAAAGGAGTTTGAGATTCTGCCACCCCCCTCCCCCCGGGGGCAGCAGAGGTGCAGCTCTGAGGACAGAAGGACAGCTGCAGTTGCTTCTGGCCCCAGGCCCACCTAGTGGGAGGAATTAAGCTGCGGATCAAAATGGCAGTGCAGAGCCCACTTAGATGGTTGGCAGTTCTTGGGGGAGGAGGAGCACTGGTGTGGCAGAGCTTGCTGTGTAGAAATAGCTCTGAAAACAACAGTGCAGCCCCTCAAGCTTGGGACAAAGTACTCTATACTCTACAAGCAGTCATACCACAACAAAAAAACTCAAGGGTCAAGTAGTTGGCTGGGAACATAACCAGGCAGTGAAAATGGACTCAGATTCAGACTCAAACTTTGGAATCTTTCTTTGGTGACAAAGAAGACCTAATCATACAGCCAGAAGAAGTCAACAAAGTCAAAGAGCCCACAACAAAAGCCTCCAAGAAAAACATAAACTGGTCTCAGGACATGGAAGAGCTCAAAAAGGATTTGCAAAAGCAAGTTAGAGAAGTAGAGGAAAAACAGGAAGAGAAATGAGAGTGATGCAAGAAAACCATGAAAAACAAGTCAATGACTCCTTTAGGAGACCCAAAAAAATACCGAAGAAAATAACACCTTAAAAAATAGATTAACTCAAATGGCAAAAGAGCTCCAAAAAACCAATGAGGAGAATATACAGGCAATGGGGCATAGAAATCTACCTTGCTCTACAAGAAAGTAAGGGAAAAGGAGATGGGGGGAAGTGGGGTGACAGAAGGAAGGGCTGACTGGGGAATGGGGCAATCAGAATATATGACATCTTGGAGTGGGGGGAGGGTAGAAATGGGGACAAAAATTGTAATTCAAATTCTTGTGAAAATTAATGCTGAAAACTAAAAATATTAAATAAATAAATAATGATTAAAAAAAGAAATATGGAAAAGACATAGGAAGAAATGCAAAGTGAAGAAAGCAAAACTGGAAGAGTGGCAAAAACACCGACTACACAAAAATACATACATACATACACACACATATGAGCAACATCATCTCAATCAAGGAAATTAAGAGGCACAGTTAACATGCTACCGTTATTTGTGTATTACTGTATATTTGTATTGCCAATTATCCCAAATACACATTTGATGATTTCTTACATATAACTAACTTCATCATAAAAAGTACCAGATTTGACTACAATATATGAGTATTTCAGCTTACAAATTATAAACTAATATTGTTATATTACTTTAAGGTTTACAAAGTACTTTACATATCTTATTTCATTTGATTCTTACATGGACCCTATGAGGTTGGTGCTATTATTATCCCCATTTTTTCCAATGAGGAAACAAAGATTGAGAGGTTAAGCAGTTTAAGTCACACAGCTAGAGTCGGAGGGAAGATTCAAACTCAGATCTTCCTGGTTCCTACTCTAATCTTCTATTTCCACCTTCTCATCCCAGGTCACACTGCTGCTTAGAGACTTCCTTTGCTGCTCCTAGATTAGGATTCCACCTTTGTAGAGTGAGATCATAGGAAGGCAGATTCAAGCTGTTCTTAAATAGAAACTATAGGAATCCGTTCCTAACTAGAGTTGCTGAAAAATCAAACAGGCTGACTCATTAACTGATGGACTCCCAATCACTGAAAGTGTTTGAGCAGAGGCTGAATCTCTTGAGGATGCTGCAGAAGGGATGCTGGATATATGTAAGAGGTTAAACTAAATTATCCCTAGGATTCTAAGATGTTCTTTTTTCTCTCTCTTCCTTCTCTCTCACAACTCCTTTCACTCATCCCTGTTGGATTAAATCATGCTAAATATCCCCTCTCCAACAATCCCTGACCCCTTTCTTTCTATTAATGAGCTATACTCTTAATTATTATGCTTTTTTTACTTTGGCTTGAATTCTTTATCCCTCATTTTCCTGAATTCAATCCACTCTTCTCAAATTTTTATCACCCACTCTCCTTTGGTCACTTATCTTAGCATAGGCAAACCACTTTTTCTCTCTGGCCTCAGTTTTTTCATCTGTAAAATGAGGGGACAGAGAACAGAGATCAGGATAAAATGACAGGCAAATTACTATCTCATGACATTCTATTGCACTTTTAAATTGCTTTAGCTATTGGGAATTTCTTCCTTATGTTGAGCTGAAATTTACCTCTCTCTGACTTCCTCCTCCAAAAGGTAGGATGTCACTTTGGCACAGGCAAAGTACAGAGTGGAATAAAGTGAGAAAGCCATAGTGAATCATAAGAAAATTATCTCTTCTGCTTTAATGATGCCAATAGAAACTTGAAATCCGGATCTTTGTGGAATAAAACTCAACTATATTCATTTTTGCTGTTGTTTTATTAAAAAAAAATAAAGACAGCTGAACATCCATTGTAACACTGTAAAGTATGAAGTTATTATATGATGTGGTTGTTGCTGTTATTCAGTCGTTTCAGCTATGTCCAACTTTTTGTGACCCCATTTGTGGTTTTCTTGGCAAAGATACTAGAGTGATTTGCCATTTTCTTCTCCAGCTCATTTGACAGACAAGGAAACTGAGGGACACAGGGTTAAGTGCCTTGCCCAGGGTCACATAGCTAGTAAGTGCTAAGGCTAGATTTGAACTCAGGAAGATGAATGGTTGTAACTCTATCCACTGAGTATCCACAGCACTCTATCCACTGTACCACCTACTTGTCCACATGATAACGTAGTAATGTCTTAAGTCTTAGTTTGACAAGAAAATATGAGCTCCAATAAAGTGTGTGTACATACTGTTTATATGTGTATATTGGTGAAAATTCCATAATATAACATATAATAGCCATCTATCTATGAGTATTTAATAGAATAAGGTTATTTTGGCATTTTAACTCCCAACTTACTGGGTTATTTATTTAATTAGAGGTTCCTGTCTTTATTAGGTAAGCATTTCAAACTGTTTGTAAAGGCTGGCAAAGATAACTTATACCAACACTGCCTCCCTTATTCCCCAGGGTAATTTTTTTTAATATCCTAATGAGTACTGGACCATCGAGGTGGGCACAAAAGGATGAGTGCCAGGCATAGTCAATAAATTTACTGATGGTTGACTGACCTTAGCCATATTACTTACATACACTCTCTCTCTCTCTCTCTCTCTCTCTCTCTCTCTCTCTCTCTCTCTCTCTCTCT
>CM053622.1:295906254-295933712 GCA_028646595.1 Phalanger gymnotis | reverse complement strand
TAAGTATAGTATAGTAGCTTTTTATAGAGATTGAGATCCAGTAACAGGGTTCCTAAAGAGGACATATTTGCTACTTCATGTCTGACTGAAAAAAGCCCTTGGTGCAACTGTATGGCTCACAATAATATGCTGTTTGTATACAAAAAAAATGACAAACCAGACCCACCATATGTAAATCATTATTTTCCAGGAGTAGTGAGTCAATTCAGCCACATTCTCATATCCATTCATCCCTGAGATCAATATCACATGTATCTGCAAGATATCTGACTAGGGTTAATAATAATAAATGGCTCACATTTCTCTAGCTAGTTTTAAGGTTACACACAGCATTTTACATACATTATCTTTTTTAATCCTTAGAACAACCCCATAAGGTAGTTATTATTATGCTCAAGTTAGAGATAAGAAGACTAAAGCTCAGAGATGGTTATTTAACTAGAGTCAAATAACTTGTAAGTATTGAAGACACATTCAAACTCAAGCCTTCCTGACTCCAAGTCCAAAACTCCATTCTCTATAGAAGGGGTCCACAGATCTTAAACTGGGGTCCACAGATCACTTTAGGGTAAATTTCAGGGAACCTATCAACCTGGATGGGAAAAAATTACAACTCAATTTTCACTAATCTTTCATTTACTTTATAATACTATGTATTTTATTTTATGCATTTAAAAACATTATTCTAAGGAGGGGTTCACAGGTTTCACCAGACTGCCAAAGGAATCTATGACACAAAAAAGGCAAAGAACTCCTGTACTACACCACGCTGCATCTAATAATAGCTGACATTTATGCAGCCCTTTAAGGCTCGCAAAGTGCTATATATACATTATCTCGTTTGATCCTCACAATAACCCCGTGAGGTCAGTGTTATTATTATAATCATATGACAGATGAGGAAAATGAGTCTCTTAAGTGACTTGGCCACAATCACAGAGTTAGGAAGAAATTGTGGCAGGATTGGAATCCAGGTCTTCTTGATTCCAAGTCTAGCACATTATTGCATGCACCCCACCCTTCTAAGGTGTGAGGGAGTACAAGTATACCTTCCGTTATTAATGGGTTCCACAAAACCAGAAAACTAGGTAAAATGATATTATGTAGGGAAGTTAGTTCTATGTGAACAATGTTTGAAACAGAATCAGCTGAACAGTATTCCATCAGGATTTTATGCCTATACAGGGAGATTGCGATATAATGCCTTAATGATGTTATCTGAGAATGACACTGTTCTGGGCAAACTTTTATGCAGTATTCTTACAACCCATAAACATGGAACAAAGTAACATTAAAGGTCATCCATAGGGTTTGAATCCATGATAATGGCCTCATTAGCATAGCACTATAAGTGGCTGAACAAGGTATAATAGAGAAACAGCTCAAATTCTTTGCACGAGCATTCTCTCAATTATCAGGAATAAATGTTTTCAGACAGACAGACATGTTAGTGGTGGTGTTACACACCTGTTATCCCAGCTCCTGAAGAGGCTCAGCCAGGCAGATCTCTTGAGCTCAGGAGTTCTGAGCTGCAGCAGGCTAACTGCATTGGGAATCCACCCTAAGTTGATGTTAATATGGTAAGACCCTAAGATCCCTAGGCTGCTAAAGGAAGGACAATAGCCTCTGCACTTCCAGCCTAGATAGGGAGGCCCAGTCTTTTTTTAAAAGTCCTAAAACTCCATCAAACAATGCACA
Organism: Phalanger gymnotis; assembly: GCA_028646595.1. Classification (NCBI taxonomy): domain Eukaryota; kingdom Metazoa; phylum Chordata; class Mammalia; order Diprotodontia; family Phalangeridae; genus Phalanger; species Phalanger gymnotis. Next base: position 295,932,014 of record CM053622.1, on the reverse strand, counting down.
TGTTGAATTTGCTATAAATCTTACATTTCTTAAGAAGACAGGTGTGTGAAAGACTTCTCTTCTAAAGAGATTTTAGAAAGTAAAGATAGAAGCTCATCAAAGTAAGGTGGATGTATTAGTCTTAATGTACTAACTTCCACCTGTACATTTCTACGTACCCAACACTATATTTAATCCTGTGAGAAATACAGGATATGGTCTTTGCCTCGAGGTTCATACAATCTACTTGGAAGCAAAAGACATAGCCACATGAAACAAGAGCAAACAACAGGAGACTGTATGATTAGGTGTGAAATTGCTTAGGAATGATTCTAAGTATTTAGGAGTTCAGAGGGAGATAAATAAGGGATAGGGTAGCCAGAGGAAACTTTATAGAAGAGGTTACCCTCAAAATGGACTTTGAGGACTGCATTAGATTTGAATAATTGATTGACTGAGTAGGTGGGGGGAAGGACATTTCAGATGGGAACAACAAAAGCCAGCCCCTAGAGACAAGAACCAAAGTGCTATGTACTCAGGGTCTGAGCCTAACCAAAGTGAAGAGTGGGTGTTAGGTAGCACTTGGAAATAAAATTGGGTAGGTAAATTAGGAAAGATTTGGGATATGTTCAAGCTCTACCTATATTACAAAATCACACTTCCCATTTTGACAGCAGACCTTATTTTACTCATTTCTGTGATAACTTTTTTATATATCACTTTTGCTTTATCAAAAGAAAACCCACCATCAAGTGAAAGATTCCTTGTATTAATTTCAACCTAAACAGGGTAACTTTATAGTTTTTGCTAAAATATTTATATTATATTATATTATATTATATTATATTATATTATATTATATTCTGTAATGTATTCTTTAAAACCTTTAACACGGTAGTGAATAAGTCAGGATTTACATAGTGGCACCCTGTGTTCAGAGAAGCAGCATGTTGTAATCGAGAGTGCTGAAGTGCAGCAAGGAAGAGAAGACGTGGGTTCAAATTTTGCCCCTGTACCAGATACATCGTAACTTTTGATGTGTGTTGATACTTTTGTCCTAAACCTAATTTTTTATTGTGTTCAGTAAGACCAATTTCCCTTAAGAAATAAGAATAAACATAACCATAATTATTTTGCTGAGCAAATATCTTTGTAATGTAATAAGAGCCCCTAATGAAGACTGTATCCATCTGTCAAACAGTGAGATAGAAAGGAAAACAACAGAATCAGACATTTAAAGCTCATCTAGTCTATCTCTTTCACTTTACAGATCAAGAAAATGAAATCCAGAGAGGGACAGTGATTTGCCCAAGGTCACAAAGTTAGTGGAAGTGTTTTATTAACACAGGTGCAACCTAATAATTTGCTGATAGCCATTAGCCACTACGCAAACTATTAATGTGTGCATACTATACAATGAATTCTGCTTTCTAAAAGAACTATCATAGAATTAGTTGTTTAGCTAAAATCAACATGGGAAAAATAGTCAACAGGTACTATGTAATCTGGATATTTATAGTTAAGTAATATGTGATATTTATAGTTAAGTAATATGTGTGGGACATATATGTTTATATATAGATATATATTCCACATGTGGAATAGACATAGGCATGTAAGCATTTATATCCATGTAAAAATCATTTATATTAATGATTTTTCATTTGAAGAGTCAGTTTTAGTGAATATTCTGGTGGATTGTGGTTATAGAGACTTTAACCAATCATTTAATGTAAGCTAACAGACCCTTTTTGCAGCCTTCCCTTCAGGAAACGTTTTCTGTATAAATTTGGCGTTTAAGTAAGCTGTGGAGGTCTATCTTGGAGTCTGCATGCAGTTCCTAAGACTAAGGGTATCTGCCACTCAGGCCTAGGGGTCAGAAGTCTCTATGGCATATCAACTGATTCTGTTCAACTGAGGACAATTCAAGCAAGCTGACAAAGCCAGAGGAACCACTCTGATTTCCAATTCTGTCTCTTGGAAAAGTTGCTTAAGCACATAGTTAAGTCTACTGTGAACACTGTTTACATAAAGTACCTACATTCTACTATAAATTGAGAAGACTAATGATTTCCTTCAAGGTTTCCCTAGAAGGGTCCCCAAAATCACAGGAACTGCAGGCTAAGATCCACAATGCTTCAATAAGACTATTATACCTATGATGACCCACTATATGGATCTATTTCCCGTAAACTCTTAAGCTAAACTATAGTTCTTAAGGTCAGAAAATGGAAGCTCTATCAAAAGTCCTCTTTTAATTGATAACAGATGATGAAAAAAACACATCTCATTTCCTAAACTAATTCTAATAAGCCAAATCCACAGAATACATACATATATATGCGCATATGATCATAGCAGCATAGATTTAGGGCTGGATAGACTTTAAAAGCCATCTATCATCTACACACTCATTTATGTCAACCTACTAAATTAACTTTCTACAAAGGGACCTGTACAGAGAAAAGACTGAACTCTTCTAATTCCTCATTCCTTAAGAAGGATTACTTATTAAAGAACAGAATCACCGACATACTAACAGAGTAAGAAAAACACCACTACCAAAGTCCAGAAGCCTCCATGTATTGTCTCCCCTCTATTTATGAGACAGGTAAACATGATACAGGAACCTAAAGAATACTCCCAAAAATCAATGTTCCTTTGGAATTTAGGTTATCTTTCCAAAATATTTATGAATGTTCAACCCCAAGGAAATGAATCATCTAAAAGTTCTGATGTGTATCCCTGCAGAAATTGGGCTCCTGAAGTCTTTTTTCTTCCAAGTTACATTCAGTAATTCTAAGTGGAAGTCAGTTCCACTCAGGTTATTTTTTTTCAACCTATAGCCCTTTGTTGCAATCATTTTATACAAAATGTCTGTCTTTATGGACAGAGTTTTAAAAAAAACACCCCTATCTTTTGGACTACAAAGCTATTCTTCCCAGGGGACACTTGTTTCTGGCTGAAAGGCCAAGAGTCTTTGTGCATGCTCCACCTCACCCCACCCCCAACAACTGATAGTCCCTAAAAAAGGCCCTGTGCCCACTGAAGGCCTGTTTTTCCTTGGAAGAAAATAGAAATACTCCACTAAGTGACAGAGGCGTGGATCCAGGCAGTCTATTCTGATGCTTGTACACTCTTTGGAACTATTACTGCAGTATATTTAAACAGAAGTGTATCAGACTGTAGCCAGAGGAAGGAAACTTGATGGCCTGCTTCACACACACCCCAACATTTGATAGATTCCTCTGGCTGGCCTGGAGCTGCATACATTAGATTATGGCACAACTTTTAAGTGAAATAAACTATCCCTTTTTTTCTTTAATCACTTACTGCCTATCTTCTTCCACTCATTCACCCCCTCCCCCTTCGCTGCCTCTCTCACCCTGGGAACGATGGCCAGAACCACTTTCAAAGTGACTAGTAAGTTATGTGTCCACGCACTCCTCCATCACTAGTCCCCACATGGGCAGACATGGGGTCGCCCAGACGGACATGGGGAGCTATGCTCATCTCAGGGCAAGGCCGAAGTCAAATCACTTTAAAATCCAACACCCGATCCCAAGGGGGAACTTTGGAAATCCGTTCTAGAGGCTGGAGAAGCACCTGCTGTGGAGCTCCCATCCCCCACCGCCCCCAGAACCGGAGCCCAGCATCCTCAAGAAAGCTGCTCTCCCCGGCTAGCCCTGGGGCATTCCGAGTCCTCAACCTGCATGGCAGTCTCAATGAGGCCACTAAGGAAGCAGCTTTCTAAATCACCATCCCACACAGGAGGTTTCTAACCTCTGTGCCGCAGCAGTGCACCCTCCCGCCCCCCCCGCGCATCCCCCCACAGACTCATTAAGAGAATATGGTACACCCTAGTCGTAGGAAAAGTTTCCAACCCTTAAAACCCACCGAGGTACTCCCCCCACCTCTCTCATTTCCACACACACCCCCGGATCCTGTCCCACCCCTGCCCCCCGCGGATGGTTTGCACAGCTTCCCGTTTGGGGCTACCTTGTGGGGTGCCCGAAGCAATCGGTGAATCCCAGCCAGTTGGGTAACGAGGGCGATGTCCTCCCGGAAAGTGTACAGCGGAGGCCGGCTAGGCTCGGGAAAGTTGGTGCTGTTGAAAGGGTCGGTATCATCTAGGAACTGCACCCTGCAAACAAGCGTAGCCATGATGTATCCATGCAAGAAGCTGAGCCGGGCCAGGAGGAGGCAAGCCCCCCTAAGTTAGAATAGCCCCGAGGGCACAGGGTCAGTCTGTCCAGGCCCCCAGCGCTGCCCCAAAGCCCCCAAAGCTCAGCGGGCAGCTCGGGGACGTGCCGCCGCCTTCCCCCGCTTCCCGCCCGGGCTCAGGCTTGGGCTCTGCAGCCGCCGCAGCAAGAGCCGGACTCGCAGCGCAAAAAGAAAGGCACGGACTGGCGGAGGAGTCCCCTCCTCCCGCCAGCTACTGCCGCCGCTCCAGACTCCACGAGTCCAGGACTGGGGGCGGGAGCGGGGGAGGGGCAAGCTGCCCTTTTCTCTCTCAGGGCACCCGAGGTGGCGGCGGCAGCGGCTGGTCCGGCGTGGGGTGCACGGGGTGGTCCCGACCTGGGTTAGAGGAGCAGAAGGACAGTGAAAGGAAGAGAGAGGGAAAAAGCAGAGACAGTGGCAAGAGCGGCACCGGGGGCGGCGGCAAGCCCGCAATCCACTGCACCAAAATGGGAAACCCAGGCTCTGACCAGGCTGGCTGGTGAAAGAAAAGCCCCAAGCCTGGCTGGAGCCGGTCCCACGGAGCCCGAGCTCCAAAGACAGGCTCGCCGACGCCCTCCAGTGGGCCTGCGGAGTCCGCCTGGCCGCCCGTCAGGGGACAGCCTGGCTTGGTCCTCCGCTACCTAAGCGAGCCAGAAAGTAGGGCCTGAGCGCCTACTACGCGCCGAGGCTTGTATTGGATACAAAGCAAGCGCTAGGGACCCGGGAAAGCCTTGTCCTTGAGAGCTTCACAGTCCGATCGATCTAGGGTCTACTTGCTCCATCCTGGGAAAGAGGAGCTGAGGGAGGCGGAGAAGGAACCCAGTTAGAAATCTGCAAAATGCAGTTGGTTCATTCCAGGCTGATAAACTCAGTGCTGCAAACGTCTCCCAGGCTACGGGAGCGAGAAGGGGGGGGGGGGGGCGCTTCCAGGTGAGGGGCAGTTGGCGTGGGGCTTAAAAGGAACGGTAGAGGTAATTTAAAGGAAGTCATCTGCCTTAGATTGGAAGTGAGGACGATGAAAAGGTGAAACTCCCTTCTTTCCCGTAAGAAAGGGATACGGAGGTACCTGAGTCAGAGGGATTTTGTAGGAGAGATGCTCCAAGAACATTGCATTTCATCTCAGGGTCAGTCTTTATGCCTGACTGCTTTTGTGGCGATCTACTGCCCCACTACTTTCCCCAATGTGACTGGGCCACTCCCTGATCATGGAGAAGCAGGATTCAGGATTCTATCTCCTGCTTTTTCCTCCCCTAGTTGTAACAAGTGGTCCCCTTTTACCTGAAAAACTGAATTTTCCCTTCACTCTGCCCTCCACAACCTTCCTGGAGCAAAGTATTCCATTGCCTTTGTCTTCAGTGAACTCTCCTGGGAAGGAAGGGGAGGGTCTAGCCTGTACCCTATCCATCAGGTTCCCACTCTTAGCTGTCATACACTCCCTTGAAGTTAGGTGATGATGATTAGTGACTCTTTCAGAGGTATTTGCATTATAATAGCTAAATTTTTTTATCCTTTGTGGACCAAACGACTAACTCTCTAGCAGTCAAATTAGAGGTGCTTTAACAGTCACATAAGAGATTAGGAGGTAGTAAGCCTATGCAGCATATATATATATATTCTTCCAATATGCCTCATTGCTACCCACCACCATACCCACCTTATTATTTTGCTGTTCTCTCTTACCCCACACACGGGCTCTGGGCCCAGTGTGACCCCTGTTCTGTGTAGGGGTAGAAATGTCTCCTCTATCCTAAATCTATTTTTCCTCTCTTTCCACCTTCTCTTCTCCTCATTTAAGCAGAAAACTGGCTCTCCTCAGGATGTTTTACCTCTTGTCTAAAGCTAATATCCCCTGTGTCTTCCATGGAGGCCTCTATTTCTCCCATTTGCCATAACTCAGGATAAGAGAGGGATTGAGCTTCTCTTTGCTCCACATTGATCCACATCTTCTCTGAGCTTCTTACCATTTAAAATTTATTCAAATTGTCATAGCTGTTGATTACACTTTTACTCTACCTCTCAAGTCATTCCCCCTTCCCCAAATGACCTCACTCTGATTCATCTTTTCCGTCCCTATTAGCAGGATGACCACTTGGCTTATGACCAGTATTCTGAACACTTGGTGATGAATTCTTTGGCCATGGCAATATGTGAAACAAAGCAAGATATAAAATGGCCCTCAGTCATGTATGGCCTTCTACTTCTGCAATGACAGAGGCAGAGTGGAGAAAAGGGGTACAGAAGCTAAGGATCACAAGTTTTAGATATTACAGATATTACTACAGATATTAACTTTGTGAGATCCTTGACCAATAAGTCAAGGGACAGTATACCTGAGTTCAAAGCTACTCTTAGACACACCAGTAGCACAATCCTGGGGAAGTAACATAACCCTATTTGCCTCAGTTTCCTCAACTGTAAAAAGAGGATAATAATAGCACCTATCAGGGGCAGCTAGGTGGTGAAGTGAATAGAGCACTGGCCCTGGAGTCAGGAGGACCTGAGTTCAAATATGGCCTCAGATGCTTGACACTTACTAGCTATTTGACCTTGGGCAAGTCACTTAACCCCAATTGCCTTCCAAAAAAAATAATAATAGCACCTATCTTGCAGGGTTGTTGTGAGGGGTGAAGAAGATAATATTTGTAAAGTGTCTAGTTTAATGCTTAGTATATAATAGGCACCTAATAAATGCTCCCCAATAAGTAAACATAATATAGGAAAAAAACTGGATCAATCTTGACTTTCTCACTGTAAATGAAATAAGGAGGAAGATGCAAGTAAATAAAAGGATGACAACCAGCTTCTCCTTGGAGAAGCAAATAAGAGAATCAGTGGTGTTGATTTTATTGTACATGCAAAGTCAACATAAAACATTTCATGGGACTTTTTGTATCTCTTATTGCAATGTTTATGATAAATATTTGCAAAAAAAAGGCCACCATGAAGTAATTGCAGCTTATCCATCAACCTCTGCTGTAGAAGATGTAAGGAAATTATGTTAAGTACTCGGTAGAATACTCCAAAGTGAGTGAATAAACATGTTTTGATACCCAGTGATTTGAACGCAAAACCATAAAAAAAGGCAAAGGTAGCAACAATGAGTTGGAGAGAAAGATGGCAATGTAGCAAGGAGAACAAAGAGCTTCCCCACTCCCAACTCCTCCAAACAGATCTAGAAAACATACCAGACAGAATACTGATGGGGAAATCCAAGGGAAAAAATTGCAGTGAGTCATTTTTCCAGCTCAGGTCATCAAAAGAAAATAGAAAGAGAGTTCTTTGGACAATGGGGACTCCTTGAAAATTACACGAGACAACGAGCAATATTTTTTAAAAGTCAAAAGACTGAAAATATAGAAGGAAATGTAGAAGGAAATGTAAGATGTCTCAAAGCAAAAACAACAGACCTGAAAAACAGATTGAAGAAAAAAAATTAAGAATCACTTGACTACTTGAAAGTCATGACCCCCCCCAAAAAAAGCCCAGATATCATATCTCAAGAAATATTAAAGTAAAACTGCCTAAATCTCTTAGCATTCCAGCACCATGGATGGAAAGGATGGGGTGTCTGCAGGACAAGAGGCAGTCTCAGAGTCTTGGGCAAGGTACTGGAACAGGTGCCAAATAACAGCGTTGTCATTAGGTACCCAGTTTTAGATCACAGATCCAGAATGGACTGGAGAGAAGATTATGCCCAGGGTTAGTATTATGGGTTGAGGAGGAGGAACTCTGAGTCCTGGACTGTGTATAGAGAGAGGAGCAAATAAAAAGCAAATAGCAGCAGAATTGTTCAGACCCCCAGGCCTAGAGCTTGGTCTCAGTTCCAACATCTCAAATCTTAAAAGAATAATAATAAAGACAGCAATACTATATCAAAAGGAAGCCTACAGTTTTATCATTCTGAACCAGCACAACTTCTCACCAGGCAGACAGTAGCCAAGTCCAGCACCCAGGTCAGGAACTAGCCAAGCTTAGACGGGAGGGCAGGAATCAATCAGAATTTGCCCTGGATCAGACCACTTTGAGAACATTGAAAGCTTAGTGGTCTCTAGCTTAAGCTGTCCCTAAGATCCTAGAACAACATAACATTCAATACCCCAAGTAAGCAACAACAGGACCAACCCAGACCTTCTCTGCAGAAGTTCATGGAACCCAATCATAACAAAATCCAAACTCAGGAAGTAGGCTGCGAGAATAAGCAAACAGACAACAAAAAAAAATCCTACCAGAAAAAAACTATTATGGTGACAGGGACATTCAAGATGCAAACTGAGAAGAAGATAATAACACTAAAACAACTACAAAAAAAAAAGCTTCAGAGGAAAAAAAAACTTGGACACAAATTTAACTGGAATTCTTGGAAGGGAGAAGGGTATTTTTTAAGTTTAAAATGTTTTTTATAAATAAAATGAGAATACTACAAGAAAAATTGGAAAAGAAATGATAGCTATGGAAGAAAGAATTAGAAAGGAAATTAACTGCTTGGCACAAGAGGTACAAAACCTTTCCTAAGCCACAAATTCCCTGAAAATTAGAATGAACCAAATAGAAGCCAATGACTCCATGAAAAAATAAATACTAAAATTAAGTCTAAATACCAATAAAGGAGGGGCGACAAAATATAAGGTACAGGAAAAAACAACATGCTGAAAAATATATTGAGGAGAAACAATTTAAGAAACATTGTACTACATGAAAGTTATAACCAAACTAAAAAAAAAGCCTAAAAAAATCATATTTAAAGAAATCTTAAAAGAAAATTGCATCTCTTGGAATTGTAGGGCAAAGTGAAAATAGAAAGAATCTGCTTGTCACCTCATGAAAGAAGCTCCCAAATGAAAACTTCTCTCATTTCCAAAATCCAGAGTTTCTAAGCAAAAGAAAAAAAGTACTACAAGCAGTCAGGAAAAAAATAATTTAAAGACTGAGGAACTACAATCAGGATCACAGATTTGATTCCTAACCCCCTCTTTACAAAGATAGGAAAAGAGAAGAAATGGGTAAAAATTTAAGTGTTCTGGTGCTTCTCTTCTACTCCTCCACTCTTTACACAACCTTGAAATCCATCAGTTTTTTATGTCTTTCTTTCTTTTTAATTCCCCCTCTTATGATCGGTCCTCCAAAAAATGAAGTTTATTTTGTTTGTGACTTTTTTCTACTTCTTAAACACATTTCTTCTCCTTAATTGGACTCTAGGGCCTTGGCCTGAAGTATGTATGATGGGTAGGGTGGAAAAAAGACTCAGTTCAGGCCAGGTATTGGATCAAAAAACTAAAAGACTTGTTTATTGTACTATCCTTCAAAATATAAAAACAAAAACTTACTAACCCTAACCCTAAATGCCCTGTCTTCTAGCTCTTCTCTCTTTCTCTCCTTTTGCTGCCAAACACCATCTTGAATGAGGTATATACACTTAGTCACAGATCTCCAGGGTGACCTCCTTTAATCTGCTACTAGTTTGTTAAACAAGACACAAAATTAATACAATACAAGATCCCTTGGAAGATAAAACAACAGAGATAACAAGTGATGGTCCCCCAATCACTAATATCAAGAGAAGCATAAGAGGGGGAAATCTAATCATTGAAGGTGTTTGCCTTTGTCGTGGATGATATCCAGTGAAGTCCAGGTTGCAAAGCAATTATAACTGGTGATGTTTTCTAAACACTCCTGTTTGCTGATAGCATTGCGATGATTCTATCAAGTCTAGGAACCCTGCATAATGTCCCAGACGAGATCTATATACGCCTAAGAGTTTGGCCTAACTACCCACACAGGGAAAACAAAAACTCAAACACTGAGGAATACATATTGTTCAAACAATGCTATGCAGTTGAGTAGTTCATCTATAGTTTGTCCTTCGGTGTAAATCTAAAGTATATATCTAAAGTGTATGGGGTGTTCAGAAGGACTAGCTCCTCTGGTGTGAAGGTTTTTTAGGGCTGCTCATCTATTTTTGGTGTCCATGTATCACTCAACTCTTACCTGTGGTTCCAAGGAGCTATAGCAGGCACAGTGGCCACATCCAGGTAAAACCGTCTCAGCAGATGGACTAAACCAAGTTGAGGGTAACTGAAAGGCCTCAAACCTGTCAATGAGTTAGGGGATGTCTACCTAAAGCATGTGAAGACTTTCTCCAACAGAATGGGCAGATGAGAACAATTTATTTTAATGGCTTTTAAGGTGGCTAAAGCAGGCTCTGTGGAGCACTTAGAGCTTGGTCAAACATCAAAGAGGCCACAGTCATCCACTGCATCCTAGGTCACTGCCAGCTATCTTGACTTTGGTCCTGCCATTAGACTTCAATAACTCTACAAGAGAAAGTGAAGTTGGTGACTTTGTACAATTCTGTCTCACTTAAATCCAATTCACTTGAGAATCAAGCTGTCACCCCATGATGTCATTGGTTCTCTCTGAAAACAAAGGGCAAATGACAACTTGTATATCTATACTATCGATAATATGCTTGTATATTTATAGACATGTGGGTAACCATACTGTATGTCTATAGCGTATATCTATTTTGGATAGATACTGTGATTGGACAATAAATTGGGCTGAAAATCCTTTAGTTAACCCAAGCTTCTCCTTGAAACAAAGGCCCACCTTTATAATTATACTACCAGGACTATTGTATGGCTACAAGTCATGGAATGCTACAGTCTCCAAAGAATTACAATTTAAGTTTGTTTAATTCAGAGGTCAATGGAGTAGGGAACTATGATCTTGAGTGGCTGCAACAAGTAGTAAACATGGAACAACAAAGGAAGCATGAAGAAAAGGAGATCATCAAAGAAATGTATGAGAGGAAAAGAAGATAAGTTGATCATGTGTCAAAAGGGACAGATGACTAATGAGTAATATGTTGGTATCCTTGCAATATAAAAATGGAAAAAGGAGGACCCAAGCATATTGAGCTGTGATAAACTTATGGAAAAATGTGGAAAAGAGTCCTACAGGATGTGCAAGCATGGATGGATTTCAATCTATGTGAATGGAGAGGAGATCATTGATGAGATCATAGATCTCTTTGAGTATTTTCCTCTGTATCCCATTCCTGATCATCTTCAGTAACTTCAGCATCCACATTGTTGACTCAAATGATACATTGAACACATAGTTGTACCTTCCCCTCTCTGATTATTTTCTTTCAACATTATGCACAAACAGGACCATGTTTGTCCCTCTAAGATTTAAAGCTTGGCACTCTCTTTCAACATTATATCTTCCAATTCTCTACACCCAGAACCTCAAAACACATCACCTGGAGTATGTCCATCTCCCTAGATACATGCTGGACTCCTCTACTCTGGAGTCTTCTGCTCTGGACATCATGGTGGTTCCTTCATTGCTTCTCTCTCCTACACCTTATACCTCCTCATCGCCTTTGTTATTCCACTGAGATAACAATCTCTAATCCTGGATTACTTCTCCTGTCTGCCCAAGGACCCACAAGTAATAAGCAGCAGTGCTGAGATATGAATTCAGGTTCCATGTCTCCAAATCCGGTACTCTTGCCAATTCAAGATGTTGCTCCCCGTCCTCACTTCAACATGTCACTGACTCTGCGTCTATTAAGTTATTCTTTGTTCTAGATTCCTCTTCTCTAAAACTGGCCCTTTCACCTATACACTGGAATCTCATTCTTCTGCTTCTAGCCCCTATTCCTACACTTCTTTTTTTTCTTTCAGCCTCTTTCACAGCTCACTTTTGAATGGCTTTTTCTTGTCTTCAAGTGTACAAGTGTCCCCTCTTAAACCACTCAAAACCTTCCTCATCTTACCAAGAATAAAGAGAAGAGGAACAAGAATAGAAACACAAAAAAGAAAGTTGATACCCACCAAAAGCTGGAGAGATATTATAACTAGAATGGTTTCCTAGTGAGTTAAATCAGTTTCTGGAAGCCATAGAGTCTTAGAGCCAGTGCCAACCTAGGTTTGGTGTGTTGTACCTCCATCCAAAACACCTCTATCTCTAAGTTGGATTGGGTTGAGGGAATAAGGGATATTGGGAATCTTTTTCCATACCCTCACTTGCCTCCATAAGTCCTATATTCATCATATCTGAAGGCAAAGCCATGAAGACAAGCCCAGATAATGGATCCCAGGGAATCTGGCTTCTTGAGCCAATATCTGACCTGAATTGGGTCCCTATCTTACTCAACCCTCAACACATAATTCACACAAGGCCCTGCAGCTCAATTAAGGGGACAGGGCAAGTAGAGAAGGGTTTAAGAGGTGAGAAATAGTGATAAGCAAAATAAACTTCATCTTTGGAGGCAGATCAAAAAAGGGGGAATTAAAAGAAAAGAAAAAATGTATGAAATGTATAATCAATTTCAGAACTATGTGAAGAGTAATGAATCAGAAGAGAAGGATAAGAACAACTTATACATTATTCTTGTTTACTCCATTTCTTTTCTTTCCGTATTTTCTTTGTAAAGGAATAAAGAAAAGGAAAAATCATAAATATATAATAGAGAAAAAACACAATCATCACTATGGATATGAATAGGATAAACTCCCCCAAGGTTCAGGAGGATACTATGTGCCAGGTACTCTCCTTAGTGCTTCATAGATATTATCTCATTTTTGGAAGAATTGATTATGAAATAGAATCTAACAATGTTGTTTACAAAAAAATATACTTGAGAGGGGGGGGACAGAATTTGGAACTAAAAACAAAAAAGTTTAAAAAATTTAAGATGTAATTAGGGAAAAAATAAAATGTTATTTAAAAAAGAAATATACTTGAAACATAAAGATTCACATGGAATCAAAATGAAGGGTGAGAGTAGAATTTACTATACCTCAGCTAAATTTTTAAAAAACAAGAATATAATCATGATCTCATACGAGGCAACAGTGAAAAGACATGGTTAAAGGGAAATTACATTATGTCTACAGGCACCATAGATAATGAAATGATAGTAATACTATCTATATGTAGATAGATAGATAGATGGATAGATAGATAGATGGATAGATAGATAGCTAATATATATGTCATATATATACATACACATATATACACACAGAGAGAATGGCAAAATATCTAAGTATTGAAGGATCACAGTAGAAATTTCAAACTGGAAAGTATCTTAGAGGTCATCAAATCCATCTCCTTCATTTTATACATGAGGAAACTGAGGAACAGAGAAGTTAACTTGCCCAAAATGAATTAATAAATATTAAGTGCCTAGTATGTGTCAGGAATTATGCTAAGCTCTAAGTCACACATTAAATATTAGAAATAGGATTTGAATCTTGGTCTTCCTGACTGTAAGTCCAGCATTCTATCTACTACACAGCACAGCCTTTCACTAAATTATAAATAATGAAACTATAATAGCTGGAGACCTCAAGGTACCCATTTCAAATCTAAAAAAAAAAATTAACAAAAGGTGAACAAGAAAGGAATTAAGAACCTTTAGGTGAGTCAGATATGATAAATTTCTCAGGATTACTGAATGGAAACCAAAAGCAATATACAAATTTTCAGCTGTGATTAACACCCTTATAAAAATTGGGTATGTGCTAAGGCATAAAAATATTCTCACCAAAAAATACAACAAATCAGAAATATTAAATATATCATTTGCTAACCACCACAAAATGAAAATTATAATCAATAAAGTGAATTTGAAGAAAAGTTTCAAAGTTAAATGGGGACAAAAAATATAATCTAAAAGAATATGTGGGTCAAAGAAAAAAATCGTGTAAAAATAAATAATTTCAGTTTCTTAAAAATGACAACACTGAAACAACATACCAAAACTTCTGGGAAGTAATCAATTTGTTCTTAGGGAAAATGTATTTAAGTGCTTCGGCATCAATCAAAGCAAAAAGAATAACTTAATGAATTGAGGGGAAAACAATCACAAAAATTGGATATGCAACAAAAAGAACTGAAAAAGCCACATATTTTTAAAACCTATGGAATAAAAAACATTATAATAAGCGTCTTACCAATACCAAGGAGAAATAAACAAAAAAGAAGAAAGAAGAAACCAAAGACAAATGTTTCTAATGAATATTGATACAAAATATATTGAATAAAATATTAGTAAAGAGGCTACAGTAACATAACAAAAAATACTATGACCAGTTTGAGTATATACCAGAAATCTGGAGATTATGAGCAATCTGGAATTATGCCCAAAGAGTTATTAAACTGCCTATACCCTTTGATCCAGCAATACCACTATTAGGTCTATTTCGAAACTTGATTAGGAAAAAATGAAAAGAAACTATATGTTCTAAAAATGTTTATAGCAGCTCTCTTTGCAATGGCAAACAACAAGGATGCCCATCAATTGAGGAATGGCTGAACAAGTTGTGGCATATGGTTGTGATGGAATACTACTGTACTATAAGAAATGATCAGCTCAATGATCTTGGAAAAACATGGAAAGACTTGCATGAAATAATGAAGAGTGAAATGACCAAAACCAAGAGAAAATTGCATATAGTAACAGCAATGTTGTTTTAAGAACTTTGAGCAAATAAGTAATTTTAACTATTATAAATACCCACATCAACTATAAAAGACAAATGAAGATAGACACTATCTGCATCCAGAGAAAGAATTGATAAATAGAAGTATATATAGAATGGTTTTACATATGTGTGTATGTGTGTATATACATACACATATGTGTATACATGTGTATAGGTATGTTGTATGGTATGTGTGTATGTGTGTATAATTTATGTGCATATTATATATACATACACACATACACACATATTTATGTCTAATGACAGCCATCTCTGGGGAAGAGAGGAAGTAAGACAAAAGGGAAAAAAAGTTACATAATAACTTTATTATATGTTTTAAAGGAAGAGCAAGCTATTCATAATAGATTTGTAGTTTCATGTGCAGTCATCTTTTTTATTATACCATGTTATGGAAATGCTTGTTTTAGTCCATAAATTTTAAAATAAATTAATTTTAAAAATAATATATATATCAAAAATGTAGGGTTGGTTTGATATTAGAAAACTAGAAACATAATAGACTATATCAATAACAAAAACAATAAAAATCATATAATTATATCAATAAATGTAGAAAAATCTCAAACAAAATACAACTTATTTCTCTTAAAAGATTACATATTAAAGAAACATACCTTTATTCTTATGCATTTTAGATAATATTTAATTAAAACAAAGAGCTGACATATAAGAAAGTTATAGTTAAAGAAATACCAAGTAGAGTAACACTGGACCATTCAAATACAAAGGAAATATGTTAAAGTTGGCTAAAAAAATCTATGAAAGTATTTTTAAAATAAAATCCTATGGCAAAATTACACGTAATAAGAGCTAGTATTTATATCTCTCTAAGATTTGCAAAGTATTTTCACTATGAGAGGATATTACACAACCACATTCTAACAAATTAAAGAATTAAAAGAAATGGTCATCTACAAAAAATATAAATTACCAAAGCTGACACAATAGAAAATTACAATATCAACGGTCCAGTTTTAGAGAAAAATATGAGGCAATCCAAAGAACCATACCACCAATAAAAACCTGGCCCAGACAAATTCATAGCACAATTCTTTTAAACTTTCCAAAAATAAGTAATCATTCTATTGCAGGGATTATTCATAAACAGAAAGAGACAGAATTATCCAATATCTTTTATGAGACATAAACGGTTTGAATTTTAAAAGGTTTTAAAAAGCAAGAAAATTATACAGTCATTTAAGTAGTAAAAAATAAATGTTGGAAATATGTTTTACATGAGAGCATATGTATAACTTATATCAAACTGCCTATCATTTTAAGAGGAGAGGGGAGGGGAGGAGTAAGATTTGGAACTCAAAATCTTATAAAAATGAATGCTAAAAATTTTCTTGATTTATAATTGTGGGAAAAATAAAATACTTAAAGCAAAAAAATGCAAAAATTCTAAATAAAATGTTAATAAGATTCAACAGTTGTATTAGCAAGGCAATAAACCCAATATCTACGATAATTGTGAATATGCCTATGTAATTCTGTAACACAAAACATGAGACTCTCCATATACAAGGTAGAAGTAAAACATTTATTCAGACACCAAAGGACCAAATCCCATAACCAATAAGTCCAGCCCATCCAAGCAGCAACCAACTCCCAAAACCAGTAATCCCACTTTATCATAACAGCAAAGAACTTAAAGCACAATATCACAGCGTGGAGTCTCACCATCCCATAACCTTCCACCTCCCTGCTGGGGCCTTCTCACAACAAACACACTCACAGCACAGCCACCATGTCTGTTCTTTCCCTCAGTTCTAACTGCTCTCCCAGCATTTCTTGTGACACACTTTCCTTTTCCTCTCAGCAAGCTCCTACCACCACGTGTGTCTTAGGTTTCCTATGATGTAAGTAGGTCATATGGCCTATTAATGAGTGGGAAAGATCTTCAAGTCTAAATTACCATTACAACAATACATTGAACAAATGATTCATTATCACAAAAAGGGGCTGGAAAGAGTCATGGAAAGCTGATTCAGCACCAGTAAAACTATCAACATATATGTGTATGTGTGTGTGTGTATGTGTGTGTGTGTGAATGTATATGTATATATGTATACATATGTAAACAAACAAAAGACAGCTTTTCATTATATTGTATTTGTCATATTACTTTGTTATATTATAGAATCAAAGATCCACAGCTGGAAGGTATTTCAGAGGTCATCCATCCCAACGTACTAGTTTTATGAATGAGGAAACTGGGGCCCACAGAGGTTGATGTGTCTAGGGTCACATGAGTAGTAAAATGGAGGCAGGATTTAAACCCAAGTCCTCCAAATCCAGAGCCAGTATTCTTTCCAATGTACTAAAACCCAACATTAATTCATAACAACAAAAAAACCTAACAGTAACAGATAGAGAAGGATTTTTCCCAAACTTAATAAAAAGTGTCTACTTTAAACAAATTGTCAGCATAATATGTAATGGAGAAGTACTAGAAGCATTCCCACTAAAAGTAGGTGCAAAGCAAAGATGTCACTTTTATTTGACATTTACTGGAAATTAGAAGTTGACATTGGAAATTTATTAGAGACTCAAGCAATCACAATAAGATATCAAAAAAAG
This sequence comes from Phalanger gymnotis, assembly GCA_028646595.1. Lineage (NCBI taxonomy): Eukaryota > Metazoa > Chordata > Mammalia > Diprotodontia > Phalangeridae > Phalanger > Phalanger gymnotis. The sequence continues at coordinate 295,914,711 of CM053622.1, read as the reverse complement.
CTATCAAAGGGATTAACATTTGAAGTCAAGACATAAAAATATGTTTATTTTAAGATGATATGATAATATATCTAGAAACTTTATCCACTTCAGCCAAAAAAATTAATGAGAACATGAATTCAGGATTATTTTAGAATACAAGGTAATGTATAAAATCATTCACATTCCTATTTACTAGTAATAAAGATCAAGAAAGTATAATTTTAGAAGGAATTTCATTAACAAGAACAAAAAATCAAATATTTGGGAATCAATGTAACAAGGCATACACAGGATTTCTGCAAGGGCAACTGTAAAGGCTATATAATGACTGAAATGATCAAGGATCTAAATAATTGAAGAAATATTCAATATTAATATGGGTTAAGTTAACATAGCAAAAAAATAGTAACATTCCCCAAATTAGTTAATATATCCCAAAAATTCCCATTAAAAATTCCAAGGGTCTTCTTATAGAGCTAGACAAAATAATGCACTACTAGGCCTATTACCCAAAGGGATCAAAGAAAGAGTAAAAGGTCACATGCACAAAAATATTTATAGCAGCTCTTTTTATAGAGCCAAACAACTGGAAACCATAGGGGTGCCCATCAATTAGGAGAATAAATTATTGCATCTGAGTATAATGGGATATTACTATGCTGTTAGAATAATGAAAGGAACGGTTTCAGAGAACTTGGGAAGACTAAATGAACTGATGCAAAGTAAAGTGAGAATGAGAAGAATAATTTATATAATAACAACAAACAACTTTGAAAAACTTAAAAACTCTGATCAACGCACTGGCCATCCATGATTGCAGAGGACCAATGAAATATGCTCCCTGTTCTTGACAAATGCGATAGATTCAAGACACAGTGTGAGATACACATTTTTGGATATAGTCAATGTAGAATTTTTTTATTTTTTCTTGACTATACATGTTTGATACAATGGTTTGGTTTTTGCTTCTTTTTCAATGGAGGGGAACATAGGAGGGAAATAAAATAAATGCTAGTTAATTTTTTAAAAAAGTTTATTGTATGAAAATGTACCTAATAATATCAATGGGTACACTGAAGGGAAAAGCTGATATAGGTAGCATTTCAGTTTCAGACTTTAAAATATATTATAAAGCAGTTATCATCAACCATATCTGGTGCTGAGCAAAAAAATAGAGAAATAGATCAACAGAGTAAACATACCAGACATCCAACCAGATATATACACAAAAGATTACTGTTTGGTAGACTGATAGAAAATAATAAGGAAAAGGTTCATTATTTAGCAAATTACTTGGGAAAATCAGTTGGCAAATCAAGGTAAAGAGATTTCATGGCCTATACCTTGATGAATTCCAATTGAATACACTATCAACAAGATGGCAGATGAGACATTTTTTCTGATACCCATGACCTTTCAAACCTACCCAAAACAGAAATTATGCACCAAAGATAAAGCAACTCCAGCTATTTCCATGGTCTAGAGGACAATGAATCCAAAAATCCAAAATAAAATTTAAAAATTTTTAAATGAAAAACAAAACCCAGGAGTTCTCACTGACTCTGTGCTTATTTAGTACCCCTACCCCACCTCTCATGCTACCAGCAGCAAAGCTGCACTAGCATACCCAAGGAGATGACAAGCTTACATCAAAATTTATCCTGATACCTGGTACCCCCTGTCCCTTTTCCCAATACTTTAGAGATACTCTGGCTCCAGTCTGTGGAACTTTTCTTGGGCCTAAGCAACTAGCTTGGTCATAGCCCTTGAGGAGCAAAAGCCTTCCAGAGTCTACAACCTGGAAGCACCAATGCTGCAAAACTCTGAACTGCACTAGCTCTGAACTGCTAGTGGTGGGGAAAGAAGGCTCTGAACTGCCTGTGCTAGGCTAAAGAACTAAAAATCAGAAGGAATGGCACAGGTCACCAGGACAGGACATTGTGTATGTAAGAAGGTATGCAGCACTCCTCTAAGCCTGAGCACAGCATTCTGTTAGAGTCAATTGAGTTGCACAGGCTGAGACACTTTGAGATCCAGCCCCCAAAGAAACCACAATCAGAGGAAAGGTAGTCAAAAGTGAGCAACAAGGAAAATAAGGGGGTGGGAGTTAAACTGGAAATACCAAAGACCTTGAATATAGACATATATCAATGGGAAAAACAGTAACAACAGAAAGAAATATGGTCTCTAGATCTAGTGAATGAATTTAAGCATCTATGAACAAATACTGCAAAATGAAGGAAAATGACCTGATGCTCGATGAGATAGAGGACCCTGTGGAAACTGAGGAGAAATGAGACCACAATGTGCTATTCCTGAGTGGTTTAAAAGACATGAGAATCATGAGAGCAGAATTTATGTCCTGTGCAGCAAAAGTAATGAGTAGAATAGAATAGAAAAATTTGAATCTGTAAGCCTCACCAAAGAAACAAAAGAGAGAATAATAAATTAGCAATGCAAATATACAGAAGTGAAAGGCAATCAAAAAAGGCAAAAAAAGAATATTTAAAGAATATATGCACACCGTGCAGACAGAGTGTAGAGACAGCCTAAGGATCATAGGTGTCCCAGAAGAACATGACAGGACAAAAAACCTTAACACCATAATGAAGGAAATAATAGAAGAGAACTGCTCAGAAATAATCCCATCTCAGAAAAAGAAATAGACCCAGCTATAAAGGAACTACCAAGAGGTGGGAGGGGAACCTCCGGAAACTGATGGATTCACAAGGGAGTTCTATTGAACTTTTAAAGAACAATTAGTACCCATACGTTATTCTCAAAGACAGAAAAATAAAGAGCCCTAGCAGAATCCTTTCATGAGACAAATATAATCTTAATACCTAAACTGGGGTAAGATAAAATATAGAAAGAAAACCATAGAACAATATCATTAATGAACATTAACTCAAAATTTTTACACAAAATCTGATCGAACAGATTACAGTGATTTATTCAAGAAATAATTTAATATGATGAAGTTGAATTTATGCCAGGGATGCAAGGATGTTTCAACACAATCATAATTAATCATATTAAAACCCAAAACATCTCATACCACATGATCATCTCAACAGATGCAGAAAAAGTACCAAACTCTTTTATGCTTAAAAAAAAACTTACAAAGTGTAGGCATAGAGGGACTTTTCTTAATATCATAAAAATAATCTCTCTAAAACAAAAAGTAAGCATCATATACAATGGGGATATACTAGGGCCTTTTCCAACAAATATAGGAGGGAAGCAAGGATGCCCACTCTCTCTCTATTGTTTGTTAGCAATGGGATGTTAGCAATAGCAAAAAACAAGAGAAATGAATTAAAGGAATAAAGATAGGTAAAGAGGGGATAAAACTATCCCTTTTGGCTAATGATATGATGGTTTATTTGGAAAATCCCTGGGAATCAGCAAAGGCATTAATTGAGACAATAGCTTCAGCAAAGATGTAGGCTACAAAATAAATCTGCACAAATTGAGAGCATTTCTATGTAATAACAAAAAAAAACCACAGGAAGCAATAATAGAATGGGAAATCACATTCCAATTTACTACAAAATGCACAAAATATTTGGGGATCAAGCTCCCAAAGCATAAAAAAGACCTGTATAGATTAAATTACAAAGCACTCCTTAAAGAAATAATAACCTAAATAGCTGAAGGAATATTCAATGTCATGGCTAGGCTGTGCCAATACAATGAAAATGACAATTACCAAATAAAATTTATACTTTTAATGCTACACTAATCAAATTACCAAGGGGATGCTTTGTAGAGCTTAATAAAATAATAACAGAATTCTTTTGGAAAAAACAAAAAATCTAGAATATCAAGGGAAATGATAGGAAGAAATAAGAACAAAGGAGGAATAGCTCTTCCCAACCTCAAGCTATATTATAAAGCAGCACTCATCAAAACCATCTGGTATTGGTTAAAGAATAGAGAGATAGATCAAGGAACAGACTGGACAAGGGAGATTGAGAAACAATAGAACTCAATAATGCTCTGTTTGATAAAGTGGAAAAATGAGTTACCTAAGGATATAAACTGCTGGGAAAACTAGAAATAAGTCTGGCAGAAATAGTTTAGGAAAGCATTTATGGCAAAAGACAGATTAAAAATTTGACATTTAAAATATAAAATTAACTTTGAAGTCATAGTGGTAACTTTCAGTCTTCAATAGATAATTAATTAGGGTATATTGACGGACAATTTTTCAAAAGAGGAAACATAAATATTTAACACAACTGAAAAATGCTCAGCCTCACTAATAATCAAAAGACATGCAAATTAAAATAGCTCTGACATAATAACCCCCACCTACCAACTTGGCAAAATTAATTTAAAATAATGAAATTAAACTGATCAATTTGCGGGAAAAAATAACTATAGAATTTTTTCATGTGCAATCTGACAACACGCAATAAAAGTTACAAAAACAAATCCTTTGATTTAATAATTAAGTACTATTAAAAACAAACAAAAAAGACCTATTACTTCAGAGTTTTCCATAGGAACGTTAGTTGCAAAAAAAATTAATATAGAAGCAGCCTAGATATACAATAATAGGGGAAACGTTAAATATGTTGTGCTACATTAACATATACAGTAACTAAGAAGATATGAAGGAAAAAGTTAATGAAAATGAAAATGAAAAACCAAAGAATCCTGGTGGATTAGAGGGAGAGATGACTATTGATAGTACAGGCTGAAATTAACGTCATTAGTCGTTAGCAATCTCCACAAACTCTTATCATGCTGTGGAGGTGATCCTGACTTCTCAAATGCTTCACAATTTAAGGAAATTCCACCACAAAGGAATGTCTAACAGCATGTCTGTGAGCAACCTAGTTAATCACAGAGAGGTGCAATATCAGTTGGCTGGCCCCCTGGTAATGCATTTTTTGGCTATGTCAACTCATGTAACAAAGTCAGCAACTACTTGCCCTGTTTGCCAAGAGAATAGATATGGCAGCTTAGATCAACACCGTTTTAGAATATGAACTCATTTATAAAACAAAATGATGATAAAATGTTATGAGCGGTATTGCATAAGTGTTGGGGGGGGTGAGGGAGGGGAAATGGAAAAAGCAGTCAGTTTCACCAAATATAAACAGAAGAGGTCTAGGCAGAAAGGAACACTTTTTTTTTAGAACATTGAAGGATCTCCTATTAGGAGGAAGAACTATATACAAAAAAAGTATTATAATACTAAAATGGTCTCTTTTTCAATCTATTCTCTGCTATTTAATTGTAATAGAGCTCTAGCACATGCCCAGGACAATGTCATCCATATGGAGGACTCTAAGGAATTACTTCTAAGTGACAGGAGGACTGGAGTATGTGCGAACATTCTGTACTGGCCTACCATGTGGTTAGGAGGAATTTCTTTGTCTTGGCTGCATAACCTGAATTGTCAGCATCTTCAAAGGGCTTGAGTCAATACCAGCTTTGACTTCTTCACACATATCAAGTCATGAAGTGGGGAAGCCTGTAGGCCTTCTTCTTCTTGCCCCTCCCCTTAAAGACCATGTTGCCCTTCCCCACCCAGGAATGGGCTTCAGTCTCTGGCCTTTTCATTTATACTTTTCTGTTCTAGGTAGAATCTCCAATCTGGTCCTCTAGCCACAAGGAACCAGGAGTCCATAAATCTAGGCCAAGTGTTGTGGGCAACTCAGGAGCAGTAAAGTGAAGAATAGATCTCTGGACTCCAGCTAGCACTGGATTTATATCTGAACATGGCAGGACCAATCCTATATAGGAAATGAGCTAAGGCATAAGCCTAATCCCCAGTCCATTTCAGAGATTGAAATAGTGTGTATGTTGTGGAGTATTCTACCAAGGTATTAGGGACAATATTTTGTGGAGTATATGGGGTATTCAGGAAGGACCAGCACCTCTGGTGTAAGGGTTCGCTGAATCTTTTCAGGGCTGCTCATCCACTTTTGGTGTCCATGGGTCACCCAATTCTCACCTGCAGCGCCAAGATGCTATAGCATGCACAGTGGCCACATTCTGATAAAACCGTCTCCACAAATGGGCTAAACCAAGTTAAGAGTAACTGACAGGCCTCAAACCTGTCAATGAGTTAGGAGATGTCTACCCCAAGCATGTGAAGGCTTCCCCCAGCAAAATAAGCATATGAGAACAATTTGTTCCAAGTCAGCTGAAGCAGGCTCTATGGAGCTCTTTAGAACTTGGTCAGACATCAAAGAAGCCAAGTTCATCCACTGCATCCTGGGCCATCGCCAGTCATCTTGACTTTTGACCTACCATTGGACTTCTATGACTCTGTAAGAGAAAGTGAAGTTGAGGAATTTGTGTAACTCTACCTCACTTAAATCCAATTTGCACACAAGTCAAGACATCACCCCATAGTATCATTGGTCCTCTTTGAGAACAAAGGACGAACAACAGGGAAAACATTTGTACATTTGTTCTCACAGTGTCTTTGAAGCAAATATTCCTTTATAAAAGCTAATCTGATACTAAGTGATTAAATGGAATTGGGGTGCTAGTCATTGAACTCCTTAAAGTGGAGGGCATGCAGCGGGTAAGACCTTGACCCAATTGCAGACAAAAAAGACTCCAATCCTCTCAGTGTCTATGAATGATGAAGCAGTCAAAGTGTAATTACTCTGACTGCTGAGGCCAGAGCAACCATGTTAAATAAGTAAAATAATAATATTTAAATACATAAACGAATACTACTTCCCTGATAACTTACAAAGAACCACATTGACACAGATTCATCTGGTGTGAGTCTTTTTTTTGTTTTTCAGAGAAGCCACCTTACGTTTAGCCCTCCCAGAGCACTCCTCTCTCCCTAACTAATGCCCAGTTCCCCATACCCTATGGCATGCTGAAGCAGCCCTCCTTTCCTGCTGACTCTCTTCTGCCTTTTATAGTGAAAGTATGTGATGGCAATCTGTCTCAACTGTTTTCAATTAAGATCCCCACAAACTATCTCTAAACAAATGATTCAGCATGATTCAGCAATCTAACTTTTTAACGGGGCTAATTTGGACCAAAACTGACATATATTAAATAAAGCTAAATCATTTAATTAAAAAAATAAATAACAGTAGAACATAAGCAGGTGTTTGAGGGTGGTGGCTATGTATTATGGGTAGGTTTTTGGTCTCTTGGTTTATGCCTGATATTGATCTCTTTTTTTATTGGGAGCGCACTGCTCATATAGGATTCCAGCAGTATTTATACCTCATGTCTTTTCCATTCTCCCTCTCTCTCCCTCTTTCTACCTCTTATCACCTCCTTTCCAATCTTCCCCCTTTGAAACTGGGTCTCTCCCTTTGTTAGCCAGGCACTTGCAGTTATCTACCAACTATCCTGATGCCAATACTGATCAACACAAAATCTTTAACCTGCTCAGTTTTTCTATCCTAGGCTATTTTGCCAGCCTCCTTAGGCAGCCTGATGGGACCCTCGACTCCTGGAGGCTCACCATGTTAGTACTGGACTCACAATAGACTTTAGCCTCAGAATTTCTGAACTCAAGCAATCCACCAATCTTAGCCTCCTGAGTAACAGAGACTATAGGGATGTATTACCACATTTAGCTAACTTTCTTAAAGGATCCAAATTTCTTCCTCCTCCACTTCGAACATTTGAAGTATATTTGAACAGAGTGAAATAGAACCTAGGTGGGGGCAATCCTTGGTTTGGGTTTGGGGGATTTGAGGCTTTTGTTTCTGTTTTCGTTCTTTACCCTTACAAAGTGTTCTTGGAAACTGCTTCAGAAAGCAAAACTTTGTAAAGTAAATCATTTTTTCCATGGGAATAAGTAACTTCCAGATATAATAATCAGAAACATCCATAAGCATTTAAACAGCAAGATTATGCTGTTTAAGTCACAAATTTTTAGAGCTGGGAGGAATCTCAGTGATATGTCCCAAATTTTCCCAAACAAATTTGACCACATAAGATTTTGTCCTTTTAACATATTGATAGAAAGTGTCTATCAGTGGAGGGTACCCCTCAACTTATATGTGAGTCACCCCAAACAAACTACTCCAGATTCAGGGTACCAGTTTTTAAAAATACTTCATGAGCCCCCACCAATGTATTTACTTTTAGGAGTTAGCCAGAATATGTACAAAAATATTTATAGCGGCTCTTTTCGTGGTAGCCAAGAATTGGAAATCAAAGGGATGCCCATCAATTGGGGAATGGCTGAACAAGCTGTGGTATATGAAGGTAATGGAATACTACTGTGCTATAAGAAGTGGGGATGATACAGACTTCATAACAACCTGGAAGAACCTACACAACATAATGCTGAGTGAGCGGAACAGAGTCAGGAGAACATTACACACAACCACAGATACATTGATTCTGTGATGACTAACCCTGACAGACTTTGCTCTTCTCAGCAACACAATATGCAGAGACAGCTCCAAAGGACTCATGATGGAGAGGGCTATCTACATCCAGAGAAAGAACTATGAAGTATGAATG
>CM053622.1:295878653-295905754 GCA_028646595.1 Phalanger gymnotis | reverse complement strand
AAAAAAAATTTAAAAAAAGGAGTTAGCCAGAGGATATAATTAATTTAAAGCAAAGGCATTTAATGATATAATGTAGTGAGAGAAGTAGCAATAAAAATTTTACCTTTTAAGCATGGGGTACACCTTCCCATAAATAAATACACAGTAAGTAGAAAAAGTGAACACACCTAAGGATCACTATAGAGGGACAAATATGTAGGGAATGCATGTGATTAGGGTGCCTGTATAAGGTCAACTTATACCTCTGACATCTCACTACTTCACTATCTTCTAGTGTTATCACTAAACTCTTACTGGACCTGAACCTCACTGGTCTGGAATCACACATATTCTCTCCTGGACTTGCTGGTCTTGTATAGCCACTGCCAAAAGGTGCTCCACTGGTCCTGTGGTCACTGCCAGAGTATGAGATGGTTGAGTTCCTCTCTACTTCTAGCTTCCACCCCAACTCCACCCCTCCCCAAAAAATCAACAATGGGCATACACAGAGACCAAAATTCTACCCGAACACAATTCCCCAAACCACCTATTTATATTTCCCTGTCTTAAAAGAATAGGCTCTACCATATCTCTTTTAGCTTAAAACCCCAAAATTTAAAGTACAGCTCTTTTAGAAAAGCAAGGATCTCACATATCCAGTAACGAGAAAAGGGGTAAGGGGAGTTACTTTTTCTCCTTACACCTACATTAAACCCAGATACCAAGGGAATTTCCAGACAATGAGAAATAGTTGATATCTATGTGGGTAAGAAACTCGGAAAACCTAGAAAAGTCTTATAAATGCTAGTCAGGAATCATGGAAATGTAGTTGGACAGGAACTACAGTTTAACGTGCCCCCGTTACACATATATATAGATCCCACCTTCTTACAAGTCTTCCCCTTTCAGAAGCAAAATAAAACATTTGGCATGTGCCAATTTACAGCTGAAAGAATGTAACCCTTGCAACAGAGGACTGTATAAGACAAAAAGGGCCTACATACAATTCCAGGGATTTCTCACATCTCTGGCTCAGTGTTCTTACCCAGAATATGTGAGAAGCACACCATCTGGCACCATCTACTGTGTGGTCACCAAAGTTCACAAAAAAAAAAACAGCTTTTCAAGTGTAGGACTAGGCTGTGGAGAAGCATTGTCTTCTACCTCCGGCTAAAGGGGAAGGGGACGAGAGAAAATAATCAAAAGGAAGACCCAATAGTTTTCAGGCTCTGGTAATGAACTAACTTTGAGGGGTAGGGGCAAAGGAATTGAGATCTCTACCACCCTTGATTGAGATGAGTCAAGGTGGTCTAGTAAATTATGATAAATAGTAAAATCAGCAGGGGGAAGATGAGAGCATAGGCTGTCCCCACTGTCCTTCCACTCAGACCTATACACCTGGGATGGCAGCTACTTGGGACCTCAGTCATTTTCCTCTGCCCTGGTTCCATGCAGGATCTGGCGCTTTGGCTCAGGTTAGGTGCCTGATACAAATTTGATAAGCATTCCATCTAGCCCTTGACCCTTTCATTGATAAGACTGTTGACTGGCAGCAGAAAGGAAGCACAGATCTCTGAAACTCTCTTAGATGTCTCCCTCCATGCTAATATTGACCAATTAATAAAGATACTTTGGGTTGATCATCCTACCAATGCTAAAGTTGCCTAACTTTACTATCATCCAGACTGCATCTCTGTGGCCTACAAGACTAATAAATTGCTCTTGCTGAAAATCAGATACTACTATGAATACCTTCTACTCTGTTAATCTAATAAACTTGTCAATAAAGGAAATGAGACCAGTCTGTCATGACTTGTCCTTGACAAAGCCATACTGCCTGTTAGTGGTCATTACTGCCTTTTCTGAGTGTTCACAAACTACAACTTTAATAACCCAATCTAGAATTTTACCAGAAATCAATGCTGAACACACCTGAATATGGTCTGCAGATTCCACTTTCTCTTTTTTTCAATATTGAAACACTGGCCCATCTTCAGTCCTGAGACACCTCTCCATGATTTTCAAAGATCCCAGTAGCCATTCCTTTCATTTGGACCTGGTGACAAACTCTTTGAGACAAATCAGATATTCCATTATCATCTCTTTACTTAGGTTGGCTTTCGACTCTGTTATTTATTTTTTTTGTCTGACTCTTCCCAGTTCAATGACTCATATGCTCCAGGTTCAATGATCACCTCTATGCAGATGCCTTCCAACATTAGAGTGCCTCAACATTCCATTATTGGATTGGGCTAATAAAATAAAGTTATTAACAATAAATAAATTACGGATTTGAGCTACTTATTTTAATAAATGAAAACTCCCTTGAGTCCCCACTTATGTCCCACTACATGGTACAGCAAAAACAAAACAGAAAATATACCACTTAAGCAGTAGGAATTTGAATTCCCACACTGCTGGTAGCTGCACATCTTACCTAAGTCATTTAATCTTTCCAAGTCTCTGTCTGTAAATTGCATATAATCCTGCTTACAGGACTGATCTCGTAGGCACACTTTGTAAACCTTAAAATGTTTTCTGTATAGTAGGGAGTAATGGTAATAACAGTACTATCAACTCAACTGGCACAAAGTAAATTCATCGCCCTTCCCTCTGAACCTGTCTCTTCTCCCAAGTTTTTGCCTAGGCTCCTGATACACATTTAATAAGCATTGCAGGTAGCCTTTTGCCCATTCATTGTGAGACTGTTGACTAACAACACAGGTGAAGCACACATCCTGGGAGGACTCCCTTAGAGACCTCCCTCTGTGCTGACATTGAGCCTTTAATGAAGAAACTTTGGGTTGAGAGAAACCCCATCCTGATAACCATTTAGGTTTTCAAATTTCAGAATCATCTTTTATTCTCCATCTCCCTCATCTCCTACATCTAACCATTTGAGAAGTCCTTGACATTGGACTTCAGCAACATTTCTCCTAGGTATCCCTCCATCTCCAATCATATAGTCCTTAGCTTACTTCAGATCCATATTACCTCTTGCTTAAACTATTTTTTTAAATTTATTTTTAATATGCTTAGTTTTCAGCATTGATTTTCACATGCGTTTGAATTACGGATTTTCTCCCCATTTCCACCCCCCCACTCCAAGATGGCGTACACTCTGGTTGCCCTGTTCCCCAGTCTGCCCTCCCCTCTGTCCCCCCATTCCCCACCCATCCCCCTTTCCGTTACTTTCTTGTAGGGCAAGATAAATCTCTATGCCCCATTGCCTGTGCATCTTATTTTCTAGTTGCTTAAACTATTTTGATAATTTTTTAATTGTCTCTCTGCTTCCAGGATCTTGATTCTCTAGCTCATCCTTCTTACAGCTGCCAGAATCATTTTCCTATTGCTCAGTTCTATTCACGTCACATCCCTGCTCAAAAATCTCGAGGAGCTCATTATTGCCCAGAGGTTCCAATAGAAACTCTTTGTCCTGGTACTGGAGGCCCTTCTTGAACTAGCCAATGCTCTGACTAGACGATGGGAAGAGAAGGGTAGAGAAGGGGAGGGGAGGGAGGGCAGGGGGAGAAGAGGGGAGGGGCGGGGAGGGGAAGGGGAAGGGAAGGAATTATTTATTCTTATTCAAAATTTCCCAGAGCATTTTGGATAACTCTTTTGCCTCTACGATATCATTTCCTAAAATACTTGCGTATATGTATACATTCCACTTTGAGATAGCTCTAATTGTTAGGATTTTTCCCTTGTCTAAAACTTTAATCTTCCTTTCAGCAACCTCTACCCACTGCTCTCTGGGGCTAAGGAGAAATGAAGAAAAGAAGGAAAAAAGCATTTGTTAAGGACCTATATGTCAGGGATTGTGCTAAGAGTTTTATAAATATCTCATTATCATCAATATTATCTCATACTCTCATTATCTCATATCAATAACCCTGCAAGGAAGGTATTATTATTATCATCCCCATTTTACAGTTAGAGAAACTGAGGCAGAAAGAGGTTAAATGACCCAGAGACCTGCAGCCATTGTCCGAGGTGAGATTTGAATTCCAGTCATCCTTATCCCAGGCCCAGCACTCTATCACTGTGCAGCCTAGGTGCTGTGTGGGGTGGTGAGACCACCTGAGTACCCCAATAATTCACAGAGGCTTCTCAGGTAGGGACAGAAAACAAATTAATTTTTATTTTACAAATCTTGCGAGATTTGGGCGTCACTTCCACTATGACGGACTAGCGGAAGGAGGCGACTCACAAAGGCAAAGCACCAACATATATCCTATCGCAAAAGAACTCCCACCCACCACTATCCCATCTCTCCATTGGCTGGGAGGCGGGCTTACAATCTAGGTGCCAAAAGCTAGACAAAGAACCAGGAAATCGAGTATAGCCAATCTGAAACATATCTCCATATTTAGTAACTAACTGCTGATGTGGCAATAATATGGCTAAGGTAAAGAGGAGGAATAAGTAAAGAGGGAGGGGGCTTCCTGGAGCAGGGAACGAACAATCCCTAGGCACTTATTGCCTCAGGCCTCGAATTCCTGAAAGTTAGGTAATCACATTTCTACAAGGTTAAATCCCAAGTCCATTCCATCCTCTCATTGCCCCTGCTTCTTCCAGAAATAAAAAAGTAATTTTTATATTTTCTCTCTGTGTAAAGTCTTCACAAGAATTATCTCCCACTCAGTGTCTCATACAAGTCCAATCCCTCTTCCACACAACCACCTTCAAATACTTGAAGACATCTAAATCATCTTCCCCATGCCTTCTCTTCTTCAGGTTAAACATCCCAGAGCCCTTTAGCCCATCTCCATATAGTATGACTTCCTGTCTTCTCACCATCCTGGTCACCCTTCTCTGAACCTTCTCCAACTTGTCACAACTTGTCACCTCCTAAATATGGCCCCTAGAATAAAACACAGAGCTCCACTGTGGTCCAGCCAGGAGTGGAGAGATGAGGACTCTCCCTCATTGTTGAATGATGATGCTTTTAATGCAGCCTAAGTGTGCATTAATTAGCTTTGTTATCTGCCATCTCATAGTGATGACTAAATGGGCAGCAAAATGGCTAAAACGCTGGAGCCAGGTCAGGAAGACCTGAGTTCAAATTTGACCTCAGTCACTTAGTAGCTAGCTGTGTGACCCTCAGAAAATCACGTTAACCTCTGTTTGCCTCAGTTTCTTCATCTGGAAATATGGGGATAATAATAGAACCTACCTCCCAGGGTTGTAGTGAGGATCAAACAAGATAACAATGGCAAAGTGCTTAGCACAGTTCCTGGCATATAATAAACGCTATGTAAATGTTAACTTATTATTATTTTATTATTATAGAGCTTGAGGTCTGCCAAAACTCTCAGGTGCTTTCACACAAGCTATTGTGTAATGGTACGTTCCTCATATTGTTTTCATGAAGTTAATATTTTTTTAGCTCAAGTTTAGACTTGACACTGATCTCTGTTAAATTTCCTTTTATTGGATTCAATCCATTCTCCTAACGCGTTGAAATCTTTTTGGATTCTGACTTTGTCACCCAACATGTTAGCTGTCCACTCTGTGAGCTCCATGTCATCCATAGACAGGATAATGTGCCATGTGGAACTTGTGGACACAACCGAAGAGCTGAGTTTTCATGGGCCATGTTCAATTTTGTGAATTTCTCATTAATCATCTCTTTTGGCTTGTGCAACAACCTATGGTAAATAGCTCATGGCCTAAACAGAAATTCTGAGTTTACGCAAAGGGGGTTCAATCTTGGGATCTTTGTACTCATCATCTTTTTTGGCTCATGCCCCAAACCAGGGTTTCCCCTAGGAACATCAGAATTTAGTTCGTTTTGCTTCCACCCAACTTCATCCTCCCTTCTCAAGGAACACTTAAATTTGGCTCATGTGTAGGTCCCTAGAGAAAAGAAAAAATATTGTCATGGAACACAAGAGGCCTTTTCATCCAACAAAAACAATGCAAGGACTCACACAAAACCCCATAAAAAGTCAAAATAACCCTGCTTCCTTTCCCAATGAGTCTTACCTCTCTCAGGTTCTTACATAGTCCTGAAGACTTATAATACTATCCTTGGGTTGACAACTTTCCTGACCCAAAAGGAAAAGCATTTTGGGGTTGCTAGAGAGTTAAGAAAGTCACCCTCTTGTTGAATCCCACCTTCCACCAGTGCCTAGACAGCTCTGCTGAGTTATGGTACAATGTTGGGGATAAGGAATTCTTGCAAGAAGAAATCACTTGGGTTTGCTAAAGAGTCAGGAACTCCCCCTTCCTCCAGTGAGCTGCACCTCCCCCCAGAGACTTTTATGATCCTACAGATTTATAGTACTATCCTGGGGCTAACTCTCCCATCCCAGAAAGAATTTTGAGTTGCTAGATAGTCAAGCAGCCCTCTTCCCCCAGAATATCATCATTCATATGACTCACAGAACAAGAGTAATTACAAGGTCTATATATGCACTACTATTTGTTCTCTCTCTGTGTCTCTCTGTGTCTCTGTCATTCTCTGTCTCTCTCTGTCTCTCCTCCTCTTCTCTCCCTCTTCCTCTCCCTCCCTTCTCTCTCTCCTTCTCCCTCCCCCTCACCTTCTCCCTCTCCCTCTCCCTCTCCCTCTCCCTCTCCCTCTCCCTCTCCCTCTCTCCTTTGCTGATTCTCATAAGCTTCTTCCAGAAGGCAAAAGATGAAACTTTGTCATGGGATAAACACCTAAGAAAATACAAGAGAGAGTCAAGAGAGCCTTACATTATCTATATATCTATCACTTCATCTAATCAATCAATAAACAAGCATTTCTTAAGCACTTACTATATACAGGACACCAGGTGAGGCTGGGTATTGGGAATACAAAGGCAAAAATGAACTAGTCCCTGTTCTCAAGGAACTTACAATCCATTGGGAGAAATACATACTTAATTAAGCATATATTTAAAAATACAAGATAAATTTATAGGAAGAAGTCTTGATAGCTGGGAGATGGGGGAGAACACTAATTTTTTAGGAGACAATCAGGGTTAAGTGACTTGCCCAGGTCACACGGCTCATAAATGTATGAGGCCAGAAGGGGCTAATTTTTAAAAATATTTACATCATTTTTTTACTTGAACAAATATCAAGTGCCTACTATATGCAAAGCACTGTGCTGAGTGCTAGAGAAATACAAATTAAATGAGATTTAATCCTTTCCTATGTGGAGCTTAGAAATTAGCAGAACCCCAGAGTAAAATTACATCTCCTTCCCTTTAGGATCCAGGGGGACCTCCGAGGGCTCAAGGTGCCTTCTGACACTATCATTTTTTAGCCACCATCCCATGTGTTCTCCTCAATATCAGTCACTAGTTAATGTCCTCTCAATACTGCCTCAATATCATTTTGACCAGTTTACATCTCCTTAATATCATTGATAACCTATTAAACTCCAGCTTTAACAAAAGAACATTTACTGAAGAGATACCGGAACCAAAGTAAATCTAGGAAAACTTTTATGAACTGATAAAGGGTGAAGTGAGGAGAACCAAGGAGAAAAAGTGATACAATAACAGCATTATAGAGAAAAACAACTTGGAAAAACTTAACAATTTTGATCAACATGATGACCAAACCTGATTCTAGAGGACTGAGGCTAAAATATACTACTCACTTACTGACAGAGAGCAGATGGACTTAAGATGCCTGGCAAAACATACATTCGCAGTTGTAGCCAATGGAGAAACTTGCTTTTCTTGGGTTTTGCTTTCTTTTCTCTCTTTTCCAATGGGAGGATCAGAGAGTGTAGATAAGAATAAGATAGGGCAAATAAGAGAAAAAAGACTCATTGAAGGATCTTTTTTAATGTATTAAAGAAAACAGAAGGAAGGCCAGAAAGAACCACAGACAAGTAGGATAGTTTTGACAGTTGCACATTGAATTTATTATATTAAATTAATAATTTAATTATTAACTTTTATTATATTAAAAGTAAAGTAAGTTGTACATGACAGAGATCTGAAGTTTCATATACAATCTTCTTACTCTGCTATTTATGCATGTTGAAATGCCCATTTTATTTGGTTTGCTAAGTTGAGAATAAAAAAATTAACCCAAATTGCAAAAATGTCTGAAACCAAGAACTTGCTTTTTTTTTTTTTTAAACCACCTCACTTTCTAGAGAGAATGGCCTCAAACTTAGAGAGCTCTCACAAAGGGGTAATTCACAACTCTGGCAAATCCTTTTAGTTAAAAATTCCTTTTGTCCCCTTCATTGGTCCCTCATGCCTTAGACAGAGTGGAGTTTTTCTGCTTGAGTCCTTTAAGAATATTGAAGTTTTATTTCCTCAGCATGTCTAGTTTGTCCTTGCCTCCAAATGCAGACACTACAATTCATCATTGCTGTTCCAAGAAATATTTCTAGGTTGTCAATGAAATTCACAAGATTGTCTTCTGATCAAGGAGGTGGGGAGGAGGCAACAGTATTCTCTTCCCCCTCCCCACCGAAATGATTCCCTCTTTGGGACTTGTCTACGGCTGTTTTAATTCAATCCAATAAGCATTTATTAAACACCTATGACATGCCGGGCACTGCGCTAAGTGCTAGGGATGCAATTTATAAAAAGAAAGACAATCCCTGCCCTAAACAAGCTTACAGTCTAAAGGGGGGAGAAAACACATTGAAGGAGGAAGGAAAGTTGGGGAGAGGGCAGGACACCAGGGGATATCATGTTCAGTGGAGTTGAAACCAGGCAAGGCAAATGTAAAGTGAAGTGATCTGAGAGTCTAGTTTCTACCTTCTATAAAGGAAGGCAGTGTTTCCCCCACTCACACTGTCCAGACACTAGAATGCTTTGTGTTCTGAACTATTTTATAGTAAACCTACAGAGCATGATGAAGTCTCCTCAGACAATACTAACACTTGTCCTTTTGAAGTTATTGTTCACCTAGCTGAAATGACTTTGATTGATTAATTCAATAAAGGTCATCTCACCTGGTAAAGGAATCAGGGCTAATGTATTTTACTATTTACCTTAATTTTTATTGATTTTGATAATTGATTGACTCAATCGATCCCCCCCCTTCCTTATATCTACGTAAGTTGTCTCTTCTGGGCAGCTAGGTGAGTAGAGCACCAGCCCTGGAGTTAGGAAGACCTGAATTCAAATCCGGCCTCGGACACTTGACACACTTACTAGCTGTGTGACTTTGGGCAAGCCACTTGCCCAACCCCAATTGCCCTGCCTTCCCCCCTCAAAAAAAAATAAGTTGTCTCTTCCCAACAGAATATAAGCTCCTTGAAGTCAGACACTGTGGAATTTTTGGTTTTATATTCCCAATGCCTCGTATGGTACCTGACACAACAAACCACTATTGATTGAATAAATGAACGAATAAGCATTTATTAAATGCTTACTATATGCCAAGCACTTCGTTACTCACTGGAGATGAAAATACAAAAAGTAAAGACAGGCCCTGTCTTCAGAGAGCTTGCAGAGTCAGTCAATAAATATTTATTAAGCACCTACTGTGTGCCAGGCACTGGGCAAAGTGCTAGAGATGCAAAGAAAGGAAAAAGACAATGTCTGCTCTTGAGGAATTAACAATGTAACTTGGGAGATAACATGCAGATAACAATGTACAAACAAGCTATATTAAATACAGGATAAATTGGAAGTAACCAAAAGAGGGAAAGCTCTAGAATTAAGAGGGATTTGGAGAGAATTTCTGTAGAAGATGGAATTTGAACTGAGACTTGAAAGAGGCCAGGGACTGGCTGACTGATTGGAAGCAATTCAGAGAGCTTTTTTAAAGGAGTTTTGCCCAAGAGATGGAGGAGAGATACAGTGTGACAGCTTAGGTGGATAGTGGGATCAAGTGAAAGTTTATTAAGGATGGAGGAATACTGAGTGTGTTTGTAGGCAGTAGGAAAGGAACTAGTAGATGGGAAGAGATTGAAATTTAGAATGAGAGAGAAGATGACTGAGGGAGCAATCTGCTGGAGAAGACATGGAGAGAGGTTGGCCTTCTCAAGGAGAATGGCCACCTCTTCATCAAAGACCGGAAGAAAGGAAGAAACATTAGTGGGGTGGTAGGGAGAAGGTGGGAGAGTGAGAGCAAGTTGACTTATTCTGCTTGATACCAGAGGAACAAACTAGAAGGAATGAGTGAGAATTGCAAAGAAACAAATTTAGGCTTCATGTCAGAAAGAACTTCTTAATAATCATAAACTCAAAAACTAGAATTGACTTACTTGGGAGGCAGTGGGTCCCCCTTCATTAAAAGTCTTAAAGCAAAGGCTAGAAGACTCCTTGGGAATGTTGTAATGAGATACAGCTAGGCAGCTTGTAATGTGTTTTTTTAGCTCTAAAATTGTGTGATTCTATAACATACTTTAGGTCTAATGGCCACTGGACATATTTCCTTGTTCTGAATTACAGGAACCAATGACTTCCTAATCTCGGTGTTGGGCCATTGGGCAAATTTCAGTCCCTCTCTCATCAATTTGGATATCTAAGATCACTTGCTTTTATAATCTACAAAGAAAAATTGTTTGTATAATCTATCAATAGAAACTATGTGTTCATGCTGATTGATATACTCTAATTCTCTACCCTCATTGACATCCCCTGGTCAATAATCAGTGTAGGTCTCAGCATTAAAAACTTAAATGGCAGGAGTCAGTTCATCATATATGAAAAATGATTCTCTGTGTGTTAAAATATTGGTTTTTCAGATGATACCGGATTTAATTTATACCAAGTAGTATTTACCTAGGCTTTCCTATTGTATAGTTTTCCCTAAGAAATCTTACTATTAAAAGTATTAACTTGTGACCTGAAAACAGCATGGGAAGTCTTCTTAAAATAGGAAATTTGGGTAAGAGTCCTGGACTTCCATCCCAGAAGACCTGGGTTTGAATCATATCTCCAGCACTTAATGGCGGTATGAGGCTCAACTTTTCTGCAACTCAGTTTCCTCATCTGTAAAATGGGAGTGATAATGTTTGCTTTATCTACCCATGGCATTAATGTGAGAGAACTACTTTGTAGACTATAGAGATTACAGTTGTGTGCTGTTACTATTACTTTGAGTCTATTTTATGAAATAGACCAAGATAGGAAAAATTAATCTTAAGCCCTCTTGAAAAGAACAACGAAAAGTTTGCATTGCGGGCAAGTATTGACATTTTTGGAAAACAGTATCTTTTCTAATGTAACATTGCATCAAGATTTTTAAATCTAAGCTTTTAAAAAGCACAGTAAGAAAAAAAAGTAGCTATTGAAATGTCCGTAACGGATGTGGGGAAAAATACAAATGTGTTGTTCTTAATGCGTCAAAATGCTGACCCACTTTTTGTAAGATAGGCCCTTATCACTTAGTCTCCCTTGTATCGACTTAGGGCAGATATTTGTGAATCAGCTGGTCAAGGAAGAGTATATTGCATAACTAACGAACAGCTTCCCTCTGTGTAAAGCTAATAGGCTAATAATTAAATCCATGGATTTTGGCCTCAATAGGCCAAGCCAACTACCTAATGCAAAACACCCATATTAATTGCAATAGACTCAATCAATTAACACTTATTAAGTGCTTACTTTACAACAGATACTATGTTTAACACAAGATTATTTTTAAATGGTAAAAGCTGTCCCTACCCTCA
Source organism: Phalanger gymnotis (assembly GCA_028646595.1). NCBI lineage: Eukaryota > Metazoa > Chordata > Mammalia > Diprotodontia > Phalangeridae > Phalanger > Phalanger gymnotis. The sequence continues at coordinate 295,894,188 of CM053622.1, read as the reverse complement.
AGGAGCTTCCATTCTAAAGGGGGGAAACAAATGAACACTAAAAGATAATCTTAAAAGTGAAGGCTCTGTATTGCCAAGATTTGAATGTAATTTTGTCTTCTACATAGTTAATTACAATTTACAAAAGGCAATAAATTGAACCTGGTTATGAAGGGTCTTTAAGACCAAAAAGTAGAGTTTAGGCTTAACATGATAGGCAATAGGAAGCTATTGTTGGTTCTTGAGGAGGGGAGTAATATGATAAAAATAGTTTTTGGAATATTTATCTAGTAGGTATAGGATGTTTTAAAGCTGGGAAAGGCTAGAGTAACTAAGTTGTGTTCATTTCTGGTCAATATAAGTCAAAGAAGAATTTGCCTTGGTCTGTGTTACTTAGGAGATGAGGACTAAGGCTAATGGGAAGGAATTACAGGAAGACATTCCAATTCAGCATAAGAATGTTCTAAATATTAGACCTGTCCAACGAAGGAACAAGCTTCCTTCCTTGCAAAGCATTAGTATTTATAGCCATCTGCCTGGGGTGCAGGAGGGGGGACATAGATGGGATTAACTAAACTAGGGGAAATTTTGGACCAGATGGCTATCCAAGGTCCCCTTCAGTTCCCATATTCTCTCTGGTCAGTAGATTCAGTCTGTATGTCAATGCGCAAGAGAGGAAAATGGTTCTACTCCCTTTGTGCAGGACCTATAGCCCTCTGTGTAACTATGGCAGGTACACAGACATAAAAGGAATGTGACTTAGGTTTCGAATATGGCAAAGAATAAGGGAAGTAATAAAAGAATCCTTCTTTGATTTGCTTAATGGCTCCACTGGGGGACTAAACAAAAACATGATGTTCTGAGTTGGACTTCTCTGCTTGTTGCTATAAAGCTAAGAATTTGGCTGCTGATCATCCCCTGGTACAAGTGAACATACTTCTGGCCTGCAATGGAGAACATAGAAGGAGGGTAGATGCAATCTTCCTATCCTCTCAGCCCAGGTAGGCACTTACTACTCTCCTTGATAGCAAGGAGATAGTGGTTAAAAAAAGAGCCCCCAAATTCTTCGTAAAGCATGAAAATATCACAATGTGCAAAAATGGCATGATACCAACACAAACATAAATTAAAACTTCCCAAGTATTTTAATGAGCTTCTGCTTGCTTCAAAATATTATACAGTGAAATACATATTTGCATTTGAACAAGTGGCTATTTTGAATAATCTTAAATTAGATGGGATATTTAACCTAATTTTCTTCTCCATCTTATTCCCCTACATCTACCAGCATACCTCTGTCAGTATAAAGCCATTCTGGATATCATTGAGGTATCATTCAGGAGAGGAAAAAGGGGAAATATTCCCTCAAGTTTCTACTCTTAGTAGGAGGAGAATAGCCCATTTTACTCATAAGAGCACTTCTTGAAGAACTGAGTTGACAGTATGTTTTTGTGGGTGACTTGCAAATTGTAATGAAGATCATGGAGTCAGCTGGGAAATATTTAATTTGTGCCTGTAAATGTTGCCCTGGATATTATCATCTTAAAGTCAATCTGCTCCTCAAGAGCTTGGTAAAGAGTTGTTTTCTGTATCTTTTAATACAGGAAGCAACTGTGATCCCACTGAGAGGAAACATGTCGAAGATAAGTCTGAAGGCTCATGCATCAGGTACACCCCAAAGTTAACCTGGAAAACAAGAAAAAAGATTTATTTTAACATTATTCTTATTAACAAAATAAACTTCAGGAAAGTAAATTAGAATCTTCAATAACAATCATTTTGGAGATCAATCTGGAATTATGCCCAAAGAATTATGAAGCTGCCTATGCCCTTTGACCCAACAATACTACTACTAGGTCTATTTCCAAAGATAATTGGGGAAAAAGGAAAAGAATTTATATGTTCTAAAACATTTAAAGAAGTTCTTTTTGTGCTGGCTAAGAACTGGAAATTTCAGGGATGCCCATCAATTGAGGACTGGCTGAACAAATTGTGGCACATAATCATGATGGAATGCTACTGTGTCATGAGAAATGATGAGCTCGATGATCTCAGAAAAATACAGATAGACTTGCACAAAATAATGAAGAGCAAAATGAGCAGAACCAAAAGAACAATGTATACAGTAACCGCAATATTGTTTAAGGACAACTTTGAACAAATAAGTAATTTTGACTATTATAAATACCCGAATTAACTACAAAGAACCTGTAGAAGAAGATGCTATCTACATCCAGAGAAAGAACCAATCAATAAAAGTGTGTATAGAATGATTTTACATATATACATATTTGTGCCTAATGGTAGCCATCTCTGGGGTGGGCGGGAGGGAGGAAGAAAGGGAAAAAAAGTTACATGCTAACTTTATTATATATTTTAAAAGAATTGAGATTTGTATATAATAGGCTTACAATTTCAAGTGCAATTATCTTTTTTTCTGTTCTACTATGATACAGAAATGCTTGTTTTATTTCATAAGTTCAGAATAAAATAATTTTTTAGATTTTTTAAATTTTATTTAGTATTTTATTCTTCCCCAGCTACATGTAAAAACAATTTTTAACATTAGTTTTTAAAACTTTAAGTTCCAAATTCTCTCCCTTCCTCACTCCCCACTCATCCACAATTGAGAAGGCAAGCAATTTGATATAGGTAAAATAGTTTAACATGTGTGTATACATACATGTGTGTGTATTTACATATACCAGAATTTTTCTATAATCCTACTTGGTACAAAGTAGACTTTAGTGTAAAGTAAGGAAGGTTCACTACTTCACTAACAGAAAAACCTCATTATGTGGCACTCCTTCCTAACTGCCCTCTTATTATAGAATTGCCAAATTGGAAGGGACTTAGGAAGCTTATTTAGTCTAGCCTAGATCTGAACAGGAATCCTCCTCTGCAGTCCTGGCCAAAGATGCCACCATTCATAGCGATTCTTTCTGTTTTGGAGTAGACCCTTAAGTCATCACTATTGTTTTTTCGTCTGTTGATCCTTACCCAAATACATTCCATCCTGTCCTGCTCAGCCTTAGAATTAAAGAATCATAGATTTAGAATTTATCTATTCCAACTCCCTCATTTTATGGTAAAGGAAGCATAAACTGGGAGAGATTAAGTGACTTTGCCCAATATCACTCAGGTAGTAGTAAATGGCAGAGAAAGGATCTGAAACCAGGTCTTCTCTGCTCACCTCCAACACACTCTTCTAGCCTTTTTATCTATTCTCTTCCTTATGAATAAGGCATATCCTTCCAGTGCCATATTCCAGTCAAGAGTTCCATTTCACAAAATTCCAGCAATAACTTTAAGATCAAATTTGATTTTTTTTCTTATGACTCACCATTTCCTTTATTTGTACAAAGCAGTGGATAATCATACCCTGGCTGGGAAAAAAATGGTGGTTTAGGGCTTAAACAAGTCCTTCTGTCCTGAAGCATCTATTTTGAAGACATGGGACTAGCAGCTTTAGCCCCAACATTTTGGGGTTTGGATTCAGCAGCCTTGGGATTAGTAGGCTTAGCAGCCTTAGAATCACTGGGCTTTGTGGCCTTAGAATCAGACTCGGCTACCTTGGGACCAGACTTGGAGGCCTTGGAATAAGACTAGGAGACCTTGGGTCCAGATTTGGTAGCCTTGGGATCAGACTTACTGACTTTGGCAGCAGAAGACTTGGCAGCCTTGGGGTGAGTGATTCTGGCAACCTTAGAGTCAGGCTCTGTGATCCTGGAGCCTGGATGTTTGATGACGACCCTAGGGCTTGGACGCTTGCTGGCCATCTTGTGGCCAGAATGCCAGGCACTGGCCTTGGGGATCTTGGGCCTGAGGATTTTGGCCTTGGAGGCCTTGATGCTCAGGGACTTGATGGCCTCTGCTCTGACCTTGATGGTTTTGGTATTGTTGGCCTGCATCTTCTTCAGCCCCTTCTTGTTGTGTTTCTTGGCAAAGCACATGTTTCTCAGAAACTTGGGGTCAACCCTTTTCAGAGATTCATATCTCTGTGACCTAGGTTTCTTGATGCCATTTCTGTGCCATTTTTGTGATTGGTTGTGGGTGGTATGGTTCTTAGACTTAGCCATTTTTATACCGCAGCCTGCACTAACAGGCTCTCCACTGACTGGAAGAGGCCAAAGTGAGAGAGAGAGACAAATTTGATTTTTTAAAAATTAGGATCTATAGGTTGCCCTGTATTAGCTATGGATTGTACATACATTTGTATATAGATATCTTAAGGCCGTAAGTTTAATTTCTGTCTCTTGTCTTTGGATATTGTCTCTTATAAATTGCTAGTCCTCTCTTCTGTCATTTTTCTTCTCATGTTTTACTTGCTCCTATCGCCGGTAACAGGCTTGATAAATCTATATGGACAGTGTTTTTGCCCTTTCTTTTTCTCTTTCACTTTATAGACTTCTTGATTAGCTACCTCATTCCTCTTCTTCTGATATATTCTTTTTTACTTCTGCATACCTAACCTCAGACCCTGGTCCTCCCATATCTACCACAGTTCAATTCTTTTTTTTTCTTTCTTATCCTATGAAGGTTTCCCTGTTTGAATTGCTATGCTGTTCCCAGAAATGAAAGCCATTCTGTGAAGATCAAAATGCTCCAAGTTCCTAGAGAATTGTGCACACATGTTACACTCTGATTTTGGGCGTGGCGGTAAGAGTATAGACTTAAAATGGTTAAAATGAGAAAAAATCTAGTCAAAATTTTCTATCAGTTGTGAGAATGGATAGCAAAAAAATAGTTTTGATGGAAACTTAGAGGCAATAATTAAGAAAATATTTTATATATTGAAATGGATTTAAATGTAAGTAGGTGATGTGAGCAACACTTGGAGGACTAGACTTTTTCTCTGATCCCCACGACCTCTCAAACCTCTCCAAAACAGAAATTATGTGCCAAAACCTGCGAGAGACCAAAACCCTATAACCAGACCTGGAAAGCTCTGAACTGGTGGGAACAGGACAGGACACTCTGTGTGTGTGTGTGTGTGTGTGTGTGTGTGTGCATACTGTACAGTACTCCACCTAGACAGAAGGAAAGAGCATGGCATCCATCTGGGGCCAGTTCTAACTCTTCAAAAGTCACTTGCGGCAGAGGCCTAGGCTGGTGAACTGCTTATTGCCTAGCATGGGAGGCTGAGATGCTTAGAGATCCAGCCCCCAAAGAAACCACAATGAGAAGGGAGTCAGAAAGTGAGCAATATGGAAAATGGCAGAGGGAGAGAGGAAGGAATGAAATTGCGAAGAATTTCAGGAAGACAGCTTGAAGACCTTGAACATAAACAGATAAATCAATAGGAAAAAATAGTGACAACAGAAGAAAATATGTAGTCCAGATGTAGTAAACAAGTTCAGGCATCTATGAATAAGCGTGAGTAGTTATTAAGAGTTTAATTAATTGCATTGATTTGAAAGATTGTTTTAATGTATCACTTCATTAAGAACAAATTATGTTATATTTTATTACTTTCCAAGACTCTTTTAGATGATATGTTGAAAGAATTCATAACAATCACTTCCATAATGTATGTTCTCTTTCCCAAAAAGATCCAAGCCCAAGCAATTTTACATTGGGAGGAAAAGGTAACCTGTTGACTTACAAGGGTCAGTACTACCTGATCAGAATGAGGCTCCTGAGAAAAAAAGGTGGCGATGATATTGCAAGAAGGTACTGGTTTGGGAGAAAGATGGTGAATCTCAATTTCTCAAATCACTTTCCTAATTGCCTCTAAATCTTCTTCACTGTTATTAAGAGGATTCTTTGACTTGTCAGCAACATTAAAAACATTCTCTCTTCTTCCTGCATCACTAGCACTGTCGATCAATCAAATTAACCTCACTGTCAGCTTCACCTCATTCTTCCATTATCTATATTGTGATATCTTAATTTCCCTCCCCAGACACTAGTGGTTCCTCCAAACCAAAACTCACTTGTGTTAACATTACAAATGTATTTACTTAGATGTATTCACGTTTTTCTTAAGATTTAATATAAACTCCTTCAGGGCAAGCACTGATTTTTAGTCTATGTGTCCCCAACACCTAGCACAATACCTAGAGCACAGTAGGTGTTTAATAAATACGTGCTAATTGATTGAAATGTAGCATTTGTCATAGCCAGGCAGGTATTGTAGTAGATAGTGTGCTGGCTCAAAATGTGGCCTAGGAATTTACTGGATAATGACCCTGGCCAAGTCACTTAATCTCTTTCTACCTCAGTTTTGTGAAAATCGAATAAGACCACATATGTAAAGTTTTTTGCAAACCTTAAAGTGCTTTGTAAATATAAACTATTATTTTATGTGGTTAAAGGTTTTTGCAGAACTCAGACCACCATATAAACGCAAGATATTGTTATTTTTATGTCAAGAATCTGAGTCAGTTTATTTTGGAAACAACTTACTCCAGGGCTATAAATATTTCTTTATCACCATCATCATAAGAACATATTTCTGCAAGGATAACACCAGGCTACAACTTCCTAAGAGTCCTCCTTAATATTGGATATTTAATAGAATCTTGGGTACAAATAGCATTAAATATTGATACTTCATGCTTTAAAAGGAGCTGAGATGGGTCAAATTTCTTATGAAATCTCTTCTCTAATAACATTTTGTAGTCTGAATAATACCCTTGTCCATAGCTAGAAGTAGTACAAGCAGACAGAAAGATGCTAAAAATATTCCAAGATCCCAATGCTCAGGTCTTCTCTATCATTTCCTAGTGTTGCAATAGTTTTATTATCCTAGGTAATGTTAACATCCTACACTCTTCTTTTGTTAAAGGTAAAGCTATAATACAGCCAATCAGAAGAAGTCATTTCTTCTTTCCCTGTATTAGATACATTCTACAAATAGTACATAAATTTAAATGATTACCAAATCTAAATGATTACCAAATCTAAATGATTTCCAATAATTAATATTTATATTTTATGAGAGTTTACAATATTAACAATCTCAAGATTAACCAGCTTTTATTCAGCCTGAACCTTGGGGAACTTGTCTCACCAGTTAAAATACGATTTTGCAAGCATCAAATTTAGCTTGGAGGGAACCAAGTCTCAAAATCCAACTAGGCTTCAAGGGTATAGAAGAGACAATAGGTCTAGAGGCCAAGTTCTAGAAGGGCAGACAGAAGTCATTAAGGTAGATACTATGTTTATGGTGGTAGGGTTCAGTATTAGGATAAGCAACACAAATGACCAGAAGACAGCAAAGACAAGTGGTGACAGTGACATCATTTGGGAGGAACAAAGTCTTGCAGAAGAACCAACTTGCTCCTAATTAAGATAGGAAGAGAAGAATGGGCTGCCTTGGGAAATAATGAGTTCTTCCTCATCTGAAATCTTCAAAGAGAGATTTATGGTTGCTTGTCAGACATGTTGTAGATTTTTTTTTAATCTTAATCACCTGTCATTTCATCACTCCCTTTACTTCAAGCTTCTCCCTAAATCTATTTTTTGTGCTCATCACAATCTCCGGTCTTTCTACCTCTCCCTTTCTAGGATTTCTGCTCTGGATTCACTTTTCTCCCTTGATAGCCTTGATGCAATAGTTGACCAGTTCAACTAATACACTGCCTCTTATCTTTTAATCACTTCTCACTTTGTCCGTCAGTTTCTCACACCAGGCTGATCCTCAATCCTTGGGTCATTCCACCCATCTTTCTTTGTCCTTACTCCTAGACTGCTAAATGCCACTGACTAAAGCAGAGGTAGGGAACCTGTGGCCTGGAGGCCACATATGGCCCTCTAGGTCCTCAAGTGCAGTCCTTTGACTGAATCCAAACTTCACAGACCAAATCCCCTTAATAAAAGAATTTGTTTTATAAAACTTGGACTCAGTCAAAAGGCCACACCCAAGGACCTAGAAGGCTATATGTTGCCTCAAAGCCACAGGTTCTTCACCCCCAGACTAAAGGAAGTCTCAGAACCATTCTGACTAGGTCCACTACAAATTCATGCTCTCTCAATTTGGAATTATGCATAAAAAGTTAGTAAATTGTATAATCTCACAACCCAGGTCTAACTATTGGGATTCTACCGCCCAGAGATAAGTGACAGGAAGGAACAGCCCATGTATACAAAAAGATTCATAGTAGCATTGTCTGTGATAAGAAAAAACTTGAAACCTTGAAAGCAGGGTGATTTTTTTTTTGCTTTTTTTCGTTGTACTCTGAATGTTTAACACAGTGTTTACAATATAATAAGCACTTAACATATGCTTGTTGATTGATTAATATGCATAATGATGGGAATGGTTGAACAAATTGTGGTTAAAGTATATAATTGGATCTAACTATGCTGGAAGTAACGACAAAAACAAAAAATTCGGAAAGTATTGGGAAACTTGTACAAAGTGATGGAGAGTGAATAAAGTAGAGTAAAAGAAAAAAGAATAACAAGCAATTATTCCAGTTCTCCAACGGATCTATAACCTTAATGATGTGCATATTCCCTCCAACAGGGCAGAGTACAATTCATGCCGGCCTGCCCATCCTATGTGACCTTCATCCAGGTCTTCCAATGAATTCTCTGCTGGGACCACACCAAATCTGCTGACAGTAGAGGCACTTTCTCTATGTTCTTTTGACACTGTAGGAATACCAACAATATTCACAGAGTACCAACAGTAGTCACAGATCCATTGATCCTAATTCTTATTAAGTGACCAGCAAATATTTCTTTCCACTTCTTTGAGGGCATCCTTCATATCACTTCACTTGCATAATTCCTCATTTGTAATGTGTTGATCTCTGCTCTTGCTCACCACACACCTTTCCACTTGTTGTTGTGTTGTGGTTCAGTCATTTTCAGTTATGTCCAACTCATTGTGACCCCATTTGGGGTTTTCTTGGCAAAGATACTATAGTAGTTTGCAATTTCCTTCTCCAGCTCATTTTACAGATGAGGAAACTGAGGCAAACAAGGTTAAGTGACTTGTCATCCATTACCACCAAAAGAATGGTGGTATTAAAATATGGGCCTTTCAAACAGAACCAGACACTAGCAAGGTGGCTTTAAAAGCTACCTGTTGAACTTATTATTTAAAAAGAAAAGCAAGCTATAGGTAATATAAATCTTCAGTTTTATGTACAATGCTTTTTTTCTGTTCTTCATATGGAAATGCCTATTTTATTTGATGTTTCTTAAGCCTGAAATAAAATTATGATTTATTTTCGAAAGATTTTTAGGATATGGGCTTTCACTTCAGAGAGAAATTTGGGATTACTGTATCTAGCCCAGATGATATGTGTACTGATAGTCAAGTACTAGAGTTTGTGCATCAAACTATGTATGATAATCTGGAAAATTGCATTCTTCACACATTTGATCTTCAGTCATTGTCTTCTACAAGACACCTAGTTGGAAAAGAGCTTCGATTGGCATTTTGTGCTAACAAATCAGACTCGGTTTTTATAATTGTTGTTATTATTCATCTTTTGTTCTGAAGAGGACCATGACATCAGAGAGGTGATGGCATGACTTGCAAGTGAATTGGCTTTAAGTGAGGCAGGGTTGTGCAAAGTCACCAGCCTCACTTTCTCCTTGAGAGCCATCTGGGTCCAGTGGCGAAATACCGATCAGGATGCCTGCTGATGGCCCTGGATGCCGTGGGAGACCTTGGCCTTTTTAAGTTAAGGTCCTTCCTAGGCCTCAAGGATAGTGGGATCTTGTACTCCCCATACTTTTCAGTCAATTATGTTACTGTAAAGATGTGGAAAATTATGAGGAATATCATCTGCAAAAGCCTGTCTCTTTCATTCTAATACTAACGTCAAGGATTTCTCAGCATGTGCATAATTGGGGGGCTGGGAGGGAAGTAGAGGGTAGTTGTCTAGACCTGTGACTTCATTGGTGCAACTCAGCCACTCCTGTGTAACTTCTATTTTTAGACAGTTATCTGGGGTGCTAAGAGGTTAAGTCCTACAGCTAGAATTTGCATAGGTAGCACCCGAACCCAGCTTTTCCTGAATCCAAAGCTATCCTTCCATCCATTATCATTCTGCTTCTCTTCATGAAAACTTCCTATAGGTGGGAAAGTAGAAGTATATAATACTGTAACAATGTAGGGCAGCTAGGTGGCACTATAGTGAATAGAGTGCTGGGCCTGGAGTCAGAAAGACTCATCTTCTTGAGCTCAAATCTGGCCTCAGACACTTAGTAGCTGTGTGACCCTGGACAAGTCACTTAACTGTTTATCTCAGTTTCTTCATCCATAAAATGAACTGGAGAAGGAAATGGCAAACCACTCCAGTATCTTTTTCAAGAAAACCCCAAACGGGGTCACGAAGAGTTAGATATGACTGAAAATGACTAAACAAGGACAACAATGTAAATAAAGAGAATATTAAAAAGCAACAAAACACAGTTCAAATATACCAAGCATTAGCATCTCGCTATCAGAGCTAAAGGCACACGTCCTTTTCTGTTAACAAATGGTAAACCACAAAAGTGGAGCAGAACATGTCTTATCAATTCCAATCACACTCCTAGAAGATTTTGTTTTGCTGTTTTCAGTAAATGTACTTTGTGGGGAGAAGGTACATTGAGAATTGTCTGTTGTGTCATTGATAAATTGAATCAAGGAAATGAAAATTCATGTTATTTAATCTTAACTGAGCCTTCGCTACATAGTAATCTTTCGATTCTTCTCCAATTGACTATCATGCTCTGCATATTAGTTGCTCCTAAACTTCCCCTGACTTTCTCCACACACCCCTACATCATTCCTTATCCCCACCTTTCGGGAGAGCTTGCTTCCCACATTACTGAGAAAATCAAGGCCATCAGTCATGAGTTGTATCTTTTGCCCTTCTCTTCAGCTCAAAAATCCTCTACATAGTCTTTCAATTTTTGATTTAGTCTCTGAGGGGAAAAGTGGCCCTTTTCCTTGCCAGTACTGGCTGCAAAACTTGGACCCTTATTGTCATCTCTCTGGAGGTTTGTCCAAACAATCTTTACTCCCCCCACCCCAATTATCTTCAATCTCTCCATATATACTGGTTCTTTCTCTACTGTCTACAAAAATAGTAAGCTGGATTCCTTCAAAAATCTTCATTTGACCCTGCCATATCTCTAAGCTATGATACTCTATCCATTCTCTCACTCTTTCTAGGAGCTAAGTTCACTGCTTCTACTTCCTCACCAAGCATTCAATGTCTAACCCTTGCCATCTAGTTCCCAGTCCCACCACTCAATGAATTTCCAAACTGCTACATCCAAGTTACCAGTAAGAGAAGACCTGTATGAACTGATGCAGAATGAGTGAGGAGAACTACAAGAATGGCTTCTTCAATAACAATATTATAAAGAAAAACCATTTGAAAGATTTGAGAATTCTGGTCAATTACATGACCAGTGATGATTCCAGAGAACTAAAGTGCTACCCACCTCTTGACAGAATGGTGATAGACTCAGGATGCAGAATAAGGCATGCATCTCCAGACATAGCCAATGTAGCAATTTGTTTTGCTTGATGACACATATTAGTTACAAGGCCTAGTTCTTTTCCTTTCCAATAGAGGAGGAATGGAAAGTAAGTGGGATAGGGATAGAAAGGAAGGAAAGGAGGGAAGGGAAGAAGAGAGGAAGGAAGGAAAGTACAAAAAGAAAGAAGGAGAAAACAGGAAGGAGGGGGAAAAGTAAGGATTAGTGAAGCATCTTTTTTTAATTCAGAGAACAGAAGGAAAGGCAGAAAGAAACAGTAACAAGGAGAGCTTTGAAAGTTACAAAATGAACTTAGTACACAGAGATCTGCAGTTTCCAGTACAAGCCATTTTATGTTCTACTATGTATATGAAAATGTCCATTTTCTTTGGTGTTTAAGTTCAAAATTTTTAAAAGTTATGAGTAATATCTTAACTGCTTAAAAATCTTTTCTCAGTTTTTAGTCACTTTAACGACTCTGCAACCTTTGACAACTACATCCACCACTCATTTATACTTTGTCTGCACTTACCCCTATAACACTGATCTCTCCTCATTCTCTCCCTACCTATCCCCTCCTCAGGTTCTTTTGCCAGATCATCATCTATATCCCACCCCCTAAGCATGTTCCTTCCCCTCAGCACTCTATTCAGGACCCTCTTTTCTTCTCCTACACTTTCTCAGAAGCAATGGGTTCAAAAATCCTCTCTACATATAACTCTCATAGCTATATATGTAGTCCTTGCCTCTGTCTTTAACTCCAGACCTCCCATTAGTACCTCTCTGTTGGACATCTCCACCTGGACAATCCAGTGGCAGCTGAAATATAGCATTTCTAGAAGGAACATGATCTTCTTTCAAACACGCTACTCTTAATACTATGATGGTATCACCATCATTCTTCCAATTTCCCAGGTTTATAAGCTTAACTCATTTTAATTTAAACATTTATTAGGCACTTACTATGTTCCAGGCACTGTTCAATAATCTCTACCCTCAAGGAGCTTATAATTTAATTAGGGAAGACAACGCACAAAAGGAAGCTGGAAAAGTAGGAGTGGGTGGGGGGTGGGGAGAAAAGTACCCAGTGCAGCAGGTTGATGATGATGGAGTTGAATCCAAGCAGGGAAGCTACTGGGAAATCATTGTGCCCTCTGAATCCTTTCTAAATGGTGGTTTGGGGAAGAGGTTTTTGCTCTGCCCTCCAGGCCTTCAATAAGAGGGTACCGATTAGGTATGAGAACCAAAGTTGATGCAGCCTCCATGATGGTGAGTTTCCTGATGATGAGCTTTCCCTGGGAGTTGAATTTGTGGAGTTGCTTAGAAAAGATTAGCAGGAATAAAGGAGGATTAGGATAGATGAAAATGGATGTTATATTCTCTGAAATGTTTTCCCCCATTTAGTCTACCTTACATTACTAGCAGAGGTCTTTCCTTAAAGCAAGGTTCCCCCAGTTGGGTGATCTTGACTCAAACCCACACCTAGCTGACTGTGGAGCCAACAGCCACATCTATGATCTCTCCTTATACCTGATTCCCACTGATGGATGTCATCCACCACTCTCCTCCCTGTTCTTTGTTCCCTGACTTGTAATGGCAATAGGCTGGGAAATGAAGAGTAGATATTCCTCTGGGAAAGACTGGAGACGTTACTGAGATAGTGCAGACCTCAAGATAACTTGGTGTGTGCAGATGCATTTTTATGGTTATGCTCCCCAAACACGGCTTATGGCTGTATCAAATGTTTAGGTTCATTTTTGTTTAGATAGATTAAAATGAAATCCTGATTCTCATCCAGAAAAAGAAGTAGCTATAGCAAAATTTGGCCTATATCACTCATTTGGCATCTAATCCTATATGGCCTTAAATAGTTGTTTACATTTCTATGTATGTGCCTTATCTTTGTTTCATGGGCTGCCATGAAACATTCCAAACATTACAAGTATATGTGATAGAAGTCCACAGCTTCTAATAAAATTCTTGTTCCTTTATATATTCTGCAATATTTGTGTTCATTGATGATTAAGTTCAAAATAAAAAGGATCTCATGAAAAATAATAAAGAAAAATGGTGCAAAAGAATGTCTTCAGAGATGCATGACACAGGAAGAGAAGTAAGGAGGGAAGAAAGAGAAACTGAAGCAGTCCCATAATAAGAGTAAGAGGTTGCTGATGGAGGGCCCACATGCTCCAGTGCCAAGAGATCTATAGGAAGCCTGCGCCCAGCTCCCCTCAGAGGGCTGGTAGATGACCTATGGAAGATACAAGAGCACCACAGGATGGACAGACAGACATAGATAGGTTATGTAACTAACTGCTCTCTGTAGAACACTTTACAAAGCATTTTCCTCACAACAACTCTAAGAGGTCATTGGTAGACAGCACAGTGATTACTATCTCCATTTTTAAAATGAAACTGAAGCTCAGAGAGAGATTAAATGACTGGTCCATTGTTCCACAGCTTGTAAGTGTCAGACCTGGGTCTTCAGATTCCAAATTCAATGCTCTTCCCATAGGACAGTACTAATTAAGTTCTCTGGGCAAGTTGCCTGGAGAAATTCATTAGTATTGTACACCAGTTCCATGTGGCATACTTACATGGGTTCTGGATAATGGATGATGCTCTAGAGTTCCCAGTCACCAAGAAGTGAAGCAAGGTTGTGTGCTTGCTCCTATGTTTTTTAGCAGGATGTTTTCAGCAATGTTGTCAGATGCCTTTGATGAGGATGAAAACAGCATCAAGGTCAGCTACTGTACTGATGGTAAATTATTTAACCTGAAAAGGCTACAAGCCAAGACTAAAGTGGAGGGAGAGTTGGTGGATGATTTTTTTCTGTTCATAGATGACTGTGCACTCAGTGCAACCTCTGAGACTGGGATGCAATAAAGCGTGTATTGATTCTCTGCTGCTTTGCTAATCTTAGCCTGACAATCAACACCAAGAAAACAGAGGTCCTCCACCACCACACATGGAACCATCAATTACAGCAAAAGGAGAAATAATGAATGTTGTGGATAAATTAACTTACCTCGGCAGTACACTTTCTAGGGATGTACATATAGATAATAAGATTGATGCCCACATTACCAGAGCTAGCTCAGTGGTTGGAAGGCTCCAAAGTAAAGTGTGAGAGAGAAGAGGTATTAGACTGCCTCCCAAACTGAAAGTCTACAGATCCATTGTTGTATACCTGTAAAAGCTGGACAGCACCATGCCAGAAACCTGAATCGCTTCCATTTGAACTGTCTTAGGAAGATTCTGAAGATCACCTGGCAAGGTAAGGTACTGGACACTGAGGTCCTTTCTAGAGCTGAACTTCCAAGCACTCAAACTCTACTACAGAGAGTGCAACTCTGATGGGCTGGCCGTGCTTATTGAATGCCAAACATACATTTATTTGCCTAGAAGATTATTTTATGGAGAACTCACACAAGGCAAAAGTCAGAAGAAGTGATACAAGGACACTCTCAAAGTTTCTCTGAAGAACTTTGGAATCGATTGCATGACATGGGAAACACTGATAAACAACTAACCAGCATGGTGTGCCTGCATCAAAGAAGGCACTGTGTTCTATGTGAGAAGCAGAATTCCAATAGTTCAAAAGAAATGTAAGAAATGCAAATTTAGAGACATCTCCACTCCAAATGTTCACGTGGATCGTTTGTGCCCGACCTGTGGTAGAGCCTTCCAAGCTTATATCGGTCTGGTCAACCACAGTTGGACACGCTACACTTTGACTCCAACATAGCGACGTCATTTTGGTCTTTTCGAGAATGGACAGCAACCACCACTAATTAAGTGATCTGACAAATCTCGGTCCACATTGATGATTCACTTGTTTTGCATTCTTCTGTACACCATATATACCATACATATTAGCATAATTTCTCTTTTCTCTCACATGATGTTTCCACTTTAAAACGAGAGTAACAGAAGAATTGTGGAGAATAATGTGTACACCTATTCTTATTAAGATGTGAGAATCCCGGGGGAGGAGCCAAGATGGCGGCTGGGAAGCAGTGACTGGCGTGAGCTCCCCACCAAGTTCCTCCAAAAACCTATAAAACAATGGCTCTGAACCAATTCTAGAGCTGCAGAACCCACAAAGTGGCAGAGGGAA
>CM053622.1:295856576-295868562 GCA_028646595.1 Phalanger gymnotis | reverse complement strand
GGCAAAAGAGAAATTGAAAGAATTCACCAATTGCCTCCTGAAAACGATCCCAAAAAGAAAACCTCCAAGAATATTGTCACCAAATTCCAGAGCTCCCAGATCAAGGAGAAAATACTGCAAGCAGCCAGAAAGAAACAATTTGAGTGTTGTAGAAACACAATCAAGATAACCCAAGATCCAGCAGCTTCTACATTGAGGAATTGAAGGGCTTGGAATATGATATTCCGCTGGTCAATGGAGGTAGGATTAAAACCAAGAATCACTTACCCAGCAAAACTGAGTATCATGCTCCAAGGCAAAATATGGATTTTCAACAAAATAGAGGACTTCCAAGCTTTCTCAGTGAAAAGGCCAGAGCTGAATAGAAAATCTGACTTTCAAACACAAGAATCAAGAGAAGTATGAAAAGGTAAACAAGAAAGAGAAATCACAAGGGACCTACTAAATTTGAACTGTTTTGTTTACATTCCTACATGGAAAGATGATGTGTATAATTCATGAGACCATAGTATTAGGGTAGCTGAAGGGAATATACATATAGATAGATAGATAGATAGATAGATAGATAGATAGATAGATAGATAGATAGAGATATAGATGGAGGGCACAGGGTGAGTTGAACATGAAGGGATGATATCTAAAAAATAAAATCAAATCAAATTAAGGGATAAGGGAGGAATATATTGAGAGAGGGATTAAGGGAGAGATAGAATGGGGTAAATTATCTCACATAAAAGTAGCAAGAAAAAGCGGTTCTGTAAAGAAGAGAAGAGAAGGCAGGTGAGAGGAATGAGTGAATCTTGCCCTCATTGGATTCGACCTGAGGAGGGAATAACATACACACTCAGTTGGGTATTTTACCTCACAGGAAAGAAGGAGGAAGGAGATAAAAAAAAACAGGGGACAATAGAAGGGAGGGCAGTTAGAGGAGGAGATAATCAAAAGCAAACACTTTTGAAAAGGGACAGGGTCAAGGGAGAAAGTTGAATAAAGGGGGATAAGCTAGGAAGGAGCAAAATGTAGTTAGTCTTTCACAACATGAGTATCGTGGAAGCATTTTGCATAATGATACACATGTGGCCTATGTTGAATTGCTTGCCTTCTTTGGGAGGGAAGAGGGGAGAGAATTTGGAACTCAAAGTTTTAAAAGCAGATGTTCAAAAAAAAGTTTTTACATGCAACTAGGAAATAAGATATACAGGCAATGTGGCACAGAAATCTATCTTGCCCTACAAGAAAGTAAGAGAAAAGGGGATGGCAAGGGAGTGGGGTGACAGAAGGGATGGCTGACTGGGGAATGGGGCAATCAGAATATACACCATCTTGGAGTGGGTGGGAGAGTAGAAATGCAGGGAAAATTTGTAACTCAAACTCTTGTGAAAATCAGTGCTGAAAACTAAAGATATTAAATAAATAAATAAATGATCCAAAAAATGTTTGTTGATTGAATGATTCTATAACTCTGAAGTTCAGTCTTGGGCATGTACACTCTGGCCAAATTCTTTGATTTCCATTGTGTTCGTCCTAATTAAATCCAGATTCTAAAAAGAAAGTGCAGAGGTATAGTAAGAATATGATGTATCTCAAGATTTTATACCTTAACCTTAGCCATGATCAGTGTGTGCCTGCTATCAGAGTATGATTAATTATTTCTTGCCATATACCTCAATCACACACTACTGCCACCTATTCTGAGAAGGAAGTATAATACAGGCCAAAGGACTCTAGGATGAAGTTCACTCTTGCTTTTTGGTTGCTGGTAGTATCTTGTTCTACCTGTCATCCTGAATGCTGGAGCCATGCTTCCCTTGAATATCAAGGTCTGCTTATCATTTTGCACTTCAATTTTCATCCTCCTGGTTCTAAGATGATTGATTAATTTCTGACAATTGAAAACTTTGATTACTTCACCTCTCTCTCAACCTCTTAGTTTCTAGATTTCAAGCTAGTCCTTTTTCATGGATGCCATAATTTCCTAGGTAGTACCTAGTCACTAGATGTCACCAGGCTTGTGCATGCTTGGCTTACTTTTTATTCCTAGCAGCAAGGGGAAGCTTAACCATCTGTCTTAAAGGTATCAGGCCTGAACCTCTGCCCAGCCATCTCTCACTAAAGACATTGACTATTATTCTTTCTCAAAGAACTTTGATCTGTATAAAGAAATTAATAAATGGAGTCCACTAAAAAACTATCCTCTCCCCCTAGGTCTAAAACCTCAGGCAAACACTTAATGCCCTTGCCAAATGCAGTTTAGATTGCAGGTTCATTTCCAAAACATTGCAGAGAAAGATAGGAAATTATGAATTGTTTCACCTCAGGAGAAAAAAAAAAGTTGAGCAGTTGTAGAGAAAACAAGATTTAAACCTGAAGTATATAAAAATTCCCTGGCTAAAGCAAGGTGTTGGCATAGTATCAAGGTCTTCTTTGCTGCCGGTGTCCTGTACACAATGCCCAAATTCCTTTCTTAGCTTCTGACTCCTCTTGCTCAGAATGTTGGCCTGTCTTCTGCATGCTCATAACCAGTCTGTATCCCTGGATTCCAGACTAGGTTGTCTGTTTTGACCTTTGAGAATTGTGTGGTCCTTTGATTCTGCCCTAATTCTCACCTACTGCTTAGCACTGAACTTGATACTTGTACATTTTCTCATTTCTAATGATACACCTGGTTCCTAACCCAAAATGTTGGTCACCAATTTGCTGGTCCTTCTCCGAACCGGACTCATGCCTACACCCTCCTACTACCTCTAGTCTTAGCTTAGATTCTCTGGTCTTGGCTCCTGAGTCTATGACTCATTTTCACCTATATTCCTGACACTGACACAATCTCTATATAAAACTTCTAACAGACAACAGGGAATGCAGAGACTGGTGTAAGTGAAAAGACAGGTCTTTCAGAGGAGGTTTTGGAGTCATTCCCAAGAGGTGATAGCTAAGACTGTGTATGTGGGTGGGATTTCTGAAGAGGAGTGTGGAAAGACAAAAAAAAAGACTAAAGCAGCACTTGAGGTAAAACCCCAGTTACGGACAGGGGAAGAAAGGGAAGCATAAGAAGACGAGCGAAGGTATGGCCAAAAAGGAAGGAGGAAAGCCTGAAAAGGAGAAGGAATTGAGTGGAGGGGAGAATTAAAGAAAGGAGAGAGGCAATGAGCTTATGGGATTAATAATTAATAACTAACACATAATAAGCACTAAATAAATGCTTTATCTCTCTAATATTTATTATTTAGATAGCCAGAGAGTTGAAATCAGAATCATTAACTATCTGGCTTTTGGAATTCTAGCTATAACTGACCACTTTATGTAGACTTCATCAAGAAATGTCAGATCAAAGATTCTCTTTGTTCTCCCTTAGATGTCAAAACACCCCCTACTTGCCATACCTCTCATCAAGCCCTTCTTTCTCCTCCTTCCCTTGACTTCCTTGAAGCCCAAAGCAACAAAAAAATGAAAAGTGAAGAATGGTTAGAACTGGTTGAGAGAAACTCATTTAGTATCCTTCTCCCAGAATTCTGACTCCAGCCTTCAAGTGCCGTTTGCGGTGCTGTTAGGCCAAGACCATGGCTGGCAGTAAAAGGCAACTCACTGGTAGCAAAGCTTCAATTTCAGGTCAGTGGCAAAGAAATTCTGTGGATTTTTCAGGAGAGGAGATCATCTCATATTAAGAATATTTTTATTCTATTTTTATCACTGTCTTAGTCAAGAGAGTTTTGCAAACTCTTTGGGAGACACAGAATACATCCCTAAAGAAGTTGAAATTTGGGGTAGCTCTTGAATTATCCATTGCTAAAGACATGAACGGCTTGGAAAACCTGGGGAAAAGATCATATACACTTAATAAATTGGTGTGAGCTGACTATTGAAATGGGGAGTAGACACTAAGGAGAGTAGAATGTACCAAACTTGTGAATTCCCTGCTATAGGAAATTCTTGGTGAGGAAATTCCCTCTGCCAGTGCAGACTGGCATTTGCTCTGCAACTTCCAGCCTTAGAGAATTGCCTATGGCATAGAGATGACCAAGTGACTTGTTTAGGGTCACACAGACAATATGTGGTACTCGCAATGCCAGGCTACCTTTCTATGCAAAGTTATGTCTTTAAAAAATGGTATTCCATATTGAGGATAGAGACAGGTAATTGAAATTTTGTGTTGACTGGTTACTCTGTTCCAAACCTGAATCTTCAAAATTGACCAGGCTTAGGGAGATGATGCTGATCCCTGAATCCTTGCAGTGGTCAGTAGTCAATTTCATTTCAATCAATCTAGCCCAAAATATACCTGAAGGGAATCCCTTAAATGACATGTGACAAGTAGTCATCTAGTCTTTGCCTAAAAATTTCTAACTTCTTATCATTAGGAAATTAGTTTGTTTTTTTCTTCTGACATCAAGCATAAATTTGCCTCCACTACATTCATTGTTCTTGATTCTGCCTTCTGGAGCCAAGCAAAACAAGTCTAATCCCTCTTCCATCGGAGAGCCCTTCAAATACCTCAAGACATCACATCATCCAGATACTGACAGAAGTCACCATCACGATGCTGACCCCTTTTATCAGCATTTTAGCTAGAAAGACTAGACATCTACCAAGTAGGGTCGAGAGAAGCATGGTACCACTTTCTATAAGGCTACCAACGTCTTAGTTTGGAGGGGGAAGGCAGGGCAATTGGGGTTAAGTGACTTGCCCAAGGTCACCCAGTTAGTAAGTGTCAAGTGTCTGAGGCCAGATTTGAACTCAGGTCTTCCTCACTCCATGATCAATGCCCTATTCACTGCACCACCTAGCTGCCCCCATCTTCTTAGTTTGACTGAAAATGTTGACAAGGTAAGGGAAAGGGGGCATAGGATCCTTACACATAAGGAAACTGAGTGAGGGTTAGGAAGGTTAAGTAACTTGCCTAAGGTCAAACAGGGAGTAAAGATCAGAGGCAGAATTTGAACATAGGTCCTTGGTATTCTTTCCACAGTACTACAGAAGGTTTGGATCAATGTGGGGATCTCTGGGTACAAATAATAGAACTTTTTGCTACTTACCAGAAAACGTAGGGAGCCAATGGAAATCTCATCCCATTTCTCTTCTTCAAAAGCCTTAGTTCCATTGATAACTATGTTGGCACGGAAACGTTGAATTAGCTCTCTCATTGGCAATAATTCTTCTGTTCCATTTTCATCACTGTCAATACACAGCCCCCCATAAATTGGGAGTAATGTATTAATTGTACTGTAAAAACTACTTATCTATCAGACTAGATGACTACACCTTACTTATACTTGGGGCCTTGGTAATTACTTCATTACCAAGATTTTGGGGAACAGACATTAATCTATAAATGAAAGATGCTGTCCCACCTACAGCTTATATTTAGACACAGAGCACATTCCTGGAAGAAAGCAAAGAAGTTGAAATTTTGTATAGCTCTTAAATTACCCATTGCTAAAGACATGAAAGGCTTGGGAAACCTGGAAAACATCATATACACTTAATAAATGGTTGTTGATTAATTGAGGTGAACTGACTACTGAAAAGAACTAATTCTCCAAAAAAATAAAATAAAAGAAAGCTTTTAAATAATAATACTGAGCCTCAGTTGTCCAAATAATCCACATCATCTAAAACCATTTTCCTTTAAGCCACGAAAATATTACCAGGAGTTACAATCTAGATCTCAGTGACTTGTCCTATTATCCTGGAGAAAACCATCAAAAATCACCAGTGTGACAAAAATCTTGCTGGGAATGAAGTTGGAGTCAGCAACTGTGTCTCATGAAGACAGGATGAATTTTTAGCAGTGTGCAGTGGGAAAAAAAATCAGTGAACTGAGTGTCAGGAGGCCTGGGTGCTGCCTGGTTCTGCACCCTAATAATTGTGGGTAGATAGTAGTGGTGCTTCTTTATTTCTAGAGAAATTTAATTCTTTCCTTTCTCAAGAAGGTTGAAAGCGACATCTTTTTCCCTCACCAGATGGCCTTATAGTGTGGGGAAATATCACCATCTAGTGGTGTATTTGGATACTGCTACCAAAGACTTCTAAAGCCAGAGGCCAATTCTGTAAGGCAGACTGCCTTTTAAGTTTCTTAAGGCAATGGCTTCATTTATTCCTAACGTTGTGAAAATGTGAGACAACTTTAAAAGTACTTAGTGGAAAGTCCCGAAATGCTACAATACCAAAGAGAAGTCACAGAATGTCAGTGTGACTTAAGCTGACTTTCACCAACCCAAAGAAGTTATCATCAGGGAAGGGAGGAGATAAACCCGATCCAACGCCAGCCCAGAACCCTCTGCAACAGCCCTTGGAGGTTTGAGCTTCACTATTCCTATTCCACTGACTACTGTTCCTATAGCTAACCATCTCCCACCTCCTGGATCTCTCCCTATCCCTGTATTAATCAATGGAGAAACTCTCACCTCCCATTGACTTCAATCCCATCCTCAACCCACCTCCACTCTTATCCTACTCCATCCCCTCCGGCCCCTTCCACTGTGCCCTCTGCAATACCCTTAATTCTGGTTCTTTTTCTCTCACATTTCCTTCTATTGATTAGTCCTCACTGAATCCTTTCTCCTCCATGACACTCAACCCATAGCTTCCTCGCTAACACCGCTCTCTAGCAGCTTCTCTCCCACCCTGTCTCTCCCTGACCAACCCTCCCATATACACTGATCCTAGAAGAAAAGTCAGAACACTCTTTGCTTCCCAATGAAGCTTCCATTTTGCCTCCATTACTCAGCAACCTCTCCTTTGAAGTTCAATCACCGTTTTCTGCCCAGTTGAAATCACGGTGGCAATGGTACGCTGGCCCCAGGTCATTCTCCCTCCTTTATCCAGGTGTTCTTCACCGTGCTCATATTCTTCCTCTCTTTCCCAAATCCTTCTCTTGACACTAGGGGACTTCAATATTCCCCTGTGGTATTCACAATGATGATCGCATTCCCTCTTCCTAATCTTCCAATCTTCTAGCCTCTTTGAATCCCATGACCTGCTCCTACAACTGACTTCAGACACACATAAGGGAAGTCACCTACTGGGTCTCTACATTGTTCACAAGCTTTCCACTTCTCTAATTAAGAAATGTGATCTTCCTCTACCTAGCAACAAAGTCCCTATTCCTCATTTATCGTTGTCCTCATTAAGACCTTCAAACCCCTCTCAGGCCTTTTCAAGACTTTATCCCTATTCTGAATTCACTTTCCTCCCTTTCCAATTTATAGTTAATCACTTCAACTCAAGCCATCTAGGTGGCTCAGTGGATAGAGTTCTGGACCTGGAGTCAGGAAAACCTAAGTTCAAATCCAGCCTCAGACACTTGCTAGCTGTGCAACCCTGGACAAGTCACTTAACCTCTGTTTGCCTTAATCCACTGGCAAAGGAAATGGCAAACCACTCCTTTGCCAAGAAAATCTCATGGACGCTATGGTTCGTGGGGTCACAAAGGGTGGGGCACAACTGAACAACAATTTCAGCTCAACAATATCCTCTCAAATCCCTCACTCCTTCATCTTTCTTCTGTTCATCTCTTACCAAACCTCAGTCCTAGATTATTCCCGCCATCTACCTTTTCTACTCTTGGTCACATGGGCATTAGAGATGAAGGAAGTCCACAATCGCGCTGACTTCGTACATTAAAATTTCATGCTATTCAACTTCAACTAGACCTTCATTCCAGTGAATAGAGAGCCCAGTATGGAGTCAGGAAGATCCAAATTCAAATCCTGCCCCAGATACTTACAAGATGTGTGACCCTAGGCAAGTCCTTACAGAACTTATTTTAAACCTTTTGGAGTCTGCTATAAATTCCTCCTTTCTGTCTCAGTTGAGAATGTTGTCTCTTATTTAATAGTATGATTAAGATTATTCCTTGTGAACCCTCTCATCTCCCATTCTCTTCATCTGAAAACTGCCTGACACCATTCCCCATTATGTCGCTTCCCCCTAGACCCTGATAATGAAGTATCCCTTTTCCTTCCCAAGGCTCACCTCTCTACATCTGCACTTGATTCCATCCTCTCTCATCTTCTCCAAATCTCTCCAACCTTAAAAAAAATTCCTATCTTCTACCATCCCAATCAAGCTCTCATTTTTTGTATCTCCCTTCCCTTTTCATTCAAAATCCTTGAAAAAAAATTGCCTTTCCTGATCTCCCCACTGTTAATGCCTTCTACTCCTAACTGCCTTAGATTTATCAACTTTATGTTTATGCCCTATAGAATTATATGTGTATTTGTTCCCCATTAGAATCTACACTCCTTGTGAGTAGTTTGTTTTGTTCTTTGCGCTTGCATCCCTAGCACTCTGCCTGGTACACAGCAAGTACTTAATAAATGCACGTTGATTGGTTAAAGATTTAAAAATCACATCCAATCCTATTACTGACAAAAAGTTTCCTCTATAATACCTCTATAATTACCCTCTATAAATATAATCCCTAGCACTCTGCCTGGTACACAGCAAGTACTTAATAAATGCACGTTGATTGGTTAAAGATTTAAAAATCACATCCAATCCTATTACTGACAAAAAGTTTCCTCTGTAATACCTCTATAATTACCCTCTATAAATATAATATAATTTCCTCTATAAGTGCTGAAGCATCTTTTGCTAGAAGACTTCTCATGAGAGAGTATCCAATAGCACCTGTTTAAGCCCATTGAACTTTTGGATAGTTCTGATGAGTGGGGAGATTTCCCTCACATTTGACTGAAAAAGTCTATGACTTCCAAAGAGTGTTCCTAGGTTTCCCCTCTGTGGTCAAGTAATATAATCTCATACCTTGTCCACACAGCAACCTTTAATACTTGAAGACACGGCCTCTTTAATTTTTTTTCTTCTTTAGGCCAAACAGCCCCAATCCTTTCAAGGGATCTTCATGGGGTATGAACTTGAAGGCCTTAACTGTTCTAGTCACGCTCCTCTTATTGTTCTCTGGGTTATCAGTTTTATTCTGGAAAGCATGCTATCCATGCTAGGCTAATTTACCCTGAAGAATTTTAGGTCATTCTGTTCTACCTATGCTTTCTTTAAACCCTTTGAAGTTTGTTTTCCCAGTTCAACCCAGGGCAGAATTACATTCATTCACAGAGTCAGCAAAGAATCGAGATCAAGAATCCAGATATCAGGCTTACTCAGTCGGCTGTGCTACCACAGATCCTTCTTAAACCTTGCTTTTTAGTTGATCACCTGACATGGTGCCTTGTACACAACAGGCATTTGATATATGTTGAATTGAAGATAATTAGATTAAGCTCCTTTCACTATTTCTAGCCTGTTCCTTTAAACTAAGATAAAAAGTAAAATTAAGTTATAAGCAGCATTTGAAAAGATTTTGACAGACTAGAACATAAAAGAGGATCCTAATAACATTCAGCTTAATAGAGATAAATGTTAAGTCTTATACTTGTGTTAAAAAAAAACCAACTTCACAAGTAAAAGGCGAGTGATTATAGCCAGATGATAATTCATCTGAGGACTTAAGTAAGATTTACACGGGTAAATGGTGGATATAGGTACCCAAAAAACCCAAACTCTCTATGTAATTTGAAGTATTTGAAGAGAGGTAGAGTATCTAGGGTTAGGGATGTGACAATCTCAGTGTAATCTGCCCTAGTTAGACCATAACTGAAGTATTATATTCAGTCTGGACATCATATTTTAGAAAGGTCATAGCGATGCTATAGAACATCCAAAGGAGGGCCACTAGGAAGGGATGGCAAAGGACATCAAGATGATGCCTAATAATGAATAATAATAATAATAATAATAGCAAATATCTTTAGTAGTTATCACTTAACAAGTTTAAACACCTTTGCAATATGAACAAACATTTCTCAAAATAAGAAATGTAAATATTAATATTCTTATGAAGAAATGCTCCAAATCCCTAATCATAAGAGAAATGCAAATCAAAACAACTCCAGGGTTTCACCTTGGACCCAGTAAGTT
Source organism: Phalanger gymnotis (assembly GCA_028646595.1). Lineage (NCBI taxonomy): Eukaryota > Metazoa > Chordata > Mammalia > Diprotodontia > Phalangeridae > Phalanger > Phalanger gymnotis. Next base: position 295,858,629 of record CM053622.1, on the reverse strand, counting down.
GGCAAAGATGACAACAAATGGGAATGGTAAATACTGAAGGGGATGTAGAAAGATGGGTACATTAACTGTAGGTGAAACCATGAGTTAATACAGCCATTATGGAAAGCAATATGGAATCATGCAAAGAAAGTGACTAAAATGTCCATAGCCTTTGATTCAGAGATTCCGCTGTTAAGCCTAAAACCAAAGGAGATCAATGACTAGACATTAAAATATGTTTTTATCCCAACAGCTAGGTGGCGCAGTGAGTAGAGCACCAGCCCTGGAGTCAGGAGGACCTGAGTACAGATTTGGCAACAGACACTTGACACACTTACTAGCTGTGTGACCGTGGGCGAGTCACTTAACCCCAATTGTCCTGCCTTCCCCCCTCCAAAAAAAAAATGTGTTTATCTATGCCACAGTGTTTATAGTAACATTTTGTAGCTGCATTCCTGTCCATCCTTTAAAGTCTAATGCAAATATCACCTCGGCCATAGAATCACAGATTCTATGATCACAGCTGAAGGTGAGCTTAAAGATCCTCTAGTCCAACTTCCTCATTTTGAAAACTGAGGCCCAGCTTGCTCAAACTGCAGTTAATTAAGAAGTAGAAGAAGGATTCGAACCCTGGTCCTCTGGTTCCAAATCCCGAAAGCCTTTCCTGATCTCCCCTATTATTAATGAATAACTCAGACATTACATCCATTTTGCTTTAAACCTATCAAATCAACTTACAAATTAACACTGTTTGTTATATTTGTATCTAATCCTCTCACAGTGCTGTAAGCTCTTTTGCGGAAGGAACCTTATCTTATCTAACTTTTAAATCTCCCCTACCTCCAGCAACTAACACAGTGTCCTACATTCTGTACAGGCTTTAAAATGCTTGTTGAATTGAATTGGATTTGGTTTCTTATTCATCATGGACCTTCAGTTCCTACGGGTGATCCAGTCCCCTCCCCCATTGTTGGAAGGACTAAGGATTCATCTGAAACACCTATATCCTGCCCTGCCCCCATCCTAGGCATATAAGTAGATAAGAAGGTTTCTTCACAGATCCAGTCTCAAGCATGGTTGTAAATTACAATTTAAATTTGCTCTTTGACCTCATGAACCTTATAGGGCACAGATCTAAGAACTTCATAGCCCATGAAAGGAAATGCCACCACTGCAAGACTTTCATCTAAGGTGTTAGGGCTTACGTCAGTGGGAATGGCAGCAGCCTGAAACCAGAGACCCCCACAGGTCTGGAGCAACATGTTCTACCTGGAAATGCTCCAAAGCCTGTATTTCCGCATGTATCTTCCCCACCCCCATTCATGATCAAGCACAAACTGAAACCCCAAATTTCATCACAATAAATTTGGCTTCTGATCTGCACATTTTATGAGACGTGAGGGCTGTCTTTCATTTCTCTGCTGTGACCATAAAGTCACCTCCTTAGAAAACATCTACTGCTAAGCGATTGGGAAAACAACATGCTCTTGAGCTGCCAATTCACTGGCACAGTACTTTGTACATAATAGGCATTTAACAAATATTTGTTGAATCTGTTGAGCACCAATAAGGGTGAGTCAAATTTTGAAAGAAATGGGAGGACCACCCCAGAGAGCAGCAAAAACTACTAAGAGACAGTTGTCTACAAAATATCCAGCATTTGCCAACAGCTTAGATGGGTCTGGCTCTTCTTAAGAAAGTATTTCTTACCTTGCATTTAACAGCCGATGAAGCTCCAAAACACTAGATCTATTTATCAGGAGATACTGTGCTTCATTTACCAAAGAAAGGGAAGCTGTTGTGGCATGAGATGGATCTAAAAAGAAACAAGTCAGCATTTTAATATCATAGTTAGAAGCAACAATATGCTATGTATTGTTTAGCAAAATACAGCCATTCCAGCAAGGTCTGGATTTTCAAAAAAGAAGCCCATTTCCTGAAAGATGATATCTAGGCTCTTTTTTTTGATCATGGCTTTCAGGTAGTCCAATAATTTTTAAATTCTCTCTCCTGGATCTATTTTCCAGGTCAGTGGTTTTTCCAATGAGATATTTCACATTGTCTTCCATTTTTT
>CM053622.1:295815319-295856076 GCA_028646595.1 Phalanger gymnotis | reverse complement strand
TCGGGACAGACCTTACCCAGAGACCATCCAGGCTGTCCTGGACTGGAGCCCTGCTTCCCTCTGCCACTTTGTGAGTTCTGCAGCTCTAGAATTGGTTCAGAGCCATTTTTCATAGGTTTTTGGAGGGATTTGGTGGGGAGCTCAAGCCAGTCCCTGCTTTCCAGCCGCCATCTTGGCTCCGCCCCCAAGAAGCCCATTTCCAATTAATTTGTATTCAAAAAAATTAGAGAAGCATTCTAACAGAAAAAAAGGATGGGAGGCCTAGTCATAAAGATCCTATGAAAATTCCCTTTAGAATGAATGAAATCCATAACTCAAACACATTGGAAGACAAAGCAATTATGATGATAAAATAATATGATTTTGTCATTAAAAGCGTATCCAAAATATTAACAATTAATACAATACTATACTGAAATTTTAATGCAAAATAAAATCTTCCCAAAGAGAAAATAAATCACAGACCAGAAACTCCAACCATTTTCTCCCTGTGCTTCACATTGTGTTCTTACCACACAAGTAACAGTACCTTGGAGCTGGTCTTAGACGAACTTAACTCATGACTTTGCAACCATGGTGATTCTTTACTTCCCCTTCCCCCACTTTTCCAATCAGTTGAATTTGCTGGTCTCTTTCCAAATACCTTTGCCCAGTCACACTTTGCGTGAACCCTTATAAAGCTTAGATTTAGTTCAAATACACCCTTTATGAAGCTCACAAAAGGAAGACTCAATATTTCTAAATGTGCTTTGCAATGGAGGGTCATGCTAATGTGTTTTGGGACAGGTGAGTTTCTAGCTAGTAATAACAATAATTCACATTTACATAGCACTTGGAGATTTATGAAATGCTTTCCTCATGTCTCTGTGAGGGAGATTTATGTAAATGCTGTTATCCCCATTTTTCAAGATGGCTTGGAAAGATGAAATAATTTGCCTGAGATGCCACAGGTAGTAAGCATCAGAGGCCAGGATTCAAATCCAAGGAGCTTGGCTAGAGTTAATTAATTAATTGGACATGAGAGAGTTAATGTGGTGCAGCGGAAAGAGCTCCTGCAAAAGGTCCAGAATATCAAGGGAATTAACGAAAAGTAATGCTAAGGAAGGTGGCCTAGCCATATCAGATTTTAAACTTTACTATAAAGCAGCAATCATCAAAACTACTTGGTACTGGCTAAGAAATAGAATGGTGGATTAGTGGAATAGATTAGGTACACAAGATGCAGAAGTCAATGACTATAGCAATCTACTCTTTGATAAACCCAAAGCCTCCAGCTTCTGGGCTAAGAACTCACTTTTTGACAAAAACTTCTGGGAAAGCTGGAAAATAGTATGGCAGAAACTGGGCATAGACCAATATCTTATATCATATACCAAAGTAAAGTCGAAATGGGCTCACGATTTAGATATAAAGGCTAATACTATAAGCAAACTGGGAGAGCAAGGTTCTGTCAGATTTATGGATAATGGAAGAATTTATGACCAAACAAGATATAGAAAACATTATGAAGTGCAAAATGGATAATTTTGATTACATTAAATTGAAACATTTTTGTGCAAACAAAGCCAGTGCAACCAAGATTAGGAGGGAAGCAAAAAACTGGGAATTTTTATAACCAGCGTCTCTTTGATGAAAGCCTCATTTCTAAAATATATAGAGAACTGAGTCGAATTTATAAGAACACAAGTCATTCGCCAAATGATAAATGGTCAAAGGATATGAACAGGCAGTTTTCAGAGGAAGAAATTAAAGATATCTATAGGCATATGAAAAAATGCTCTAAATCGCTATTGATTAGAGAAATACAAATCAAAACAATTCTTAGGTACCACATCTCTTCTGTCAGATTATCTAACATGAGAAAACAAGAAAATGATAAATGCTGGCAAAGATATGGGAAAATTGAAATACTAATGCATTGTTGGTGGAGTTATGAACTGATATAATCATTTTGGAGAGCAATTTGGAACTATGCCTGAAGGGCTATAAAAATGTGCATACTCTTTGACCCAGCAATACCACTTCTAGGGCTGTATCCCAAAGAGATCATAAAAATGGGAAAAGGACCCACATGTACAAAAATATTTATAGCAGCTCTTTTTGTGGTGGCCAAGAACTGGAAATTGAGGCGATGCCCATCAATTAGGGAATGGCTGAACAAGTTGTGGCATATGAATGCAATGGAATAGAATTGTGCTATAAGAAATGATAAGCAGGTGGACTTCAGAAAAACCTGGAAAGACTTATATAAACTAATGCTGAGTGAGGGGAGTAGAACCAGGAGAACACTGTACACAGTTACAATCACATTGTGCAATGACTAACTTTGATAGACTTGGCTCTTCTCAGCAATGCAAGGTAACTCCAAAAGGCTCAAGATGGAAAATGCTATCTACATCTAAAGAAAGAGCTGTGGAGTCTGAATGCAGATCGAAGCATACTATTTGCTGTCTTTTTTGTTTTGTTTTGTTTTGTTTCTTCTTTCTCGTGGTTCATTCCACTGGTTATAATTCTTCTTTGCAATATGACTAATGTGAAAATATGTTTAATGTGAATGTATATGTGGAACCTATATCAGATTGCATTCTGTCTTGGGGAGGGGTGGAAGGGAAGGGAGAGAAAATTTAAAACTCAAAAGTTTGTGGAACCGAATGTTGTAAATTAAAAATTAATTAATTATTTTTTTTAAAAAGAAAGAAAGAGCTCCTGCATTGGAGTCAGGAGGACCTGAGTTCAAATCCAGCCTCAGACATTTACTAGCTGTGTGACCCTGGGCAAGTCATTTAACTCTGCCCCAGTTTTCACATCTATAAAATGAGCTAGAAAAGGAAATGGCAAACCACTCCAGTATCTTTGCCAAGAAAACCCCAAATGGGGTCACAGAAGTGTCAGACACAACTGAAACAACTCAACAATAAAAATAAATCATTTGCAGATTATTTAGATCATATTGCAGTTACTTCTGTTTGCAGAGCAATCTGGTACAGAGCTGGGAGCTTCACTAAGTGTCCTTGACTCATCAAAACAGGCTTTATTTTATTCTCAAAGGGCTGACCATCACTGGGCATCGGCTGGGTGCTCTAGTTCAGCTGGACAGATCAGCTGGGAGCAGAAACAGTTGTAAGATGGTAGGTGTGATTTAGTGTCATGTGACTCCCAAATTCAGGAACTTCATGGCATGCTAAAGTGAACTGGGGGCCTGGTTTATTAATTCTTTAAGATCAGTTGTATAGTTAACCAAATTTCTGTTAGGAGAAGTATGTTTGTGTAAAAATATATTATATTTCTTTAAAGCAATAATAATAATAATAGGGTTATAGAGCTAGAGCTAGGAGGAACCTTGGTCTCATCTAATTTAACAACATTCCTTTTGTTGTAGTTCAGTAGTTTTAGTCGTGTCTGACTCTTTGTGACTCTTCTTTGGGTTTTTCTTGGCAAAGATACTCGGAGTATTTGGCCATTTCCTTCTCCAGCTCATTTTACAATGAGGAAACTGAGGCAAATAGGGTTAAGTGACTTGCCTAGGGTCATTTAGCTAGTGTCTGAGGCCAGATTTGAACTCAGAAAGATGCTTTATACACTGCACCACCTAGCCACCCTAACCCTCCTTTTACAAAGAAGGAAATGGTGGCCCAGAGAAATTAAACAACTTCTCTTACGTTACACAGGTAGTAAAAGGGCAGAGCCAGGATATGAACTTGGGTCCTGTAACTTCCAATTCCTGGCTATCTCCAGTGCACCACACTGCCTCCCCCTCTAAGTCTATGCTTCATCATAATGTGGAGGATGCCTTGGGTTCTGGAATACTGTGCCCTGCAGGTTCTAGGCAGCTGGAAATGCTTTAATTATGGCCTGAAGACAAAAGGAAATCGTAGCTGAGTAGAAGGTGGATTTACAGGTCCTCCTTGAAAAGGCAAATAAAAGTCGGCGCAGCTGTTTTCATCATGAATCAAAACACAAAAATAAAAAATTTCATGGGAAATTTGATCCTTTTTCTTTGCAATGTTCATGATAAACAAATGATTATAAAAATAAGCTCATACAACAAAATTTTTGAAAGGAGGAAAAAGTAGAGAAACTCTAAGATCTTGATAATATCATCCAATTAAATCAAACCAATTAATACGTACACAGTGTGACATCACTCTGTGATTTCAGTGCAAAGGTGGGAATAAGAGGACAGCAAAGAATATGTTAGAAAACAGACTCAGAGATCTAGAATTGGAAAAGACCTCAGACCCATCTGATTCCACTCCCTCATTTGATATATATGAGGAAACTGAAGCCCAGAAAGGTTAAATGATTTGCCTATTGTCTCACAGGTAGGAAATATCACAGCATATGAATCAAAGGTCTCTGACTCCAGAGCTAATATTCTTCAAGGAAACAAATGGTTACCAATGTGGGAATAATTTCTAAATTATTGATTTCAACTTTGAGGGACTGAAATTCAAGATATATCAAAGAAGGAAATTAAACATTTGGGGAAAATCATGGATTTTTATTTACACCCCCTCAAAAAAGTGACAGAGAAAATATTAATAACTGGCTCATGTTAATATTAATAATTAATTTATTATAATAATAGTTAATTGTGAATTATTCATTAGTCCTTGGTGTACAGCCAGGCCATCAACTTGTAGGAGCAAAGGTCAAGACCAAATTACATGATTAAATAAAAATCAGAGGATAGGGAATTTTATTAAGACAGCCACAGCCTAACCTAACTAACTAAGCTACTGATGCTAAAAGACAGGAAATAAATAAAAGAACAAACATCAATACAGACTATCTTCATGTCCTAAAGGAGTTTAATCAACATAAGTTATCACAATGCATAGACACCCAAAGAGCCTAGAATCACCCTGCATCTGATATTTTTTAGTTTTGTGACCCTGTTTAAGTCACTTAACTACTCTGCCTCATTTTCCTTATCTGTAAAATGAGAGATCTGGTCTCAGTGGTGCCTCTGAGATTCCTTCAACTTCTAAATCTATCATCTTATGGCCCTTCCTTAGATAGCTATGACAAATAGTGGTTCCTGGTTTAGAATGTAAATTTAACTCTTAAGAGGAGAGCAAAAGGGTATGAGTTATGCTACTTCATTAAACATCAAGAAGCAAGAGGGGGGAAATGCAGGTTTATGGAAAGCTTACACTTACAGATAAAACTGGAAAGAGAGTAACAGAAAAAAATGGAAAATATATACTAAGATTTCTAGAGCAAACTTTTTTCTTATTAATAACAGTGGAACTACTCCATTTCAACAACTAACATAGCCCTAGCATGCTATGTGAAGCAGCAGAAATGACACTAAAGAAAAAAGAAGGTAGAAACAGCAAGGATTAAATCAAATGTACACAGAGGAGGTCCACATCAAAGGTAACACGACTTTGAGGGACTGAAATTCAAGATATATTAAAGAAGGAAATTAAACATTTGGGGAAGAGCATGGGTTTTATTAATACCCCCCCCAAAAAAAGTGACAGAGAAAATATTGATAACTGACTCATGTGACTACTCTCTGATCTCTCCACAATCTTCATAAGACATCCTCATTTATATCAAAGGCATCCTTGATGAAAACATAAGAGGAGGAAAGAAGCAAGTTTTTACAAATGCTATCTACAGGGCATCACATCTTTACGGTCACGTAATTGATGAAAAGTGTAAATAATAAAAGTTGCTACTGGACTTACTGTTTATTAACTATAAAAAAGCATTCAATTTTGTGGAATAAAACATGACTTCACCTCACGTGTTCTTGATCAACGAGGAATCCTCATAGGCATATAAAAATCATATAAGATTGCCTGAAAGATGTCACATTACTTGTTTGATGACCACACACACACACATACCCACACACCCACACCCAAACACACACACACACACACACATTAATGCCAAATGAATCACAAAACAAGAAGTGGTTTTCACAGGTGTTTTCCACTTTTATCAAGGACATACATTACAAAGAGCAAATTGGGAGATGAAGTCCCATCAGATGTTCCCACTTGTGCATTGTACGATTTTCATCCATCTCGTCCAGTCCCAGATCATTATAGAACTTCCTAAATGAGATCCATAATGACTCAAAAGAATGTGGCTTGATTATACATACAGAGGCGGAAAACTGAAAATTACAGATGAAGATGAAAATTATCCATTGTCTTGATTGTGAAATGGAACTAGATGAACGACCTATACAACTAGTGCAACAGCACACATATCTTGTGAGAGTCACTAAGAGTGGACAATGACCTGGGCCCCAGCTTGAATATGAGAAGGGCCTGACTTATCCTTGGAAAATCCCATCATGCTTTCAATAGCTCAAAGACAATCCAGCCCTCTTTCTTCCTACTGCTCAGTTCCAGATCCAACTTATTGTCCACCCTCAGTGTGCCTCTCTAAGTTATATGTACTAATGGACCATCTCCATAAGTTGTCCACACCACTGCAAATCATGCTGTGGGCAACAGGCAATCTTCATCAAATGAGTTTAATCAAATGAGATCAAATAAAATAGTAATTATAAAGTGCTTAGCACAGTGTCTGGCACATAGTAAATGATATACAAATGTTAGTAATGTTATTAATCTACTTTTTTCCTGAGTGGATAGTTATATCAACTTCTTTAAAGTGATTGTGCACATATTTTAGAAGGATTTGCACTATTCTGGGTCTTGCTATAATCAGTACATCATTTGCAACCGGAACATTTGGAAAACCTCACCCTCTAGAGGGACTCTCCTCTCAACTTGAGCTCTGCCCTCAATTTCTTCCATGACAGTAGCAAACATCTTGGAGGAGCATATGTTTCCTTGCCTGATATTAATAGTCAGATAGTTGAACAAAGTCATCTCTCTGACTTCTGTCAGAGAATCGTTTATGATGTTGACATATGTATGAGAGATCTATTATTGGACAAGAGTCTTTAAGGTGGCATTTGGTTTTACAAAATCAGAACTTTTTTTTTAAACAGTTAAACACAGTGGCATCTTTTGGTCTTTAAGTCTTTTGGTCAATTGCGTGACAGTAAAGATGTGATGTACTACGGAATATTGCTTTCAAAGGCTTGACTATTTTACAAGGCCTCAATATATGTGTAGTTTATTCTCATTAACATTTATATAAATTGGAAAGTGAGCTATGAACTGGAAATTATTAGAGTTCTTTCAGCTTCCTTGGAGGTGATAAAGAGCTGAGATTCTTTTATACGCTTTTAATATTTTCCCTTCCTTCAGATACCACAATGCCCTCTTTATTATGTTGGCTCTAGAACAGACATCTTCTGTCTAGCTGTTTTTCTCATCTTTTGTTTTCTTCATTGTTATTTCCATTTTCTCCATAAACAGGTCCAGAACTATGATGTTTGATTCCAAATGGGATGGCTCTACTATCCTTGGCGATGAAAAGGATTTTGTAGAAAAATACTTGCATTTCCATTTTTTATGTTTGTTCCTCTCCTTCCCTTTTGATCCTTAAATTCCTTTAATTTGACTTTGCTTATTTGGATCTTGTGCCAAGCTTTCTTTAAACTTGTTTTTTCTTGCGTTGTTTCTTACTGTTTTATGAGGTGATTCTGCTCATAATTTTCTACTATACTTCTCCATAAAATTTTACCAATGAGTTTATATTTTAAACTGGGTTTGCCCTGGGCTGTTCTATCTCTGTACTTCAAGAAGAACAAGTATTTACTGGCTAATGAGTCTTTTATGCTTTTCTTTTAAGTTCGTGTTACAGCAATTGATTTAAATCAGTTAAACTATTGTACAAAATTGCTATCATCCATGTCAATGTACTTTCCTACAGCCACTTTCCATTTTAGATATCAAGAACTTCTTTGAATATGTCAGATTGGAGTTGTTTCGATTGCATGCCATATCTTTTTCTCATTATTCTTTCTTCTGCTTATTGTTTATCTGTTTTAATATTTGCCCTGAAAAGCTTATGGTTTCACCATACACACACTACCATAACAGTACCAAGTCATTTCCTGTATGTCAAAATATTTTCAATTTCTTTTTTTTATTACTTGGAGTTCATTGTATCTAGGACTTGCCAATTCTTTTCTCTAAGAAAATGTTGGTAATTTATAGGCAAAATTTCTGAGTAGTCTACAAACCTAGGTCCTACTCCTGATCCTATTTTCAAATATATTTTTGCCATTTTTGCATGAGTTATCAACTATCATAGCCTATATTAATGCAGTTTTTAAGGGTCTTTGAATGATTTCTATGTATAATTTGTCTACCTCGGCAACAGATATTGGTACATAAGCTGTGATTATTTTCAAGGTGGTCTTTTTGCAAATAATTGCCATGAGTCCTATAATTCAATATAAGCACAGGCCTCCATGAAATGATGTTTCTTTTTTCCCTTTGGATCCATTATAAAAACCCAATTTTTTAGTATATTCCATAAATAAATATTAAGAAAGCATAATGTTTGATATCATTAGTGAATTGAATGAATGCATAAATGGAATTTCTTAATAAGCCAGCATTCTGGATGAGATCAGACTTTTGGCCATTTAGTTATTGTAAATCGACGCACCAGGGCCTGATCACTCCATTGCATACTAATACTTATATCAATACTTGCAGAAGTCATGATGTCATGAGTATGGTTTTCTCTCTACAAATTAAGATTGAAACACTTCTATGCTTTAGTCGATTGCCCTCATGAATTACAAGAGCTGAAAAAATCTATCACCTGCTGCCACGTTTCTGGTGGCGAACCTCTTCAAACATAGCTAGGTTAGTGCTCAAATGATGAACACACAACACAGCCCATTACTAAGGCCAGCATTCATGGCATCTTAAGTCTTTAAGAACCAAGGTCATTTCCATATCATATTGAAGCATAGGAGAAGGACTTCCGAGTGAAAAGGTCACTGCATAAGGAATAATGCCTTATATTCGAATGATAGTTTTTATTTTTAAAGAGGCCCCTATACTGTTTTGAGCCTCTGAACACTATTCACTTACAGATGAAGAAACTAAAACTGCCACACAGTAAGATTAAGCAATTTGCCAAGGGGCAGAGGCAAGGTTAGAACCTATGTCTTCTGATGGTAGCCTAATGCTTAATAATTTATTAGGTGCATCATATCAAAAACTTCTGTAAGCAAGCTCAGTACAAGTCTGAAAACCTGAAACTTGGAAGAGAGGGGTTAAGATCAACCCTTGAAACCCTCTCAAACAGCATATCTACTATTAGACATTCACTTACCAAAAACATGTCAACTTGTCTGGAATAGGGTCAGTAATTTCTCCTTTCTAATGTAAAAGATTGCACATGGATAAGAATATGTGTTCCTATAAATTAAGTCCACATGTAATACTGATGTGTGCAAGGACCAACATACTATGAACCTAGATCTCAATTTTCCAAGAACCAAGCTAAATTGATTTACCTTTTCTATGTTCCTTATTTGCACTTCTTTTGAAATTTGAGCTCTGTTTGATCAAACGACAACGACGACCAAAAAATTTTGACAACCAGTCGGAAATTTTTTCCCCACAATCATACGTATTTACCCTAGAAAGAAAAAGATGCAGAGATTGTTAGTCTTTCTTTAAGCAATAATCCATAATTGCCCCCAATTTTTTTTAATTTTCAAATGCAAGGGCAAAAGAAAATTTGTTTAACCAACACTCAGGTTAAGTGGAATCTCTAAATAATACTTAAAAGCAAATAGGGTGGTGGGGAGGGGGAGAAAGAATGTTTTTAATGGCAGAGAAAATTGACAATTTTGATAAAATGCTTAAAAGCTGCTGCCCTGTGAAGGGGAGAATAAAGCTTTAGAAATCATTTTGAAAAGCATTATATATGCAATTATAGCCATCAAGAACCACAAAGCTTAGAATTTCACACTTTATAAGAATTACAGCCTTACTATTTGAAAAAGCCCTAAGGTCACAGTTTTAACTTGTTTCTTGATCCTGCTTTTTTTTTTTTTGAGGAGGGGAGGGAGTGAGGAGGAGAAACATGCAAGTCTCTGAAAAATAGGTAAACACTGCTGGGTTTTGTTATGTAATGTTCTAAATGTGATTTGGGAGGTGCAAACACAGGTGTTCTTAAAAAATCTTCTTTATTTCTTTTTTCTACTAAGGAAAACAAACCTAACATCTTGCTCTTGAAAGGTGAGACAAACACGAGACCTCAAACTCTTTCTTGTTAACAACCCTTTCTTGTGGGCTTTTAGGAGATTGCCTATAAAGGCCATTTTTGACAACCAATTTTGTCACAAATATAGAATAACACCAAGCTAACTGGATTTTTTTTATATAGCACATCTTACCCCTCTCCTATCCATGTGGTGATCTGAGGTAATACAAAACAACTTCTGAAAATATTCAGTCCAATAATTTCTCAGTCTGTGCAGCACACAGAACTACAACTGTTAAAAAACATAGATACATGAAATAATGAAGAAATTTTTTAATGTTTGATTATATTCCAATATTCAATGCCTTGGTGAGCTCCTTGATGAGAGTGATGATCCCAGTGGTGTAGATTTCAATCTATCCGTGTCCTGTCCCGATTCTTCTAGAAATACTACAAAGGATTTGCCTGGCTCAGCATGATGGAGACATTTCCCTAGGCCTATCAACATTCCATGAGTAACAGGGCTGTACTTGGGCTGCCTGTCTATTATCCTCCCCTTTTCCAATCATACATTTCCTACAAGATATCTTTAAGCTATTTTCCAGCTCACAAGTAATCTTCAGTAACATGAGTAAGTAGGTTCAGCCTACTTCTACCCATCATCCAGCTATCAACTATCCCTGAATTACCCATAATATCAGTTCCCCAGAGACTGTGGTATACATGATTTGCAGCCATTTGGCATCATTGGGAGAATACTAGTATTAAAAACATGGCTTGCAGAGCAATAGCTTGTGGTCATTAAAGGTACAGATCAATTTCCCTAATACAATCTAGTCTAAATTCTTCCAGTCCTTTATCCACTTGCAGTATTCGTCAAAGAGGTTGTGTGTGTGTGTGTGTGTGTGTGTGTGTGTGTGTGTGTGTGTGTACACATACATACGTGCGTATACATCCATACAGAGAGAGAGAGAAAATGGGCTGCCCATCCAACTATACTTAACAATCATTTATTTATATATTATTACCATGTAAATAATAAAATATGTACAAGAAGTATACAGAGTAGATAGAAGGTATTCTCAGAGGGTAACCTGTTGATCCATCTCATAGATATAAGAAACCCTCAATTTGTCTAATACTGAAAAAAAAGCTTTGAGTAAAGTGTTAACCTGTAAGTGTTGTTGTTTAGTCAATTAGTCAACCTTTTGTGACCCTGTCTGGGGTTTTCTTAGCAAAGATACTGGAGTGATTTGCCATTTTCTTCTCCAGCTCATTTTACAGATGAAGAAACTGAGGCAAATAGGGTTAAGTGGCTTGCCCAGGATCACACAGCTAGTAAGTGTCCAAGGCCAGATTCGAACCCAGGTGTTCCTGACTCCAGGCCCAGAGCTCTATCTACTGCACTACCTAGCTGCTGTTAACCTATTTACTACCCTTATAGAGCACACTTCAAAACGTGCAATCATGAATGCAATGGAATGCTATTGTGCTATAAGAAATGATGAGACTTGGGTTCAAACTCGTAAGATCGAAGAATATTACTTTCTTTTTCTCTTTTTTTGTTTCTTCTTTCTCGTGGTTTTTCCCATTAGTTATAATTCTTCTTTACAACATGGCTAATGTGAAAATACATTCAATATGAATGCATATATAGAGCCTATATCAAATTGCACACTGTCTTGGGGCGGGGGTAAAGATAAGGAGAAAATTTGGAACTCCAAACTTTATGGAAGTGAATGTTGAAAACAAAAACTAAATAAATTTTTGAAAAAAGATGCAATCTGGCTCAAGAGAGTAAAGTCATATACTTGGGCCATAGACAATGACACTATTGTTCTTTTTACTATTTTCTAACTGATCCAAGAAGCCTCAGGTTCCAGCACCCAAGAAGCAATACCTGTACAGATAATAAACATCTGCCTGGAGGATTGGAACCCTTAAATCTGGGAATGCAGAGACAAGAATGTCTAATAGGCCCTAACCCAAGGCCATGCGAAGAATCAGATGCCATCTCCTTCCTTTTTTCCCATTTTTCAAATCCCCCTCAACAGTTTAAATGTTCAAAGAATATAAAGCATAAATCTGGGAAGTGATTAAATTAAAATGCTAAAAAGCACAAAGCAAGATTGATAAGCCAGAAAACCGGTTAGGACTCTCATAGTCTATATGGGCAGCTGAGGCTTCTCCTGTGCATAGGAAATGCCAGAAACCTTACCGTATTTCTTTCTTCACGTACATGCAATTCAGATGTTAGCAGTAGACCCAAAGATAGAGACCTCATAAATTTTTTATTATTTTATTTTTAGTTTATGGAATAAAATAAGCATTTCCATAACATAACATAATAAAAAAGATGATCTTGTGGAACATTCGCCCACCTAGAAATGCCTGAAGTCTTAATAAGAAGTCGCACTCCTGTACCATGAAACCAAATGCCAGGTGATGATACCACAAAATTTTCATCTCAATGAATTTGGCTTCAGATGCATAAGTTTGTACAAAAGCTATCTTTTATCTTTCTAGCATGGCTACTAACCACAGAATTGCCCATTTGCTGGTAAACGATAGGAAAACCAATAAGTTCACTAAATAATATAATTTAAATACTGTAAATAATTTATCATTACCCTAAAAAAACATTTGCCCATCACCTACTATGCAGCACTAGAGTATCTAAATGCTTACAATACACTTAGAAATCAGAATCAGAGATCTGCATTTTAAAATTCTTACCTATCTGCACAGACTTTGCTCTGACAAATCTGATACTCTTCTCCACTATTTTCATCTAGAGGCACATCGATAGGTTCCATCCCTGCATGAATAAAAGTTAAAAGACAATTATTATACCCAAAAACTATACCTGAGTAAATTTCTCTAGCTGAATTGAAAGCTGCTTGTATAAAGGACATGTGTGGCCCTTGGTGATCATTTTGCAACACAGAGATTTTTACCCACCTTTTCATCAACAGATCATCTGACACCATGTCCAGGGCTCTTTTTATTATACCAGGCTGCAGGTGTACACACCTCCCCAGGGTTCAAATTCATACTTGCTGCATCCACAAATGAATCATGAACCTCAGTTTCCTTATTTATGATATAGGGATAATAATAGTTAGATTCTCTATTTTAACAAGCTATTGTTAAGAAAGTCTGTAAACCTTAAGGTATTTATGGAGACAGGGCCCAGAATTGTGATTTCATGAATGTAACAAACTCCTAGGTGAGGAAATTCTTCTACCAGTATAATTCAGCACCTTCTCTGCAACTAAGACTCTATTGCACTAAGAAATTAAGTGATTTATCCAAAGTCACACAACCAGTATGCTGGTTTAGACTTGGACTCAAGTCTTCCTGGCTTACCCATTACACCATGCTGCCTCTTCAAAGCATTTTGTACATATGAATCATTATTATTATCAGCAGATAAGCTCTCCTTGTTGCTACTAATAAGAGACTGCATAGTGAAGTAGAAAGGACATTAAACAGAGAGGAAGGCTGGAGGGAGAGAATGTGGATCTGGATTAAAGATCTTCCCTCCCCATTAATCCCCTTAATAGGCCTCTGCTGGAGCTAGTTAAGGGAAGCTTGATTAGGGGAGGCTTGTTTGTAGGAAGGCCTACACCCTTTTGCTAATTAGGTGTGAAGCCCTTGGGGCCTAAAAAGTGTGTGTGCATGCGCACTCGTGCTCTCATCACACACACACATACACACATATATATACACGCTGAGGGTAGCTGTTAAGCTTGGAGAGAGAAAGAACTTTGAAGAGAGAGAAAGAACTGCAAGGGCTCTCAGAATTGCAAGCTCAGAAAAAAAAGAACAATGTAAAAAAGCGTACAGCAGAGAACAAAAGAAAACTCATAAGGAAGCAAAGAAAAGATGGACAATTCTCAATATAACATGTATTATTTATCATATAGGTTTTCTTAAAATGAAAATCTATTGTTACATATTTTGAATCCTCTCTTATGTTCTGCTATGCATAAGGCATGCTTTTTTTCCTTTCTTTGTATTTAAGTTTCAATATTTAATTTATGTTATGTTTTGTTCCTTTTCTCTATTCTGTATTTGTGTTCTGGCCCTTGAGTCTAAAATAAAATTTAAAAAAAAAGAACTGCAAGCTCTCAGAACTGAGGGAGGAGAGCACACAGGCAAGCAGACAGCTAGGACTTGTGAGTGAGTACTTACTAGAAGGCCTCATCAGAGGGGAAGGTTACAGGATGGCTTGGCTCCCTGCTGCGATATTGTGTTTTAATTTCCTTGCTGTTATAATGAAGTGGACTTACTGGTTTGGGGATACAATTACTGATATGTTGAATTGGAATTATTGGTTTTGGGATCTGATCCTCTGGTGTCTGAATAAATATTTTATGCCTTCTGCCTTCTATATGGAGAGTCTCTTATATTCTGTGATACCAGTCTATAGAGGCATATTCATGGTCAGTATCAATATTGTGAATCTTGCCTTACTGATAGACTTTCAAAAAAAAGATGTTAACTTTGGAGTCAAAGAACTTTGGTTCAAAGTCCTCTGACTTCCACTTATGACCTATACAAGACACTTTACCTCTTGTCTCAGTTATGGAGAAGGAGAAGAAATAGGAGGAAGAGAAGAAGACAAGAGAGGGGAAAAGAGAGAAAGAGAAGGAGAACAAAGAGAGAAAGAGAGTGGAAGAATAAGAATAGAGAAATGTGAGACAGAGGGAAGAGAGAAAAGAGAAAAGAGGTACAGCAGAGAAGGGAGGAAAGGCAGAGACTTTGAACAGCAGACTAGAGCTTTAGAGCTATAGATAAGTAGGGAAGCCAGCCTCCACTATATCCCATAGCCCCAGAGAGTGGACTCCCTTTAGTGAAATTATTTCCTCTCGTCTTGTTTGAGCTGAGATTTTATCTCACTCCCAACTGAAAAGTTCTTTTACTCTTGTTAATTCTCTGGTATATTCTGTAGAACTGCTCCAATTTCCATTCACTATTTTGCTTGGATAAATGGCTTTATTTGCTCTTTACTATTCATAATGGTCTTTTGTGTAACCAGTGTTTGGTGGGAAAGGTCTAAGTTGATGAGCATAAACCAAGGGCTACTCTCCCCTTGAGAGATGAGGGAAGGGACTTTCACTCTGAACTCCCCGCACTAGAGTCTTTTATTTTAACAACTTGCTATCTTACCATGCCTTCCACATCTCAAACTTGTAAAATCAATATTTTAACCCATTTTACATTTATTCCTTTTATTTATATTTTTACTTATATTATATATTTATATATTACATGTATATATTATATATTATATTATATTTATATTATGTAATATAAATATATTACATTTATTCCTTTTCAATTTTGTCGTATTAAAATAGGCCCTACATTCTAACTTGTCGAGATTTTATTAGTTACTATGTCATCCAGTATGTCAACTATGCCTCTCATATTTTTGTCATTTGACAACTTGATAAGCATGCCAAGTCAGTGATAAAGATGTTACATAACACAGGGTCAACCATAGATCACTGGGGCGCTTCAGTGGAAATCCCTAACTAATTTACACTTAATTTACATTAATTACTCTAAGAGACTTACAAGTCACAGAAGCCAGTGAGTTGGCAGATAAAACACATTCTTCAAAACCTTTAACTCTCTGTGAACTAATTCGACCATTTTGTAGAGCAACTTAGAACTATGCCCAAAGGGCTATAAAACCACGCATAACCTTTGACCTAGCAGTATCACTACTAGGTCTGTATCTCAAAAGAGATAAAAAACAAAAAGTAAAAGAGCCTATATGTTCAAAAATATTTACAATGGCTCTTTTCTGGGGGTAAAGAATTAGAAATTGAGAAATAATAGAAATTAGAAATTCCCCATCAGTTGGGGAATGGTTGAACAAATTGTGGTATGTGATTATGGTGGAATACTATTATACTGTAAGAAATGATGAACAGGATGCTCTCAGAAAAAACCTGGAAAGACTTGCATGAGCTAATGCAAAGTGAAATGTGCTGTGTACAAAGTAACAGCAATATTGTAAGATGATCAGCTATGAATGACTTAGCTATGCTCAGAAATACAATGATCCAAGACAACTCTGAAGGACTTACGATGAAAAATGCATCCATCCCCAGACAAAGAACTGATGGCGTCTGGATACAGATTGAAATATACTTTTTATTTAAATTTTCTTTACTTATCTTGGGAAAAAACTTTTAACTCTCAAAAACCTTCCCCCACCAAAACAAGAGGATTAATACACCATAGGTAGAACAATTACAGCTGAATCCACAGAGTAAAGAGAATCCCTACAAGTTGAGATCCTTGTGAATTAACAACCCAGAAAAATAATCCTTCAAATGCTCATTCAGTGCCCCTTTCTCAGAAGATATTATGCACTCAGCAAAAAAGGTAACCTGAACCCCTGGAGCCCATCCTAGGATCCCTTCAGCTGTAGAGACACTGCTGGCACATGCAGCATATGAAGCAGCAGACAATGATTCCACCGAACCATTTGAGGAACGGGGAAAGGAGCCAAAACCATGCTGCCTTCTAACTGGACCTAAACTTAGACTCCTAAGGTTACGGAAACTATGTGGAACATACTGCCTGCTGTCTTCTCACTCTGCAGAAAGTAGCAGCCAAGGATGCAGCCCCCAAAAGGTGGAGAGTCAAGGGAGGAATTGGTATAGGGAGGGGAGAGCAACTTGTGTGATTGTGCTGGGCCTGAAGGAAAGGTGACTGAAACATAGCTGGGATCAATGCTGTCCCCCTAAAGTTTACCCAGTACACACACACACACACACACACACACACACACACACACACATACACAGAGAGAGAGAGAGACAGAAAGAGGGACAGAGACAGAGACAGAGACGGAGACAGAGAGACAGAGAGAGAGACAGAGACAGAGAGACAGAGAGAGAGAGACAGAGAGAGAAACTCGGACATGTGAAACCTACATCAAAAGGTTCAGCTGGAGGTTGTTTTGCAGCCCAAACTCAGGGCTGTACCATCAGCAAGGGAGAAAGTCAGAAAGTAACAGGAAAACGGAAGGAAAGAGGAAAAAAAGTACTCTGAGATGTGATCATCCAATGAATGCTGAATCCACCTAAATGTACTGTAGCTGAGCCCACATCAAATCATCTTTTCCATAAGAATAGTATGGATTGCTTTAGTGAAGACTTCGATAAAATTAAGGTATGTTATATTTATAATACTCCCCTGATCCATCACTCCAGTGACCCTGTCAAAAAGGAAATAGGTTAGTCTTACATGATCTGTTCTGGATTATATGTGTGTATGAGATCAATGCTTCCTTCTATAATTATTCACTAACCATCTCTTTAATAATCCATTCTAGATTTTCCCAAGCATCAAAGTCAAAACTCATTGATCTATAGTTCACAGGACCTATTCTTTTTCATTAAAAAGAAATTAGGACAATTTTTGCTCTGCTCCAGACCTGCAATACCATTCCCATTGTCCACAGTCTTCTAAATATTACCAATAGTAAAACTCAGGAATCATACTCTTCCATGGAGATCTTTCCCTTCTCTGAATTCCTTATAGTGTATACCATCCAGCTTTGAATTTGAATCTATTTTGCACGGCATTTTTCTTTACATTGCCATGTCCTTTTAGGGCAAAGGCCTTTGTCCTTCCCTTTCCATTGTATCCCCCTCAAAGCTTGGAACAGTTCTCAATATCCATGAGGCAACTTAATATATAACCTTTTCAATAACTGCAAAATTATCAACTATCTGGGTAAGTACAAAGGACCAAATTAACATTGAAGTAACATTAATCTTAAGGTGCTGATGTTCCATTTTAAAGGCACTTTCTGAATTATGAACACTCAATTTTTACAATAGTCTATATGCATAAGCAGCCAAGCGTCATTTTTCCCCTTCCTTTCCCCAACCCCCATTGTGGTGTTCCATGGTTAGCAGCCATAGAGTACAGATAATACTGAAGAGATGGATTTTTTCTTATTAGTGAACAGTGTTAGATCACTAAGAGCACTTTTCAATTCTTCGAAGGCAAACTAGACTACTCTCCTACTGCCTGGCTATGGGTCTAGTTCATTTGTAGATTTAACAGAGCTAGACTGCATGTACAACTGTATATGATAGTCTCAGGAATACAGTATGTGAAAAGATAAAAATTGATATTATCTCCAATTTCTACTATATTGATTCTATTCTCCAATTGACCCTATTTCCCATTTTGTCAAGTCCTATTTCTCAGCTCTAGAGTTAAACTCAAGAATGCGGTTGTCCACTGGACCTGAAGTCAGTAGGACCTAAGTTCAAATCCAGCCTCAGACACTTGACACACTTACTAGCTGAGTGACTTTGGACAAGTCACTTAACCCCAATTATCTTGCCTACTCCTCTCCAAAAAAAAAGAATGCAGTTGACTCTCCTAACTAGTTTAAAGGCGTTAAAGATCTCCCCCAAGGAAATCAAAGCTGGAGGTTCTGGTCTCCTAACCAAGATTATGAGGCAGAAGAGTCCTGTAAAACAATTACTATTCTTTCATTGTCAGAGAAGGCTATAATTAGCCATACCTGAATGCCAACCTACTTTCCCCAGTGTAACCAATTGTAATGTTCCCAGACTCCCTCCTTAGGATTCCCCTTTCTCAGTAAGGTCACTGGCCTTACTAAGGCGGCCAGTCTGACCCACTTTGTTAACAGTTATGTGCGTTGCTTTAGCTCAAAGAATATACCTCAGTTTATCTTTATTGCATTGACTCACCATGATACATACAAACATATATACATACATACATGCACATATTCCTATAACAAGGGAAAAGGAAAGGATTATATTTTGAAATGAAATTAAGCATAAAAAGAACCAATACTCTCAACCCTCTGAAGTCCTTGAAAGGGTCTAGAAGTCCCTTTCATAATCTCCATAAAGATCTCCTTCCATTTCTTCATCTAATTAAAACTTTCTTTCTCAAACTCCAGACTTTCAGAAAAAGAAAATTGTTATCGATTTTTGATTGGTCTCTTCCTAAGCCTCAGGCATCATAAGGAGTGAGACGGGAATCTATTGATGCCACCCAGAAGACAGAGGCAAGAGACTTGATAAAGTGGAAAGAATCCTCCTCTGGATTCAGATGATCTGAGTGTAAATCCTGCCTCTTCTCGCTTACTACCTACGTGCCCTTGGTGAAGGAATTTAACCTCCCTGGCCTTCAGTTTCCTCATCTGTAAAATGAGTGATGAACTAGAAGTCTCTTAAGGCTCTTCCTATCTCTTGATCTGATCCCATGTCTTTACATAGAACAGAGGATTGGCAAATAATCAGAACAAAACCAGGTCCTTAGGAGAAAGAGTTATTGGTTGAGTCCACAATGAATCAGCCAAGACTTAAATTGCATCTCAGTCCAAGTACAAAGTCATAAGTCATTCTCGAAAAGACAATGGAACATGCTCAAAGAACAAGATTTCTGAGCTTCACTAAAGAGGTTTAGTGCCATGGTTTCCTCAGATTCTAGCCATCCAAGTGACCCTCATTGGGCTACTTGGTCATGCTCATGCCAACTTAAATAGAGGAAACTACTGGCATATTTCTTATTTTGTTTTCTTGATTTTTTAAAAAACTATGTCCCAGACCAATCCCTATGCATGCTCCAATTCAACCCTCTACTACACTAGTACTGCAACAGTATTGTTTGCTATTATTTTTCCATAGAAATTGAAATATAGCCACTTAAAACATTTGTTTTCCATGGTAAAATATGTTGCAAGTTCCAAATGTCCTAAGATGTTTTGGAAAGCAACTTATTTCTCAGCTGAAGATTTACTCTAAAATTGGCATGGATTTAGGGGGACATATTTATGGATAACTGTCATATGATATTTTAAACAACTTGTTTTATTTATATCTTTTGTTTCTCTAGTACAGTCATTTCCCATCCCACCCTCAGGATTGAACTCTCACTTTGGACAAAGAAAAATCAATCAAAAAAGAGCATCTGATGCAGAAACTTTGTATTATAGTAAATACATATATATAATTATTCTAGTAGTTCCTGTCTTCTCTACCATGAGTGAGAAGAGATGTTGTTATCTCTTCTCAAAAACTTTCACTGTCTTCTCTATTTCTCAAAATTCAATTTCCTTTTAGTAGTTTTTTCATTTACATAGTTGTTGTCATTGCATATATTGTTTTCTTGATTTTGCTTATTTCATGCCGTATCAGTTCACACAAATCATCTCACATTTCTCCAAATTTCTCATATTCATCTTTTCGTACTATATAGTCTATTATATTCACATACCACAATTTTTTCATTTATTTTCCAATAGTCTCCTGCTCCCATTTTGTTTCTAATCCTCTACTACCATTAAGAGTACTACTATGACAATTTTGGCATACATTGGATATTTGTTTCTGTCTTTACTTCTTTGCAGTATATAGCCTGTAACAGGATTACTAGGTAAAAGGGTATGGACAGTTTGGCCACTTTTCCTGCATAACTCTAAGTTGAAATCCAAAATTGTTGGACCATTTCCTAACTTCATCAACAATGTGTCCTATCATGTGATCTTGTCATCTGTACATAACCCATAATTCCATTACCCCCTGAAATCTGCATTC
The DNA here is from genome assembly GCA_028646595.1 of Phalanger gymnotis. Taxonomy (NCBI): domain Eukaryota; kingdom Metazoa; phylum Chordata; class Mammalia; order Diprotodontia; family Phalangeridae; genus Phalanger; species Phalanger gymnotis. The sequence goes on along the minus strand of CM053622.1, from coordinate 295,835,344 downwards.
TGTCCTTAACACTCTACTGAAACTGTTCTCTCAAAGGTTGCCAGTGGCCTTCGCCAAATCTATCCCTAGTCTCTCCTTTGCCTATCATAGACATCATCAAATAATTTTCTTTCATTCAATCGATCACTTATTCAGTCATTTATTCAAATCTACCCTTATAACATGCAAATATAAATCCACCCAACAATAGAACCAATGACCTTGTGGTCAATTTTCTTAAAACCCTAATTTCATTATGTTGCTCTCCTCAAAAACATTAGAGGGCTCCACATGCCTGTAGGATAAAGTCCAGACTCTGAAGCTTGGTATTCAAAGACTTTCATAATCTGACCCCAATCTACTTTTCCAACTATCTGCCACCACTCCATAGTAGACAGATTACTACCTCAGATAGACTTTTCTCCTACCTACCTCTATGCCTTCCCCCAGACCCTTATACTGCTCTTTTCTCTTTTCTCTGCAATATAGGCAAATGTTTCTGCCAATCTACCGAAATTCTACTTAGCTTTGAAGACCCAGTTCAAATTCTACCTGGAAGCATTCCTTCATCATGACAGTGCACAGTGATCACTTCCTCCAGAGAAACCCTCTAACATTTTTGTCAACACCAATCCAATCTTTTGGCAATTATATGCTGCCTTTTATTATGTAACTATTCTATGTGTGTTTTATGCCTCCAATTGGTTTATAAATTTCATGAGTCATGTCAATTTCAAGAGTCATGTCATAGTTTTTTGCACGCCACTTAGGATATGTTTTTCCAATTAATACTTATACTGCATGCACTACATTGGGAGTAGGGAAGGTAGTGGAAACCCAAAGATGACAAAGCTGTTATTATCTCACCAAACTCCTATGAGATTTGGCATTTGGAAAATTCTTAGATTATCCTTTTAGGGCAAATGATACTCATGTAAATAGAGAACATAATGAATAGCCTCATTTGAGTGCAGGAAGGCATTAAACCATATCCTAGTCTCAATAAGGAGGGAAGCAAGCCTTCTTTCCTTCCCTTTTGCTTTCTTTCATTCAAGAAACATGGAAAAACAACCAAAGACTTTGTGAAAGAGGCTAGATTTGAAGATGTAGCATTAATATCATGAGTCTACTTTTTCCCCCAGGGCTAAACTGTTCATAGTTTTAAAAAATAAGAAAACGAAGGCTTGCCAGATGCCAGAAAAGAAAATGTTCAGAAATCTGTGGGTTTGGGGTTAAGGTTACATTGTGTTATGTAATAGCAACACCCACTGGCCACATGGAGAACATCTCAGCATACTCCTAGCCTTGCTAAAAAACAGCTTCCATTAACCCTGCCACACTGAATAGAATGCTAGAACCACCTAAAGACTTTTCTTTTCTTTTGGGAGGGGAGAGAGTCCAAGTTACTGTACTTCCCTGGGACAGCCAGAGGAGAAATGAGCGCTAATAATGTCAAATATAGAGCCTGGGAGAGGATTTCCATTAAAAATTATCTCAAAAAAGTTAAAGCTGACCGTCTGTGTCACAGGATCATGTCAGAAAGTTTCAGAAAAATAAAGGAATTCATTAGAGCATCTGGGGAAAGCGACATTGTAGAATTCCAGTATTAAATTCCTTCTGTTTTCTCCCAGAAGCTCTAGATTCTCACCAGTTTCTGAACAGGGACCTTCAGCTCACCAGACTTGCAGTGAAAATGAACCTCACCCTGTCACTTTGCCTCTTTTGCTTATTTCAGATTATTTCCACAATCAGCAGGAGTTAAAGCTATCAGTTTACTTTCATAGGGTTACAAAAACACCTTGCTAGCTGCTAGGAAAAATACTCGGTTGTCTATTCATTAAAACATAAGCAGTCTCCGATGCCTGTTCTACTAAAATAAAAATAATATACTTTATATATATATGCATATATATAATGCTTTATACTTTAAGGAGTCAGTCAAGAAATTCTTAAGTACATGTTCTGTGCAGGGCACTGGGATAGGCACTGGTGATGCAAAGAAAAAAATGAGATAGTCCCCACTTTCAAGAAGCTTAAAATCTAATGGGGAAAACAACATGTACATGAATAATAAGATGCAAGATATATAGAGATTAAATACAAGGTAATTGGGGCTGGAGGATGACACCAGAAGCCAAGGGAATCAGCTATGAAGGGAACCATGCATGGATTCTAGGAAACAGAGATATAACAAGAAAATAGATTCCAAGCATGAGTGACAGTGTATACAAAAGCACAGTGACCAGAGATGGGAGTAGCACATGTGAAGCATAGAAAGAGGTCAGTTTGGCTGAACTGAAGAGTGTGTAAAAGAGAGGAACATAGATGACCCACAGCCTATATGTGATCTTCTTACCAGAGTTGCTCTCTCCCTTCTGGGACCAGAAGAGAATGTGGAACCCCATTCCTTCTCTACAGAAGTTGGAAGCCCAAAAAACTAAGATTTCTCTTGTCTCAAGCTCTCACCAACTCTTCCTTCATACAGGAGAGGATTGTTAAATAATGAGGAGTCATGCAAATGGGCTTTGGGTCCTGGGTTACATTTGCAATAAGGCTGGAAGAGTAATTTTGAGCCAGGTTGTGAAGTGGCCTTAAATCTCAAACAGAGGCTTTTGTATTTGAGCCTCAAAGTAACAGGGAGGCTTTGGATCGTATGTAGTAGGAGAGTAATATCATCAGACCTGTGCTTTCCTCCTCCATCAACTCAGTGTTGTCTTCACAACAACCCTGTCAAGGAGGCTTGGTATGTGCCATTATCTCTATTTTATAGAAGAGGAAACTGAGGACCAGACAAATGAACTTTTTATTCTATTCATTTTCTTAGACCTTTCATTTTGACCCACAAGACGTAATAAACTCAACACAATTCACTTGGCTGGAAAGTGGCACAACAGAGCAAAGCTGAGGCCTCTTTGTCTTGTAGCTGGCTCTCTCCATTACACAACACTGCTTCTGGCAAAAGAGGGAGTGTGAATATGAGCTGGTGACTGCTTCTTACCTTCAGCTGTGATGACCAGAGTCTTTCGCTGCAGGTCAATTGAGGGTTTAATTAAACAGAGATGAGGCTCCTGCTTCTGACTGAGGCAAATTCCGTTGTGATTCACAACCATCCAGTTTCGGTCATATAACAATCCTTGGCTTCCAACTGGCCATTTGGTAACCTGAGAGAGAATCAAAATAAAAGTTAAAATTTAAAATGTAGACTTGCTTTAAGCAAGAACCCTTTGCAAAAATTATTGCATAAATATTTTTAGCATAGTTTGCACACTGACTTCTCAAAAGTAAGAGGATTATAACAATTATATAACGTGATATAATTATAATTATAAATACAATTTTACATATTATACATAAATAATTTATTATATACAATATAAATACAAATATATATATATATATATATATATATATATATATATATATATATATATATATATACAGCTAGGTGGCTTGGTGGATAAAATGCTGTGCCTGGAGTCAGGAACTCTCATCTTCCTGAGTTAAATCTGGCCTCAGACACTTCCTAGCTGTGTGACTCTGAGCCAGTCACTTAACCCTCTTTGCCTCAGTTTCCTCATCTGTAAAATGAGCTGGAAAAGGACACAGCAAACCACTCCAGTATGTTTGTCAAGAAATTCCAATTGAGGTTACAAAGAGTTGGACACACCTGGAAATGACTTAATAATACCAAATTATAATTTAATAAACATTAATGGATTCATATCATTTAAAGGAAGAAGAGGAGCAGGGGAAAATTTGTAACAGATGATATTTATATAGTCTTTTAAGGTTTAGAAAGTGTTTAGAAAGAGAAAACAGAGACAAGTACATGTTTATGGAGCTAATAAGAACAACAACCAGTATTCAAACTCAGCTCTCCAGTCTCCAACTCTCCTAACTTTTGCCATTATTCCATTCCATCTCCACACAGCCCTTTCCAAAACGGAGGATACCTGTCTCCCAAGTCAGTCATAGCTTTAGCCCAAGTGATAATTCCAACTCTGAATGGGCCTGGCCACATGCCTTACTTCATTCAGGCTCCAATCCATTCAATCAAAATTTAACAAGAAGGAGACAGTGTGGTTCACCAAAAGACCACTGGCTCTGGAGTCAGAGGACTTATGTTCAAATACTGCCTCTGATGCCAACTGTGTGATCTTGAGCGAGGCACTTAACCTTCATGAGCCTCAGTTTCCTCATCTGTAAAATGAGGGGGTTGGGACTAGATGTCCTCTGAAGTCTCTTCTGGCTCTAGAGCTACGATTCTATTATCTTAAATATAGAATGAACTATTTGCAGTAGGATCATAGTATCATAAAATTTAAAGTTGTAAGGGAAGTTAGACCCTCTCGTTTTACAGATGAGAAAACTGAGGTAAAGAGAAGTTAGATGACTTGCCCGTGGTTGCATTGGTAGTAAATGTCTTCAGTAAGATTCGAACCCAGTAAAATATAAGCTCCTTGAGGTCTAGGACTGGTTTTTGTTGTGTCAATGTACTCCTATAGCCTACCACAGTGTCGTGCACATCATGGGTACCTAGTAAAAGTTTGTTGGACTGGATTGCCCAGAGACAATATTTGTCTATCATCAACCAGTCAATAAGCATTTATTAATCACCAGGCCCTGTGCTAGGCCTTGGGGATAGAAAAATGAATCAGGAGAAATGGACATGAAACAACCAATAAAATAAATTCTAATTACAGCGAGGATCTCTCCAAGTTAGAGAGCTGGACTTGACATATGAAAATTGAGTTCAGAAGAACTTCAGGAACACTCAAGGGACTCTGTTTCATCCACTGGTCTTTGCAGTAACATCTGCGCCTAGTAAGCATTGTAAGGTAATCTTTGATTGCAAGTGACAGAAGCATACTAAAACAATAGCAATAATAATAATAATATTAATAACCACTAACATTTGTATAGTGCATGTAGAGCTTTCAAAACACCTCACATGCATTATCTTATTGGCATACCAGGCCTACCCCAATGACCATATTGTATGAATTTTTTTTCTTTGTTTTATGATGAAGTTGCTGTATGGAGATAAAAACTATGTTCAGACAAAACAGGAAAATTATAAACAATGGAGAATATGTGGGAAAATTGGAGTACTAATGCACTGTTGGTAGAATTGTGGACTGATCCAACCATTCTGGAGAGCAATTTAGAACTATTCCCAAGGAGCTATAAAAGTGTGCATACCCTTTGACCCAGCAATACCACTTCTAGGGCTGAATCCACGGGAAAAGGACCCACACATACAAAAATATTTATAGTAGCTCTTTTGTGGTGGCAAAGAATTGGAAATCAAAGTGATGCTCATCAGTTGGGGAATGGCTAAAAAGTTGTGATATATGAATGTAATGGAATACTATTATACTATAAGAAATGAGGAGCAGATGGACTTCATTACAACCTGGAAAGATTTACTTTATCTGATGCTGAGTGAGGGGAGCAGAACTAGGAGAACATTATACACAATTACAGACACACAGTATCTGCAACGACTAACTTTGATAGACTCGGCTCTTCTCAGCAATGCAAGGTTCTAAGACAGCTCCAAGACTCATGATGGAAAAAGCTATCCACATCCAGAAAAAGAATTACAGAGTCTGAATGCAGATTGAAGCAAATTATTTGCTCTCTCTCTTTTTTGTTTTGTTTCTTCTTTCTCATGGTTCATTCCATTGGTTATAATTCTTCTTTACAACTTGACTATTGTGTAAATTAATCTGAAGGTATGCATAGAACCTATATCGGATTGCATGCTGTCATGGGAGAGTAGGAGGGAGGAGGGGAAGGGAGAGAAAATTTGGAACTCAAAAACTGGTTTAACTGAGTCTTGTAAACTAAAAATAAAAAATAAATTTAAAAAAAACTATGTTAAAAGAGAGCATTCCCAAAGCCATGTTTAAAACGCATACCTCCACGGCGGCACAGGATTTGATGGGGTAAATATAAATATTGGTGATGGTGAGCGGTGGGAGCCCTCCATCTAGCGCTCTTGTAGAGGTCTGTGGAGTGATGTGCGGGCCACCTTGTGGCTCAGTCTCAGGGGAAGGCAAATCCATGGCTTTCAGAGTCTCAGAGGAATTGTTCAGTTCAGCGTGGAGGAGGGCATCTTCCCGAGGCAGTTTCCCAGTTTCATGCCCGTTGACCCTTGCTTTTTGTCCCACAGGTTCTACTGATATGGCAGTAGTTTCCCTAGGAATTATCTGAAAGGGAAGTTTACTGTCTGCCTTACCTAACCTGATTGCTATGATAAACTTGAGAAAGGTTTGTGCATCTTCAAAAGTGGACATGTAGCCAAATGATATTCTCACTGACCCTGTAGGGTAACCATCGATGAGATCTATGTCATCCCCACATATATGGCCAGCCTAGAAATAAAAAGAAAATTATAAGCCCACAGTAATATTTTTCTTCATTGTTTTATTTCTCATGGATAAAACTCAGAGCCAATTCTAAAAAGAGAAGTAATATAGGAAAAGAGAATTGTCAAGTGATCAAGTCAATGAGCATTTATTAATCATCTATTATTCCATCCAATTTAAGAAAAGGGGAAATCCATGACTCAGGATTTGTGGTTTGGGATACTTACTATGATCTCTTATGACCCAACAAGGAATCCAAGTATCTATTGATTCCTGGTGCCCTTTATTCCTAGCCCCACATTTCATGACAGCTGCTGCTATTGCCTCCAGACAACCCAGGCAAGGACAGGGGTATATATGTTGGTTAAATCATGAAATAAGGTGCAAAACTCTTATCGGAGACAATCAGAAATGACATTATACCATTTAATTGAGACTTTCTCCCAGATATAATCTGAAAAACTGAAGGAATAATGGCAAAAGGAAAGCTTTGGAAAGAAAAGTGGGAAGTATCAATGCATTTCCATTCCAGGGACAAATCCTAGAGTGTATCTCTATTTAATGGACTCTCTAGAACCTGGTCCTCTCAGATGGAAAGGAAGTCCTATATTTACTCCTTTCGGCAGTCCCAAAGTGAGAGGTGTGGGGTGAGAAAGTGTGGAGATAAAATAAGACACATTCCCTGCCCTCAGGGAGTTCATAATTTCAATGGAAAGAAAAGGCATGCCCTCATACAATTAGAAATCAGAGTCTTATGATTACTTCCAAGATGTATGTGAGAAATGAGCTCCAAAGCACAGAAGGGAGATGCCAATGGGAGCTAGAGTTATCAGGCAAGATTTCCGGAATAGATAAGATTTAATACTAACTCTGAAGAATGAATGGCATTTGTATCAGAAGGAGCCAGGATGCTGCATATTCTAGGCAAAGAGAACAGCATGTATAAGGTGAGAATCAGCATGGCATGTGTGGTAGGAGGGTGAAGGTCTCTGCTGTCCAGATCCCTTCCCTTGCTCTAGGGAGGGGGTGGATTACAAAGGAAGATGACTCAGATCATGTGACTAAAGTCTCTCCTCAGGGACCAGATCCTGCTCCAAAGATGATGGGAGACCCAGTGGTTTCCCTAAGCCCAGGGACCTCCTGGAAGATTTATTTCTACTTCTTTGCCTGAATGGCAAAGAGAATTCATGCCAGGACTGCTGAAAGACAAGACTAGAATTGGCAGATTCATGGTCCCAGAGGCTTTGAATGTCAAGCTGAAGAGTCTCATCTTGATTTAATAGCCAATAAGGAGCTACTGTGAGAGACAGCATTGCACTGCCAGGGGCCTAGCCTGTGAATTGAGAGCACTGGGCTCAACTTCTGCTTTCGACACATACAAGCTTTGTGTCAACCCCTTGAATCCCTGGCAACTTTCAAAAATATAAACTATGGATGATTCACCAATCTACATCGACAAATGGAGTTTCCACACATGGAGTGCCAGGACCAAAAAAAAATTGATGGATAAAAATACTGAAGATTTTAAAGTAGGGAATAAATTTAGAGCCTGAGAACTTGATTTTGAATTGTGGCTGAAACCATTTGCTACCTCTGTGACCGTGGACAAATCTCTAAACCTTCCTATGCCTCAGTTTCCATACCTGTAAAATGAGAGACTGAAATAGATGATCTCTGAGGTTCATTCTAGCTTGAAGACTATGAATCTAGGATCTCATGAGGAAAGCAGCACTTCAGAAGAATTAACCTGGCCATTTTGGGCTGGTTTTACAGGGTCTCATTAGGAGGCTATTGTGAAAATGCCAGAATATATAAGGGCCCAGGGAAATACATCACCAGTAAGAATAGAGTAAAAAGATGACTATTGGATTATTAGAGTTAGAATGCATCTCAGATAGCAGGTAGTCCAATCTTCTGGTTTTACAGAGCCAGAAACTGAGACCTGGAGAGGTTAAGCGACTTACTCAACTCAAACAGTAAGTTAATAGCAGAGAATCCTAGAGACATTTTTGAAGAATATTTACCTAATTCTCCCTGAAGAGAGGGAGAGGAAGAGATGAAATTAACATGCACGACTATGTGAAAGGTATTTTAATTATTAAAGGTTCCCAAAAGTACAGAGAATGCAGGATAATGTATCAGAAAGTCTATGCTGAGGGATCCTCTCGTCTATAAACTCCAAGACAGAAGAGAAACTCCAGGGCCTCCAAACCAACTCACAAGTTCCTTGAATGGGAACTGAACAACATCTAGAATGAATTTCCACGGACATTAAAAAATGCCCAGTGTCTCTATCCTTGGCTCCCAGATCTCTATCATTTCCTCTTAAGAAGCCGGCAGTAGAAAAATGCTCATCTTGATGTCATGAGGACTGCCTAAACATTCACTCAGAAAGTTTAGGAAAGATTTTAATTCAGTGAAACTTTGCTATCTGCTAATTTGGGAGAAATAAAGTTAGTTAATCAAAAATTCCTATCTGGTTTTTAAAGTTAACACTTATTAGACCAGATTTTACCTTTTTCTTACTCTCCCTCTTAAGAGCCATACATGTCTGAAAGAACAGTGGAATATATATTTAATTCATCATTATTTATGAAAACCTTGTAAGACAGATACTTGTTTCGTCATATTCTTCCCTCCCTAACAAAACCAACAAGAACTGCTCTTTATTTAATCTCTCTCTCTTCCAGTTATCCCCTGAATTCGTGCAGATTAGTGAATAGCTTTTTTATTGGGAGATCACAGGATTACCCATTTATAGTTTTTATCATTCAAGTACTGGACAGCACTTGTTTTACTAGTGAACTTTTCATTTCTTTTAGATTTCCAGTAGTCCTATGTGCTTTGTGGGCAGCTAGGTGGTGAAGTGAATAGAGTCACAGACCTGAAGTCAGGAAGACTCATGTTCATGAGTTCAAATCCAGCCTCAGACACGTACCAGCTGTGTGACCCTGAGCAAGTCATTTAACTCTGTTTCCCTCAGTTTCCTCATTCGAAAAATGAGCTGGAGAAGAAAATGGCAAACCATTCCAAATGGGGTCACAAAGAGTCTGACACAACTGAAGGGACTAAATAATGACATGTGCTTTGTACAGCAGTTTAATGCTATGGAAATGACCGGGAGGCAGAAAACTTCCTCACGCTACAATAAAAAATGTAATGAGATTTTAAAAAAAGATCAACTGACATAGAATCATAAGATTAAGAGTTGGAAGGGATGTTAGAGATCTGAAATCAGCCAGTTCCCTTGACAGATAAGGAAGCCGAGGCTGAACGAGAGCAGGGGGAGTAACTTGCTCAGGTTCAGACAGGTAACAAGTAATTCGATCTGGCATGGATTTGAACCCATATCTTCTGATTCCAGTGCATGACCCTTCCACATATAAATAGAATCACAGGATTCTAGTTGATTGGAAGTGACCGAAGAGGTTGTCTAGCCAGCTCTGAAACTGAAAGTCCCCTCTTCGATCCTTAACAAGTGGTCATCTTTCCTCTACTCGAAGACCTTCAGTGATGGGGAACTCACTACCTCAGAGTACAACTCATTCTTCTTTTTGAACAACTTTGATTGTGAGAAACGTTTTTTTTGTATGGAGTTAAAATCTGCCTCTCATTAATTTCTACTCATTGGCCCTAGTTCTGCCCTCTGCGGCCAAGCTGAACAGCATTTGGAGAAGGTGTGAAAGGGGGCCTCTCTGTTTATTCCTTAATTGGTTATAAGCCGTACATGTTATCTCTGCTGTAGAGATCACTGAAACAGTAAAGTTTGAACAAGTTTTCACATTTTCACCAGAAAATCCATTAGAATTCCCCCTGTTGCTCCCCACCATCTGCTGATGCTTCATTAGGGAAACCTAAGTATAAGTTTAACTTATTTCTTCATGCTTTCTCTACCAAAGATGGCTTTTTTAAAGGCACTTTTATAGATGTCTATTTCAGACATTTCTGTGACAACCTATGAGCCATTCACCAAGTGGGAGCTCAACAAATAACAGGCTAGATTCCTGAGACACTTGGACATTTGCAGAAACTGTGTGATCAGTAACCAGGACTACAGGAACAGGTTTACTCGCCCCTCTAGGGGCAGAAGAGACCAGCAGCAAGCAATGCAGGAAAAGATGGAGGAAACCTCCAATGGATCCTTTCTGGCCTCGAAAGAGTTAGTTCAAACTGGTGATTCTAGGTTAGCAACTGCAAAGTCGTATTTCATAAATATAAAACACACACAAGATTTTATGATTCTAGTGTAAGCACTCTAAGTCACCTAAGGACATTTACTCTAAGGCACACGTCTACATGATTTCAGGCTGATGGGTAAATCAGGATCAATGCACCCAGGCCCAAGGACAAATAAATGCTGATCCCAAGAAAGTTCAGGAATACCATGCCAATCTTTCCAGGTAGCAAGACTTACATGAACTGAGTGAAGTGGGCAGAACCAAGAGAACAATGTACACAGTAACAGTAACATGGTGCAATGACTAACCTTGATAGGCTCAGCTCTTCTCAGCAATATAGTGATCCAAGAAAATTCCAAAAGACTCATGATGGAAAACGCTATCCACACCCAAAGGAAAAGCTACAGAGTCTGAATGTAGATCAAAGCATTCTATTTTCACTTTTGGAGGTTTTTTTCTTTCTTGTAGTTTTTCCCTTCTGTTCTGATTCTTCTTTTACAACATGACTAATGTGGAAATATGTTTAAGATGACTGTACATGTATAACCTAACCAGATCACTTGCTGTCTTGGAAAGGGAAGAAGGAAGAGCGAGGGGGAAAAAATTGGAACTCAAAATCTTAACAAAAAAAAATCTTTCCAGGTAGCTAGCAAGTTCTCCACCTAGAATAACAGGAAACATTTATATACCAGGAAATCTTGTGAAAAGTTTCTACTTAGTCTCACAGGTGAATTCTGGTAAATTCTGTTTGTATCTCAAAAGGGATCTGCTAGTCTGAGAAGGGATCCAGGGTGACAGAGAGCACAGTATAATTTTACGAGATATGATACTAGTTTTATAAGAAATGCAAAACATGAGAACATGCAGAGGGATAGGGGTGGCATAAGGAGAGGACCACTGTATATACTTAATCACTATTTGACTAAGAGAGAGGTCCCTTTAACCTTTTTTGAGACACCATGTCACAAAAGGCTTGAAATGGCAGAGATGTTGTCTCTGTGTCTGAGGAGGAAAATTGCAGCCTTAGGAAAGGAGAGATGAGAGCACCTGGAGAGGAGCCAGAGGAAAGGGCAGAAGCTCGGAGGATCATGGATTAGGGCTGAAAGGGAACTCAGAGGCCATCTAATTCAGCATCCTTACTTTACAAATGAGGTGAAATGATTGCCCAAAGTCACACAGATAGTAAGCGGAAAGGATGGAATCTAACCCAGGATGTCTGACTCAAAATCCATGCACCCTCTGCTATGCTACATGTCCTCTGGTGAGTCTGTTCCTCTACCTTTCACTCTTTTGTAGGAGAAGAGAGGGTCAGAGAGTGTTTCCATCCCCTAAAGTACACCTGGCCCACAGCAGCTTTTGTGTTGAGGATGCCTTAATAGTGTGGGTCAATTCATTAGTTATTATCAAAAACCCTGGCCTTTCAGCAAAGAGGTGGTGGGCAATGAGTGAGGAATTGTTCCCATCTGCCCATTCCTCTGGGAAGTCTTCACATGCTTGGTGACATCCCCCTGACTCACCGAGGGTGGGGGGTGGCGGTTTAAGGGCTGTTGGATTCCCTCAACCCGATTTAGCCCATCCGCCAAAATGATTTACAGCCACAGGTGAGAGAGTTGGGTGAAGGTGGACACCAAAGGTGGATGAGCAGCCAGGGCTGCTGAAAGAGGCCCCGAAGGCCCTCACACCAGAGGTGTTAATCCTCCCTGAATGCCTCACATACTCATTAGAATATAACCTCCTTAAGACTGCCTTTCTCTTCTGTTTGCTTCTGCAGAGTCTTGATCATAGTCAAATGCTCAAAAAATGCTTTATTCATTCAACTGTCTTGAATAAACTAAAATTAGAGACTTTTGTGTTTTATTTACTCCCCACCACTAATATACAACTTTTCCATGAAAATTAATTATAAATGACTGATATGTTCACAGATGTTATATGATTTTTTAAATTTTAAATTTAAATTTAAAAAATTAAATAAATAAAATTAAAAAATAAAAATAAAAAAACTCAAAGAGGAAACAACTTAAACCTCTCTTCCTCTACTATCCAAAGCCACAGCAATTTGCCGAAGCAAAATTAACCAATAAAAATGCCCACCCTCAGAAAGGAATGTAGATAGAATCCATCCACAACAGTGGTCTTCCTGTGCCTGTGTCTCTGTATGGTTCCCTTATCTCGCTTCATTCTTTAGGATCTGGGGCAGCATTAAGTGGGTTCAGGACTTACGTGAAGGTTCTTTTTGATGGTCTCATTGCTAATCTTCAGGTGCCTCTGGCATGCCCCTATGTTACAGAAACATCCAGTCCGAACATGTATATTGTGAAGGCTGGCCATTTTTTCTATCTGTGGATTAAATAAAATGTGAAAACAGCATAGGGAAACAAGTCCATCGTTTTAATTTGAATGGCCTAAAGTAGTATATTCTTACTCAAGATATTTTATCTCTCTGAGCCTTGTTTTCCTCACCTACAAATTAAGTTGGACTAGACAATCCATTTTCAAGATCTAAGTTCTAAGAATCTATGATTCTGCCATTAACCATGGGGAAAATCACAACTCTGCTTCTCTACTTCTCAGTCTTTCAAATGAAGAGATTAGATTAGATTATTTTTAAATTCCTTTCTAGCTCTAATATTCCTGACCCTGCTTCTAACCGTATCTAGCCCTAACTCTGCTTCTAAGTCCATATCGTGAATCCATTACATTTATTTTATTAAATGTAAATTAATTGGAGAATAGCTATATATTTATATGTTTTTCATTATCTAGCTACTTTATATAAGTTCATATTTATTGATAATACATACTCTTTTCCACCCTCCCCCCACACACACAATTAGAATGCAAGCACCTTCAGGGCAGAGATTCTTTTCTTTAAAAAAAAATTGTTAGTGCAATACTTTATCTTAGCTAGAAGCATAGCAAAGAGCCTCCCTCAGAGTTAAGAAGGCCTGGGTTCATACCCTCCCTCTCATACATACTGGCTGCATGGCCCTGAGTAAGTCACCACCTCTCAGTGGACCAGGCAGCTTTCAAGCATCATAAACAGTGTAACGGTTGCTGATCTGCACCGGAAAGGTATTTTCCTCATAGGGGAGTTCCCTACACCCATGAAATCACTGGTCTAGACAAAAATAAATTTCTAGAATCTAGCACTGTGCTTGGCACATTGGAAGCATTTAAAAGATATTTGTTGAATTAATCTGAAGTCAAAATATTTAGCACAAGTAAATTTGCATGACAAGAAATTATCATTACAACATAACAACAAAATGAAATTTCTAAACCCCAAACCCTGATCCACTGGTTTTAAATAATATTCACAGCAAAATACTAGTACCAATAAAGTTGGGGGTGGGAAGCTGTTCTTTGGAGTTTGCCATAATGAGATTAGACCTTTAGTCTTTCTTGAACTTAACTATTACCCCTCAAAATTTTCCCATTGAATGATGGATAACTACTCAGAAGTAAGACCCATATAATATTAGTGCGTTATATGTCATCCACCTTCTGTCAGAGAAGTGATAGACTCAGAGGTCAGAATGAGACGGACATTTCTTGATGTGGTCAGTGTGGGAATTTGTTTTGCTTGATTATGCATATTTGTTACAAGGATTTTGTTTTTGTTTGTGTGAAGAGTGCAGGGAGAAAATAATTATTTGTTAAATGAAATTTTTAATTGAATTTTTAAAAGAGAAAACATCAGTGCATTGTGATTTTGTTTTGGATTTCCTGATTCACACTATTGTGAATAGCCAGTATAGCCAGGAAAATATATCTAGTCACAAAGCCTACTTCCATAGTTCAATCCCATCCTCAGATTCTAGTCTTTCCCATTCTTGCCTTCCTATTACTTCTTCTCAATCATAGTTGTTGACACTTCTATTCAAGGTTTTTATTCTTCCGAATCAGTTCAGCTGAACAAGCATTTGCAAAAAACCCCTATGTGCAAGGCACTCCTATCAGAGCCCTCCTCAGGTCTATTTTTTTTAGTTAGTAGGTAGGGGGTAATTTGGGATATACATGACTCCACGGTTTTCAGAGTCCCATTAAAGGAAAGTATTACCTAGCAGCCTCCTCTCTGATACCTCTGGCTTATTTAGCCTCACTCCTAAACCTTGTGGAGTTAAAAAACAGCTTGGCAGCACCAGGGCTATTTTTCTCAAATTAGGAAGTGAGAGTAGGTCAGAATGACCTCTAAAAAGCAGGATTTGCTTTAAGTGACCCTCTAGAGCATTATAAATCTAGAGCTAGTGGAACTACAGATTTACTTGCAGTCTTCAGTTTGATTTTAATATTGGAATACCATAGAGCTTGACCATCAGGGTGTTTGTGTTGGAGAAGGGGTGAGGGAAGTGATACAGGTGGACAAAGAGGTGAGCCTAGAATTAAATGGAAGGAAAAGAGTGGGCTGGATTGTCTTCAGACTATTGCAAGGCTTCTTTAATTATCCCAAATTTCTCCCAGAAATAAGTCCCATCTTTTTAATACCAATAGTCTGCTGGTGTTAGCTATCTGTGAGATATGGAAAACAATAGTCTACCAAGAGCTGGAAATGAATATCACACAGAAGGCTATAGAGATGGCCATGGTAGAGGTAAAGAGGGTGCAAAATAGGAATCAATGAGAAACTGAAGAACAGAAGTAAAGGATGCCATCTAGGAAATATCTGGTCAAAAAAGAAGATGATCCCACCACAGAGTGAGGCTGAGGAATAACAGGTGAACAATCTAAATGGTCCATTGGTCTACCTTGTGAAGTCTGGAGAAATTAAGGAAGGGACCTGGCACATTGCATTGACCACCTGTGTCAAAGCTACAGGACATGGACAAGAGCTTCACAGGATGGCCAGGTGTGGAAGGGGAGTGATCTACATTGTTGGTCCTGATGATACTAATAGTTCTAAATAATGAATTAAAAATAAATGTCTGCTTGGAAACTGGTCTCTGTCTGAATTATACTGAGCTATGTCAGGGTCCATGAGATTTTTGTCAGGGTCTCAGAGATTTTTGGCATATCTAGGACAATTTGCTGCTGCACCGATGTGCTTTTCTCCCTTTCCTTCTTTTCTTTTTCCTTGCTATCGGCTGTAACAGAACACCTGTTTCATAGGACCATAGATTTAGAACTGGAAAGGACCTTAGCAGCCATCATGTCCAATGCCCTCATGTCACAGATGAAGAATTAAGATTCAAAGAACCTGTGAATTGATCTAACCTTCTTAAAAGAAATTTATAATTATGTTTTAAACGTTCATACATTTAGACACAGAGATCCTACTGCCAGGCATGTACCCTAATAATTTCAATTATGGGTTTTTTTAATTCTTTCAAAAATATAATACACAAAAATATTCATAGAACTTTTGATGGTACAAAAGAATCAGAAACAAAGTGGGTACCTATAGATTGAAGGATGGCTAATCAAATTGTAGAAGATGAATACAATGAAATATTATTCCATAAGAAACGGTGATTATAAAAAAAGAAATAGTGAACATAAAGAATTATCTGCTCCAATACAGAATACACTTTGTAGAACCAAGAAAACAATGTACACAAGTACAATAATGAAAACAGAAACTACAATTAAATGAAATTGATCTCTATGCAATTATGATGATAGAGCATGGCTTCAGAGAAGAATTGAGAAACTATACCTCCTTCCCTCATTGCAGAGTTGAGGACACTCTGGGTAAGGAATACTGCATATACTGGTCTCACTGAATTTTGTTCTTATTTCTTCTAAGTCCTAAAAATTAACCCTTTGGTAGTTTTGAATGCTACAGAAGTAAATAAGTGAACCTTTATTGCAAGGGACTGTTTACCAAGTAGACAGAGGAAAGGGATAATATATTTATACACAACATAGTTTGTACATACACTAAGAGAAATAAATATGATATATAAAATCAAAAGGGATCAAAAAAATATTTTTAAAGAGTAAATAGGAGCCAAACGAAGGCCTGGTGTGGAGGAGGTTTCTATATAGTACATTTCAAAGGCTTTTAGCTAATTAGTTTTTGAGTGTGACTTCAGCAACTCAAAGGTCTTGTTGTTACTAAAGGGTTTGGGGGCTGTTCTCTGAATGGTTTGAAATTGCCATCTAATTGTGACCTTCCAGATTGGGGGTGTGGGTTGGGAATGAGGAGGGCGTATATTATAGTTTTAAGATCAGCAAGGTGGGAAAGAGAAAAAAATCCAGCTACCTGGGAATAACCAATGATGTCTCCATTGTCATCTAACACATTAAAGTTAATGATTGGACCCTGGGTCTCGGGACTGTTGAACTCTGTATCACTGTAAATCTGAATCACAGGTGCTCCATTTGGGTATTGGAGAGCAACCAGCACTGTGTAGGTGTAGTGAGCCAACGCAAAAGTATGTTGTTTTATGTTTTCCATTCCACCTAGCAAAGAAAAAGTTTGTAAATTATTCTCTTGCTGGTGAAAAAATTGAACATATATACAAATGATAATTAAATATAACTTATTTATAAAGTAATTTCTAAGGAGCAAAATACACGTGAAAGAAGTAAATCCACATAAATAAAAAGGAAAATTTTTCCACTGACCTGTCAGTCTTTCTAGAACATCAAATCCATGTTTCAATGCTATGATGTCAAGGAAAGAAATTGTACCATCTTCGAACCTGCAAAAACCAAACCAAATTAAAACAAAACAAAAAAAAAAAAAAACCTTGAGAATAAATGGTTTCATTGGCTGTGTTTGTCTGGGATATCAATGGATGCTTTCCATCTCCCTCCATGTTAGGATATTAATTTAGGTTAGCATTTAGTCCTTCCTTGTTTGGTCACTGACCCTTTGTTCTGTGACTTTGAATCACTTCCTACAGTTCCAGAATCGGATAATGATGATGGCAAAGGGCTAAAATATCAGAATTGCCAAGTTGACACTCTTCTTACCTACCAGAACAAAACTCTGCCCTTGCAGAACCAAAAAAATAATTTTGCTTTTGTAAGAAACTTCTCATTGAGGAAGTTCCACCACTAGGGCAGATCAACAGCTGCTCCAGAATGTATCGTCTTAGAGCGTTATGTAGAACGCTGAGAGGTGAACAGGGATCTGACCTCAAATCAAGAAGATCTCAAAGACATGGGGGCTGGGGGACTCTGGGCAAGGCACCCCTCCTGATATTTGGTAATTTTGTGTTGACACCCAGGATACCAACCTTTCACACAAATCAGGTTCTGCCACAGAACTATTTCCTTTGTATACATTTCGTATTTATATTGTACATGTTGGTTTTGCCCCACTCCCAAGAGAATATAAGCTCCTTGGGAACAGGAATCATTTTGTTTACATCTCCAGGCATCTAACACAGCACCTGGCACATACTAGGCACTTCAAAAGGCTTGTCAAATGAAGTCATTTACAAGGTACCTGAGGTATCTCCTGGGAGCTCTAGAACAAATCAACCAAATTCCATCTCCACCATTATAAATAAACAGATGCCTGTTTCCTCTAATCACTGTAACTCTTGGACCCTGAAGCTTGAGCAGGAAAACCATGCTTGGCATGTGGTTTCCTTTTGGACTATCAGGTAACCTTCCATTGGCCTGAACACAGACGTTCTATTGCATCCTATGACTCCTTTCCAAACTAGAGTCTCACAGTAATGCACACCTTGCAGCTATAGTCACAATCAGCTTCCTAAAAATTATGCAGGAGGCTATACCTGGATTTAATCATGTAATAGGGAAAGTTGGTAGCATTCTGGGGGTTGTCCAGGCAAGCTCTCCATCTAGTGCCTCCTATAATCAACTTCTTAAAAAATTACTTACTTGGCCTTCTTCTTCGGTCATGAACCCCATTTTCCCATTTTGAAGGGATTTCTCAGACCTTTAAGATTTCCTTTTCAAATATAATATATTACACCCTCTTAAGTACCTCATCTTAGATATTTACTAGTAGTATGACCTTAACCAAGTCATTTAACATCTCCAAAACTTAGCTTCCTGATCTGTAAAATGGGGATAATAATAGCACCTGCTTCACAAGGTTGTTTTGAGGATCAAATGAGGTAATGTACATAAAATGCTTTCAAACTAAATAACATCAGTTGTTGTTGTCACTGTGATTATGATTACCTATAAGAAGCTATCCATTACCTATTACTTCTAGACAATGGCTAGACCAAAAGAGTAAATGTAAGATTTGAGCAAGACCTAGGCGCTTCCTAGATTACCAGTAGAATGAATGGCTTCAAGTTAAGTCGACAAGCATTTATTAAGTAGCTACTATATTCTAGTTACTGTATTAAGTGTTGAGGTTACAAAGAAAGGCAAAAACAGTGACTGCCTTCAAGTAGCTCATAATCTAACAGAGGAGAAAAAAACATGCAAACAAGAAATGTACAGAATAAATTGGAAATAATCTCAGAAGGAAGACTTTCCTGCTTAACCCTCTTAAAGTTTATAAGAATGATATAAAACAAAGAACAATAGAGTTGCAGTCAGAGAACCTAAGTTCAAATTCTTCCTCTAACTTTAACTGACTGTATGACCCTGGATAAGTCACTTAACCTTTCAGGGCCTGTTCTTTCATTTGTAAAATGGAGATAATATCCATACCACCTACAGTATAGGGCTGCTCTAAGGCTTAAATGTGATTGTGTATTTTAAACACTTAGTCTACTCTATAGCAAAGGTGTCAGCCCAAAGCAGTCCACTTCCCTGCGAAATGTTAAACAAAACAAATAAAAATACAGTCCAACATCAATAATGTTAATTTGTGGTGTTCTAAGTCATTATGCAGCCAGAGGGGATCTGATGGCTATTTGAGTTTGATTCCCCCGCCCCAGTCTGTGGCAGGGGTGCCAGTTATTTCATCCCACCTTAATGAACCCCTTATCAGTCTCTGCTTTTACCAGCAGGGGTGATCAACTTGCATGTAACCTGCTCATGTATTATCTGGCAGTTTGAGGTGCTCAAGGATACTATCACCTATGAGCAGGGCCCTTACTTTGGAGAGGGATTAAAATTTGGTTTGATCACCAGTTGATTAGGTTCTTTAAAAAGTGAGAGTGGCCAAACTGCATTTTTGTCATCCAGCAAATTTCCCCCATTTCCTTCTTGTCTGCTTTCATTGACTCTCTTAAGATTCATCCTATGTTTTACCTCTCTCTTCCTCCTCCAACCATTCTAGGAAAACACCTTCCCTGACTAAATAAGCCCCATTTCTACTACAATGGCTAATTTTATCCAGCAGAACCTGAAACACATATATCCTTTATCAAATAGACTACAAAAGATGTGATCTGGAAAATTTATCCCAGCACCCAATAGATCAAGCCCATAATCCCGGTGGGATGGGGACCAGTAGGAAGAGAAAGAAAAGATCTTTCTTCCTAACTGCCCTAACAACCTGGAGTCCCAGAGAAAAATAGGGACTCCCTGGTGGAAGGGTTTTGTGAGGTATTCCTAGCATTTCTGTCCATGGTGAAATCAGAACTGGGGTTTGAGGATCCCCTGCAGAC
>CM053622.1:295791452-295814819 GCA_028646595.1 Phalanger gymnotis | reverse complement strand
AAGGAAGGAAGGAAGAAATGAAGAAAGAAAGGAAGGAAGGAAGAAAGAAAGAAAAAATAATTTGCAGTTCTATGTTCTATGTTCAGACAATATCAGTTCTTTCTCTGGTGACAGATAGAATTTTTCATCATGAGTCCCCTGAGATTGAAAGATCTTCTAATCTTGAAGTAGAAAACCCCTCACAGCATCTCTAGCAGATAGGTAGGGGCATCTACGAACAGTTGATAGTCTTAGCACTGATGTATGAGAATATAAACAGTAAAATCAGAATATTGCTTTAGAGATCTCTAAAGTTCCATCCAGCTCTAACATTCTGCAATTCTAATGTCATTCCCTATTCCTACAAATCACTTTGAAAATCTTTAGACAGTCTAGTCACAGATATCATTGGGCCATATAGTCTGGGATTTCCCTTATTCAGAGAGCAATCAGGAAGATGAGAGACTTGTAATTTAACCTGCCTTCTAAGAGAAAAGTGATATCTTTTACATATCTTTATCTTTATATCTTTATATCATATCTTTATATCTTATCTACAATAATCCTATTTTTTAAATTATTTTTCTACTGAAAAAAAATCCTAATAGAGTATAACTAATTTCCTGCTTTTTAAAGCAAAGGAAAGAAATCTCAGCTTGATGGTCTACTACTTTCTTGATTTTCATATAGGGAAATAGCTCGATATTGGGAAATTTTGGCATATTACAACTAAAGATCATTTTGCCATACTATGTTGCATTTTTTTTTGCAAATATAGACATAAATGACTTTACCTAGTTCATTATGTCCTAAAAAATTTCCAACTCTACTTCCCACAAGAATGTTTGTGATAAAGTGTCAATGTGTAATGCATCTATTTCATCAGTCATAGGCATTACTCTATAGCTAACTACCAATTACCTATAGCTAGATTATCAATAGTATTAATCATCCACATTTTAATATTAAAATAGTTGCTTTCTATAGGATACTACTCATTGAATCCATAGTAGAATAGTACAATCAATGTACTATTTTCCCTTTTCTATATGACCTTTCCATTTCAATAGCATGGAAAACGGAAAGTTAACTGCATTATGTGAAGTTTTTCCATTTGTTCTTCAACTGTGAAGTTCTGGCCCCTATCTGCTACCTCTGCAACCTCCATTTCTAAGTACTCTGAAAGATAAACCCAGTTAGCTACGTGAAAGGACTTAGTAAAATATTTCAGAGCCAGGAAGGAATAATGTAATCCTTGAATTTTATATAGCCTTCTCCCACAGGTACTATGGATACTACTGTTATTGTTGTTTGTCCTTCGTTCTCAAAGAGGACCATGGCATCAGAAAGGTGATGCCATGACTTGCAAGTGAATTAGATTTAAGTGAGGCAGGGCTGTGCAAAGTCACCAACCTCATCCTCTCTTCCAGAGCCATCTGGGTCCAGTGGCAAGATATAGCTCAGGACAATTGGAGATGGCCCTGGATTCAGTG
The DNA here is from genome assembly GCA_028646595.1 of Phalanger gymnotis. Taxonomy (NCBI): domain Eukaryota; kingdom Metazoa; phylum Chordata; class Mammalia; order Diprotodontia; family Phalangeridae; genus Phalanger; species Phalanger gymnotis. Next base: position 295,813,347 of record CM053622.1, on the reverse strand, counting down.
AGGGACCTTGGCTTTTTTAAGCTAAGGTCTTTCCCAGATCTCAGTTTGACTGAGGCAACACCCATTCAGTGATTAAGGATATGTAAGAAATGAGACAAAGAATGGCCTCTTCTACCTATTAAAAAAATCAGTCTGGGAGGCAAAGACCCTCAGAGTTTCTGGACAAAAATAGAAACAGTTGGTACTATTACCATAAGAGTGAACAACATGTTGGAGAGCTACAATTTAACTGTCATCTACGAAGACTCTGTGAAGGGCCTGGCTGCTCGACAGTCATTCTGGATAGACTGTTAACTGTTAGGTCTGGAGAGAAATTGTTTGAATCAAGAGTTACAGGACAAAGTGAAATGCTTTCCTGAGAGACTGAATAAGGCTTCTTATCTTAAGAAGAAATATTATGAAGAGAATTTTTAACAAGAGACTTGGACGGCTATCCTGAGAAAGCTAACTTGTTGGACAGTGATCTGTGAGCTTTCTCGGTGTGATTCATTGTTGAAATACTTAAACATCTTCATAAGGTTTGTTATACTGTTAATAAATTGGATGTCCAGTAATATTGATGTTTTTTAAGCCTAAGAGATCAGGGGGTTTAAGAAAGAGAACCCAGAAAGCCCATGAAGAAAATTTTCTTTGGTTCTAGCCAAGAGAAACTAGAATGGGGGCTCAAAGCTAATTATTAATGATATAGTTTATTGTATAAATACAAGAATATACATCTTTGTTGCACTAGAAGCTAGAATGAGAATTAATGAGGAAAATGAGATAATAACAGTCAAAGAGAGGAATGACTACCTAACCTAGGCTACATGTGAGGATCATTGACACTAAAACTCCACTACACGTAGATGAGGAAACTGAAGCCTAGGCAGGTTAAATGACTTGCCTAATGTTACATACCTTGTTAGTACCATAAACTAGGATATAAAACTAAGTCTCTTGACTCTAGGCCTGTGTTCCTTTCACTACATCATGATGATATACACATTGGTCTCAGAGATCTCAGGAGGCATGGAGAAGCAGAGATGTAACTAGGAATTTTTGTGCTTCCCATCTTAATTAGCTATTATCATTAACTAGGTAACTCTTTATTCAATGCAAGAGCCCTCAGTGCCCTTTAAATTTATGGTATTGCAGCTACTGAAAGCCACACAGGGCTAGGTTTAAACAGCGCAATAAGTTTCTTCACAATTCCCGTAATTGAATAAAGCTTTCTAACAAGTTAGAAATTGGACTAGACCCATAATTGAATAGAAAAGGAACTGAGCCAGATCCAGAATTGAGTCAGAAGATGGATTCAATGTGGTTCACTCAATTCCCACATATGTGATGTGCTCCTAGCACTTTTGCATTCCCTTTTGTCCTCAAAACATAGAAACGATGTCTTACATAAATGGAACTTAGATAGTTAGGGAGCAGCCGCGACATTGGTGAAATAATGTAATAATAATTACCACCTCTACCTGCTGCTTAGAGACCCTTGACTAAGGACCCATGCTATGCTGACAAGAAACCCAGTCAGATCTGAAGATTGATGTGAGGAATTGTCTCCCAATTATATATCTCAAGCAACCCATATGTCTTATCTGAAAACTGGCTCCAAACTGGTCAATAAGCTACTGTTTCCATGTTCTTTTGATTGAATTACCTGTTTGCTCTCCCCTCCCAGCTCAGAAAGCCCTTACTCCTTTCTTCAATTAGAAATCAGATTACCTAATGGTGTATCCTGATTTATATCCTGTTGTTTTCTTCTAATGCATAAAAATCCATCTCCCCCACTCTTAAGGATCCAACACCAAGCTGAAGAGGCCTGGTCCTAATGTGTTATGCAACTGGCATGCAATGATTAACAAATCAATATGCTTGTTTCCTCAGTTATTTCATCTTTCATCTACCACACATATTCTCTCTCTCTCTCTCTCTCTCTCTCTCTCTCTCTCTCTCTCTCTCTCTCTCTCTCTCCCCTGTCTCTGTCTCTCTCTCTTTTTCTCTTCTCTCTCTCTCTCCTTTCCTCCTTATTCTTGCCTCCCCTTTCTTACTTTGGATAGGCTGAGGATACTAGGAGGGGCTGACTATCCTGAGAGGACTAGGAAAGAAAAAGAGGGGACTACAAAGGCCATGGAAGGGACCAAGATGGTGAGAGAAAAAACTGTGGGGATTGAAAGAAGGTAGAAGGGGCAGGTAGGTGGCGCAATGAGTAGAGCACAGGCCCTGGAGTCAGGAGTCAGGAGGACCTGAGTTCAAATCCAACCTCAGATGCTTGACACACTTAGTAGCTGTGTGACCTTGGGCAAGTCACTTAACCCATTCCCTTCTTCCCTTACTGTACTGTAAACTAGATTTGGTCAGGGCCTAAGTCTGATCAAACCTCTAAATGTTCCTCAATGACTGAGTACAATGCTCCACTGTATAGAAATGTTTATTAAATTAAATTATAGGTGCATATGTGGATCACATAGAAATGTTTGTTAAATTAAATTAAATTATAGGTGCATATGTGGTTTTTGCGGTAAATGGTAAAGCTAGATTCTCCCATCCTCTCCTGGGGAGAAAAAAAAAACACAAGAGTTCAGGGAACATTTTAAAATTTCCATGGCTGGGGAGAAGGGGAGGGGGGTCCCACTGCTGCCCTCCATGTGAGCAGTCATAAATTGGTTATCTGATAAGTCAGGGAGTGTCCAGACCAGACTGAACCCAGAGGGTTCAGGAGGCTGTGAATGGGCCGTTCTTGGTCTAGGCAAGAGGATGTTCTATTCCCAACAACTTACTATAACTTATGGCATAGATCCCAACTAAGTTGGAACCAATTCTGAATTCCATTTTAATAAGACTGCTACTGCATCAAAGAGAACCTTTCATCCAGAAAGGTCAAAAGTAATGGGTGAGGCAGAGAGGACTGGAGCTTCTATCCTTAACTACTTTTAATTTAGGCACACAAGGAGCATGGAGTCAGTTTGGACTTAGAACTCAGGTTTCACCAATCAGTCCTCTAAACTTTCATTCTGGGTTAGGTAGTTAGAAAATATTCACTTTTTTTTTTTTTAACAAATGAGAAATCGAAGCTCAAAGAATTTTAAATGACCTGAGTTGAATATTAAGTCTGGAAGAGATTAGACAAGATTTCACAGCTATTTAGTCACATTCACTTAACATCCACTTTTCTCCTCCTTTTCCAGAACTTGCTGTCTGGATAGCTACTAATATGGTATCTTTCATATAGCACAAGAGACACCAAAGAGTCATCATCACAGGATCACACAGTCTGGGGTTGCTTTTCCAATCTGTTCATACAGAAGCTTGTCATATTCTCTCCTAATCCTCTGAGAGCTTGTGAAATGGGTAGGCAGGGGCTAGAGGAGCAGAGATTTTCTATGGGAAGTTAATTGGCCTCATTAGAGCCACCTAAGCTAATAATTGCTGACATAGGAAATGTTTGCATTTCACTAGGTAATCAAACGAGAAAGTTCTGTCTTTGAAGCTTATGGTGCTTAGTAAAAACAGAATTGCAAAACATACAATAGTGTAGGTTGAAGCATGATATAAATTCTCATTGTGCCAGTAAAATAAGGTAATTCTGACTTAGTTTACGTTACTTCAATTCTGCGTCGTGAAAACTCAGATTCACTAGCCTAAGCCGATCATTCTGACCTTTCCAAAGGACTACAGGTACAAAGAGTCACTGGTGTACTTTGTTTAGAGATAAAAACCCAAGGCATTGCCAAAATGTCTTTGGGTCTGACCTAGCAAAAGCATTAGACAGCCACCTTCCCATTCTATTCTCCTGACAGAGAGGTGAGTTAGGGTGCAGACTGAGAGCTATGTATTTTCTGAAATGTCCAGTGAGAGAATTTGTTTTGTTTAACTATGTATATTTGTTACAAGATTTTTTTTTCCCAATGGGTGCAAGACGGGGAAAATTAATTAAAAATTTTTAAAAAGAACAGCTAGTTTCCATGGAAATGAGGAGCCTTCAGGGCTCACTGATATTTTGCTTGCTTCAAAAATCATCACCAAAAAGGCTCATAGGATGCTAAAGATAAGTCAGTCCAACCCTCTCATTTTGCAGATGAGAAAACTGAGCCTTGAGAGACTTGCCCAAAGAGACAGATAATAAAAAGCAGAGACTGAATTTAAATGTAGATCCAATATGTCGCTTGCTGGTCAAGATCTTAATTTGAAAGAGTTTAATACTAAGATATTTCATTTTTCAATTTAAATACATGAATGCCAGTCATCAAGAAAACACCAGCCGACCACCTTCTCCACAACTTTCTCTAGACCTCTACACTCACCTCCTCCTCTCCCCATGCACCCACAGGTTCTCTTGGTTCCGTGTTAATTACCTCTCAGTCGGCTGAATTCATTCTCTATCAGTGCTTTCATGCTGCCTTGGACATAACCATAGCTGTGCCTTGAGAGAGAAGTGGTCTGGAAATGCTGGAAGGTGAGCAGTTTGACCCATGGTCGCTGCTGCTGCTGCTGCTGCTGCTGCTGCTGAAGCTTAGGCCTTCTTCCAGGCTTACTAGCCATAGGAAAGAGTCTGACTCTAGGTAGAGTGAGAGACTGTCACTTAAATTTTCATTAATACGTTAACAGGAGCTGCCCAGCAGGAAGTGCATTCACTAGTTAAGTCAGCAGATCCAATTGACTCCTCCCATGGGGAGAAAATCTAAAACTTCCTAGCCTTCTCTTTGAAAAACTTACTTTCTCTTTCACTTGTCGCCTGAGTTACTGTCTGTAAGACCCGCATTTCTTTTATGAAGATTAAGAAACTCTAGATTTCTTGGTGGAGAATCCTATGAGAAAAGGAAAATGGGCCAGTCACCAAGAGTATGAGAGGAAAAGTCATCTGCCATGCATCTTCTTGCCTTCATCCTCTCCTAAATGCAGAAGCCTACTCAACTGGCTTTTCTACATTTGCTTTCTTCCTCAACTACTCAGAAATCCACCCTGACGCATACTCAGGAAGTAACTTTCCCGCATCATGTTTTTCCAAACAACCCCTTAATTTCTTTTACATAAAGGCCGGAGTGGAGTGGAGCAACGGTTGCTTTTGAAATCAATTCCGAAACTGAAAGCTATTCAAATGTGAAAGAAAACCATGGTAGAACATGTCCTGTTTTATCTAATCGTTCCAAGAAGTGGGATAGGAGAAAATAAAAGGATCGCTCAGAAAAACGGAAACTTTTTTTGTTTGTTTTTAAAGCAGCGGACTCCCTGAAAAGCAGCCTGACGCTGCCAACATCTGCTGCAGCCGCTGACTAGGAACTAGCCGGCAAACTAGTAGGCAAAGTGGTTAATCCATATAGTGCTGTTTTGTTTTTTTTTTTTAAGGATCTCCGGAGCTTGACCTTATTCTTGAAGTGGGTGGGTGCAGCGGGTACTTCAGAGAGCCGATTGAGCAAAAACGTCCTGCCCAACAAACGGATTAAAAGTATTGGGAAACAAGGCACTTAGCAAACAATTTCTGAAGTTACCAACCGCCGCCCCAAGGAAGCACTCAGCCTACAATTGGAGGACAAAGGACCCGAAGCCCCGCCCACAGACAAACTCGCCCTCCTATTTGCAGAGCCAGGGTACATCAGTCATCTCTTGTGGCTATTACGCAAGATTCTGAGAGGAAGGTGGCGTTTGTCCTTCCCTCTATCGAAAGGGATAAGGATTATTATGTTGCTTCTCAATTACTCAGTGAAGGCCTGAGGAAAGCAAGGCCTTTTGTGAGCACAGGTACTATTTCTGCAGGTGAAGACAAGGCTGTCATACTAGAACCCGCATAAGTTACAACACAACTGTCGTCAGTCACCACCCGCCAGCTGCCTGCTGGTCTCTTGCTTGCTCTCGGTCTGTAGCTGGAAGGGACCTTAGGCTTCAGTTTTTATGTCAATAAAATCAGGAATTTGGACCTTTTTGGAAAGGGTTAGGAAGTGTATACAGCAGTACATTTTAGAAAAACAGCCAAGAAAACTACTAAAAGCAAAGTGATGCCGGCACTTAAAAGCGTTAACCATCAACCATCAGGGTCTAATCCATCAAAAACAAGCAGGTGTTAGGAAGCTGCTATATGACACGCACTGTGCTAGATGCTAGAGATATAGGAACAAGAAGGAAACATCCTCTGTCCTCAAGGGGCTTACATCTATTTTTATGTTATGTGAACTGTTTTCCCAAATAGTTTGTAATTCCCTCAAGAGATGAAACCATGGCTTAAGCTTTTTTTGTCTCCAAAATGCCTAGGACAGTGCTATGTATTTATGTGTGTATATGAATGTATATACGATAATCAATAAATTCATTATTTATGATTACAATGTGATGATAGTTTGATGGTTTCCATATGATTCAGACTTGTTTAAATATATGGACCTTCTGAAAAGAAAAAACAGCTTTGTGAAAGTAAGACCTTTTTTAATAATGAAAAAGACGGTAAGCCTTCTTCTTGTCCAACATTGAACAATATTTGTTTGTAGCCCTTTAGTGGTCCATAATTATTCCTCCAAGGGTTTTCAAAATGTAGAGTAGGTGTGGTGATTCTTCCTTGCTTTTCTTCATTTTAGCCTCTTCTGTCTCCTGTTTGGAGACTCTCACATTTCCTTAGTGTGGGTACTCCCTCCATAGCCTGAGATAATAACCTTCCTATAATTTAGTTCTTTTGACTAAAAAAACCTATCAGCTCTCAATCTTCTGATGATGACCTCTCATGAACTTAGCTAGGCTGGTCCTCAGATGACAGGCACACAGTTTGTCACCAAGACTTTATAGAACCATGCAGAGTTAACTAACAAAAACAAATAATAATAGCTCACATTTGTATGGCACTTTAAGGTTTAAAAATGGCATACATACAATATCTCATCTGAGTCTCACAACAACCCCAGTAGGTAGACTCTAAAGATATTATACAGGTGAGAAGGCTTACTCACAGGCAGCTAGCTAGTCAGTATCAGGGACAGAATTTGAACCCTGAGGCTGAGTTCACATTGTCCTCTACAGAGATGTATGAATGTTTCGGTTTTGTGTGACTGTATATAAGTTTAAGTTTTGGACTAGGCACATTAAATCATGCATGTAAAGTGCTTCAAAAACATTGAAGTGTTATTTGAATGCCAGTTTTTATTAATAGCGGTAATGAAAATAATCTCACAGTACCCAAACTCACTCCAGCTCAGTTTGTAGCAGAAAGGGAGCTTATTCGTATATAACAAGATTTGAAGATAAATATTTGGGTCAACTGAATCAAATGGAAACCAAATCCTGAATACTCAGGTTGGCTGGCCCCAAAAAGAACAAAGAAAGAGGAATTGGACCCACTCATACAAAAATATTTATATTGGCTCTTTTTGTAGTTGCTAAGAACTAAAAACATCAAAGGGGTACCCATCAGTTGGGAAAGCACCAACCAAATTATGCTGTATGAATGGAATGGCATACTATTGTGCTGTAAGAAATGATGAAAGGCTTTCAGAGAAACTTTGGAAGACTTGTATGAACTAATATAAAGTGAAATGAGCAGAATCAAGAGAATAATTTGTACAATGACAACATTGTAAAGACAAATATTTGAAAGACTTAAGAACTCTGATCAATGCCATGACCAATCAATGACGAAGCATGATGCTGTCTCCTCACAGACTCAAAATATAGAATGAGAAATGTGTGTGTGTGTGTGTGTGTGTGTGTGTGTGTGTGTGTGTGTGTATTGATTTGGTCAGTGTAGGAATTGGTTTTGCTTGACTGTGCATATTTGTTAGGAGTTTTGTCCTATTTTTTCAGTTAAAGGAAGGGAGAGAAATTAATTTTTTTGTTAACTGACAATTTATTTCTAAATACCAGGTGTCTGGAAAACCAAATCAGTAATCGGAAAGAGCCTTGCTTAGACACTGAATTATAAGCAAAGGAAGCTGACTGTCCATACATATTCAAAATTTTGTCACTTGATTATTTGGAATTATGCAAATAAAGTGACTAAAAGGTCCAAATCCTTTGACCCAGATATTCCGTTGCTGGCTTATATCCCAAAGAGGCCATTGATAAGAAGAAATCCTCAAATACACCAAAATATTTATAGCAGCATTTTTTATGATAACAAAGAATTAGAAACATATAAGATACTCATTAGTTGGGAATGGCTAAACACATTTTGATACATGAATGTAATGGAATATTACTGTGCTATAAGATATAGTGAACATGATGATTACAGAGAATTATAGAAAGATCTACATGACCTGATGCCAAGCAGATCCAAGAAGACAATACACATGACCACAAATGGAAGAAAAAAAAATCAAAAGTGAATTTTGCAAAATTAAGAAGGGAGAGGAGAAGGCACCCCCACATCACCCCTTTACAGAGTTAGGAGGGCCACAAAAGCTGTACATTGCACATATCTTCAAACTTTTTTTGATGTATTGATCAGTTATGCTCATTTTTCTTCTTTTTTTCTTAAAAATGATATTTGTTATATGAGGTGGCTTTCTAGGACAGAGGAGCAGGAGGGATATTGGGGGGAAATATAGTGATGAAATAAAAATAAAACGTATCAGTAAAATGTATTTAAAATTTATTTGTTGCTTGATTGATATTTATCCATGCCTCAATGCTCAATAACCTACCCAGTTCTGGGGGTGAGAGATAAAGGCAGAACTTTCTTGAAAAGAGCCTAAGATGTAATTGGGGGTGGGAAATGAAATAGCATTTAAAAAAGAAAGAAGGGAGAGAGTCTAGGAATATCAAAAGAGAGACTAGCAGCCACTGGGCACTTTCTTCCTAAAGCAAAAAGGGACTTTTGATTGAATCAGAACTGCTAAGAGCCTCCTGGCATCTAGTGAAGTTGACATATGCCTATCATGTGGCTCAGCTTTCCAGATCAAGAATCTCCCAAACATAACTTTTATTTGTCTTTGTAGTTGAATACAAACATGGCTGACCTTGGACAAAATTGTAAAGTTAGTGAAATTTGCCCCCAACGTCCTCTTTATCCACCTCTCTTCTCAGTGTCTTCAGTGTTCTCAGCCTCTTCCCCTGCTTAAGTTACCCACTGCCCTTCCGCTCTCTAATCCCCTTGCTAGTGATACAGGGGAGAGAACCCAGGACCTCAAGTCAGACATCATAGATTTGAGGTCCATCTCTGTCACTTAGCTCTGTCACTTCAAGCAAGTCACTTAACCTCTACTAGTCTCATTTTCAAGGTTCCTTCCCCTCAGGATCCTTCTAGTTGAGATATGCCCTTTGATCCCCCTGAATCAGTCAAAAGAAATGGATCCACTTGAAAGACAACATTGGCAGAGGCCTCCTTTACACTGAGATGTTAATTAGAACCTTAGGGATAATTTAATCTCCAAACTTGTCCATACTTGGCATTTCCCTGTCTCTTGTTCAGCAAATTCCTACCCTTTGTTCTTCCAGTCCCTATAATTCAGAACAAGTCTGACAAGTAGGCATACTCTGAGCTCCCCTTTACCACTTCTTCTCTCTATGACCATCACTCAGTAGCCTCTCCTCCTTTAAAGTTGTCTTCCTACTATATTATTTTGTCTTTATGGCCTACATATGCTCTGATGATCCTTATCCCAACTGCCATGCTCACATATGAGTCAGTCCCTGGAGCAAGGCTATATCTTTTGCTCTGTTCCTGAGGTCTGACTCCCTGAGGAACTGGAGGGGATTCTTTAATGCCACCGGTTCAAGCTCCCACAGTATACTTCCCTTTAAGGTGATGGCCAGTCAAAAATTAATTTAGTCAGAAATCTTAAACAGATTTTAGAAAGGGGTGTTTACTAAGATGATATAGTAAGAATACTTGGTATAAAACATCCCTTCCCCTACGGGTTGGTGGGGGGGTACATAGTGAAAAAATTGTGAGAAAAACTTTATTGCATTGTTTGAACCTAGCCCTGTGTGGCTGGGAAACTGGATCATCTCTATGTGTTGTTTAGAGACTCTTAACTAAGGACCTATATTAAGCTGACCAGAAATTCAGATTCGAAGAGCGATGCAAGGAGTTTTCTCTAAGGGCCCCTATCAGGTCCTTCTGACTCCGCCTACAGCTGTCAAACTGGTGGGTATATACTCCTGGATCATCTGAAGAAAGCCCCTGCTCCAGGGGCAGAACCTTCCGGGGATCTCAAGGTTTGTCTAGTATGGGCCCAGGAGCAGCTGACACCCAGACGAAACCACTATCCTAGGATTTCGGAGGAGGGCTGATTATACTGTCCTCTTCCCTTTTGTTATGTGCCCAACCCCCAGGCCCTGATTCAAACATGTATTGGCATTTTCTCCCTCTATATTCCATCCCCCACCTTTTCTGTTTACAAGCAAATAATGGTTAGCAATGATACCTGGGACACATTTCCCAGATAGGTCCCCTCAAGGAACTAAACCCCTGGGCAATGTCTCATCTTGACCTAACTGGTCTCTCTCTCATAGTATCTTGGCTTATATCTGGCTCTCCTTTATTGGCCAGAAGTGTAAGAGTTCTTTCAGACTCTCTTTTTGCCAAAAGGGTGAAATGTCAAGATATTAGGAGACATCCTGTTTTCCAGAGCTAAGGCCCAGCAAGTGAGATGTGCCCTGAGCTTGGCATAACAATAATCCTTTGCACTCAACCTTTGGATGATCTCACCCTCTGGCAAAATCACATAATTATCATATTGCTTTGGCCAGCACCAGATGTTCTCTGAGCTCAGACAAGCACTGGATAAGTATACATGTTCTGGTCATGAAGCCCTGCTATGAATCAAACTTGTCTCATTGTTGCTCTTATCTCTTACCTCTCATTGTCCTCGCTGTGTAGCCATTGGTATAAGTATTGAGATCTCCCCATACTGCCTCAGATCCCCCCACTAGGGTCGGGGCCCTGGCACATGTGTCTGGTCTACCTGCAAGCCAGTTCCCTCGCTTTGAAACTAAACTTCTATTTGATTCCTGACTCTCCTGTCCTTGGCCTGCTCTGTTCCATTTCACCACCCACCGATTAGAGGCTGGTAGACACTGCTGTCAGCTTAGACAAGAATGCTGCTAGGACATCAATAAGAAGACAGACAGTCCAACATCCTTCAGTCCCTTTGAAGCTTGCAAGATACTCCTCTGACCAAAGGAGATATAAAGTAGACCCAAAAGTGAAGCTGAGACCTTCCCCCTGCCACACACAGGCAGTTCTAGTTTGTCTACAGGGTGTTCCTAAAGTCTGGACACATAGGCAAAAATGCATATTTTCAAGAAATGAAACGAATGAAACTTTTATTTAATTGGAATATTAACAAATAACATCTTCAATATGATTTCCATCATTTGTGATACTAAAGTCGATGCGCTTCACAAGATTCACGTGAACTCCATGCAATAACTCCATATTGCCATCAATTGCCTATGTGTCCAGACTTCAGGAGCACCCTGTGGAATACTATATACTTGCTCAAATATCTGGAATAACTCTGATTCTAACAAGTTCTCCTGAATGGAGCAGTCTTCACTGCTACATAGCAATACTTGTATCCATCTCTAATTAATTCCTATCACATTCCCCACAGTGGTAAGTACAGGACTTTTCCTCTCCCCTAGAACTCCCAGTGCTTCTCTAACCCCTCTTAATGAATGCTCTTGCCTTCTGCCTTAATGAGATTAAGACCATATGTTTTAAGTTCTCTTGACTCCCTTATTCCACATCTCAAAAGCTCTCTACATCTTTAGTAGCCTCTCCTCTTTTGCCCCAGTCTCAGAGAATGAAGTAGTCTAATGCTAAAATAAAATAAGATAAACTAGTGCTAAAATAAAATGCAAGAATAAAGGCAGGAGGAGGTTTGGGACATGCGGTTGGAGGTAGAGGGTCTCCAGCTGGGAACCACTTAATCTTTCTTGCATTTTTGCTATGTCCAATAAACCTTGTGGCCACAGTAAACTGAATGAATACACCTTCATAGTACATAGAGGCCATTGGTCCATAAAGGAAGAAGCAGACATAGGGAGAGGCAGAGCCATAGATTTTATATTTTAATACTTTTGAATGTTTCATTTTTCATTACCTAGTTTAAATCAAAACCCAATCCTTGCCACCTCAAGAAGTCCTGCAGTGACGGGGTGATGTAGTTTGATATTTGTGGGCCAAGAGCCCTCTGGTGGGTCAATGGGGATACTACAACTTTTTAAAGAAAGGCTAAGGGCAGCTAGGGGGTGCATTGATTAGAGTGTTGGGCCTGAAGTCCATGGAATGCTCATTTTCCTGAGTTCAAATCTGGCCTCAGACTCTTCCTAGCTGTGTGACCCTGGGTAAGTCACTTCACCCTGTTTGCCTTGGTTTCCTCATCTGTAAAATGAGCTAGAGAAGGAAATGGCAAACTACTCCAGTATCTTTGCCAAGAAAACCCCAAATGGGGTCTCAAGGAATCAGGCACAACTGAAAAACACCCGAAGCAACTCTGATAGGACCACTTGGCCAGTAACTTGAGAACACTGTCACTTAGTTGGTCATTTCAGATATTATACTCCCTCTTTGGATAATGGCTATAAATGATGTACTATCTTCCTGTAGATTTAAGGAAAACAGAAAATGGCACACAACCTGATGTGGGCTGCCTTCACTTCTGAGGTATTCTGAAGAAAGTGCTTTACAAATTAAAACAATATATAAATATGAGCTATTATTGTTATAGTAAATGAATGACCTGGTCCTAATAGTCTCTTAATCCTATTAGCTAATGCCATAAATACAACCTATCAGTCCAGATTTCTGCCCTAAAATCACATGATCTTGCATCTCATGAGCATTTATTGAGTGTCTACTAGGAGCCAGGCACTAGAGACACAGAAAAAAATTCAACAGTCCCAGACTTCAAAGATTTTCTATCTTACTGGAGAAGAAAGCAATATGTACACACATATGCACATAAGAAATATATATATGTATATATGTATGTATTAAAACCAATATGATTTCCAGAGAGGAGCACTAATAAATAGTGATATCAAGAAAGACCTTCTCTCCTGTAGAAGGTGGCACTCAAGCTATGCTTTTAAAGAAGCTAGTAAGAGGGTAGAGATGAAGAGAGGACATTCTAGGCAAAAACACTGAGGGAGGACATAGACTCCCACGTGTAGGAAAAACCAAGTAGGTCCAGTCTGCTTACAATGTAGATGGGTAGGGAAGGTAATGTGAAATCAGTCTGGGAAGATGTCTTGAAGCCAGATTATGAAGGATTTTAAAAATCAAACAAATATGTTGGAATGTTTAATCCTAGAGGAAATAAGGAACTACTGAAGTTTCTTGTTCAGACTTGCATTTAAAAATATCAGGTTGGCAACTTGTGGAAGACAGACTGGTGAAGGGAAAGACTTGCTATTTCAGTGGGAAGACCAATTAGGAGGCTATTGCAATGGTTAAGGTGAGAGGGAAAGAGGCCCTAAACCAAGGTGATGACTGTTGAAGTAGAGACAAGAGGGTGGATACAAGAGATATTGTGAAGGTATAGAATCAAAAGACACTTGGCAACTGATTGGATATTTTGGGTGAAAGAGAGTGAGACTCTGAGCTTATAAACCTGGAAGAATGGAAGGATGGCCTTACCATTGATGGAAATAGGTAAGTTAGAGAAAGGAGTGTGTTTTGAGGGTGCAGTAATGAGTTCTGTTCTGGACATGTTGAACTTGAGATGTCTATGGGATATCCAGGTAGAAATGTCCAACAGTTAGCAATCTGGGGTTACAGACTCAGGATAAGAATGAGAGTTTGAAATGTATATATGAGAACCATCTGTGTTACCTATGACCCAGGGTACCTGCCAAGCAAGGGTGCTCTCTATACTCATATGGACTTCAAGGGACTGAAGGGCAGGCTATTTTCTCTGCCTGTGTCTGGTTTATTATCCTCACACTGCATTAACTTTAGGACAATCTCCAAAACAAAGCTTAAGTATGTTTGTTCCAGTTTATCTGTCAGATCTATGGATAAGGGAATAATTTATGACCAAACAAGAGGTAGAGAGCATTACAAAATGTAAAATTGATAATTCTGATTATATAAAATTTACACAAATGAAACCAATGCAACCAAAATTATAAGGAAAACTGGGGTGGGGGGAATTTTTCAACAAGTATCTCTGATAAAGGCCTCATTACTCAAATATGTAGAGAACTGAGTTTAATTTATAAAAATACAAGTCATTCCCCAAATGATAAATGGTCAAAAGATATGAACAGGCAGTTTTCAAAGAAACCAAAGCTATTTATAGTCATATAAAAAATGCTCTAAATCACTGCTGATTAGAGAAATACAAATTAAAACACTTCTGAAGTACCACCTCACACCTATCAGATTGGCTAATATGATAGAAAAGGAAAATGATAAATATTGGGGGGGATATGAGAAAACTGGGATACTAATGCACTGTTGGTGGAATTGTGAACTGATCCAACCATTATGGAGAGCAATTCAGAACTACGCTCAAATTAAGAAATTTAGCATTTAAAATTATGTTGGAGAAAACCTTGGTAAGAACTACTTCAGTTCAGTGCTGGGGTCTAAAGCCGGATTGTGAAGGGCTGAAAAGTGAATGGATAGAGAAAAAAGTAGAGAAAGTGAGAATAGAAAACTTCATAGGAGCTTGGCAGTGAAAAGGAGAGATCTTAAAGCTATCTATAGTCATACAAAAAAATGCTATATATCACTATTGATTAGAGAAATGCAAATCAAAACAACTCTGAAGTACCACATCACACCTATCAGACTGGCTAATATGACAAAATAGGAAAATGACAAATGCTGGAGATGTGGAAAAATTGGAACACTAATGCATTGTTGGTGGAGTTGTGAACTGATCCAACCATTCTGGAAAGCAATTTGGAACTATGACCAAAGGGCTATAAAACTGCATACTCTTTGATCCAGCAATATGACTTCTAGGTCTGTATCCCAAAGAGATCATAAAAACAGGAAAAGGACCCACATGTACAAAAATATTTATAGCAGCTCTTTTTGTGGTGGCCAAAAACTGGAAAATGAGGACATGCCCATCAACTGGGCAATGGCTGAACAAATTATAGTATATGAATGTAATGGAATACTATTGTTCCATAAGAAATGATGAGCAAGCAGACTTCAGAAAAACCTGGAATGACTTACATGCACTGATGCTGAGTGAAATGAGCAGAAGCACAACATTGTACACAGTAACAGCCACATTGTGCGATGACTAACTGATAGACTTATCTCTGCTTAGCAACACAAAGATCTAAGACAACTCCAGATGGCTCATAATGGAAAATGTTATCCACATCCAGAAAAAGAACTATGGAGTCTGAATGCAGATCAAAGCACACACACCATTTGCTCTCTCTCTCTTTCTCTCTCTCTCTCTCTCTCTCTCTCTCTCCCTTTTTCTCTCTGTGTGTGTGTGTGTGTGTGTGTGTGTGGCTTTTTGTTTCTTCTTTCTTGTGGTTTCTCCCATTGGTTCTAATTCTTCCTTACAACATGACTCATGTGAAAATGTTTAATATGAACAAAAAAAAACAGGAGGAGAGATCTAGGGAGATAACCAGAAGAGATGGGAGGATTAAATGAAGGTTTCTTATTATGAGAAATACCTGGACATGTTTGCAGGTTACAAAGGAAGCAGTTAGAGAGCTAAGACCTATAGTTAGGAAGACCTAAGTTTGAATCTGGCCTCAGATGCTTCATAGCCTTGTGACTCTAGGCAAGTCTTAGCCTCTGTTTATCTCTTTCCTCATCTCTAAAATGGGGATAATAATAGCAACGACCACTCCAGGTTGTTGTGAGAATTAAAGGAGATAAGGTCATTGAGCACAATGCTTGGCACGTAGTTGGTGTTACATAAACATTAGTTATTGTTATCTTTAGGCAAGGAGCCGGTAGAGAGAGAGCTCAAAGATGAAAAAGGATAGAATGACAAGCTTCCAGAGGACATGGGAAGAGATGGGCATGACAACACAAGTAGAGCAGGTTAGTCTTGAGAATAGCCACTTTTCATGGCCAAACTCCTAGAAAATACTATCTACAGTCTGACTCTTCATGCCCCCATTTGGAGTTTTCTTGGCAGAGATACTGGAGTAGTTTGCCATTTCCTTCTCCAGCTCATTTTACTGATGAGGAAACTGAGGCAAAGTGAGTTGCCCAGGGTTAAGTGACTTGCACAGGGTCACACAGCTAGCAAGTGTCTGAGGCCTTATTTGAGCTGTCTTCCTGATGCCAGGCCTGGTGCTGATCCACCTAGCTGCCTTCGACTTCCTCTCCTCTCACTCAGTTCTCAACAACTTGCAACCTGTCCTTTGACCTCATCACTCAACTGAAATTCACAGACTGGATCTATTGTCTTTCCAGGCTTGTTACACTTTACTACTCTTCACACACACATGATGACCTAATCAAGCTGGTTGTCTTATTATTTCTCACAAATATTCCATGTCTCTCTCACTACTTGTTATCTGTCACTTTTTTTTTTTCTGATGGCCAAAACAGAGATTGTCACTCCTTCCCCTCTATACAAAGGATGCATGGTTTCTCTCTCTGACACTCAAGTGATCTTGTGTCAAGTAAGGTAATAATTTAATCTTCATCTTTTTTTTTTGCAGGAACACTTGTATGTTTGTGTCTTAAAATCACATTCTTAATTTGCAAAAGTAATTTTTTATTCAATTGAATGTTAAGTGAAAAAATTTCCTTAAGGTCCATATATATGCAGGTCCTCATTAAATAATCCTCCCTCTCCTATTCACCCATTTGTTAAAGGTCTTGGGAATTTTGTTGGCTAGTAGTTTGGGGCTTTTTTTAAGCTAATTAGAGAGGGGATTTAATGGGCCTCCCTCAAAAAAAATTAACTTGCTCACAGGAAATAATGTTCACATAGAGATCTTGCCTTTATATCCATGAAACACTTGGGATGGGGGTGGTACAGCAATCAGTCATTAGGATGTGCACAAACAATAAATGCATTGTCAAAATGAAGAGGGAGGGGAGGGGTGGTGGTACTTGGGTAACAGAGAAAAGATGTAGGCATAGGCATCTTGGCCAATGGCAGGAAACTCAGAGTAAATGATTTGTACTCCATCAAAAGAACAAAGAGCCAATGGGTGGTATCACTGGAGGACCGTGAGAATATTTTCTCTGGCCACCTGGTATTAAGTCAGCTTTTAGACTTAATAGTAGGGATTTAAGCTAAAGAGAAAGGCAAAAAAAAAAAAAAATGGGAAAGAAAACAAATAGGCTGAAAAGATCTAAAATGTAAGGCTCAAGAATGATCATTATTACCCCAGACAACGAGGAAAGTTAATTCCAACAATGGGTTGAGACTTTAGTGAAGGTGATAACTTTTTTTTTTTTTAAGTACAGCAATGCCCATATTCTTTCCACTAAAAATCTGTTTACAATGCCTCATCATGGCATGCAGGTGGGATATTGGCTTCCTATGCACTAGGCCAACACACCATAAACCTATGGCAGTGTCTACCAAGCTGTATGAGCTTCAGGTCTGGACCTTATCACTTCCATGAGACTTATCATCAGCAGACAGGTAAATAGGTGATGGTTTTTGGGTAATAGCAAGTCAAATCTACTGAGTTTCTTCGTCTGTTACTTCTCTTCACTCTATACTGGACAACAAACAAATCACGGACTTTTCTCCCCTCTCCTTTCTCCCTCTACCCCTACCCCCAACAAATTAGGCTCATCTTTGAAGAAAATACCTAAGTGTTCTAAAGTGATCTTTTGTGAAGCTATCTGATTTGTCTATCTAGAGAAAATTCAAATGTTACCAAGGTTGGACTGAATATAGAAATATAGTAGAACAAAGGATACCAAAAAAGTCCTTACCAAGAGAAAGTGAGTGCCAATATCTATGTACTGTGCAATTTGAAAAATTATAAGCTGAAGAATTTTAGCAATTTTGGGGTATAGAGAGTAGAGATGATGGCAAAGAGATTTTTTTTCTACCATTGCTTGTTTGGGGGAGAGTGGTTGGGTGGTTATTTTGTTGAGATTTCAGGGTGCTGGGACCCCAAAATAGCGACACACAGGTCCTGCCTCAAATAAATTTGATCCATGCCTTCTTTCAGCCAAAGACAAGGTTTATTAAAACACTGATAGAGGGTGGGTATGATTCTAAAAATCCGCCATATTGACCAGACTTTTAAGGAATCTGAGCATTTGTCATGCTTGCATTGACAAGCAGACCAGACAGAATTGGAGTCCCTCAGTGGAGGCAAGATGGATCTTATATACACAAGACTGTGGGAATAGAGAAGGGGTTTGGATGCAATTAAAGGAGTGGCAGTCAGACAATGAAAGGGCAGTTAATTAACAGGGAAGGGCTGATTGCCCCAGGAGAATGCCAGGGACCTGGGCCAAGTGGGAAAGTCCAAGGGCTTTTCCTTTTTGGGGTCCAGATCCCAAAGACCTGGTCTTTTCCTTTTGGGGGTTCAGATCCCAAAGACCTGTATTTTCCTTTTGGGGGTTCAGATCCCATCCCCATCAGTTTGTTGTTTTGTTTTGTTTTGTTTTTTTCCATTTTCCTCCATGGCTTGGAGAGAGACCCAGAAGTCAACTAACCCTGTTTCTTTGACTTTACTGAGGTTACATGCTTCAGGCTGAGAGACTCAAACTCTCTTGCTTTTTCTGTCTACCTAGGACCTCCGACTTACCCTGTCAAGAATATCTAAGAGTAACCGGGGAAAGGTATCTATTAATTCTGTCCAATCTTCTGCGAGGTATTTTCGCTACATTCACGAATATGTTCTACTTCTCATCGGTATTCTCTATAGCTGTGGGTATGTGTAGATCTTAGAAACTGAAACATCAAAGTTCCAAATACAAGACAGCAGTTACCTGATTGAACTTATTTTTTTTTAATTTTACATTTAATTTTTGTTTTTTTCTCAATTACATGTAAACAGAATTTAACATTCATTTTTTAAAATTGAGTTCCAAATTCTTTCCTTCTTTTCCTCCCTTCTCCTCTCACTGAAAAGGATGGCAATTTGATATAGGTTTATATGTGCAGTTATGAAAAACATATTCCCCTATTAGTCATGTTGTGAAAGAAAACAAGAAAAGTAAGGTAAATTTTAAAAGCATGCTTCGATTTGCATTCAGACTCCATCAGTTCTTTCTCTGGAGGTGGACAGCATTTTTCATATGTCCTTCAGAACTATCTTGGGCTCATCAACCTTATTAATAATAATAGCTAATATTTATATAACACTTCCATCTTTGTTTTGTAGTTGCTGTCGTTTGTCCTTTGTTTTCAAAGACATCACAGGATGATGTGTTGACTTACAGTGAATTGGATTTAAGTGAGGCAGAGTTGCACAAAGTTGTCAGCCACACTCTCTCCCAGGGTCATCAAAGTCCAGTGGCAAGACAAGTCAGGACATTGCGGCAGCTAGGTGGCACAGTGAGTAGAGCACTGGCCCTAGAGTCAGGAGGACCTGAGTTCAAATCCGGTCTCAGACAGTAGACACAGTTATTAGCTATGTGACCTTGGGCAAGTCACTTAACCCCAAATGCCTTGCCTTCCCTTCTCCAAAACAAAAAAAAAGACAAGGCAGGACAACTGATGATACCAGGGTGCAGTGGGTGACCTTGGAGGCTTCAGTGTTGACCAAGCTGTAAGCACTCCACAGGGCCTGCTTCATCCACCTCATGGCATCGGAATAAATTGTTCTCATTTGTCCGTTCTCCTAGGGAAAGAGACATCCCCACAAATCACAGTAGGTGGCACCAACTCCCGGGCCTGGAGTCAGGAAGACTTATCTTCCTGAGTTCAAATCTGACCTCAGACACTTAGTAGTTGTGTGACCCTGCAAGTCACTTGTTTGCCTCAGTTTTTTCATCTGTAAAATGAGCTGGAGAAGGAAATGGCAAACCACTCCAACTTTACAAAAAAATACTTGCTCCACAGTCAGAGGACCTGGATTCAAATCCTGCTTCTGACTTTTACTGTATGATCTTGGCCAAGTCACTTAAACTCCCTGAATCTCAATTCCTCATCTATAAATGAGATAACCTCTAAGGTTTCATTAAGTGACATTTATGATTTTGTTGTCCTTTTATACAGATCTTTAAAAAAACCCAACCTCTCACTGGTACTATATAAGGAATTCTCAATGGCACTTCCTTTACAAATGCAAATCTGAATTTTCTGATGCCAATGACACCTAAAAGTTAAGCAACTTTCTCCATATCTCAAAACTAGCATGTAATAAAGGCAAGACTTGGACTCAGGAGTTCCTGTGAGATCTATGTTTTATGCCAGCCTCTCTCTCAGTTATATGGGTAACTCTCTCTTAAAAGAATTTCAAACTTAAGAATTAGGGAATGTTTTGTGAATGTTGAGCTCTAAACAACACATTTTAGGAGGGACACTGAAAAACTGGAGAAAATCCTAAGGTTAGAGAGATGGCAGAGTAGGTCAGAAAATTCCAAGCTCTCAAGATTTTCCCCCACAAAAAAGTTAAAATAGCACCTTAGAATGAACAAAGTACAGGTGAAGACAAAGAAGAACAGGGGCACAACAAGGGTCTTCCTGGAACAATTTGAGAATATTGGAAGAAAAAATCCTAGGATGAAGTTCTGTCCCTTCCAAGAATAAACACCTCCAGGATAGGTTCTGTTTTAACGACAAGGGGGAAGCCCTTAAACAATAAGGGACAAGGTTTGTTGGTTTGAGAGGATGTCTCAGCCCCAGCCACAGGAACTTTTCACCCCAGGATAGCGAGGGCATTTGAATTGGGCATTTGAGCCCAAGAAGATTGGGGAAACCTCTGCTGATGAGGAATGCCAGACCGAGCTGTGTTGTGAAGAGCTGTGGGGGTGAGAAGGAACCAGCATACACTTGGTGAGTGCAGAAGCAGTGGGGCACAAAGTCCCTGGCCGTGGGCATTTACAGGAGGTTGGAGGTTTGGCTTTGGTTCCAGACTAGAGGGGAGAACTGAAGATCTGGGGTAAGAGACACCATTTCCCATACCCCAGGGCTAGAGGTGATCACAAAAATCAAGTTATTAACATAAAAAATTCACAGGCAAAGGAGAAAGAATCCAACCACAGAAAAGTATCACGGGAACAGAGATGACCAGGTTCATCTTCAAAGGAGGATATTGAAGTAAAGAAAACCCAAAGAGTAAGATTAAATGGTCACTTGCCCAAAAAGAATTTATAGATCTTAAAAAAGACTTTAAAAATCAAATGACAGAGATGGAGGAAAAACTAAAAAAAAAAAAAATAAGGACAATCCAAAAAAACAAGAGGGTTGGAAAGTTAACCAATTAGAAAAGGAGATCCAGAATCTTATGGAGGAAAATGACACCTTGAAAATTTGAATTGGGCAAAGTGAAGACAGTGAAATTATAAGAGAGCAAGAAATAATTAAACAAAACATGAATAATGAAAAAACAGAAGAGAAAGTGAAGCATTTTATAAGAAAAACAACAGATTTGGAGAACAGATCAAGAGAAAATACAAAAATAATTGAACCAACTGAAAGTTGTGATCAAAAAAAGAATCTTGATACAATAATACAAGAAATAATTAAAGAAAATTGTCCTGAAGCATTAGAACAAGGCAGGGAAGTAGAAATACAAAAAAATCCACCAAAAGCCATTTAAATGAGATCCTATGGGGAAAACTCATAGGAATATCATAGTCAAATTCCAAAACTCCCAGCTCAAGGATAAAATATTAAAAGCATCAAGATTAAAACAATTTAAATATGATGGTGCCGGGGCGGAGCCAAGATGGCGACTGGAAAGCAGTAACTGGTGTGAGCTCCCCACCAAGTCCCTCCAAAAACCTATAAAAAAAATGGCTCTGAACCAATTCTAGAACTGCAGAACCCACAAAGGGGCAGAGGGAAGCAGGGCTGCAGCCTAGGACAGCCTGGATGGTCTCTGGTTAAGGTCT
>CM053622.1:295760517-295790952 GCA_028646595.1 Phalanger gymnotis | reverse complement strand
GGTGGGTGGGAAGGGAAGAGGGGAGAGAATTTGGAACTCAAAGTTTTAAAAACAGATGTTCAAAAACAAACAAAAACAAAAGGTTTTTGCATGCAACTAGAAAATAAGACACATAGGCAATGGGGCGTAGAAATCTATCTTGCCCTACAAGAAAGGAAGGGAAAAGGGGATGGGAGGGGAGTGGGGTGACAGAAGGGAGGGCTGACTGGGGAACAGGGCAACCAGAATATACTCCATCTTGGAGTGGGGGGGAGGGTAGAAATGGGGAGAAAATTTGTAATTCAAACTCTTGTGAAAATCAATGCTGAAAACTAAATATATTAAATAAAATGAAAAAAAATGGAAAAAAATGAAAATTTATTGTTATATATTTTGAATCCTCTCTTTATGTTCTGCTATGCACACAATATGCTTTTTTTTCTTTCTTACTTTATATTTAAGTTTCAATATTTAAGTTTATGATATGTTTTTCTTTATTCTATTTGTGTCCTGGCCCTAGAGGCTAAACTAAAATTAAAAGAAAAAAAAATCCTAAGATTAACATGGTTAAGGCATCTAAGACCATATTATACGAGGAATGACTAAAAGAATGGAGAACATTTAGCACGAAGAAAAAAATCTAAGAATCAACTTGACAGCTATATTTAAATACCAAAAGTCATATGGGAAGATTAAACTTACTCTCCACTGCTCCAAGAACTGAACGTTCAAAAAGCACTTAGGTTAAAAACAGTACCTACACTCCAGGAACTCAAATCCTAATGGGGGAGATAGTAAAGCTCTAGAAACATACAATATAAAGAAAAGGATAAGGGAATGAGAAAAGTGTTTTATTAACTGCGTTAAATACTTAAGCACTTTTGTCTCCACTGATCCACACAAGAGCCTCAGGAGGTTGAGTACTATTATAATTCTCATTTTATAGTTGAGGAAATTGTGGCAGACAGATGTGAAGTGCCTTTCCCAGTGGCAAAAAACCAGTCAATGTTTGAGGATGGAGTTGAACTCAGGTCTTCTTGCCTCCAGGCCCAGCACTCTTATCTACTGCAGTTTGGGGTGCTGGGACCCCTGAAATGCAAGGGTAAAAAAGAATTCGTCCACTCAAGCTTTCTTTCAGTCAGAGAAATGAGGTTTTATTGTAACACAGGTTAGGCAGGCAAGATTCCTAGTAAATCTGCTTTTGTGTCTCCAACAGAAGCCTGCCAGATTCTAAGAATCTGTGCAATTTAACGGGGGTAAGTTTGGTACTTATACACAAGAAAAGGTAGTGAGAAGATCTGAACAGGAAAGGACTGCTAAATAGCCTGGAGTGGTCCAGGTGCAGATAAGAAAAGAGTTAAGTGGTCAGAGACCCACAGTGAAAAGACAGTTAAAAAGATTATTGAGTACTGAGGTAGACTGGGATGGGCCAGATGCCTCAGGCAAATGCCAGGCTGCAGAAATGTATGGAAAAGTTCAGGGCCTAGGTTGTGTTCAAAGACATGGTCTTTTCCTTTTGTGAGTCCAGCTCAAATCCCATAAACCCATCATATACACTATGCCAAAGTAGATGGGAAGAAATCATATGGTGAAGGCACTAGGATAATTGGCCTCTAAATGAAGTGTTAAGCATAATTATACAAATGAAATTAAAATTAAATTATGAAGGTAAAGGAAATTTATTTACAAATAAATATTTTGACAATACTATTATCAAAGCTGTTCTTAGACATTATGAAAACATAATTATCTTTTAAAAATAATATAAAAATTTTGAAAATGTGGAACTTAAGCAGGTGCCTGAGGTTTTTACATTTTTTAATGTAAATTTTCTAGTTTAGCTAAAGTGCATATCTGTTAACATTGAATATTTTGACACAATTATCCTCTCCACAACTTGCCAGCTGTAACCACTCACTGCTGTCTGGGTCATCATGTCCAGCTCTTCCAGTATAATTCCTCCAGCACAGTTTTTTGACAGTGAGTGTATGGCTTTGGCTGTAATAAAGATAGAAAAGTCATGACATAAAAATGTATCTTGGCAAACTATAACTACAAAATAAATTCAGATTTCACCTCAATATGTTCCACTTAATTTATGCTAAAAAACATTTTTGCCTAAAATGTCCACATCTTTTAATCCAAAGATCCTACTGCTAGACCTATACTCCAAGGAGGTAAAAACAGAAAGGAAGGCCCCAAGTGTGTTGGTAAGCAAAATGGCCTTTGTTTTCTTTGAGTGGCTCAATGTGTTTCATTAAGCCTTGCAGGGTGCTAAGCCCCAGGCCCAGAGCCCTGTTGGGTGTGGAGCCTATGTGGGTATGGATTGATGACTGAGGTGGGGCCCAAGGTGGGGCTGGCTGAGGGGAGGTGTTAACTCCAGAGCCATGCCCTATTAGGTGTTGACCTAATCTATGTCGATGTGAACCTCCCAGGGTCCTAAGGGGAGGGGCCAACTCAAGAACCAATAAGCTCTGGTCATTCAGACGGCACTTGATGACGCTAGGAGCTTGATGGGAGGAGAGAGAACAGCTTGGGGATTGATTTTCTGTTGGAGCCAGAGACAGCTACAGCGGAAGCAGAAGACAGAGCTGAAGCAGGGCCGACCGTGTATGGACCAAGGAGTGCAGAGCAAGGACTTGAGGCCAGTGGGTAATCTTCTTACCGGAGAGGGGTAGCACGAATATGATTTGGTTTAATACCATCATGTTTTTCTGTGGCCTCCTGGTTACTCTTGTGAGGGGGACTTATTGGGCCTGGAAGCTTTTGATCATAATATCAAAATGGGGAGGCTGATTCATGGGTCTGTTACTCTGGAGCCTGAATAAATGCTTTAATTCTTCTGCCTTCTACTTAGAGAATTCCTTATATCCTGCGGTTCTGAACTGTTCAGACATATATTAAATTCTGCCTTCATAATACACCAAGTAATAAGAGTAGCAGTAAAAAAAGTGAATTCTCCTACCTAGTCACCTCCCCCGTCTTTCGTGCCAAGCAACAAGTCTCCAATATCTCCCCTTCTCCCTCTGTCTCTCCTAGACTGTAGGTGTCTAGGACCAACCCTACTTCTATCAGACTGCTTTCTATGGTCTGGATGATGGGAGAAAGAAAGCATTTTGGGAATGGAATCTATTATTATGTTCTTGAAGAAAGAAGAGTTTCAATCATTTTTCTGCACCTGGGTCTCTGCATGTGTCCCCATGTAAAAGCTGGATATTGTTTACTGCACAAAAAACACTGAATTTTGTTCAACTCAAATAAAACGAATATTGTCTGCAGGCAATGGGACATAGAAATACCTATGACTTGTTTCTATGCACTTGGTCCAATCTGAGGATGCTGGTTGCTGGAGAGTCTTCTCCCACGTATACAAACAGATCTTTCCACACTCTAATCCTAATGCAACAATATATCTTAAAAGAAAAAAAAGACACAGCAACAGGTATTAAAATTACTTCTATTATCACCAATGTCACTTCCTAAACTTGAGGTGTTAATTGAGCATCAAAGCTCAACAACGGCAAGATTGTACAACCAATTTACAAGCATTTTCTTAGCAGGATCTAAAGGAACCAATCGCCTCTAAAAGAAAACATGCTTATATTTGATTCTTAATCTCTGCTGGGAAAGACTTTAATGAGTCAATCTAAGGTTTGCCACAATACTGGATTTTCTGTTAAAAACACTTTGTCACACAGAGAGACTACAAATCTACATCTTGGTCTCTTATTTATCTTTGCTGTTATTTCAGTCATGTCCAACTCTTCGCGATGTCATTTGGAGTTTTCTTGACAGAGATATTAGAATGATTTGCCATTTCCTTCTCCAGCTCATTTCACAGACAGGAAACGGAGGCAAGCTGAGTTAAGTGACTTGCCTAGGATCACAAAGCTAGTAAGTTTTTGAGGCCACATTTGGACTCAGGAAGAGGTGCTCAGTGCACTATGGCAACACCTAGATGTCTCTTGTTTATCTAGTTTGATTAATTTAAATTAGCTGGGGGACAACTCTGAAAGGCCAGGAATCCTCACAAAGGGAGTTAGAAGAGGAACAAACACTAGGAAGGCAAGCAACACTCCTGCCCAGTTCAGTTTGGCCTTACAATGAACAAGTGAGAATTAAAATGTTCTCCTCTTTAAAATAAAATCTAAGAAGGCAGCCATACCTTCTGGCAAGGGTAAGCACAGGGCTGACGCTGATGGCAGTGACTGCATCGCCTGCATCCAGGACTGAAGAGCAGGGCCCGATGGTAAAGATTCGGCTTTCTTCTGTAGCACCAGCGGAATCACACTCACCCCAGACTACAACCTAAGCCAGACACAAAGATGAGCAAATTACAAAGCTGTGTATGGTGGAACAATGTTCTTGAAATCTGAGGTCACAGACAAATCCACAGGGAAAAACGTCTTTCTTCTCCCCTGGTATGCTCCCTGCAGGTTTCTTCTGGAAGATATATTCCATAAATAAGCCTATTCTCAGGTGCTCTGAGGAACAGAAGGTACAAGGACACAAATGATGTTTTTTCAGTTCATCTCTGACCTTTTTTCACACTTGAATTTGCATATACTGTGGCATTCTAATGTTCTGAAAATTCAACTCAACATGATTAAGTTACGCCAGGGCTGTCCAATCTTAGGTTTTTATTGAAACAATAGACAATATATTTTGATTTGCCATTTTAGTGAGAGCTCAGCTTCATTTACTAAAGCATTTATGTAAATTTCTATGCTTGTAGGTGGGTCACATAAATCTCAGGGTGGGCCTGGCCGCATGCATTTTGGACAGCCCTGGGTTACACAACTGAAGGAGATAAAATCCTATTTCTCACTCAGTTTACTTTATAAAGATGTTGGGACATTGGCCAAGTGCTACTAAAAATGAGTAGGCCTTACTGTTCTAAGCTCTGGAAAATCTTTTGATCTGGTGAGATTTTCTAAGACATGATGATCTAAACAAGGAAAGGTTTGTATACCTGCTTTCTTGGAAAGGTACATGGACCCATTATCTAATCCTGATTCCACTTAAGTAGTAGGAAAAGGAGAAAGTAAAGAGGAATTGGGCTGGGATTCCCAAGTGAAGAGATCTGAGGAGCATGTCCAAGGCTTTATCTGAGTCACTGATAAACGTGTTAATGCTATCTAGGCCTTTATCTGAGTCATTGATAAACATGTTAAACAGCATCAACCAATCAAAGATCCGTGGGGCATTGTGTTAGATAACACAGAGATAATGGAAGCAAGCTATCTGATTATAGTCTAGCCTTTACTCTCAGATATAATGGCAGGCTATCGTCACCTTACTTTTCAGGAAAAATCATAAATACTACCAGAGAGTATCCTTTCCTGAATGTCCATTTCTTTTGGTGATGGGAATCTACATCAATGCCCAAGAATAATTTCTTCTGGGTTTTCAAGCAGTTGTTAATTTAGAGTTAGAAGTCATTTAAGTCCAACTTCTAGTGTACAGATAAGGAAGATGAGGCCAGGACAGGTTATTGTCCTCTCTGTCTTAGAATTTTACATTTTCTTCCAGACTCATTTGCCACCTTCTCTCTATGTAAAGCCCTTCCTAATCCCTCCAACTACTACTTCCACCCTTCCCCCAACTTGTGTGGATCCTTTCCATGTATATAGGGGCGGTGTTGTGCAGGGTAGAGAGCTGGCCTTGAAATCAGGAAGACCTGGGTTTCAGATGTGCCCCAACACGCGTAGGCTATGTAACAGGCTATGTAATGTGCATCCCTTAACCTCTCAGTGCTCTGGGCAGTTTTCTTTATTTAACTATTTGATTTGCAAAGAAGGCACTGACCTGCATTGAGAGGGAATTTCCTCACCTGGCATTTCTCTGTAACAATGAAATCACAGGTTCACTCTCTTTTGCACTGATTTTCTACAGCAGAATGTCAGCTACTTGAGGGCAGAGATTATTTCACTTTTTATCTCTGTTTAGCACAGTACCTGACATATACAAGGCACTTCACTGATTTTTTAATGATGGACTGATTGTTCATGCAACTTGAAAAAAATGGCTGCCACACTGGGTGACAGTCGAACCCAAAAAGATCCTGACAGACTGGAACACTAGGATGAATCAAAGGATGAAATTCAAGAAAGATAAATGTAAAGTTTCATAACTGGCATTAAAAAATTAACTCCCATGCACATGATGGGGGAAGGGGAACAGAGTTAGACAACAGGTTCTCTGAAAAAGATCTAGAGGTTTCAGTGACTCTAAGCTCAGTATGACTGGGCAGGATATGACAGTCCCCCAAAAGCTAATGACATCTTGGTTAGTGTTGAGAAGGCGCCGCTGTCAAGAATAACAGTGAACGCTTATATCATGCTTAAGCACTGTGCTAAGCACTAAACAATTATTATCTCATTGTCTCCTCAAATTCCCTCTACGTTCTACCACAGTCCTATCACACCTGGCACCTGGTTCTGCTTGGGGCATCAAAGTTTAAAGACACTGGAAGGCTGCAGGGTAACCAGGATGGTGAAAGGCCTGAGTCCATGTCAGAGAAGGCTTGGTAAAAGGAGCTGGGCATGTTTACCCTGCAGAAGAGAAGGCTCAGGAGGGCCAACGATAAGGGCTCTCATGACAAGATGGACTTGAAGTTCTGTCTGGTCTCAAAGGGCAGAAATGAGCATTTAGTGGAAGTTAAAAGAGAAGTCAATGTAGGCTTCCTTCCTACCAATCAGACCTGTCCAAAAGCAGAATGGCCTGGCAAGAGAGGTGAGTTTTCTCCTCCCTGGAAATCTCTGGAGCAGAGGCTGGATACCCACTGGTCAGGGACATTACACTGGGGATTCTGCTGGTCAGGCAGTCAACTAGCAGCTAAGTGTTTACTGCAGACTACATATCTACTGAGGTCCTTTCTTAGAAAATTCTATGATGTTGTCATCATTTTGAACTAGAAATAATATCCCCCTCTTCCTCTTTCTGCTTCCCCCTTTAGCCTCCTCAGCCCCCTCTTCTGGTACTTTCTATCCCTTAGTTTATCATTTAGTTTGAATGCTTTTTGTTAAAAAGTTTTCATGACAGCAGCTCAAGATCTTTAGAGAAAGTCCTAAAAGATTTAACTTTTTTTT
Organism: Phalanger gymnotis; assembly: GCA_028646595.1. Lineage (NCBI taxonomy): Eukaryota > Metazoa > Chordata > Mammalia > Diprotodontia > Phalangeridae > Phalanger > Phalanger gymnotis. The sequence goes on along the minus strand of CM053622.1, from coordinate 295,783,882 downwards.
TTTTAAATCACCTTTTTGTCACGACTCCCTGTGAAGAAATATCTGCTATCAGGGCTCCAATCGCAAGACCAAATGATTCTACTATGCACAGCTGTGTTTTTGTCTGTGAACGCACAGAGACTGAAAGCTGGTTCTGGAAAAAAAAATACATATCCATAGGTGAAAAATCACCTACTGAATGCAAGATAGCTATTTGCTTTTTTATCCTTTATTAAGCCATATTTTAAAGATGATGCTTAGCAATTCATTTTTGTATAGTACATGTTTTTGTGAAACCATATTGTTAAACTTTTTTGTATTATGCTACTGACCTGCCATTGGTAGGACACATACTTTTCATTCTTTTTCCAGTAGTGGGGATGGATTTGTGCTAACCAAGTACTCGTGACTAGTATGGTATATCTAAGACAGCTAGTTAGTTCAATTTGGGGGCAGGGACGCCATGATTAGAGACACATTATCATAAGCTCATTTTCTTTTTCTTTCCAGTGGAAATAATTCTTGCTCTTTAGACAGGAACTATTTAGCCCAAACATCAAACTCATTTGTTTGTGCCAGCTGCATACATTTTACAAGGAGAGTTTTGAAAGACGGAAGTGAAATAGTCTCCTGAGAAACCAAGTGCTTAAAGGCAAAAGACTAAATGGATTAAAATGTATACGCCCCATAATCTCTACCAGACTCAGGGAAAACTGCACATAACAGGACTGAGCCAGACAAAAATACTCCAGAATTACTGGTAAATAAATACAGTGAGTCATTCTCAAGAAGGAAAACTAAGAGAGCAGGTACCAGGAATCTTGTTTTCTTGGTTTCAGCCCAGGGTTAAAAGGCATTCAAAAGAAAGCAACCTCTTCAAATTGAAAGAATACTTTCCCAGGCCCAGCTGAGGCTGTGGGCAGAAGACATCCCAGAGGCCTGAAGGATGGGGAAGGGCCCAGGAGCCTCTCAGCTGATGGCACCTGGTGAATGAATCCATCATCATGGAACAGATAAAATGCAGACTGAAGCCAAAAAAACATCCCAAACACAAGTTATGGTACCTGCGTAAACTGGGACCTAATAAGTCCCTGTCTCCTAACAAAGTCCCATCTTAATCTCACTTGTAAATATCAAAGGAAACAAATGTCTAAGTCTTTTAGAACCCTAGGTACCTGGACAGGTGTGCTCTGGTACCACCCTCATTTGAATAACTGTGAAACTAGGACAAAAAAAAGGTAAGGGACTCACCCAGTCTTAGGGTATATTCCTGATATGGGGGAGGGAAGGAGGGAGTAAGCACTTATAGAACACCTATCACATGCCAACCACTGTGTTAAGGGCTTTTTATAAATATCTCATCTGATTCTCACAACAACCTTTCAAGGTAAGCACTTATAGAACACCTATCACATGCCAACCACTGCGTTAAGGGCTTTTTATAAATATCTCATCTGATTCTCACAACAACCTTTCAAGGTAAGTGCCATTATACAGTTGAGGAAACTGAGGCGAACGGAAGTTAAGTGACTTGCCCAGGGTCACACAGCTAGTAAGTATCTGAGGTCAATATGAATCCAGGCTTAGCATGCTATCCACTGAGCAAGCAGCTTCCTCTATGCCTCTCTACGGCTAGGAAGAAATCCCAGAGCTTACAGGTTAGATATCTAGAATGATGAAAAGCAACAGAATTTCTAGTTCTTTATTGCCTCTTGATGTGTAGGTGTAGTTACCATAAGTTTGGTAAAAGAATTTTTCAAATTATTGAAAGTACTAATATGTTTTTTAAAAAATTTAAATATTCTTAGTTGTATTTCTGCCTCAATATTTCTACCATATAATATCTGTAGATCAGAATGTATGTCATTTATCACATTTTGCAGCAAAATTTTTTAAAAATGTCTTTAATGTCTATCAAATGCCCCAACCACAAAAGCTGTAACTCACACATCTCTTCACCCTGCCTTGAGCTACCTGTCACCATTACCAGCTTCACTCTCTTCCTTTAGCAGGAAGGCTGGTGATGAACCCATCATCATGGAATTGTGGTGCTCCCAACTCAGTCACTTTGAGATTATCTAAATTTCCCCTTTTCCAACCAATGGTGGAAACAGATGAAACACACAGTCAGAGGGATGGTTTTCCACTGTCTTTTACCTGGCTGTTTTGAGTTTTCCTCCTGTCTTTTCCACAGTGACCAGTTTCTATCTCTGGAAACAGCAAGCAGGAATTTATCATCTGGAGAGAAGGCCATCTGGGTCACAGTCAGGTTGTGGAAAAGTAAGCTCTGCAGCTGCTTCCAGGAGGCCGTGCTCCAGAGAATGATAGTGGCATGCTCCTTCTTGGTTGCCTGCAGGACAGCAGTGAAAAGAACAGGAAAAACTACCATAATTAGGAAGCAACTGAAGGCAAAATAGCAAACGTACACATCTGAAGAGAGGGCTACAACTGGTGCAGACGCTCAACCCAGCTGCACAGTCCCTGTTTCATTCATTCAGAGACATAACCAACTATTAGATGCACTTCAGGTCACACCCCTCTCTCCCCACCATCAATCCCTGAAAGATATTTAACAAGTTATGAATGGGAAGCATCCTAGAAATTCATTTGAAGTTAGTCACTGGAAAGTCTAAACAGATTTCCCCCCGAGGAGTATGGGGGGTTAGGGAAAGAGCATATTGGGTAGTTAAGTTTTCATGCTAGTCCACAAAGGCCTATTTAACATATAATATAGCTTAATAGTACAAATGATCTAATCACCATCTATATCAAGATTTCTTTTTGTGTTTTTTTATATTTTTTTAAAAATTTCACCCAATTAAGTAAAAAAAAAATTTTTAACATTCATTCTTCAAACTGAGTTACAAATTCTCTCCTTTCCTCCCTCTTCGAACCGCCCCCCCCCATTTAGAAGGCAAGCAGTTTGAATTATACACGTGTAGTTATGCAAAAACATATCTATAATAGTAATACATAACAAGATTTCTAAAGGACACTGAGTTCCAAGTTCCAACTAGGGAAGCCTGACAGTCCCAACTACAAATCCCAACCCCCATGGTGGGAATTCCCACTTGATCCCCTTTCCCAGATCCCAAAAGGGCTCTAGGACAGGGCAGGAGTGGAAGGAAGCTGGGACAAGACAGAGCATGGGGTCGTGGCAACTGGCACTGGGGTGGGGCAAGAGAGGTTCAGAAAAGGGAGGAGAGGGTGTGGTGAGGTATAAGGGTTTTCAGAAACACCAACTTTTCAAGGGGCACAGCAAGAGCCATTTTTTCTCTCATGGTAGCACCAGCAGAGCAAGGCGTTGGGGAGGAGGGAGGGCAAAGGTACAACGAGAGGCAGCAACAAAATCAATCACATGAATTCGTGATTAAAAGCTGAGTGTTTAAAAATAAGTAACTCTTATAAGTTCTGTCCAGTACCAACGACATCCAAAATCAAATGTGATCTCAAATACTGTGCTAAATAGGAAGGAAAAAAATCTCGTACCTTACATGCTGAGGCAATCACAGTATTTGAATTGTTACAGGCAACACAAAAAATTTCATAACCATGTCCATATCTAAGAGAAAAAAAAAAGTAAGCAAATCACATACTTCACTTAGAACTCTTGGTACTTAGAACCCTAGGTAGAACCCTAGGAAAAAAGGACAAGAAGCCTCTCTCAGGGACACAGCTCTTACAGAGTATTTTAAATATCAGTAGAGGAGACAGGAATAATACTGCATGTCTAATTAGAATTTACAAAAAGCTTTCAAGGAAGGATTTGTTTAGCTCCCATCCCATAAAGGAGATGTCCAGGGAAATTCCCTTGTAGCAAACAGGCATAAAACACCTTTTCTCTGATCTTCCCTAAAATCGTGTACATGCTTTTCCAAATTAACATGTGTAACGACTACTATGGAAATAAGTTTTACATGACTGCATATGCATAACCTATATCAAACTACTTACTGTCTCAGGAAGGGTCAGAGGAGAAAGGGAGGTAGAGAATTTGAAACTCAAAATTTTTTTAAAAACTCGTTTTTACATGCAATTGGGAAAAAACAAAGGTATTTTAAACCTTTTCAAGACCAAAAAAAAAACAAAATAAAACCAATCAACATGTGTAGCTAGCCTTGTATTTTTATTCCTTACAAGTGGGTTTGGTGCATATCTATCTACTCAGAAAAAATTCAGTTTGATTCAATGCAATTCGATTCAACAATCCTTTACTGAATCTCTATTCAGTGCTAGGCACTCAATAAAGGATTGTTCAATAGAATTGCACTGATTTGAACTGATTTTTTTCTGAGTGGAAAGGTCACCCCTAGGTGGCAGCACCTGAGCCAGAGCTCCCAAGGGGTAGTGGGGCTGAACAATGGAAAGTCATTTACAGGGAAAAGCAAGTAAACCAGCTTGTCTGAAATACAAGGTAGGTGAGAAAGAATGGAACGTTAAATTGGGTTAGAGCCAAATTATAAAGAGCTTTAAATGTCCGTCAGAGGAGTTTTATCCTAGAAGGAATAAGGATCTCCTGAAGCTTCTTGAGTAAAGGGGTGACACGGTCAAATCTATGCTTTAGGAACAGCAATTTAGAAATAAAAAGCGAAGAAAGAAAAGGCTGAACTATTAAATATGTCCATAAGAAAACAGAAGGAAGACCAGAAGGAAACACAGACAAGCTGACAGCTTTGAAAGCTGTTATGTCAAATTACATCCTTAAAACAAAAGCTATACATAACAGAGATTAGCAGTTTCACTGTATGGAACAATGCCTATTATATTTGGTGTTCAAATCTAGAATAAAAAATTAATTTTTTTAAAAAGGAAAAACAATTTGGCAGCTTTGTGGAGGATGGACTGGGGTGGGGATAGCCTGGAAGCCAAGGAGACAAATAAAGAAGCTACTGCAAATAGTCTGGGCAAAAGATGCTGAGGACTTGCTTGATCCAAGGCAGTGGTAGGATGAATGGAAGAAAGGCTACCAATATTAAAGAAACTGGGATCAAGTAGATGGAGAGCTTCTGTTGTCCAACATATGTGCAACTGCATACTCGGCCCAGAGAACTCATCTATCAGTTCCTTTATTTTGGACAGACATGATGGGTAATAATTAATAAAATGGGCCTCAAACTGAAAAGTGAAAATGCATTTGGGGAACTGCTACGCTTTTAAAGACTTCAAGCTACTCCCTCAAACAAAGATTCATGTTTTTCGTTCCAATATTCTTTCAGTATAGAAACAATTATGGCACAGCGGATTGAGTGAGAGCTGATCTTGAAGCCAGAAAGACCTGGGTGTATGACTCTGGGCAAGTCACTTAACTTCTCAACGGTGTAGGCAACTCTCTAAGATTAGAAGATGTAGAGATGGTTCTGACTAGCATCGCTGGGGGAGTTTCTCTACACCAATAAATCACAAGACTAGTCCCTATAACTAGGTCTATTCTTTCTATGACACTGATGGAATCTTAATAAAACTGCTCCTACCCCCAATCCTCTAATGGGCCTGATGGGCCTCACTGAACAGCAGTGATTTAACCTGATTTAACCACACAATCTGACTTTAACCACACCGCAGGTCCCCAGACTTCCACTACCTAGGCATGGTCTCTGCCCTGCTCCCCCTTGCCCCAACTCAGTATCCTAACTTTCTCACATATGCCTCACTGCTCATTAGAACAACAGGTGTTTCCATAAACTCATATTTCTCACAGAACAGCAAGTGTGTCTGTGTGATGGGATCCTAACCACTGACCCCAGAACATTTCCTCATATTTCCCACAGAAACAGCAGATGTGTCCATGTAATCAATCATAACCACATCATCTCATCTCAGACAGTCAGCCAATCACAAAGCAGCAGATGGCTGAGCAGGATGTAGACCCCAACAACAGAAGGGACTATCCCTAAGTAGATACCTGTGAAGTAATAGCAAAAGCTGTCCTTTAGGTGAACTTATGACATAGACAGGAGTATTATAATATCATTATCATATATACATACCTCCCCAATGAGTTTTCTTATATGAATTGTGGGTAATCCCACATGCAGTTCCACTGAGGCTGGGTCCCCTCCCCATTACCCAATCCCTTAACAAATCCCTCCTGCCTTTTTAATATTCATAATTTCTGTTATGTAATTGCATCTTTACCCTTTAAAAAATCTGTCTTGCTTTCAATGAAGTTGCTAGTTCCTCTTAGAACCTAGCCTGCTTCTGAGAGGCATCGATCTTCAGTAAATGCCTATACTTGGATTAGAGGTGGTCTGACTCTGAATTCTTTAAGATGGTGCCACCATAACACACCATGAAAGTGCCACAACACCATATGGTTGAGAAGTGTCGAGAACAAAATATCGTTCTGAAAAGAGGTTCGTGGCTTCCCCAGCCTGCCAAAGGGGACAACAAGAAAGTTAAGAACTCTGCTGAAAAGATTTACAGGAGGACATGGACAGGATGAGAAAGCTACAATCCTTGCCAGAGCGGCAGTACCCACATTAACAGTGCTCCCAGGTCACCGAGAGAAGTACACTTCACTTAGATACTGGGTGTCTCACTAAAGATTTCAGCGGTAAGAGTTTGGATAACAGCAGTCTGTGGGATCTGGTCTTCTTGTTCGTCCTTTTTCTGCTTCTCTCCTGTCTTCCCATACACCTCCATGCTATTTGAAGCAGTACACTAAACATGTAACTTCTTCTAGATGACTCAGGGCAGTCATGAGCATCCATTAGCGTATGTGCTGAAATATAATGATGTCCTAAGGGCCTACTGAGCATGTAACACTGGTTGTAACCACACTAAACAGGCCTGAGCTTTTATAGCTGCTATGACTGCTGTAGGTGGTGTCTCTCCTGGCTGCCCCTATTACTTCTTGCTGTTGTCAGCCTATCCTCCTCCTTCTAATTTACTGAGTTATTTTTTGCAAAACATTCATAGTGAAGGTAGCTCTATTGCTATGAAGGAGGATTTTAAACCACAGTTTTCCTCTTATTCAGAGGGTTGAGTTATCTTTCAGATGGCAGGAGTTAATACGAGTTAATACTGTTAACAGTTCACCACCAACAGAACATCTCCTTTATAATGTTAGATTTGCCCTGATCTTGCCCAGTTGTCTTTGAAACAGCACAAAAAGAAGGCAGACAGGGGTTATGGGCACATGTGGTCAAGGGTGGTGAGAAGTCAACGTGGAGCTGATCAGCATCACTGTCTATCCATCTGGGCCAAATGGACAATATGAGGGCCACTGATTCAATCTTAGCAGAGATGGTTTGGCTTGGTCCTTCCTGGATGGGTTCACTCAAGTGCTGTGAGCCTACAGGTGGTAGAAGGGCCTCAGATCCTCTTCCACCCAGGGCCAGCATGAAGCTAGGCCCACAGGGGCTTCTGTCTCTACTGTGTCCATTCTTTCCTACTTTTAGGTAAAGGAGACTGAAGATAGCTTTGACCCTGGAAGCACTGAAAGGACAAAAAAGTAGATCACCAGAAGGCAGGGAGCTGGAGTCCATGCCAACATATACAGGAAGCTAGGCTATGAAAACTGAAGACCAGAGAGACCTGTTTGACCCAGGATAGCAGTAGAAGACATTTTGACTCTTCCATCTTTGGCTATGATTTGCAGAAATTATGTGAAGTATAAGCCCACTCTCCCATGGATGAAAGTGGTGGTATAAGGGAGAGTGTGACCTCAGGTGTTGGGGAAAAATGTTTGTAATCTCTGTTCTTGCAGTAAATACTTCCATAATAAGCTAAACGCAACTGGGACACTAATCACTGGCAACTAACAAGCAGAAAGAACAAAGAACAGGCTGCTGTAGGGCTAGAGCCAATGGTAGTAGAGAAAGACAGTCTTACTGCTCGAGAGTGTCCCTAGATCCCTGAAAGTGAATTGGCCTTGCTCTGGAAAAACGAATTTAGAGTTATGCTACATGGGAAGGCTCAAATGGGATAAAATTTGGTCCTTTGCATTTTGGGAGACCCTCAAGGGAGATACCCTAGTTACTCTTGGATATCCTTGCTTTTAGGATCCACTAGAGAAAAAGTGGCAGGATATTTTCTCTTTGTTTTGGGCTATAATTGTACAGTCATTGTTTTTTCTCGTGTTTCCCATATAAACCTGTTCCTTTTGAAATGATTTCTGCAGACGTCTGCATTTGCTGACTTATTGAATATTTAAGTACTGAAACTTGCTGTGTTACTGAAACCTGTACAAGTACTGATATTAAAGGTACTGTGACAAGTATGGGCTTTATATCACTAAAATGCAGATGCCTAGTTAATAAACGCTGAGGTTTTCCCATTTAAAAAAAAAAAAAGATGGGATGTGTTGCTGAGAATATGCACATAGATCATTTTTGTAATTTAATGCCCTGGGGAGGTGCTAATTAAAGGATTCCTTTGATAAATCATTTTCTAACCAAAGAATTACACCACCCTGTGATAAAATAGTGTAATGACATAATGAATGTGGGAAGGCTTCCCCCAGAATTTAATTCTTACTCAACATCCGACAATTAATATTAGAGAGAATTCTTCTGAGAATAATGAATGTGGGAAGGCCTTCAGAGGTAGTTTATCCCTTGATTTCTATAACAGAATATACAATGGAAAGAAACTCCATTTAACAAATGTAGAAAAGATTTCTAATAGAACTCACAGCTTGGAGCACATCAGATAATTTGTACTAAAGAAAAAAACGTGCTGGGAATATCTTCTCCAAACTTTTTTTCTTCTACTGGAGGCACCATCATCCTTCCAGTTGTGCTAGTTTTGCAACCCTGGATTCCGCGTTAACTCTCTTCTCTCTATATCCAATCTGTTGCATCTCCATAACATCTCTCCAATCCCTTCTCTTTGCCTCACTCACACAGACTCATCACCTCTCACTTGGACTACTACAACAACTTACTGACTGGTCTTCCTATTTCTAGTCTCTGCCCTCTCCAATCCATGCTTCCACACAGCTGCCAAAATAAAGATCCAAAAGCACAAGTCTGACCATGGCATTCCCCTGTTCAAGAAACTTCAGCAGCTCTCCATTCCCCCTAGGATAAAACCCAAGCTTCTGAGCTTGGCACTTAGAAGTCCTTCACACTGTGGATCTGACCCACCTCCTCAGACTCACTCCACGTTCACTGACACTGAAGACAAAAGGGCCTAACTTAATGGTTCAATGAGCTCATCCTTCCCTCTCCTGGCTCTATGCCTCTGCACGGCTGCCCCAAGCCTAGGAGGCTTTCCCTCCTCCCCTCTGGATCCCAGAATTCCCAGATTCTTTCAAGCTTCAGCCACTCCTTCAGGAAGCCTTTCCCAACAACCCTAAGGGTTAGTGCTCTTTCCCTCTTCCAGTTATCCTGCATTTACTTGTCTGTTTTCTAGTTTCTCTCTCCCAGGAGGAGGAGAATTCTCAAGGACAGGCATTGTTCTTCATTTTTTGCCTTTATATCCCCCATGCTTAACATGCACAGTATTTTGCACATAATAGGTGCTTAACAAAGCTGAATTTAATTGAATAGGGTACCCACAAGACAGCTTAACAACCTTGTATTAAAGGAGGAGGTAGACGATTTCTCCTGATGTAATAAATAGGGCAATGAATTTAGACTCGAGAAAACTTGGGTTCAAATTTCACGTCCACCACTTCTGTCTAATCCTGAGTATGTCATTTAACCTCTTTGGTCTCACTTTCTTCATCTGTAAAATGAGAAGTTGAACTCGAGAGTGTCTAAGGTCTCTTGTAGTTTTGAATCTACAATTCTATGCCTCATAGCTTTTTCTGCCTTTTTACTCTCCAATGGTATTCCCCAGCCACTGTGTTATCTATTGTAACAACTCATGTCGGCTGCAGTGCTATGGTGAAGGGGAGTCTCTGCTGAAGTCCCCCTCTAATGTCTCTGTGAAATGGAAGCGATGGTCTGTTCTCCAAGGCAATGCCAGTCAAGCCCAAGCTCTTTGAGGTCCTGGCACAGTGCAATGACATTGAATATAGGCCCAGTGACGGACTACATGCCTTTCATTTGAGTTCTAGCCTAGCTAAGTTCATAAAGACTCATTGCCAGACTGGCCATAGCACGGCGAAATTTTTGGCCACAGCAATTGTCAAAAACTCTACTAAGTCCATGAAGGTTTGTGATCTTCATTGGTGAAAGGAGCATGCAAACAGATGAAATCAAAGATCTCTAGATAAGTTGAAGGAACCTCATAAATATAAAGATATAAATAATTAAATCAATGAATACATAAACGAATAAATATATATGTGAGAGACAGAGAAAAAGAGATAGAGTCAGTGATGAAGTGAGAGAGAGACAGAGAGAGAGAGAGAGAGAAAACTTAGGCGAGTTAGAGACACCTGATTTCACTCAATCAGATTAGTGCAAGTTTAAAACACTGTCTTTTCACTCCCCTTTCAGTTCCTGGCTTGGGCCTCCAGCCTCTATCCTTGGAATCACTCTCCTCTCTTAACACTGCACCATCAGTCCCACGTGGTGCTCTCTGTTCTTAAGTCCCTGAGGAAGTACAATCCTTTCCAGTCTGTACCCTAGGTACACTAGCACAGCTTCAAGCTTCCATCTGACCAAGGTCCCTTGGACTCTGCCTATAAGTTTCCTTACTCAATCACTTCATACTAGATTTTTACCTCTTTCTGAACCCATATTCTCCATAAACTCCCACCTTTTTTCACAACTATAAATTCCGGAGTCAACAGCCTATCTGGAGAACTCATTACTCAGGCAAGTAAGCACATGAACTTGTCAATCAATTTACACATTCTACAAAACAGCACAGACCCAATAACAGATCTATAACTAAATTACATTTCTGCCCCTTTGACACCCTCACTCCAAAGGAGTATTTCATATCTAATGATTCAAAGTCTCCAGACACTCTCTTAAAGAATTTTTGCAACCTCCAGACAACGTTCTTCCTGAGATAGAGCAACAAATACAATAAATTAGCCTAAAGCATTTCACATCACAGTGTGGAGGCAACCTTGGGCTCTCAAATGCAAAGCCAGGATAGCACAAGCTCTCAAAGTTCCCATCAAGCTAAGAAGGTTTTGTGTGCAGGCCAGGGGATACAATGCCTGTCATATAAAGACAAGAGGAGGATCAGAAAGATGAATCACCAGAAGGCTGGTCACCAAGTCAACATCAAGTCTGGCTTCAGTGAAGAACTATGAGCTTAGGCAGAGGGTGGTTATGATTTGTGAGGGCAAAGGCAGTACCCACAGCACTGAAACACAGCTCTTTGCAGAAAAGAAAACAATGTATACCTTGAAACCAAATACTGCCTACCTCTATGACTTCACTATGTTGGAGAGAAGAATTACCATCTTCTGGTCCACATAAATTTTGCAAGTCATATACTTTTAAGTGTCAGTGGCTCACTACCATGTAGATGGTGAACACAGCATTGTCTGAGTTTTTATTCTCACATATCCTATATGAGAGGCAGAGATGGGCTCCAGAGTGTATGGAACAAAGAACATGAAAGGTCCTTAAGAATGGTGTGTATAACTGAGTATCAAGATTAAAATTACGTCATTGGATCAAAGAGTTGACATGCACCTAAACCAGTGTAACTTACAGTTTTTGGACCTCAGGCCACAGCGTATTTTGTAAAAGATGGTCCTCAGTAGGGGGTTCTATTACAAAAAAAAAAAGACATTTTGCATTGAATATTTTATGCTTTTCTCTTAAAAAGTCAGTTTGGCTCTTTATCACAACCAATAGCTACTGCATTAAGAATATTTTCCATTTCTTACCAACAAGGTTGAAGGACTGAAAGCAAACGTCCTGGTACTGACGACCAACACCAACAAATCTTTCTTCTTCAGCTGACTGAGAAGTTATGTCTCCTATTTTAAGGAAATAAATACAAAGATAGTCAAATGTATTGACCTATCACCTTTTCATTCTCCCTCCTCAAATTTTTCAAAATCAAATGAGATAATGCACATACTGAAGCTCTATGCAAACCTTATGTGAATGGTAGCTCTTATTGTTACTGAAAGGCAGTATGGCATAGTGAATAGAGAGCTGGTCTTGGAGTCAAGGAGAGCTGGATTCAAGTCCTGCCTCTGAACACACAGTTTCTCTGATCCTGGACAATTTACTTTGCTTCACCTCTCAGTGCCCTAGGCAACTCTTAAAATTAAACGGTACAACTTCACATGTATAAACAAAATCAAATTGATTGCCTTCTCAAGGTATGAGAGGGAGAGAATTTGGAATTCAGAATTTTAAAAAATGGTTTTACATGTAATTGGGAAATACTTAACAAAATAAATTTTGAAAAAATATTTTTTAGAAAACCAACTAAACTGCAGAACTGCCCATCTGCACTGGAAGAGGGAACTTCCTTAACAGGAGATCTCTACACCCATGACGAAAGTCCACATCAAAATAAGAATTATTACCATTTTTTAAATTTCTTCATCAACTCTTTCCATATAAAAGTCAAAAGTCATTAAGAAATTGCAGAGAATAGCTGCATTAGGCCTATACTTTTTTTGATATTAGGCTTCCTCATTCATGCCAAATAGGGTGATATTGAGACTTCAAGGACACCAAGACACTGGCACTCCCTCTACAAAATGCCCACTTGTTAATCAGTCATATTTTACCTAACGATTAAGTAAGTCATGTCTTAGAAGCCTATGAGAAAGAAAGGAAGACTCACAGTAGACTGTAGCTGCTTATCTTGAATCAACAAATCAATCAATAAACATTTATTAAGCACCTAAAATGTCCGAGGCACTGTGTTAAGTACTAGAGTATTACAGTATTTGGGGGGGGGGGTAAGAAATAAGATGGGACCTTGTTGTGCCACTGAGAATAAAGCTGGGAAATTGGAGAACTAACGTGAGAAAAAGATATGATTAGAGATGCAAAACTAAACAAAGAAGAAATAGAGACAAATTTGGAACTGCTATTAAGAGGTAATATTGTAAAATTGTGAAGGAATGCATCATGAAAACAAGTTGTGGTGTGTAAGATTATAAAGGAGTAAGAAAGTTTTTGCTCAAAGAGATCTCAAGTCAAACAGACAGCCATGCACCAGAGCTGTTAAAGTAACCTGTATCTGCAGGAGCTACTATTGAACCAATGACCTCTTCTGTGGAAGATAAAGCTACAGGCATAAGACTACTACTTTTCCTTTATAACTAATTATTACCTTTTCTTGCCACAAAGGCAAACAGCTTAGAAAAATAATTCTGTCTCCTAACTTTTGGGAGAATTTTCAACTCTGCTTTTACATTGCCAATAATACCAAATTATGATAACAGGTTCCTTTATGTTTTTACAGATGGAGTTTCTCAACTAAGAAAAAAAAAACAACCCTAATATACAACATACTTCATCTGTGACAAAATTGAATCTTCCTGTTCCAAAACTGCCTTGAGAAAATTAACTTATCAAGGGAATTAATGAAAAGAAATGCTAGGGAAAGTGGTCTAGCAGATACCAAACTGTACTAAAAAGCAGCAGTCATTAAAACTACCTGGTACTGGCTAAGAAACAGAGTGGTGGATCAGTGGAATAGGTTAGGTACACAAGATACAGCAGTCAACAACTATAGCAATCTACTCTTTGATAAACCCAAAGAATCCAGCTCCTGGGCTAAGAATTCACTATTCCACAAAAACTAGTGAGAAAATTGGAAAATGGCATGGCAGAAACTGGACATAGTCCAACATCTTATACCAAAATAAGGTCAAAATGGGTTCACGATTTAGAAATAAAGGCTGATACTATAAACAATTTGGGAGAGCAGGGAATAGTTTACCTATCAGATCTATAGGAAAAAGAAGAATTCATGACCCAACAAGAGATAGAGAGCATTACAAAATGCAAAATGGATAATTTTGATTAGGTTAAACTGAAAAGTTTTTGCATAAACAAAGCCAATGCAACAAAGATTAGGAGAGAAGCAGAAAATTGGGAGATCTTTACAACCAGTGTCTCTGATAAAGGCCTCATATCTAAAATATACAGGGAACTGAGGCAAAATAATAGGAATACAAGCCATTCTCCAACTGAGAAATGGTCAAAGGATATGAACAGGCAGTCTTCAGAGGAAGAAATTAAAGATCTCTATAGGCATCTGAAAAAATGCTCTAAATCATTATTCATTACAGAAATGCAAATCAAAACAACTCTTAGGTACCACATCTCTCCTGTCAGATTGGCTAACATGACAAAACAGGAAAATGATAAATGCTGGAAAGGATGTGGGAAAATTGGAACATTAACACATTGTTGGTGGAGTTGTTGGAGAGTATTTTGTAGAGCAATTTGGAGCTATGCCCAAAGGGCTATAAAAATGTGCATCCACTTTGACCCAGCAATACCACTTCTAGGGCTATATCCCAAAGAAATCACACAAGCGGGAAAGCAACCTATATGTACAAAAATATTTATAGTGGCTCTTCTTGTGGTAGCAAAGAATTGGAAATCAAAGGAATGCACAACAATTGGGAAATGGCTGAACAAGCTGTGGTATATGAATGTAATGGAATACTGTTGTGCTGTAAGAAATGGGGGAAGATACAGACTGCATAATAAACTGCAAAGACCTGCATGATATGATGCTGAGTGAGAGGAGCAGACTAGGAGAACATTGTCCACAACCACAGACACATTGCTTCTGTGATGACTAACTTTGAAAGACTTGGCTCTCCTCAGCAATACAAGGCTCAAAGACAGCTCCAAAGGACTCATGATGAAGAGAGCTAGCTACATCCAGAGAAAGAACTGTGGAGTCTAAATGCAGATTGAGGCAAACTATTTACTCTCTCTTTTTTTTCCTCTTCTTTTTTGGTTTTGTTTCTTCTCTCTCATGATACATTCCATTGATCATAATTCTTCTTTGCAACTAGACTATTGTATAAATAACTTTAATGCGAAGTTTTATGTAGAATCTATAACAGACTGCATGCTGTCTTGGGGGAGGGGGGGGGAGGGAAGGAAGGGAAGAAAATTTGAAACTCAAGAACATGTAGAACTAAGTGTTGTAAATAAAATTTAAAAATCTAATTAAAAAAAAATTAACTTCTTGCGAACTGATCCAAGCATTCTGGAGAACGATTTGGAAATATGCTCAAAGGGCTATAAAAGTGTGCATACCCTTTGACCCAGCAATACCACTTCTAGGGCTATATACCAAAGATATCATACAAAGGGGAAAACGACCCGTATGTACAAAAATATTTATAACAGCTCTTTTTGTAGCGGCAAAGAACTGAAATCAAGGAGATGCCCATCAATTGGGGAATGGCTAAACAAGTTGTGGTATATGAATGTAATGGCATACTATTGTGCTATAAGAAAGGAGGAGCAGACGGACTTCATAAGAACCTGGAGAGTGTTATATGGTCTGATGATGAGTGAAGGGAGCAGAACCAGGAGAACACTGTACACAACTACAGACACATTGCTTCTGTGATGACTAACTTTGATAGACTTGGCTCTTCTCATCAATGCAAGGTTCTAAGACAGCTCCAAATAACAAGGTCCAAAAGACAGCTCGTGATGGAAAAGGCCAGAGAAAGAATTATGGAATCTGAATGCAGATGGAAGCAAACTATTTGCTCTTTTTTTTCTTTTATTTTTGGTTTTGTTACATCTTTCTCATGGTTCATTTCATTGGTTATAAATCTTCTTTACAATTTGATTATTAGGTAAAGAAGTTTAATGTGAAAGTATATGTAGAACCTATATCAGATTACATGTTGTCTTGGGCGGAGACGGGGGAGGAGAGAAGGGGGAGAAAATTTGGAACTCAAAAACTCGTGGAACGGAGTGCTGTAAACTAAAAAAAAAATTAATTTTTTTAAGAAAGAAAATTAACTCTTTTAAGAAAACTAAATCAATTAGCTCAAACAGGAATTTCTGTCATCACGGAAGTGGTTTTGTCAATCTGGGAACTTCTACCAAAACGATCTCTCAGCTAAATCTTAGGAAATTAACTGGCTATGGTTCAGTAAGGTCAAAGAACCTAGCCATGGTAATACAGCTAGTGAATGGCTAGCCCTCTATCCAAGAAAGGACATGGGGCCTCTTACATATTCACATAAGAAGTGATATCTGATAATTTACATGTTATCAATGCCTTTAATAATAAATTTTAGAATGTATCCTGTTTTTATGCATTTCAAGTTTTTAAATTGCCGCAAGTCATTTTTAGAAGTGAATAAAGTATAAATCCTAAATAAACAGTAAAAGCATATGGCTTAAATTTGAAATTATCCAAATAAAGTGGATAAAATCTCCATACCCTTTGACCCAGAGATTCCATTGGTAGGCATATACCTAAAAGGAGGTCACTGATAAAAAGAATGTCCCCCATATACACCAAAATATTTTTTTGTGGTAGCAAAGCACTGGAATCATCAAATGGAATATTACTGTGCTATAAAAAACAATGAATATAATGATCACAGAGGTGCATGGAATGACCTCCATGAACTAACGAAGACTGAAGTAAGCAAAGCCAAGCAAACAGTATGTTTACACAGCGACTACAACAACGTAAATGCAGAAAAACAACCGTCACAAAACAACAGAAAAGGAATGCTGTAAAATTATAGAGACCAAGCTTGGACCCAAAGAAGAGATACTTAGAAGAGTTATGGACCTCCTTTGTCGAGGCAGAGGGTCCACAGGTATAGAATGTTGCATATACTGTGAGATTTATTCGATGTTTTAATTTTGCTGATTTTTTTCACTTCTTTTTAACTTTTTAAAAAGTTTTTGTTACATGGGACAGCTCCCATGATTATATGAGAGGGATATAGGTGATAAACAACAAAAGCTATCGATAAAAATGTATTCTTAAAAAGATATAGCTCACGTTCCTGTTCTACGGCACTTGTGCTTTATAGAGCACTTTCTTTATAACAAGTCTGTAAGACAGGGAGTAGAAGCATCACTATCCGCATTTCACCTGAGATCCGTCTAAGATAACTGACTTGCCCAGAGTCACATGGCACCAAAACTGTGATTCAAACTTAGACCTTCTAACTCCAACCCTAGGGCTCCTTCCACTATACCATCCAGTCTTTCCACTGATTAAACCAGGTATCCAACTCAAGTTGTATTTGTATTTATACCTCACTACTAAAAATTTCCTAGAGCCTAACATAATGCCTTGCATATAACAAATATTTTTAACTGAACTGATTTATTCAGAATGTAGTTGGTCCTTAGCTAAGATTTTTAAATTTACCTTATTTATGGTGATCTCCCTCAGTGGAATGTATAAGTGGGCACTTCATAAATAACATACTTGGTTATGAGAATGAATCTATAACCTCAGTCATCAGGAAATTCACCAGACATTAAAGAGAGAGGTTTATAAGCATAGTTACAGAGATAACTGTCAGTTAGTAATTGCAGCTTCAGGGACTAGCAGTACTAGAGACTTACCTTGAAAAACAGCTTTGTTGGAGAGTCCCAAAGCAGGCACTGTAGCACCTTCTGGAAGGTCACTCTCCTGCTAAAAAAAAAAAAAGTGAGACATCCAGATTTTAAGAAACATAAATTACAAAGAGCTGGGAATAAACTAGCATTTTAAAAGGTTGAGAAGTAACAGGAAACCATTAGTAGCCTGAAATCACTTTGTTGACTACTGAGCATGGGTCCTGGGGATTCACCAAGCACCTGCTCTCTCCACCAATAAGCCATGTACCTCCTCCTCCATCCACCTCCCCACCTCCCACAAAAGTGTAATTGTCATGTAGGAAAAGGATCGAGGAGAGATGTTCATGAGGATGATGTAGGAGTGGATGTCAGTGAGAAAATGTACCTATCTTCGATTCATAGATTTGGGCAAAGGTGATTAAACTATAGTGGTATACAATCAGTGGTTGTGGGTGTGAGAAAGGTGTGACACTCAGTTTTGGTGGTCTGTGGATATAGTTTGCACAGCAGAAGGGGAAAGAACTTTGGTCGGAAGAAGAATGTTTTACAGGCTGTGCGTAAAGGGGTTATGCTGTAAATTCTAATCTTATAAGGTCCTAGAGAGGCAGGTGGTGTTGTTTTTATCTTTTTGGTTTTGGAATCAGGAATATTTGGGATTAGATTCCACCTTAGCCACTCTCTAGCTGTCTGATCCTGGGCAAACCACTTAACATATGGAATTACTATGCATTAAATGTTTAATTTGCTAAAACCACATATTATCACCTCTTTGTGCTTCAGTGTCCTAACCAGTAAAATAAGGTGGTCTAATGCAATAACCTCTAGGCACCCTTAAAGCTATAAATTTATGATCCTATAATCTATGATCCTCATAGTGGTGTTTGGCCCCCTATCTACTGAAAAGCTACTGACGTTTTCCTCACCCATGGTATCTACTGAAGGGTAATATACAATCCAGCCCCTTGTCCAGCTCGCATATTATCCCTCCGCATCTTTTTTCCTATAGTCTTAAAAAAGAGAACAAGCTCAACACAGAGTTAGATGCATCTCTTTTCCAAATTCTTCCCCAGAGTATCGCAGAATCTCATTCTCCTCCCCTTTACCCTTTCCCTGCTCCGAATACACGGAAAAAGACAGGGAATTAAGGAAGCAACGAGGTTTTTAATATACATTTCCTTTTAAATATCTCTTGGGATTACTTCTTCTTCTCCATTAACATCTACAGCCACACACACCTATAATATCTCTAGGAGGTCTCCCTCACCACTAGTCTCTTTTTGTTCTAATTTGTTTTATGAGCTGTGGCCTTCCTGGCTTTTAAGATTTCACATAACTTGGCCCCTTCCTTTCCATCCCACTTCAAACCTTACTACTTTAGTCAGCCAGTTCTACCCAATGTCCCTCAAATGCAACAGATAATTCTTGCCTTTCTCCATACAATTCCCTCTAGCTAAAAGGTCCTGCTTCTCTCCCTTCTATAAATCATTGCTTCCTTCCAGGTCAAATGTATTTCCCTTCTCTTCCATGAGGTCTTCCCACAACTGACTTCACCCTGCGCTCTTCTTTCACTTCTCTGAGTCCTTTTGCACCCATAGCCAGTTCCATTCATAGAATGTTGTACTTCATACTATGCAATACTGAGGTGAACTTTAAATTTCATTGTGTATTAGTCTGAAATTTAAATGCTGCTTTAGAATCCTTCTCCCTTCTTTGTAGACACAGACACTCTTATTCTTAAAACACATACCCTTATAAGTCAGCCCATGATCATTTATGACAAGTCAGGAGAACACAAGTTGATGTCATTTTTCCTACAATGTATAACAGTATGCATCACTTGGCAGATAAGGAAATGGGGTAGAGCATTTCTTTAGTACAGAATAATCAGGTTTAAAACTAAGATACTTCACTTAATTAAAAATGATTTATATTTACACTAGAAAGTAGTTTCTTCACTGCATGCCCAGTGATGTTACAGAAGTTCTCCACAAAGTTCCTTGGAGCAGAGAAGACTCGAAGCACTTTTTCATCTGCTCCAGATACAAACTGAAACCGACCAATCATCGCTAGACACTTCATGTCAAACCCATGTATCTGAGGCCTTGCGATTTCATGCCAAGTTATCTAGTTACAAGATAAAAAGATAATAAGGAGAATAAATTCAACACAGAATTAGATGCATCTCTTTTCCTAATCCTTCCCCTGAGTATCCCAGAATCTCATTTTCCTCTCCTTTACCCTTTCACTGCTCTAAGCAGATAGAAAAGGCCAGGGAATTAAGGTGGCAATAAGGTTTGTAATAGACATTTCTTTTCAAATATCTCTTGGGGTTACTTCTTCCTCTCTAGTAACACCCACCCAACACTACTTTAATCTAGTAAACTGTACATTTTGAACAAAGAATATTTTAGACTCAATGGGAATAAATCATTCCATCTGATATTTACATTCTTGGATTTTGCCCACAAAGGCTGAGGGAAAGCCCTACTACAAAACTGAAGTAGTAGGAGAAAGCCTGAGTGAGACATAAAAAAAGAGAGAAAATTTTTAAGATAACAGTGCTAAACATTCACATAATCAGCAGGTGCCACTCTCTCTCCCACGGGAAAGGTTTCCCACCTTCTGCAAGAAGCTTTTCCTGGTCCCTCTTAATGTGAGTGCCAGAACTCTGTAACTGTCTTGTTATTCCTGTGTATATCTTGTTTGTACATAGTTGTTTCCATCTTGTAGCTTTTCCTGGTCCCTCTTAATGTGAGTGCCAAAACTCTGTGACTGTCTTGTTATTCCTGTGTATGTCTTGTTTGTACACAGTTGTTTCCATCTTGTAGCTTTTCCTGGTCCCTCTTAATGTGAGTGCTAGAACTCTGTGACTGTCTTGTTATTCCTGTGTATGTCTTGTTTGTACACAGTTGTTTCCATCTTGTAGCTTTTCCTGGTCCCTCTTAATGTGAGTGCTAGAACTCTGTGACTGTCTTGTTATTCCTGTGTATGTCTTGTTTGTACACAGTTGTTTCCATCTTGTACCCCCAACAGCCTGTGAGTGCTTTGAAGATGGGTACTGTTCTTTACCTTCCTTTGCATCTACAGCACTTAGCACAGTGCCTGGAATGGCAGATACTTAATAAATGCTTCTTGACTTAACTTACCAACTTCCTGATCTACATAATACTGACATAAAATTCATTATTTAGACTCCTAGAGAAAGAATATTTAATTCTACAGAAAAATGTGTTAAGTCTAAGAATAAAGCTAACTCTCTTATGTCAATGAGGTATCCTCTCTACCTTTAAAGTTGTTTTTAAAACAACTTATTTATTTGCAGGTATTTGGGAGTTTGGGGGAATATTCTAATATTACTGATCTCATTCCCATCCCTGTGGACTAATAAG
This sequence comes from Phalanger gymnotis, assembly GCA_028646595.1. Classification (NCBI taxonomy): domain Eukaryota; kingdom Metazoa; phylum Chordata; class Mammalia; order Diprotodontia; family Phalangeridae; genus Phalanger; species Phalanger gymnotis. The sequence continues at coordinate 295,763,109 of CM053622.1, read as the reverse complement.
GCAGATGGATAAACAGGACATGCATAGTGGTAACTCATTGAACATTTATTGATGATGCCTCACAATGGCTCTACTTATTAAGAACTCAAGACTTATTTCTCTGTTGACATTCCAAAGAAACTTATTTCAGCAAGAGAGAGGGAAAGCATTTATCCAGAATATTAAGACATCATCTGCCAAATGGAAGCCTTATGGACAAAGTAATGAGTATACATAGTCCAAGCAAAAGAACTGCATTTGGTACAAAAGGTCAGATATGACCCTATGAGAAACACACAAATTTTTATATGATCTCCTATTTCTAGCTGCCACCTAAACTAGCAACTATTGATGTCAACTCTTTTGAACCCTCACAATTTGTATAAATAACTTGATGCTTAGAGAAATTAATATTTACCCATCAGCAAGTTATTTATAAGTATTTCCAAACTGACAACTACAGAGATAAAACTTCACACATCCTACCAAGAATTAAATTATCTAACTTACAAAGGCTGTCCTCCTTTGTAGGGCTAGGGCTTTAAGGGCATTATAAAAACTGTCAACACCATCACCCATAATACTCTTTTAATCCAGAAGAAACAACCAGGTCCACAGGGAGAACTATGGTGGTCTGTTGTCAGAGCCAAATCACAGAAAGGTGATGCGGCATAAGCTAAATGCAGAATGCCATAGTCTGATGCTGATATAATTTTTCATGTTCAAGAACAACAAAAAAAATTCTTTTCTCAATGGATTCAGCTCCTCATTGTAGGCCAAAGTATCAGTCTCTCAGATAGGGACATGAATATGAATTAGGTCTGATACTGGGATGTTTCACATCTCTATGCTTTAAATGTGCCCCAAAATGCTGAGAACACACCAGGTACTGCCCTCCAGGTCTGACCTGTAGCTACTCTAAAAAATCCCAAAGATCAATAAAGGTCTGGATAAAAGTGGCCTGAGAAACAAAGCTTTCCAGAGATGATAAAAAAAGACCGGGGTCACAGGGGGAGGTAGAATGTAAGTTACAATTACAAAAGAGGAATAAAGGCTGTTAGTATATGCAGCACAGATCAAGGTAATCAAATGTAGAAGCAAACTTTAAATTTATATTTGTCATATATTATCTATGTATACATACATGTGGGTGGATGGGACCATATACAGATATAAAACAAAATTTTAAAGCTGATTTGGTTCCATTTGAGGAAGGTGTTATTTCTCACCTACATACAGGACTATTCAATCTTTTAACCTTTTCCATGACTCTACCAATATTACTTACCATGCAAAATTCAGAAAAAAATTTACCTGTGAATCATTTTTTTTCCTCCATGGAGCAAAGAGCCGAGTTGTCTGGTCAGCACTCACAGTCATGAGAAATTCTCCTTCTGGATCCCACCTTAGATCCTGTACACTATTAAAGTGCCCAGAAATCACAACTCCTGGAACCCATTCTTTCTGTACAAAAAAAGTACAAAATGTGTATCACAAAGTGATAGTGTTGCACATTTCTAGAGGACTTCATGATTTTTGATGCACTTTCATTAATATATGAGTCTAGCAAAAATCCTCTGGGGTAAGCCAGGAAGATATTATCTATCCTCACTGATTAGATGAATAAATTGAGATTTAGTTCAATAAAGTGACATGGCTAGTAAGCAAAGTCAAGAGAAACAAGGTCCCCTTGCTCTTAATCCAATGCTGTTTCCACTATATCGATGCCCCTCAAATGCACATTATCAAAAGCAAAAAAAGAAAAGTGAGTGAATGTGATAATAAGAGTAAAACCACTAAAGGAAGTGATGAAACATAAGAGTGGCAAAAAGGGATTTGGAGAACCAAAGAATGGAAGCCATGTGTATGAAGTATGGCTATTTTTTTTTTGGGGGGGGGGCCCAGGGCAATTGGGGTTAAGTGACTTGCCCAAGGTCACACAGCTAGTAAGTGTGTCAAGTGTCTGAGGCCGGATCTGAACTCAGGTCCTCCTGACTCCAGGGCTGGTGCTCTACTGCGCCACGTAGCTGCTCCTGCCACTGATTTTCTAACAAACATGGAAGAGCTTAGACATCCACATCAGTGTTGTGCCTTCCCTTTCAAAGTAGCCACATTCCAGTGATGCTGGTAGTAGCCAAACCTTCTCCAAATTCCTTTTCTAGAACTGCTTCAGGGCCGGTGGCACTTTTGGGAAAATGGTGGTAAATCTCTATCCATTGAGGTCAGATTTAAAAAAAAAATCAGTACAGAGCTGTTCAGTTTCAAGTATGCTATACAAAGCTGGGAATCAAGCAAGGTAACAATTTTTAATTTTAAAATGAGGTGTAACCAAATAAAATAAAGTAACCAAATAGATTTTATCACGTAAATTGACTCTAAATGAAAACTTCAAAAGACTTCCAAAACTGAGTCAAGCAATAGCATACATCATATAAGTAAGTACAAAGTCTTCCCTAATGGGACTAACCTGGATAGATCAGTTCTAACTTGCCTGTTTAAAAAGCATTCTCATTAAATTTTCTCTCGTAACTACGCCATCTTCCCTTAAAGGCATAAAGATGGTATTCAGTAAATTTTGCCTTTTATCATTTACTGTTTCCAATCTTTTTTTTT